>OY728135.1:1526649122-1527899122 GCA_963277665.1 Viscum album | reverse complement strand
TTTGTTGGATCTTGGGACATCCATTTAGGACTAGTTGAATTTTATTATAATATAAGTTACCATTATATTATTCAGATGTATCCTTTTGAGGCCTTATATGAAAATTTGTGTAAATATCTGTTATATTGGTTAGAGATTGGTGAAGCTTCCTTGGTTGGACCCAGTTTGGTCCAAGAGATGGTGGAGAAGATCCATTTTATTCTTTAGAGAATATTTATAGCACATGGTCAATATAAATCTTAAGTTTATCATCATTGATGACTATTAGATTTTTCAATTAGTGACCGGGTGTTCTTGAAAGTTTTTCCTCGATTGGGTCACTGAAATCTTGGGAAATAGGAAAATCTTTCATTGAGGTTTGTGGGTCCTTTTGATATTATTGAGTAGGTGGGGAAAGTGTCTTGTTGTTTATAACTTCCATTGTAGTTGAATTCTATCCACAACATGTTTCATGTATCATAATTTTAAAAGTATCTTTCTAACCCTTATCATGTTTTGAGCTGGGAAGATCTTAATGTTGAGATTAATTTATCTATGATTGAGCATCCAATTAGGATTATTGATTCTTAGAAAAAGTTAATTCATGAGAGGATGATACCTTTGGTATGTGCACTATGGAAACATGGTTTTAATTCACATGAGACATGGGATCATGAGTCACTAATGAGAGAGTGGTGGTCTCATCTCTTTGATATGGAATATTCTTAATAGGATTTCTGGGGACAAAAAGTGTTTATGGTGGGGAGGATTCAAAAAAAACTTAGCTTCTTATAGGTACTTCTTGACCCTTATTTTGGTTGTATTTAGTGTGGGTTCATTTTGGGTTTTTTTGGGTGAAATTTGGAAAAATTTGGAGCTTTAAGGGGTTGTGTATGGTTGGTTCATAGTTAGAGCAAACCATGCATTTTGGCCTTGGAAAATGTGCATCCAAGGATATTCCATTGGAAGGGGGCACACGGTTTATCCAAACTATGTGATCTCTCCCTAAAACCATGAAGATTCGAATAATGGGGGTTTTCACTATCGTAACATGGTTAAAGTAACTATGCGGTCAAATCGTACACCCAAAACAGAATCCCATAGAGGGTTCATGGTTACTACTAACCATGCGGGTCATACAGTAAACTATGGGAATGGGTTTTTAATCCCCCAAAAATTAATTTTAAATTTTCAAAACCCCCCATTTTAAAAATTATTTGACCCCTATCGACTCTGAATATAATTTCGTGGTCTTGAAGGATCTCAAGAATCTGTTTTGGATCCTCAAACCCCTTATCTTGGAAGATCGAAGTACAGATGATCTCGTTTGGTCTCCTTCAGGTAAGTAGATCTTCTCTCATGTTTTTTTCTTTCAATATCCTATTTTATCCTCCTTATAGATTGATATATCATCATGATATTTATGGATCTGATATCCTTTTTTATGGATCTTGATTCTAGTTTGTGTTTCTTGATCTCTTGTACCTTTGTTCTTCATTGGTGGATCTCATTGTGGGTGTTGTGTTGATTCGATTATGTAAATAAAGGTATGTGGTTTCATAAAGTTTTACCCTTCAATTGAAACCTTAAATTTCTTGATTAAATTGAAATGAGTTTTTCAATTATTTTAAAAATCTGGATTTGAGATGATTGTTGTTTTATTTTGAGATTGGCAAGGAATTTATGAAAACCCCCAATTTCAATGAGATTGAAATTGTTAGGATAATTTTAGAAAATTGATGGTTTGATTTGATAACTAATTTGATGAAATTTATTTGATGTTTATCCTTGAAAAAAATAGCTTAAATTGAAAGATGATTTTAAAGGGAATGAATTTTATGAAACCGGAGATTTGGTTTTGAAATGAAAAATGCATGTTGAAAGCTAAAATTGGGAAATTGTATTTCGAATTGATTTTAAATGTTTGATTTGTCCATGATTTATTGGTAGTTTGATTTCCCATAATAGGATCCCCTAATGGGGTGTAGTTTTATTTCCAAATATGGTCCCCCCTAATGGGTTGTATTTTGATTGCCTGAAATGGGATCCCCTAATAAGGTGTTAATATATGTACACACATATATGTATTCTGAGTCATGATATTTGATTATAGAATTTTTTATTCATTATAACTATTTTATAGAAACTTTTTTATATAAACTGTTCATTTAATACTGTTTCTTGTATGATGTCTGGTGCTAGTTGCCAACCCGTGGGGATCGGGAATGCCCTTTAGGCCATGTTAGAGCAGATCGGGTATCAGGGTACTAGGGTATCTAGGTTGGTTTTATGAAATCACCTCTTGAGGGGTTTTTATCATGTGAACATTTTTTACATAGAATATAATTTGGAGAGCCCATTGAATAAATATTTATCTAGAAAAAAAGTGTGAATATAATATGAGAACTAATGGACTGAAATTTTCTAGTAGATTACTCTAGTGTAAGTGGGAGTCTATTAGAGTTGGTGCCCTAGAACCAACTTACTTTATACTTTTTATTACTTGTATATTCAAAGATGTAAATATTAATAAATATCTTATTATGTGACCTAGTTTTGAAACCAGGTAGAGGCATAATTCTGGGGTACTATAGCAGGTATTGTAGCAGGTACTATAGTAGCCTGAACTATTCACCTTGGGCCACCGGTTTGGGCTTGGAGTCCTTAAGGCCTTTAGGCCACCCAGGAATTTGGGTCAGTAAGGCTTTCGGGCCACCTTTAAGACCTTAGGTCCATTTCAAGGTCTTTAGGCCACCATAAGGCCTTCAAGTCCACCTGATATGCAGATGCCCAGACAGATTCTACAAGGAACTAGCTCCATATGAGGATTCAAGAGCAGGATGCATTCACTAGAGTAAGGAACAACAAATTTGGAATAATGAGAGGGTATTGAATTTCCATTAGTACCAGGTATGTGCATCTTTTCACAGTACAGCTAGCTAAACAGTCATGCAAAGGTGGAGAGCTAATCATGATGAAGATGCTGGGGAGGGGCGGATTCAAGTAGTCATAGTCTGTATGATTTACTTAAGACCTATGGGTCCTGTAATGTCTCCAAGCCTATGGGAAATATAATCTCTAATCCTATAGGACTTGTAAGGGTTCCCCCTCATCCCTTGAAAGGGGGGTTATCAAAAAATCAATAAAAAAAGGCTGTCGGGCCATTCAGGCAATGTAATAATGTTCTTAGATTACTTTTATCATTGAAAGGTCACAACTGTTCTCCGATCTGATGAGAAATTTGAATTTTTATGAAAATATTCTTAAAGGTATGTCTTATAGTCTAGATGATATATATTTTATATGATATAGATGATGTTTCACTATCGAGTTTTGGGGACACATAAGATATTGAGACTTCTTCACATTAATTTCTCACTTGTAAATCTCCAAGATGGGGGGTTATGAGGACAGACATACCAATAATAATTCCACATGTTATATGTGTCATTGGATATTTCTATCTGCATAAGTGTGTGTTGGTCCTTAGTCTTGAGATTATTATTAATGTATATAATGAATCACATACTTTTATGTAATTACAAAAAATGGGAATACATATTATCATAGTGAGGTAGGATGCATTTGGTGCATTATAAGTGATATGACATTAATGAATAAGTCAAGAAAGGATTTGTCTCTTCCAAATTAATGGAAGAAGTAATCTTGAACCCTTTATTTGAATGGAATTGTTTGATTAAGTCTATGGATATAGAATTTTTATGATGAGTTCATTTCAGGTATTCAAATAAATGATCTTGTTGTGGGTGTTGTGTTGCTTCAATTACATGATTAATGGTAGGTGGTTCTATAAATATTTACCCTTCAATTGAAACCTTGACTTTCTTGATTAAATTAAAATGAGTTTTTAAATGATTTTAAAAACCCATATTTTAGATGATTGGCATTTAATTTTGAGATTGGCGTGGAATTTATCAAAACCCTCTAATTTTAATAAAATGGAAATTGTTGGGAGAGTTTGGGAAAATTGATGGTTTGATTTGAAAGCTAATTTGATGAAATTGATTTGATGTTGATCCTTAAGGAAAATGGATCAAATTGAAAGATGATTTGAAAGGGAATGAATTTTATGAAACCCATGATTTGGTTTTGAAATGAAAAATGCATGTTAAGAACTAAAATTGGGAAATTTTATTTTTAATTTATTTGAAATGTTTGAATTTCCCATGATTGATTGGTAGTCTGGCTGTAGGTAATGGTCTCTCCTAATGTAGTGTATATTGACTGTCGGGTATGGGATCCCCTAATGGGGTGTAGTTTGATTGCTTGATATGGGATCCCCTAATGGGTTGTGATTTGATTGAACGAAATGGGATCCCCTAATGAGGTGTTGATATGAGTACACACGTATATGTAATTTCTACTATGTTCTTTGATTATAGAGTTATTTTATTCATTCCAATTGTTTTATATAAACTTTTTTATATAAATTATTCATTTAATCATGTTTCTTGTATGATTTTAGGTGCTAGTTGACAACCTGTAGGGAACGGGAACGCCCTTTAGGTCATGTAAGAGCTGGCTTGGGTATCAGGGTACTAGGGTATTCGGACTAGTTCGGGACATCACCTCTGGAGGTGACTGGTGTAGATGTTATACACTTGTTTCATGGATTTTTTGATCTTTTATCTTGGATGATGTTGGGTACTTTGATGATGTGATATTTTGGGTTTTTTTACCAATTTGTTTCTATTACATCCTCCTTGAGGAGTGTTGATCATACCAATTTGTATGCAATATCTTTCGTTGTTTTGTGGAAAAAGAGTTCCCTTCTATTTCTTGTATGATTCCAGGTGTTGGCCACTAACCTATGGGGATTGAGAACGCCCTTCAAACCATGTTAGAGCCAGATTGGGTATCAAGGTACCAGGTTATCTAGGATGGTTCATGACAAATTGGTATCAGATGGAGATCGTGCATCTTTCTTTGATGTTAATATACAGTTTGGATGTCCTAGTATATAGGAGGTGCGATTGTTGAGACTTAGGAGGTAGTTATGTGCGAGTTTCTTTCCAACTCTCATCGTAACAAGCCTTAAGTCACCATCGGTGTTTGGGAAAAGCATCCATGAGGAATGTTTTGATATTATTCTAGTATTTTCCCTACCTTTTATTTGAGTTTTTTGAAATCATAATCTTGAATTTTGTTTTATGGAATTGATATTCATGTATCTTTGATCTGTGTAATTTTATTAATGCTTTCAGCGTTGTTTGTTGATGTTATACAGTATATTCTCCCTGATAAGACATTTGAATAGGCCATAGGAGGAAGTTGTTGGTTAAACATGATGATAAAATCCTCCAGTGGATCAGAATCTTGTTGAGATAGAGGTGCATGTTGTCCAAGCTCTAGGATAGGCACCAGCACCTGTTCTCATTCAGGATCCAGTTTTGGAACCTCAAAGGGATGAATCTTAGAATCACGCTCAATAGTTTCTTCGCTAGAATCCATATATTTTCCAAATATCTAATGATCCTGAAGAGTTTGAATATTGTTTGAAAAAGATCAAGCTTTTTTTTGAGTTCTTGGAAACTCCTAATTCGATTAAGGTAAATTTTTCTACCTTCAAGTTGGAAGGACCTATCATGAGATGGTGGGATTCTACAGTGATAGTGAAAAAGCATAAGGGCTTGGACTGAAAAGACTTTAGAGTTCTTTTCACTAATTATTTCTATCCAAATTCAATGGTCTTGGTAAATTCTATGGATTTTCTCAACATCCAGCAGGGTGACAATACCGTGACATAGTATGTGAACCGTTTTTCTGAGCTCGTACAGTTTTCTCCTGAGGTAGTGACAAATGAAAAACTGAAGGTTTGAATATTTGATATGGGTATTCATGATCTGTCACGACCCGTCCTCGGGGCCCGTGCCGTGACTACCCCAAGCCCGCCTTCCATAGGCCAGGCAGGGGCTGGCGACTAGCACCAAGGTGTAAATCCTGGTAAAAAGGGAAGGCATTGCCTTTGTAAAGTAAACAAACACCACAGAGAAAGAAAGCAGTAGAAGTAAACACTAAGTAAAAACTGAGTACAACAGTAAGTGCAGAAAAAGTAAGTGGGCCAGAATACAAACCCAAACTGAAAGTAAAGTACAACTGGAAAGGGAAAACAGCAACTGAAAGTAAAGCCGCAACGTCGAGTTGTCCACTGGAAATCCCACCTAAAGGGTGAGTACAGATAGCCACCACAGCTCCTCGAGTCCAGCCGTCCGCTCTGAGAACGTCCCGCCTAGTGGTCCACCTCCAGGTACCGTCCTGCTCCGCAAGCCTCAACCACAATCAGCGTTGTTCGTTGTCTACAACCAACACAACGTAGTGCGGGCATAGCCCATGCAGGGGTGAGTATAAGCTACTTAGTAGGGACCCCGAGACCCCCAAAGGTCTCCCAGAATCCACAAAGGAAAGATACAATCATGAAGTAACATTCGACACTGCTTAGGTATATGCCCATACATATACCTAAGTCATCATTTCCAGTACGCTCCAACTTCCGAGCCCATGTACAACCCAGTCCACACAGGAAAGAAAAACATAAATCCACACACAATAGCACAACACAATCCACATAGGAAAGCAAAACAGGATTTAGCTCACACAGGTATACTTCTTCGTAAGATGATAGAGATGATCAGATATTGCCACTGATTCATCTAAGCTGTCGGACCCACAAAGGATCGATAGGTACTAACCCCCGCAATGACCCACAAAGGATCTGACCCACAAAGGATCGATAGGTAACTAACCCCTGCAATGACCCCCAAAGGATCTGACCCACACAGGATCAAAAGGTAACTAACCCCCGTAAAGACCCACACAGGATCAGACCCACACAGGATCGGACCCACACAGGATATGTAGGTTTTGGCCCACACAGGACCGCTAAGCGCTGACCCACACAGGATCGGACCCACACAGGATCGGTAGCACTGATCCACGTAGGATCGCTGAGTGTTGTAGTCATCGCTGTCGAATCCACTGAGGATCTCTGTACAGTCGTCGTCGTAGTAGTCGCATCCAGCTCTAGGGTTCCTGCACACAACAAGCTCGTCCGGGAGGGTCTGCTCCACGAGCCGAGAGGCTGATACATCAACTGACACATAGTCTGGAGTTGATGTATCCAAAAGTTCTGTATTGTCAATAGGAACTCAATGACACAGACGGCGCGTCAATCGGACGCCCGGTCTGAGAGTTATTGGCTTTTTCGTCCCAGGGGCCCGGTTGGTTTTTAAGTAAAAACCAACCCGACCATACTCCAAATGCGTCCAAACCTCGAGCGGAGTAAGCCAAAAGGTCCGTCTCACTAAGAGGAATCCAACAAAGTCGACGACACGTCATTCGAACGTCCGGAACTCAAGTTATGAGCGTTTCCGCTCCGAGGGCCCGGTTGGTTTTGTGTACGAACCAACCCACCCGAACCCAAAGTATTCTGAAACCTTGAGTGCGATGTACCGAAACGACTGTCTCGATCCAAGGATCGCATCGCAACTGACGGTGCATCGATCGGAGTCTTGTAGGTCAAATTATGGGAAAAAGACCGAAAAAGGTTCGGTAATAGGGGGTTCGGGCCCGGTCCGACCCAGCCCGATACCCCCAGGGTCGGCCCGAACCGGGTCAACCCGAACTGGGTCTGGGTCTGGCCCGGTCGATGCGGCCCGGCACGGCCTGGGCGCAGCCCGGCCTGGCGGCTCGGCCCGGCGCGCTGGGCGCGCTGGCGCTGGCCGGGTGGCCAGGCGACCGGCTCGGCCGTTATGGCCGAGCACTGCTGGCGGGGGGCGCGCTGCCCCCGTGTGAGGAAACCGCGGCCCCTTAATGGGGTCGCTCACATCCGGCCAGCCGGGGGTCTCAGACCCTCAGTTCTTCCACGGTCCGGTCAGCCCGCTCCGGCCAGCCGGCTTCTGCCGCCACGGGACCAGCAAGGCCGGTCCCCTTGCTCCGACTCCGGCGGCCCAGTACCGACCGCCGGTTCCCCTGCATCGCCGCGTCCCGGAACCGGCCGCGGCCTTGGTTCATCCAGCACGGCGCGACGGCGCCGCGCCCTTCCGCCGCAGCCCCGCTCCGGTCGCGGTGCTTTTGAGGTCCTCCGACGCGGCGCGACAGCGCCGCGTCCTTTGTTCATCTTCTACGGCGCGGCGCGACGATGCCGTGGATTTATTGCTTCCAACAGCGCCGCGCTTCTCCGCTCTCCCTTTTTAGCATGTCTGTGCGGTGCTTCGACACTGCGTTACCTTACTCGCCGCATCAAAAATTAACAACCAAAAAAAAGGGGAGGAGTGTCGGTCGTGTTCGTGCAGTCCGACCTCCTCCCGTTATCATGATAACAGGCGGTTCAAGGAAGGGAAGATAACGATGGAAGAAAATACAAAAGAGAAATGCATAAAATCCCTACCTCAACGTTGTCGTCGAACGAGCACTCGTCGCGGAATTAACCATCGCGGAAGAAGAGGATCGTTGCGGAAGAAGAGGATCATCGCGGAAGGAACGTTGCTGGCATTAGGTGATCTCCGAGGAAGGTGTCTCTCGCCGATGGAGGTTGGCGTTCTTCGCTGGCGGTAGAGCGTTCTTCGCATTCTTCATTGGCGGTAGAGCGTTCTTCACGTTCTTCATCGAAGAACGAAGAATCCTCTCTTATTTTCTCCCAAAGCTTTAACACAACCCAACCAACGAAATAAAATAAGTTCAACACTTATTTTATTATCAACCTAAGCTTTTGAAATTTAAAAGATAAGAAACGAACAATTAATTCAAAGAATTAATTGTAATGATTTAACCGCTCAATTTAATGAGGTGTTTCTTAACCAGAAAAATGTAAGGTTTGACTTTCATTAAAAGGGGGGTTGCGGGTGCGTTACTTAGGATGGAAGAAACGGTGGGGCTCGTGCGGGCCCCACCTCACAAATATCTTACCAAGTGGGTAGGATATTGTGGGTCCCACCTTATCCGCTTAACTTAGGTTAAGCGACTTTAAGTGAAATAAAATAAAATTGTCGCACCCCTTTTATTTTATTTCATAACTTAACCCCAAAAATTAAAAACCACACCCGAGAAAACGCAACTCCGGAAAAGGCGTTTCTAAGCAAATATCGGCGCTGCGATTCCATCGGTGTCCTCAGAATTCGATTCCGAGCACCGGTTCAAAAGTTAGAAAACCCCGCTCGTTCGTTCACTGAACGTACCCGAGCTAACTTCAGAAAATGATTTCGGGCACACCGGGCCTCGGAATCAGGTGCCGTCAGAAACTGCGTTCTTGTAAAATTCCCAAGAAAATTAAGAAAAAAAAATTCCTTGAATTTTACGGGTATTTACATCAGTCCCACCTCAGGGCTTTATGTCCTCATAAAGATACATCATAAACTAGGGAAACAAATGTGGGTACTGAGCACGTATCTGAGCCTCCCGTTCCCAAGTGCTCTCCTGGAGGTTCCCGTGCTGCCATCTGATGCGCACTAGATGAATCGATCATCCACGTAGGACCCGCTCCTGTCGATCCTCAATCTCCATCGGGACCTCCGCAAAAGTCGCCCCATCATCAACGTCCAGCTCTCCATGGTCAATGATATGCATCGGGTCGTGCACGTATCTCCTCAGTTGAGATACGTGGAAGACGTCGTGCACCCGGTGCAACTGAGGTGGTAGAACCAGGTGATAAGACACCTCGCCAATCCTGCTGAGGACCTGTAATGGTCCAATGAAGCGTGGAGACAACTTTCTGCCTCGGCCAAATCTCCATAATCCATGTCGAGGTGAGACCCACAAGAAGACGTGGTCTCCATCCTCGAACTCCAGTGGCCTCCGCCTCCTGTCAGCATAAGACTTCTGCCGGCTCTGAGCTGTCCTCATCCGCTCCTGGATGATCTGGACCTTCTCTGTCGTGTCCTGGACCATCTTCGGTCCCACAAGTGTTGACTCCCCAGGGATTGTCCAGCACAGCAGTGATCTGCAAGGTCGGTCGTACAACGCCTCGTATGGTTCCATGCTGATGGTGGAGTGGTAGCTGTTGTTGTACGCGAACTCCACCAAGGGTAGGTGGTTCTCCCACCTACGACCAAAGTCGAGGACACATGCGCGGAGCATGTCCTCGAGAGTCTGAATGGTCCTCTCCGTCTGACCATCCGTCTGAGGGTGAAAGGCGGTGCTCAGACATAGCTGCGTCCCGAATGCCTCCTGCAACCCCTTCCGAAGCTGGGAAGTAAAGCGAGAATCTCGATCGGAGACGATAGATTATGGAACACCGTGAAGTCGTACAATCTCCTGGACATAGAGACGTCCCAAGCTCTCTACTGAGCCCTGCTCTCTGATGGGTAAGAAGTGAGCCGACTTGGTGAGTCGGTCGACAATCACCCAAATGGAGTCGTGACCTCTGGAAGTGCGTGGAAGTCCAGTCAAGAAGTCCATAGATATCCCGTCCCACTTCCACTCCGGGACCTCCAAGGGTTGTACCAAGCCTGCTGGTACCTGATGCTCTGCCTTCACCTGCTGGCAGGTGAGGCATCGAGAAAAAAACTCTACCACAGTCTTCTTTATGCCCGGCCACCAGTGCTGTCGTCTGAGATCCTGGTACATCTTCGCCACTCCAGGATGTACTGCCAAAGGTGAAGTGTGAAACTCTCTTAACACCTCCTCCCGTAAAGCAACTGGTACCAAGGTACATCCTCTTAAAAGGACGTCGTGCTCTCCTCCTAAGGAGAAACCATCAGGTGCCTGTCCTGAGGATATCTGCGCACGTCGCGTCTCACAATCAGCGTCCCCACGTTGTGCCTCTCTGACCCGCTATAGTAGTGGAGGAGTGACTGTGAGTGACTGAAGGAAGGCTGCTCCATCTCTATCCACAAAGGATGTCTACAAAGCGGCTAGCTGCTTTGTCACCTCCCCAAGTAGTTGAATGCCCGTCCTCCTGCTGACAGCATCGGCTACCACGTTCCCCTTTCCAGGAGTATAGACTACTCAAAGTCATAGTCCTGGAGGAACTCGAGCCATCTCCATTGTCTCAGGTTCAGGTCCTTCTGAGAGAAGATGTACCTGAGACTCTGATGGTTAGAAAAGACTGTAAAGCACTCTCCCATCAGGTAGTGTCGCCATGTCTTCAGAGCGAAGACCACTGCTGCTAACTCCAGGTCATGGGTAGCGTAGTTCTGCTCATACGGCCTCAACTGACGTGATCCATAGGCGATCACTGCCCGCTCCTGCATCAAGACACATCCGAGTTCAGTCCCTGATGAATCGCAGTAGACTACGTACCCTACTCCCTCCTCCGGAAACCTCAAGATAGGTGCGCTGGTCAATCTCTATCTCAGCTCCTGGAAGCTCTACTGACATCTATCTGACCACACAAAGGGTTTCCCCTTCTTCGTAAGAGCTGAGAGTGGTGCCGCAACTCTAGAGAAGTCTGGCACAAACCTCTGATACCAATTTGTCACGACCCATCCTCGAGGCCCGTGTCGTGACTACCCCAAGCCCGCCTTCCATAGGCCAGGGGATGGCGACTAGCACCAAGGCGTAAATCTCGGTAAAAAGGGGAGGCATTGCCTTTGTAAAGTAAAAAAACACCACAGAGAAATCAAGTAGTAGAAGTAAACACTAAGTAAAAACTGAGTACAACAGTAAGTACGGAAAAAGTAAGTGGGCCAGAATACAAACCCAAACTGAAAGTAAAGTACAACTGGAAAGGGAAAACAACAACTCAAAGTAAAGCCGCAACGTCGAGCTGTCCACTGGAAATCCCACCTGAAGGGTGAGTACAGATAGCCTCCACAGCTCCTCAGGTCCAGCTGTCCGCTCCGAGAACGTCCTGCCCAGTGGTCCACCTCCAGGTACCGTCCTGCTCCGCAAGCCTCAACCACGATCAGCGCTGTCCGTCGTCTGTAACCAACACAACGTAGTGCGGGCATAGCCCGTTCAGGGGTGAGTATAAGCTACTCAGTAGGGACCCCGAGACCCCCGAAGGTCTCCCAGAATCCACAAAGGATAATCCACAAAGGAAAGATACAATCACGAAGTAACATTCGACACTGCTTAGGTATATGCCCATACATATACCTAAGTCATCATTTCCAGTACGCTCCAACTTCCGAGCCCATGTACAACCCAGTCCACACAGGAAAGAAAAACGTAAATCCACACAGGATAGCACAACACAATCCATATAGGAAAACAAAACAGGATTCAGCTCACACAGGTATACTTCTTCGTAAGACGATAGAGATGATCAGATATTGTCACTGATTCATCTAAGTCGTCGGACCCACAAAGAACCGATAGGTACTAACCCCCGCAATGACCCACAAAGGATCTGACCCACAAAGGATCGATAGGTAACTAACCCTCGTAATGACCCCCAAAGGATCTGACTCACACAGGATCGAAAGGTAACTAACCCCCGCAAAGACCCACACAGGATCTGTAGGCGCTGGCCCACACAGGACCGCTGAGCGCTGACCTACATAGGATTGGACCCACACAGGATCGGTAGCACTGATCCACGTAGGATCGCTGAGTGCTATAGTCGTCACCGTCGAATCCACTGAGGATCTCTGTACAGTCGTTGTCGTAATAGTCGCAGCCAGCTCTAGGGTTCCCGCACACAGCAAGCTCGTCCGGGAGGGTCCGCTCCACGAGCCAAGAGGCCGATACATCAACTGACACATAGTCTGGAGTTGATGTATCCAAAAGTTCCGTATCGTCAACAGGAACTCAACGACACAGACGGCGCGTCAATCGGATGCCCGGTCTGAGAGTTATTGGTTTTTTCGTCCCAGGGGCCCGGTTGGTTTTTAAGTCAAAACCAACCCGACTGTACTCCAACTGCGTCCAAACCTTAAACGGAGTAAGCCAAAAGGTCCGTCTCACTAAGAGGAATCCAACAAAGTCGACGGCACGTCATTCGGACGTCCGGAACTCAAGTTATGAGTGTTTCCGCTCCGAGGGCCCGGTTGGTTTCGTGTACGAACCAACCCAGCCGAACCCAAAGTATTCAGAAACCTTGAGTGCGATATATTGAAACGACCGTCTCGATCCAAGGATCACATCGCAACTGACGGTGCATCGATCGGAGGCCCGTAGCTCAAGTTATGGGCAACAGACCGAAAAAGGTTCGGTAATAGGGGGTTCGGGCCCGGTCCGACCCGGCCCGATACCCCCAGGGTCGGCCCAAACCGGGTCGACCCAAACTGGGTCCGGATCCTACCCGCTTGGGCGCGGCCCGACCCAGTCAGCGTGGCCCGGCCCGGCGCGCGGGGCGCGCTGGCGCTGGCCGGGTGGCCAGGCGACCGGCTCGGCCGTTATGGCCAAGCGCTGCTGGCGGGGGTGTGCTTCCCCCGCGTGAGGAAACTGCGGCCCCTTAATGGGGCCGCTCACGTCCGGCCAGCCGGGGCTCTCGGACCCCCGGTTCTTCCACGGTCCGACCGGCCCGCTCCGGCCGCCGGTTCCCATGCATCGTCGGGGCCCGGAACCGGCCGCGGCCTTGGTTCGTCCGGCGCGACGCGACGGCACCGCGCCCTTCCGCCGCGGCCCCGCTCTGGTCGCGGTGCTTCTGAGGTCCTCCGGTGCGGCGCGACGGCACCGCATCCTTTGTTCATCTTCTACGGCGCGGCGCGACGGCGCCGCAGATTTATTGCTTCCAACGGCGCGGTGCGACGGCGCCACGCTTCTCCGCTCTCCCTTTTTACCATGTCTGCGCGGTGCTTCGGCACCGCGTTGCCTTGCTCGCCGCATCAAAAATTAACAACCAAAAAAAAGGGGAGGAGTGTCGGTCGTGTTCGTGTGGTCTGACCTCCTCACATTATCACAATAACAGGCAGTTCAAGGAAGGGAAGATAACGACGGAAGAAAATACAAAAGAGAAACGCATAAAATCCCTACCTCAACGTTGTCGTTGAACGAGCACTCGTCGCTGAATTAACCGTCGCGGAAGAAGAGGATCGCCGCGGAAGAAGAGGATCGCCGCGGAAGAAGAGGATCGCCGCAGAAGGAACGTCGCTGGCGTTAGGTGATCTCTGAGGAAGGCATCTCTCACCGACGGAGGTTGGCGTTCTTCACTGTCGGTAGAGCGTTCTTCGCGTTCTTCTTTGGCGGTAGAGCATTCTTCGCGTTCTTCGTCGAAGAACGAAGAATCCTCTCTTATTTTCTCCCAAAGCTTTAACACAACCCAACCAACGAAATAAAATAATTTCAACACTTATTTTATTATCAACCTAAGCTTTTGAAATTCAAAAGATAAGAAACGAACAATTAATTCAAAGAATTAATTGTAACGATTTAACCGCTCAATTTAATCAGGCGTTTCTTAACCAGAAGAACATAAGGATTGACTTTCATTAAAAGGGGGGTTGTGGGTGAGTTACTTAGGAGGGAAGAAACGATGGGGCTCGTGCGGGCCCCACCTCAAAAATATCCTACCATGTGGGTAGGATATTGTGGGTCCCACCTTATCCGCTTAACTTAGGTTAAGCGGCTTTAAGTGAAATAAAATAAAATTGTCGCACCCCTTTTATTTTATTTCATAACTTAACCCCAAAAATTAAAAACCACACCTGAGCAAACGCAACTCCGGAAAAGGAATTTATAAGAAAATACCGGCATTGCGATTCCATCGGTGTCCTCGGAATTCGATTCCGAGCACCGGTTCAAAAGTTAGAAAACCCCGCTCGTTCGTTCACTGAACGTACCCAAGATAACTTCGGAAAATGATTCCGGGCACACCGGGCCTCGGAATCAGGTGCCGTCAGAAACTACGTTCTTGTAAAATTCCCAAGAAAATTAAGAGAAAAAAAATTCCTTGAATTTTATGGGTCTTTACATGATCGCATATGATCTCAAGTACTCATGTTTAAGCTCACTTCTTATGTTGACGTACTGGATAGAGCATTGATGGTTGAGCTTGATCTGACTAGTAAATCAGGGTTGACAAAAGTTCCCTTTTCTCCCAGTGGTATTTTAATGAGTTACTTTAAGGGAAAAAGAAATTAGGATGATCCACGTGGTGGATCTAGATAAGATTCATCTTACAGAACTCTTGTAGTTCGTAGAAGAGTTACTATTAATTACTTCTAGTGTGGTAAGGTTAAGCATTCAAATAAGGTTTTCATTGAGGCATCCAATAACTATAGTTTGTGTGGTTTCTCAATCTACCTATAAAATTTATTACATATGTTTTCTACTTCACTCAGTGGCATGGGATCATCATAACCTAAAATTATTGTGGTGAAATTAGATGTCTCGTGATCTAACGGTTTCTAGTCAAAGGAATCCAGAATAAATATTTTTCACATAGTGTCAGAGTCTCTAGAGGAAGTAGATGTAGGTCCAGTGACCATGAAAGGTACCATCACTATAGATTCATCTTTATTGATTGCTTTATTTGATACCGATGAATCTCAATCATTTTTATCAACTTTTGTTTTGAACTTGCTAAATCTTCCTATGAAGCTTTTATCTTATATGATGGATATTACTATGCCCCTTGGAATGAAGAGAGAGGAAGGTCTTTGATGTCCTGCTTGTTTTTTTCCTTATCATATTTTCAACTTACCTATATTTTTCTAGTTCTCGAAATTAAACCTCTTAACATCATCTTCAGGGTGGATTAGATGATTGCTAATAAGGATTAAATTAACTATTACATTTGATGGGTCTCCTTTACTGCACCCAATGGGGTGTGACGTGTCTTTTAGAGAGAATGGGACCCAAGGTTGAGTAGAGTTTGGTCGTGTTTTTTAGAGTTAGGAAGGGTAATATCAGTGTTTTCTTTTGACTTAGATCAATAATCTTTGAGTGGTGATCTCCCTCCAGTCATCATCGAGTTTCCTTATGTGTTTTCTTCTGATTTCTCTAGTATGTCATTGGTAAAAGAGGTAAATTTATCTATTAATTTAGTACCTGGTACTTAGCTAGTATCTATTACTTCTTACCATATGGTAGAAAAAGAATTGAAAGAGTTAAAGCCTCGGTTGGATGATCTATTAGAGAAAATATTTATACACCTGAGTGTTTCACCTTTGGTAAAACCTATTCTATTTGCAAAGAAAGCTTAAAGAACACTTTTATTATGTGTTGATTACCGAAAACTCAATAAAATTATGGTAAAGAACAATTATATGTTACCATAGATTAATGATTTGTTTGACCAGTTGATAGGGTAAAAGTGGTTCTCAAAGATTGACCTTCGTTCTAGTTATCACTAGTTGATAATTAAAGAATCTGATATTCCAAAGACTGTCTTCAAGAGTTGGTATGGTAACCTTGAGTATCTTGTTATACCCTTCATCCTGACCAATGATCATGCAGTCTCTATGGATTTGATGAAAAAAATATTCCATGAGTACCTCAATTCACTCATGGGGTATTTTTGGATGATATTTTGGTTTACTCCAAAACTGAGGAAGATCATTTGCATCATCTAAGAGTAGTTATAGAAATCTTGAGAGATCACAGACTTTAAGTGATTCTTTAAAAGTGTAATTTATGGATACGAGAAGTGTAATTCTTAAAAAATGTGGTCTTAGAACATGTAATTTCAGTTGATACTAAAAAGTGAAGGTTGTTATTACATGGGAACAGTCATGTAATTTTTTGAGATATGAAGCTTTTGGGATTAGAGGGGTATTATTGTAGGTTTATTAGATATTTATCAAAGTTGTATTCTCCAATGACTTCTCTCAGCTTGGAAGAGAGTGAAGTTATTATGGAATGAAAAATTTCAGATTTCTTTTGATGAGTTGAAACGTCTTTTGATTTCTATACCAATTTTGACTCTTCTAAAGGTTGGACAGGGCAATGTGGTCTTTTATGACACAATGGGTTTGGGTTTGGGTTGTGTTCTTATGGAGGGTGATCATGTGGTAGCCTATGGATTCAAGAAGCATAGGCCACACAAGAATAATTACCTGACCCAGGATCACAAACTCACAACTGTACCTTTTCGAAGAAAGGTGTACCATTTATTCAAACCACAAAAGCTTGAGTTATATCTTCTCTCAATGAGATTTGAAACATTGGTCGAGGAATTGGGTGGAGTGCATGCAGCCTTTTTGTTTTGACATTGCCTACTCCCTAGGGAATGGGAATGTTGTTGTTGATGCTTTGAGTAGGAAAATTCTGACCCAGACCATGAAAGAATCATTAAAATAGTGGAACTTGATGGATATTTTTGGTTAATTTTATTTGGGTGACCAGGAGGAAGAGGCCAAGGTTATCTTGGAAATTTTTCAGTTGAATACCACTCTTCTTGAGATGATTCTTTTAAAACATTATCTTGATGATGAATTCTACATCATTATATAGTGGGGAGACCGTTGACAAATGGATGTTATCTCTAGAGGGTATCCTATGTTTCTAAAACCGGTTTGTTGTGTCTTTGTCTATGAGAAAGTTTGTGGTGGGGGTTGTCATAATTCTCAATGGGTAGTGCACCCGGGTACCACAAAGATGTTCTATGATGTGTGATGACAATTCTGGTATCTAGGTATGAGATGAGACATTGCTGAATTTGTTTCTCATTATTACACCTGCCAACTAGTCAAAGGCATGCATTAGAGACCTTTGGGTTTGCTTTAGCTACTTCCAGTGTCTACTTAGAAGTGGGATGAGATCTCCATATACTTTATGGTTAGGTTTTCATTTACACATTAGGGAAATAATTTGAAATGGGTTGTGATCAGTAGGATGACCAAATCGTCTCACTTTATACCCATTTGAGATACAACCAAATTTGAGGACTTGGGACATCTCTATGTGTAGAATGTTTTCATATTTCATGGAGTTCCTTCTACTATAGTCTCTGATAGGTATCCCCTCTTTACTTATCACTTTTTTAGGGGCCTTTAGCAGGCACTAGGATCTCAAGCACGTTTGACCATGACATATTATCTGTAGATGGATGGTCAGATAGAATGGGATATAAATATCCTTGAGGACATGTTATGTGATTAAGTTCTTAATTTTGGTGGAGCTTGGGATGTCCATTTGGGAGTGGTTAAATTTTCTTATGATAGCATTTACTAGTATACAATTCAGATGGATCATTTTGAGATTGTGTATAGAAATCCATGTAAATATCTGTTATATTGGTTGGATATTGGTGAAGCTTCCTTGGTTGGACTGAGTTTGGTCCAAGAGATGACGGAAAAGATCCATTTAATTCGTCATATAATGGTTATAGCACAGGGCTAGTATAAATCATATATCGATCATCATTTATGACTATTTTAATTTTTAGTTAGTGACCAATTGTTCTTGAGAGTTTCACCTCAGTTAGGTCACCGACATCTTGAGAAATAGGGAAATATTGCACCGAGTTTTATGGGTCGTTTTAAGATTGTTGAGTTGGTGGGGAAAGTGGCTTACTTTTTAGCACCTCCGCCATTTTTGACTTCGATCCACAACATGTTTCATGAATTTCAGCTTTGAAAATATATTTCTAACATTTCTCATGTTTTGATCTAGGAAGATATTGATGTTGAGCCTGATTTATCTATGACTGAGCATTCAGTCATGATTATTGATTCTAAGAAAAAGGTACTTGGTGGGAGGATGATACCTTTAATCTGTGTGCTATAGAAGCATGGTTATGATTCGTATAAGACATGGGAGTGTGAGTCATTGATGAGAGTGTAGTGGACTCATCTCTTTGATATGGAGTCTTCTTGATAGGATTTCTAGGGATAGAAAGTGTTTATGGTGGGGAGGATGTAACATCTTATTACCTTCTTATAGGTACTCCTTGACCCTTGTTTTGGTTTTACTTTATTTGGGGTTCATTTTAGGTTGTTTTGGGTGAAATTTGAAAAAAAATGGAACTTTAAGGGGTTGTGCACATTTGGCGCATGGTTAGGGAAAACCATGCAGTTTGGCCCAAGAAACTGTGTGGCCAAGGATGTGCTACTGGAAGGGGGCACACAGTCTGTCCAAACCATGCGATCTCTCACTTGAACCATGTGGATTTATAAAGTGTGGTTTTTCATGGTTGACACACTGTTAAAGTAACTATGTGGCCAAACTGTGTTCCCCAAAAAATCTCATGGGGGGAACACGGTTACAACTAACCATGCAGCCCATGCAGCATACCATATGCACAAGTTTTTAATCTCTCAAAAATTAATTTGAAAATATTAGGACCCTCGGTTTAACCTCTAATCGATCCTTATTGACCCTAAATAAATATCCTTGGTTTTGAAGGATCTCAAGAAGAAATTTGGGATCCTCAAACCCCTTATCTTAGTGGAACAAAATATGGTTGATCTCATTTGATCTCCTTCAGGTAAGTAGATATTCTCTTGTGTGGTTTTATTTCAATGTCCTCTTCTCTCCTCCTTAGAGATTGATAGATCATCATGATATTTATGGATCTAAAAAATTTTATGGATCTTGATTCTAGGTTATTTTTCTTGATCTCTTACACCTTTTTTATTCATTGGTGGATCCCACTATGGGTGTTGTGTTGATTTGATTATGTGATTAAAGGTAGGTGGTTCCATAAATATTTACCCTTCAATTGAAACCTTGAATTGCTTGATTAAATTAAAATGAGTTTTTAAATGATTTTAAAGACCCTGATTTGAGATGGTTGGTGCTTGATTTTGAGATTAGCATGGAATTTATGAAAAAACCCCAATTTCAATGAAATTGAAATTGTTGAGCGAGTTTGAGAAAATTGATGGTTTGATTTGAAAAATGATTTGATGAAATTGGTTTGATGTTGATCCTTGAAGAAAATGGATTAAATTGAAAGATTATTTGGAAGGGAATGAATTTTATGAAACCTGAGATTTGGTTTTGAAAAGAAAAAAGAATTTTCAAAACTGAAATTAGGAAATTGTATTTTGAATTGATTTGAAATGTTTGATTCTCCCATGATTTATTGGTAGTTTGACTACCCGTAATGGTCTCCCTTAATGGTTTGTAGATTGATTGCCTGATATGGTCTCCCTTAATGGGGTTTAGTTTGATTTCCCAATATGGGCTCCCCAAATGGGGTGTTGTTTGATCTCATGATATGGGCTCCCCTAATAAGGTGTAGTTTGATTGCACGATATGGGATCCCCTAATGGGGTGTAGTTTGATTTCACGATATGGGCTCCCATAATGGGGGTTAGTTTTATTGCCTTAAATGGGCTCCCCTGATGGGATGTAGATATGAGTACATACATATATGCATTTTGAACCGCGATCTTTGATTATTGAATTGCTTTATTCATGCCAACTATTTTATATAAGTTATTTTATATGAACTATTCATTTAATCATATTTCTTGTATGATGTCAGGTGTTATTCGTAAACTCGTGGGGATCGAGAACGTCGTTCGGGTCATGTCAGAGCCAGCTCGGGTATCAGAGTACTAGGGTATCCAGGTCGGTTCATGACATCACCTCTTAAGGGATTTTTCTCAAAGGGATGTGGTCATAATAAACATTGTTTCCATGGAAGAGAATGTGTAAAAACCATTTAATGAAGCTTTATCTCGAAAAAAGTATGAATATAATGTGAGAAAGAGAAGACTGAAATTTGTTAGCAGTCTAATCTAGTGCAAGTGGGAGTTTATTGGAGTTGGTTCCCTAGAACCAATTTACTTTATACTTTTAATTATTTGTATATTCAAAGGCATAAATATTAACAAATATCTTATCACATTATGAGTTTTCTTTTGTGTAACATTAATGTAATAATGTTCTTAGAGTATTTTTCACATTGAAATGTCATAACAGTTCTCCACTATAATGAGAACTTTGAAGTGTTATGAAAATATTCTTAAAGTTATGTATTGCAGTCTAGATGACATCAATCTGATAGGATATAGATGATGTTTTACTATCGAGTGTTAAGGACACATAAGATTTTGATACTTATTCTCATTAAGTTCTCACTTGGAAATCTCCAAGAGGGGGGTTATGAGGACAGACATACCAATATAAATTTCACATGTTAGATGTGTCATTGTATATTTCTATATGCAGACATGTGTATTGGTCCTTAAACTTGATATTATTATTAATACATATCATGAATCGTGTACTTTTATGTACTTATGAAAACCAAGAATACATATGCTCACAATGAGGTATGATGTGTTTGGTGCGTCATGAGTGATATGACATTAATGAATACATAAAGGATTTTTCTCTTCTATATTAATGGAAGTATGTATCTCAGACCCTTTATTTGAATGGAATTGTTTGATTAAGTCTATGTCTATAGTGTTTTTTTGATGAGTTTAGTTCAAGTATTAAAAGAAATATATATCAAGCGTATCAGTTTATCACACAAATATGTAACTTCTTCGATGAGATATAGATAAAAAATATTATATTTCACATTAATCATTCATATAAGTTTTTTTTCATTATGACATTAACTTCTTTCTGTATGGGTGTCTTGACATCGTGTTAGACGTTAATCTTGAACTTTATGTTCGTTCCCTTAGAGAGTGATAGATCATGATGATATTGATGGATCAAATCTCTATTTTGATATATCTTGATTATAGATTGTGTTTCTTGAACTATTATGCCTTCTTTATTCATTGGAAGATCCAGTTGTGGGTGTTGTGTTGATTCAATTATGTGATTAAAGGTAGGTGGTTCCATAAATCTTTACCCTTCAATTGAAACCTTGACTTTCTTGATTAAATTGAAATGAGTTTTTAAATGATTTTAAAACCCTAGATTTGAGATGATTGGTTTTTGATTTTGAGATTGGACTGGAATTTATGACCCCCCCCCCAATTTCATTGAAATTGAAATTGTTGGGAGAATTTAGGAAAATTGATGGTTTGATTTGAAAACTGAATAGATGAAATTGATTTGATGTTGATCCTTGAGGAAAATGGATTAAATTGAAAAATGATTTGAAAGGGCGTGAATTTGATGAAACACATGATTTGGTTTTGAAATGAAAAAGGCATGTTGAAAACAGAAATCGGGCAATTGTATTTTGAATTAATTTGAAGTGTTTGATTTTCCCATATCGATTGGTAGTTTGACTGCCAGTAGTGGGCTCCCCTAATGGGGTGTAGATTGATTGCTCAATATGGGATCCCCTAATGGGGTGTAGTTTGATTTCCCAATATGGGTTCCCCTAATGGGGTGTAGTTTGATTACCTGAAATAGGATCCCCTAGTGGGGTGTTCATATGAGTATGCACATATATTTATTTAGATCTGTGATCTTTGATTATAGAATTTGTTTATTCATGCCAACTATTTTATATAATATACATTTTATAAAATGTTCATTTAAGTCTATTTCTTATATGATTTCAGGTGCTAGTCTCCAACCCATGGATATTGAGAACGCCCTTTGGACCATGTAAGAGTTGTCTTGGGTATCAGGGTACCAAGTTATTAGGGATGGTTTATGAAATCACCTTTGGATTTGACTACTGTAGATGTTATCCACTTATTACATGGGTTGTTTGAGATTTTATCTTGGCAGATGTTGGGTACTTTGATGATGTACTATTTTGGTTTTATTTTATAAGTTTGTTTTCGATACATCCTCCTTGAGAAGTGTTGATCATACCAACTAGTATCCATTATATTTCATTGTTTTGTGGTGAAATAATTCTCTTCTGTTTCTTGTATGATATCAAGTACTAGTTGCTAACTCATGGGGATTGGGAATTCCCTTCAAGCCATGTCAGAGACGGCTTGGGTATCAGGGTACTAGGTTATATGGGCTGGTTCGTAAAAAATTGGTATCATAGGGAGGATGCTGCATCTTTCCTTGATGTTTGGATACAATTGGGATGTCCTGGTAAATAGGATTTAGGATTATTGGGACTTAGGAGGTGGTTGCAAGTGAGTATCTAGTCAACTCTCATTGTAAAAATCCTTAAGTCACCATGGGTGTTTGGGAAAAGCATTCATGAGGAATGTTTTGATTTGATTCTAGATTTTTCCTTGCCTTTGATTTGAGTTTTTTTAAATTTAAATATTGAATTTTGTTTGATGAAAATGATATTCTTGTATCTTTGATCTTTGTATCCTTTATCTGTGTAATTTTTTTGATGCTTTCAGTGTTGTTTATTGATGTTATGTAACATCATGCCTCTGAGAAGACATTTGAATAGGCCATGGGAGGAAGCTTCTGGTGAACCACAGTGAGTAACTCCTCCAATGGACCAAAATCTTGTTGAGATAGTGGTGTGTGTTATCCAAGCTCTGGGATAGGCACCGGCACCCATTCTCATTTAGGCACCAGTTGTGGAACCTCAAAGGGATGAATCTCAGAATTATTCTCAAGAGTTTCTTCGCCAAAATCCATCTACTTTATAAGGATCTAATGATTCTAAAGATGTTGAGGATTGGTTGAAAAATATTGAGATTCTTTTTGAGTTCTTGGAAACACCTAATTTGATTAAGGTAAAGTGGGTTTCCTTCAAGATGGAAGGAACTAGCATGAGATAGTGGGATTCAATGGTGATGGTGAAGAAGTGTGAGGTCTTAGGGTAAAAATACTTTATATTCCTTTTCACTGATCAGTTTTATTTTGATTTGATGGTATTGATAAATTATATGGAGTTTCTCAACCTCTAACAGGGTGATAAGACCATCTGTGATATAGTACGCAAACATTTTTTCTAAGCTCATGCATTTTTCTCCTAGGGTAGTGACAAATGAAAAATTGAAGGTTTGAATATTTGAGATGGGTTTTCATACTGACATCTGATCTCAATTCTTCATGTTGAATCTCACTTCTTATACTAACGTATTGGATAGATCATTGATGGGTGATATTGATTTGGCTGGTAAGTCAAGGTTGATGGGAGTTCCCTTTTCTCCCAGTGGCAGTTCAGTGAGTTCATTTAAGGTAAAGAGAAAGTGGGATGAGGTGTGTGGTGGATCTAGATAGCAGGAATCTTCCAGACCTCTTACAGTGCCTAGTAAAGGCCCTATGAATTTTTTTAGTGTGGAAAGGGTGAGAATTATAATTTAGCTTTCACTGAGGCACCCAAGAACTATAGTTCATGTGGATGCTCAGACCACCTATAGAAGTTCTGCCCTATCTTTTCTACTCTGCACAGTGGCATGGGCCTATTAGCACCTAAAATTACTGCAGTGCGATCAGATGCTTCACAATTTAAGGGGTTCTAGTCAAAGGAATCTGAAACAAATATTCTTCACATGGTGGAATATTCTCCATAGGAAGCGAATGCAGGTTCAGTGATTTTGAGAGGTACGATCACTATAGCTTCATCTTTAGTGACTACTTTAATTGACACTGGTGCATCTCACTCATTTTTATCGACACGTGTTGTAAACTTGTTAAATATTCTTGTGAAGATTTTATCTTATGTTATTGATAATACTACACCCCTCGAAACAAAAATAGATCGGGGTCTTTGATGCCCTACTTTTGTTTTCTCATAATTAGAGTTTGAACTTACCTTGAGTTTTCAGGTTCTCGATATGAAACCTGTTGACATCATCCTCAGTATGGATTTGTTGATTGTTAATAAGGCATGAATTGAATGTTATCTTTTATGGGTATCCTTCACTGCACCTGATGGGGTGTGATGTGTCTTTTAGGGAGAATGGGACCTGAGGTCAAGTAGAGTCGGGTCGTCTTTTCCAAATTTAGGTAAGGTCAGTGTTTTCTTTTGACTTGGATCAAGAATCTTTGAGTGATGATCTCCCTCCAGTCATCATTGAGTTTCCCAATGTGTTTCCTTATTATTTCTCTAGTCTTCCCCCAATAAAATAGGTAGAGTTATCTATTGATTTAGTACATGGTTCTCAACCAGAATCTATTCCTTCTTACCATATGGCACCAGCAGAGCTGAAGGAGTTAAAGACGCAGTTGGATGATCTATTAGAGAAAGTATTTATACACCTAAGTGTGTCTCCTTGGGTGGAACCTATTCTCTTTGAGAAGAAATATGATGGAACACTTCACCTCTATATTGATTACCAAAAACTCAATCGATTTATGGTAAAGAAAAAGTATCTGTTACCAAATATTGATGATCTATTTGACCGGTTGAAAGGGAAAAAGTGGTTCTCAAAGATTGACCTTCGGTCTGGTTATCAATAGTTAAGAATTAAAGAATGTGCCATTCCAAAGATTGTCTTCAGGAGTAGGTATGGTCACTTTGAGTATCTTGTCATACCCTTTGGCTTTACCAATTTTCATGCAATCTTTATGCCTTTAATGAATAGAATATTCCATGAGTACCTAGATTCGTTCATAGTGGTATTTCTGGATGATATTTTGGTTTAATCCAAAATTTAGGAAGATCATGTAAATCATTTGAGAGCAGTTCTAAAAATCTTGATAGATCACATACTTTATGTGATGCTTTCAAAGTGCAATTTCTATATTTGAGAAGTGAAGTTTTTGGGACATGTGGTCTCAAAACATGGAATTTCAGTCAATCCTGAAAAGGTGAAGGCTGTTATGACATGGGAGTAGTCGCGTAATGTTTTTGAGATACAAATATTTTTGGACTTGGAGGGGTATTATTGTAGGTTTGTTAAAGATTTATCAAAGCTAGCATCTCCAATGACCTTCCTCGCTTAGAAGGGAGTTAAGTTATTATGGAATGAAAATGTTAGAGTTATTTTGATGAGTTGAAATGTATTTTGACTTCGGCACTGATGTTGAATCTTCCAGAGGATGTGTAGGGATATGTGGTCTTTTGTGATGCATTAGGTTCAGTTTTGGGTTTTGTTCATATACAGGGTGATCACATGGTAACCTATATCTCTAGGTATCTTAGGAAACACAAGAAAAATTACCCAAACCATGATCCAAAACTTGCAGTTGTGATGCATGATCTTAAGATTTGGCGGCATTACCTTTTCAAAGAAAGTTTTACCATTTATTCCAACCAAAAAATCTTGAGTTATATCTTCTCTCAAAAATATTTGAACCTCTGACCGAGGTGTTGGGTGGAGTACATGCAGTCTTTTAATCTCGACATTACCTACACCTCGGGGAAGGAGAATGTCATTACTGGCGCTTTCAATGGGTAACTTCTGACCTAATCTGTGAAAGAATCATCAAAAGAGTGGAACTTGGTGAATATTTTTTTCTCAATTTCATTTGGAATTCTAGGAGGAAGTGGTCAAGGTTGTCTTGGAAAGTGTTTGGTTGACCTCTGGTCTTATTGAGATGATTCTTCAGGAATAATAGCTTGATGATGAATTTTAAAGAATCAAGGTCTCTCTTTATGGTGGGAGACTATCGATGAATGAACGTTATCTCTAAAGAATATCCTATGTTTCTGAAATCATTCTTTTGTGTCTTTTACTATGAGAAATGCTATGATAAGGGATTGTCATAATTCCCAGTGGGTGGTGCACCTAGTTACCATAAAAATGTTCTATGATATGTGGTGATGATTCTGGAGGCCAGGTATGAAACGAGAAATTGCTGACTTTGTTTCTCATTGTTACACCTGCCAACAAGTCAAAGTCGAGCACCATAGACCTTCATGTTTGCTTCAACCACTTCTAGTGTCGATTTGGAAGTAGGTTGAGATCTCCATGGACTTTGTGGTTGGGTTGCCGCGTACACCTCAAGGAAATAATGTGATATGGTTTTTGATCGATAGGCTGACCAAATCATATCACTTTATACTCATTTGAGATATAACCAAAGTTGAGGACTTGGGACATCTCTATGTGTAGGATATTATCAGATTGCATGGAGTTCCTTCTGCTATAGTCTTTGATAGGGATCTCCGCTCTAATTCCCTCTTTTGGAGGGGTCTCTAGGATGCATTGGGATATTAGGTGCATTTGAGCATGGCATATCATCCATAGATGGACAGTCAGACAAAATGAGCTATACAGATCCTTGAGGACATGTTACATGTTTGCGTTCTCAATTTTGGTGGAGCTTGGGACGTCCATTTGGGACTAGTTGAATTTTATTATAATAACAATTACCAGTCTGTAATTCAAATGGATCCTTTTGAGGACGTGTAGGGAAATCCATGTAAATCTCCATTATATTGGTCAGAGATTGGTGAAGCTTCCTTGGTTGGACTGAGTTTCGTCCAAGAGACGGCGGCGAAGATCTAGTTGATTCGTTAGAGAATGGTTACAGCATAGAGTCAGTATAAATCCTATGTTGATCATCATCGATGATAGTTGGAGTTTTTAGTTGTTGATCATGTGTTGTTGAGAGTTTCACCTCGGTTGGTTCACCAACGTCTTGGAAAATAGGGAACGCATGCACTGAGGTTTGTGGGTCCTTTTGAGATTTTTGAGTGGGTGGAGAAAGTGGCTTATCGTTTAGCACTTCCACTACAATTGAATTTGATCTATGGAATGTTTCATGTATCACAGCTTTAAAAGTATCTTTCTAACCCTTCTTGTGTTTTGAGCTGGGGAGATCTTGATGTTGAGCTTGGTTTATCCGTGACTGAGCATCCAGTTGGGATTATTGATTCTGAGACAAAGGTATTTTGTGGGAGGATGATACCTTTGGTCCATGTGTTATGGCAGCATGGTTCTCATTTGTATGAGATGTGGGAGTGTGAGGCATTGATGAGAGAGCAGTGGTCTCATCTCTTTGATATGGAATCTTCTTGATGGGCTTCATGGGAATAGAAAGTGTTTATGGTAGAGAGGATATAACATCTTGTTACTTTCTAACAAGTACTTCTTCACCCTTTTTTTGGTTTTACTTTAGTTGGGGTTCATTTTTTGTTGTTTTGGGTGACATTTGGAAACTTTTGGAGCTTTAAGGGGTTGTGCACGGTTATCACAAACTGGGTGGTTTGGCCCAAGAAACTGTGCGGCCAAGGACGTGCCGCTAGAAGGGGGCACACAGTTTTTCAAAACCGTATGATCCCTCCCTCAAACCATGCAGCTTCGAACAATGGGGTATTTCATAGTTGACGCACGATTAAAGTAAATGTACATCCCAAATAGAATCTCATGGAGGGTGCACAGTTACTACTAACCGTATGGCATGTGCAACAAAATGTGTGCACGGGTTTTTAATCCCCTAAAAATTAATTTAAAATCTTGGGACCCCCAATTTAACCCCTAATCGACCCCTCTCTACCCTAAATCAGTTTCCTTGGTCTTAAGGGATCTCAAGAAGAGGTTTTGGAACCTCAAACCCCTTCACTTAGAGGATCGAAGCATGGTTGGTGTCATTTGATCTTCTTCAGGTAAGTAGATCTTCTTCGGGTAAGTAGATCTTCTCTCGTGTTGTTTTCTTTAAATATCATGTTCTCTCCTCCCTAGATATTGATAGGTCATCATGATATTGATGGATCTAATATTTGTTTTAATAGATCTTGATTCTAGGTTGTGTTTCTTGATCTCCTGCACCTTTATTCTTCATTGATGGATCCCGCTATGGGTGTTTTGTTGATTCAATTATGTGATTAAAGGTAGGTGGTTCCATAAATTTTTACCCTTCAATTGAAACCTTAAATTTCTTGATTAAATTTAAATGAGTTTCTAAATGATTTTAAAAACCCATATTTTAGATGATTGGTGTTTGATTTTGAGATTAGCATGGAATTTATGAAAAAAACCCCAATTTCAATGAAATTGAAATTGTTGGGAGAATTTGAGAAAATTGATGGTTTGATTTGAAAATTGATTTGATGAAATTGATTTGATGTTGATCCTTGAAGAAAATTTCATAAATTGAAAGATGATTTGAAAGGATTTAAATTTGATGAAACTCTAGATTTGGTTTTGAAATGAAAAAGGCATGTTGAAAAATGAAATTGGGAAATTGTATTTCGAATTGATTTGAAATGTTTGATTTGCCCATGATTGATTGATAGTTTGATTTCCCACAATGGGATCCCCTAATGGGATGTAGATTAACTGCCTAATATGGGCTCCCTTAATAGGGTGTAGTTTGATTGCCCAATATGGGCTCCCCTAATGGGGTGTAGTTTGATTGCCTGAAATAGGATCCCTTAATGGGGTGTTTATATGAGTACACATGTAACACCCTAAGCTTCCACGATACGTTTCTCTTAGAATAATACGATAGTGTTTTAAGTACACAACACCGAGTTCAAGCGCACCACGACCTATCAAACTAGCAGTTTAAAAAAGCGGTTATGAATAGTAATAACCACATTTTGAATTTTATATATATCTCATATAATTTTAACATTCATATTTTATGTTTCTTAGACATAATATAAGGACAAATTCAATTTTTCAGATTAAAGAAGTATTTTTCAAAAAATGCATTTTTTCCGCCTTTTAATGGAGAACCCTTTTTAAATCCAATATTTGACACTTTTATATATTCAATTTGATAAAATAAACTTCTTATTTAGAATTGGGACATAAAAAATTTAGTTTGGATAAATTTTCGGTGTTTTTCTGATAACTTTCATATTTTGA
This sequence comes from Viscum album, assembly GCA_963277665.1. NCBI lineage: Eukaryota > Viridiplantae > Streptophyta > Magnoliopsida > Santalales > Viscaceae > Viscum > Viscum album. Next base: position 1,527,869,801 of record OY728135.1, on the reverse strand, counting down.
TAAATAGTGAAAAATACTAAATTTTAACTGAAAACAACTTTTTTAATCAAAATAATTTATAATGTTAAATTATACATTTGAATGGTTTTGAAGTATAATTATATTATATTTTTATCATTTAATCCAATGTTGGTCATTGGAAGTAATTTTACATTTAAATTGGACATAAACACATATCAATTTTTTAATAGTTTTTATTTCTCAAAAACCTGATTTTTGGTTTTGACAACGAGAATATTTTTTTTAAAATTAATTAATACAATTTATATGTTTTAAATTTGGTAAAATAGACATCAATTTTGAATTTGAAATATCAAAATTAGCTTAGGGTAAATTTTTTTTATTTTTCTGAAAACTTTCAATTTTTGATGAATAGTGAAAAACATTGCATTATTGTTTAAAACCTACTTTTTATTTAAATAATTATTAATTTTATTTAAATTTATTTTAGGTCAAAATAGATACATAATACCTATATAAGTTCATTGGAGTCATTTTATAATAAAATTAGATGTATAAAATTTTATTGAACATTTTAACGTCTTTTACCCACCTTCTAAGCACATTTGCAAATTTGCATAAAATGTAATTTTACCGCTTTTGTGAATTGAATTTAAAAAATACGAGAGACGCGGTTGACATCAATAAGTAAAATTTGGTTCAATATGATGAAAATATTTTTTGATGAATAGTAACTTTTGAATTTTATTTACCACGATAAAAAGTAAATAGGGTGATTAAAGGGAAAAATGATATTATAATTACCCTAAAAAATGTCCTAATTCTATTGGATAAGTGTTTTTCGAACAAAATCAACCTTAGGAATAAAATATGATCCTCTTTGACCCACTTGGATTAGATTAGGATATTTATTATTATTTTATTTAAAGAAGAGTTAAAAGAGTTAAATTCAAAGTTTCATAACTAAAACATTTTTAATATAGGGTTATATATAAGATAAATTTGATTATAAATATTCATTATAAATCTAAAAATATTTCCTACATAATTTTATTTTATTTATAATTTTTAGACATTAAATAATTAAATTTATTTATGACACAATGATGATGCAATAATTACCTTATTAATGAAAGATTAAAATAATTGATATTATAAATATCCAAATAAATATAAATTGAGACTTTTGATGCATTACACTAATTTTCTAGGTTAATATGACATGTTATTATTGATTTAATTTATTTGGTTCGAAGCAATCAAGTCTTGTTGACTTTCACAAAAACCAAATACTAAATAGTGTCAAAATTGACATAAATGGGTTTTCAAAACAAATACTATATTATTAAATGATATAATATTCCTAAAAATCTAAGGTTCAGCCAAAGGACTCATATAATGATAGATATTTCATTAATGATCCACTTGGGGTTCGCTTAACTTTTTATAGTAATTTTATTAACCATTTATTATAATAATACAAGAATGCATGGTAAAAGTTAAACTATTTAACTAAGAGTTAAACCTAAAAGATAAGGTTAATATGGTAAACTAAACCTGTCTAAAACCTATTAGTTGAGAGGTTTTCGACCCATACCCACCTTAGCCTTGAAATAAATCCTTTTGGATCCATTATAAACCGAATATGATTGTATAATAAATTAATATTTCAAGCTTTTCCTAAAGTGACCCTCACCTCTCTTATAAAAAGGTACTTCCCCTTCTCTCAAAATCACACCTCCAAAGCCATTTGGCTCAGCCAACCTCTACTCAAATATCATCCCAAATACTCTCACTTCAACCTATGGGCCTTACTTTGATCAGAAAGTCATCCTAAGGAGCCCTTTTGATCAAATCAAAAGGAAGCACTCGAAAAAGATGTAATGATTTCATCGCCTCTTTCAAAGTTATTTTCTTCTTCCACTTCCTCTTTATTTGTTGTTTCCATACCAAATTGATAAGTCCAGTACCTTATACTTACTGTGATGTTATTATAAATATGGTACAACCATATTCATTATTCTATTCATCCTATGAATAACAAAGTCACCATACGTGTGTACGTACGACTTAACATCTTCACAGTGTGGTGTAGTTTGTTATTCAACACTTCATTATTTGGATGGGTATAATAATGAGTATACTTGATGTAAATAATAAATATAACATGTTAATGATTCTGTATATATGATATATCATCCAATTACATACGATTTCACCATCAATGGAATGATATTGTCGCTCGTGCGTACGTATGGATTATCGTCTCTACGAACGCGATGAGATTCATTCCCCATCGTAACCATTCAAGAATAATTTTCATTTTATGATTAAATATAATATTTAAGAACTAAATATCATTCTAGATATGAATCAAATACATCTTATCCATAACAAACATGACTTATGTAACAAAACATATAAAGGAAAACGAATCAGTTAACACCTGAAACAATGATACTACTGAAATATTATTAACAAAGAAATATTAAAATATCATATATGATATCATATTTAGGTATGTGGTTATTGTATAATTTAATAATAATGATTTAACTATTATACAGGAGGTTAACGTACCCTCGACTAAGGAAAATTACAAGGTAAGGGGTTTTCATCTCACTTTTTATTATTGTGAGATTCATGTCATATTGTCACTATTTCCTTTTGTGTGGTGTATGTACTGCTCATGATTGTATTATTTGTGTAATATATTTTAATTTATGGGTATTTACATCTTCATTTTATGATCCTTATTTCATGGGATTTATGTTTCGTAAGTTACCAAATCGGTAAGGGAATTTCTAATTTCAATTTCCGCTCATTGGGTTTTATGCAAACTTCATTGATTATTTTACTCCAAGATTATGTGTAAAATCGCTATTTATTTATTTATGTAGTAATTTCCACTCCCCTTTGTGTGGATATACTTTTGATACACATAATCACTCCATTTATAAATTCTCAAGTCATCGATATGAACTTGATAAGAGTAATGTTAACTCAATTTCCATTCATTGAGTTAAACATTCAAGTCATTGGTGTTGTTTTTACAAGAATATATGTGAATGTCCTCTGATTGATTTACATTTGTTGACCTCACCTGTTTTGATAATCTCAATCATGTATTCATATGTGTTGAAAATCCCAATTATGTTTTCACTCTCTATGATATTTTTAAGTATCATTGATCTATACTTTAATTCTTTCAAATATGTGATCAAACCAATAATAATTTTTAAAATAGTCTTTGGAATATGTTAATCCTCATTTATCCATGTTCATATAAGTTATAAATTGATTCTAACACAATCGGATGTGTTCTGTATAAAACAGATAAGTAATCTGTCTATAGCTACTGATAAAGAGCTACCGGTAACCAGTCTACCGATAGACTTAGTCTACCGATAGACTTAACTCAGAGCTACCGATAGACTTAACACACAGCTACCGATGTGCTTTTAAATGTAAGCTACTGACTTACAGACAGCTACCGATACAAACATAGAGCTACCGGTGTAAGTATAAGTAGCTACCGATGGAATAAGAGTCACCGATGGACAAAGCTACTGACAGACTCAAAGTTACCGATACACGCATGAAGCTACCGATACACGCATGAAGCTACCGATACACGCATGAAGCTACCGACGCATGAAGCTACCGACGCATGCAGCTACCGACGAATGGAGCTACCGATAAACAAAGTCACCGATACAAGCATGTACCAACCGACGCATAGAGCCACCGATAGAGTCAAAGCAACTAATGACATTGAGCTACCGATGTTCAAGCTACCGATGTCCAAGCTACCGATGTTGATCACCTACCGATCACTCGACGCACTGTTTGAATTTCTTTATTTATCTTTATTTAATCTATCCAACGGTCATATCATGTACATTTTAATGATTTGTCAAATATCTGATAAAGGTTGTCGGATGTCAGGAACCCGTACCTCGTACCTGCAGAAAGGAAATCTCTTCTGTCTCCTGTTGCACGTGACATAAATACAAGAAGACTTTGCTGAAGAGATAAGCGAGACAACACACACAGAGACAAGAAAGATATACGACATACTCAAGGAAAAAGCTCTGTGCATACAAGAAGAACCAAGAAAGACAGAATCACATATACAATCAAGCCTACTCAAGAAGAGTTCTGTGCATTCAAAAGAATATCAAAGAGCTTCATCGACTACATCTCACTACCTACGAACCTGGAGCATACGACACTCTGTTTCTCAAACAGAAACGAGAAGAGGACTCAAACTCACTTCTGATCTAATCCAAAGAAGTCCAGAGCTACACTGAAATCACCAGAACCACTTCTAAACTCTACAACTCTTGTTCTGTGATTTATTATTACTCTTTTCGAGCAGTGTGTGTTATCTGCTGTATCTAACACATACACTGTCTCCTGTACTCAAACTGAAGGATTTGTAAATCCTTACCAAACTCTTTCATTCTTTCTTTCCCACGAATAACAGTGGTAGAGGTCGTGTGTGACCTGGACAGCTGGTTGTTGTTGTACTGTTTCCCACGAAGAACAGTGGTAGAGGTCTTGGACCTGGACAGTTGTAAACTGTTGAACCCCGATCCAGGGTGTGGATCATTTTTATATAAACTTTTGAGAGGACTAAGTCTCGGCTTGAGACTGAACCTCTTGGTTACATTGTTGTGCCATCTCTTTCAAAGTTTTATTCCGCTGCTAATCACTTTAAAACTAATACTGTTTTTAAAGTTACTTTGATAATTAAATTAGCAAGTGTTTATGTTAAGTGTAGATTAGTAAGTTAGTTTCAAAAGATAATCACACACTCCTGTGTTGATTAACTGGGAATTAATCAATCCCTTGAGAATCTGACAGAACCTCTACTTTAATATAAATTCACTACAGTTTAATTTATTATTTTATTTGGGGGTCTTTAAGACACTGTTTTTAAATACAGAAATTTTAATTGGTACTCAATTCACCCCCCTCTTGAGTAAACCACTCCGACCAACACTTGGTATCAAAGGATTAAAAATACTTTCTAACCGTACTCTGCTTTTGAACTGTGATTTTAGTTGTATTTTAAAGTTCTTAAAATTTCTGTTATATCTAAATTTTTATCTCTTTAAAATTTTCTCATTATGGACAATAGACTTGAGGGTGCTGCTACTAACCGGCCACCTTTCTTCAATGGAACCAATTATGCTCAGTGGAAACTGAAAATGAAAATTCATCTAGAAAGCATAGGTTTTGATATTTGGACTGCTATTGAATCAGAATACAAAATTCCTACTACTGCTAGATCTACTTGGGATGAACCTACAAAGACTGCTTACAATAACAACTGTAAAGCTATGAATGCCTTGTACTGTGCTCTAGGAGATGAAGAATTTAATAGAATTTCTGCTTGTAAAACTGCTTATGAAATTTGGGATACTTTAGCTGTTTCTCATGAAGGAACAACGAATGTTAAAGAAATGAGATTGAACACTTATACTATCAAGTATGATAATTTTAAAATGAAGCCTGATGAACTCATTTCTGACATGTATCTCAGGTTCAATGAAATTGTCAATACAATGATCTCGCTGGGAAAGGATGTCTCATCGAAGGAACAAATTATGAGAATTTTGAGGTGTCTACCTGATAGATGGAGAGGCACATCTGTATCAATCAGAGAATCATGTGACATTGCTGCTCTACCTGTCAAGGAACTAATTGGCAAGCTGATGATGTATGAAGAAGAGCTTAAAGTGAACAAAGAGGAATAAAATGAACCTGCAAGAAAGTCTGTCGCTTTCAAATCCTCAACTTCAAAGAATAAGGACAAGGAAAAGCCTCAAGCTATCAATGAAAGTTCAAGCTGTGAAGACAGTGAAAGTGATTCTGACAGTGATGCTGAGATGGCTCACATTGCTAGAAGATTTAAGAAATTTTATAGGAAAAAGAAGTTCTTCAGAAAAACAAATTATAAGGGTAAGTATGATCACCAAGGCAAATGGAAAAAGGATTGGAAGAATGACAAATCAGATGATGTTGTCTGCTATGAGTGCAAGAGAAAAGGACACATTAAAGCCGACTGTCCAAAGCTAAAGTATAAAAAGAAATATGAATATAAGGACAATAAGTTTAAGAAATCCATGAAGGCTACTTGGAGTGCTTCAGAAGACAGCACAAGTGAAGCTGAATCTTCAGACTCTGAAAAGAATCGGGCCAACATGTGTTTCATGACAAACACTTCTGAGGTAACATCAGAGACTCCTGTTTTTAATTCATACTATTCTGGAGAAGATTCTGACTTAGAAAACATGTCAAAATCTGAATTGTTTGAATACTGTGACATGTTAGAAGAAACTTGTAATGAGCTTAAGGATAAATACAAATCATTAAAGAAATAGCATGCTCTCACCACTACAGTTAAAACCGAACTCACTATTGAAAAAGAAAAGAATGCTCAGTTGCTTAAGGAAAATACAGAACTGAAACTGTCAAATGAGCAACTTAGAAAAGACCTAGAAAAATTCACAAATGGAAAGGATGCTTTGACTCAAATGCTAGGAAAGCAAGTTGCACCTAGATACACTACTGGTATAGGATACCAACCTGGACAGAGAAAAGTTGCCAAAACTAGATTCATTCCTAAATCTGGACAGAAGATAGTTAATTCTGGAACTTCTTATGCCTCAACCAGTTATATTCATAGTTATGAATCTAATAAGGTTTATCTTTCAAAGAATGTTATTTCTACAAATTATATGAGACCCATTAGACAAATATGGGTACCTAAAGTGTTATTGGCTAACCTGTCTGGACCCAAGAAAATCTGGGTACCAAAATCATCTCCCATCTAAATCTGTTTTGTAGGGAACTTGCTTGAAGAGCTCCTATAAAGAGACCTGGTATTTGGACAGTGGATGTTCAAGACATATGTCAGGAGACTTCTCTTGTTTCAAGAGTTTAATAAAAGTTGATGGAGGCTTTGTCACCTTTGGTGATAATTCAAAAGGAAAAATCATCGGCCTAGGCCAGATTGGTAACACTGATTCAATTTTGATTTCTAAAGTTTTATTTGTCGATGGCCTTAAATACAATTTATTAAGTATTTCTCAGTTATGTGATGATGGTTTTCATGTTAAATTTGAAAATGATTCTTGCAAAGTTTTTAATTCTAAGAATGTTTTGGTATTTTCTGCCTTAAGAAATGAGAATGTTTATGCTGTTAATCTGAATTCTTTAGCTAAGCAGAATATTACTTGTTTGAATTCTTTTCATAAAGAATCTTGGCTATGGCACAGAAGATTAGGACATTGCAACATTCACTCACTTAGAAAACTTTCTAGGAAAAACCTAGTTAGAGACCTACCTACATTAGAATTCCCAAATGATAGAGTGTGTAACCTCTGTCAAAAGGGAAAACAACACAAAGTTTCTTTTAAATCAAAGAAAGAAGTTTCGACTTCTCAACCACTTGAATTGGTTCACATGGATTTGTTTGGACCATCAAGAGTTTCTAGTTTAAATGGGAAGCACTATGTTTATGTTCTTGTAGATGACTTTTCTAGATATACTTGGGTATATTTTCTAACTCACAAAAGTGAAGCTTGTTCTTACTTTGTCAAATACTCCAAGTCTGTAGAGAACCTTAGTGGACTTAAGATTAAAACTTTGAGGAGTGATCATGGTCGTGAGTTTGAAAATCAAGATTTTGAATCTTATTGCTCACACAATGGCTATACTCATAACTTTTCTGCCCCTAGAACACCCCAACAGAATGGTGTAGTAGAAAGAAGAAACAGAACCCTGCAAGAAATTGCTAGAACCATGCTCAATGAATATGACCTACCTATTTATTTTTGGGCTGAAGCTGTAAATACAGCTTGTTATGTCATTAATAGAGTCTTAATCAGACCTGTTCTTAAGAAAACCCCTTATGAATTGTGGAACAATAGAAAGCCTAAGGTTAATTACTTTAAAGTTTTTGGTTGCAAAGTATTTATTCTGAATACTAAAGATAATCTGGATAAGTTTGCTTCCAAAAGTGATGAAGGAATTTTTCTGGGTTACTCTATTTCAAGTAAAGCCTATAGAGTATTCAATAAGAAAACCAAATGTGTGGAAGAATCTGTTCACATCAAGTTTGATGAAACTGATCCACATGAGCCTAAAACCTCTCTTGAGAATCTTGAAGAGGACTTATCTATTCTGGACCTTAATGATAAATCTAAAGAACCTGTTATAAAAGTATCCAGTTCTGGACTTTTTCCAGAATCTGCTTCTGTTGAACCCGAACCTATAGATGAACCTGAAGTTTCTAGTCCAACCTTTACCAGATCAACGAGGATTCTAAAGAATCATCCTTTAGAAGCTGTTGTTGGTAATCTTGATAGAGGAACACAAACTAGAGCTTCTCTAAGAAACCAGGTTGAACATCAAGCTTTTCTTTCACAGCTAGAACCCAAAAATATCAATGATGCTATCAATGACGAATTCTGGGTAATAGCTATGCAGGAAGAATTAAATCAGTTTGAAAGAAACAAAGTCTGGGAATTAGTTGACAGACCTAAGGACACTTTGACAATAGGCACAAAATGGGTTTTTAGAAATAAAGTAGATGAATCTGGAAATATAGTTAGAAACAAAGCTAGACTAGTTGCACAAGGATATAGTCAAGAAGAAGGTATAGACTATGAGGAAACTTTTGCACCTGTAGCTAGACTAGAAGCCATTAGGATCTTACTTGCATATGCTGCACATCTGGATTTCAAGTTATATCAAATGGATGTCAAAAGTGCTTTTCTAAATGGTTTTATAATTGAAGATGTTTTTGTAGAACAACCACCTGGATTTACTAACCCCCATTTTCCAAATCAAGTTTTTAAACTTTCTAAAGCTTTGTATGGTTTAAAACAAGCTCCAAGAGCTTGGTATGATAGACTTAGCAATTTCCTTATTTCAAAAGGTTTTACTAAAGGGATTGATGATCCAACTCTTTTCATTAAAAGAATTTCTAAAGATGTTTTAGTTGTACAAATATATGTTGATGATATTATTTTTGGATCTTCTAAACACTCTTTATGTACTGATTTTTCAAAAAGTATGCAAAATGAATTTGAAATGAGCTTAATGGGAGAGCTTAAGTACTTTCTTGGATTTCAAGTATTTCAAAATGAAAATGGTATTATTTTGAATCAAAGTAAATATACAAAGGATCTTTTAAAACGTTTTGGTCTGGATAGTATCAAGGGAAGTGAAACTCCTATGAGTGCTACCTGTAAATTGGATGCAGATGAAACTGGGAAACCAGTTGATCAAACCAATTACAGAGGTATGATTGGTAGTTTACTTTATCTTACTGCTAGTCGACCTGATATTATGTTTAGTGTGTGTATGTGTGCCATATTTCAAGCTAATCCAAAAGAATCTCATTTGCTTGCTGTTAAAAGAATTTTTAAATATCTCAAACACACGGTTAACTTAGGTTTGTTTTACCCAAAAGGACAATCCTTTGAGTTAATGAGTTATTCAGATGCTGACTTTGCTGGTTGTAAGTTAGATAGAAAAAGCACATCAGGAACATGTCATTTGCTTGGAAAATCCTTAGTTTCTTGGTGTAGTAAGAAACAGAACTCAGTTGCATTATCTACTGCCGAAGCAGAATATATAGCTGCTGGTAGTTGTTGTGCACAAATTCTGTGGATGAAACACACTCTTTTGGACTATGGATATGTTTTTAAACATGTTTCAATCAACTGTGATAACACCAGTGCAATAAACATCTCTAAGAATCCTGTATCTCACTCTAGAACCAAACACATAGATGTAAGACACCATTTCCTAAGAGATCACTATCAAAAAGGTGATATTTCTCTTGAATTTATTGGCACCGAACATCAATTGGCTGATATTTTCACTAAACCTCTAAGTTCGGATAGGCAAAGTTACATAAGACACGAATTGGGAATTTTTAATTACAACCGGTGTGAAAATCCTCACTGATGTGAAAATTCTCACCGATGTGCAAATTCTCACCGATGTGAAACTTCTCACCGATGTAAAACTTCTCACCGATGTGAAAATTCTCACCGATGTGAAAATTCTCACCGATGTGAAAATTCTCACCGATGTGAAACTTCTCACCGATGTGAAACTTCTTACTGATGTACAATTCTCACCGATTTGTTTTTCTCACCGATGATTAACTCACACCGATGCAAGGTTTTAAAACATCTGTCTGCCGCCAAGAATACGAATCGTTTTATATTATTTTATTACTCTATTTTAGTCGTTTATTTGGAATTCCTAAATGATAAAACTAAGTCTAAGCCACTTCTTACCTCACCGAGCTCAAAATCCCTCACCTTCGAACCTTAGCTCCCAAATCGACCAAGAACCCTAAACCCGCGATGGCAAAAACCAAGCTTCCTATCGTCAGAGATGAAAGAGTAGAACCAAACGCTAAGAAGCAGAAGACACAGCATAAAGCCAGTGTTAGTGAAGTCAGAACTAGATCGGGAAGGCGACCAGTGAATCCTCACTTGCAGAATAGAGACATAGTAATCGAAAAGGAACTGTGCGTGGAATGGCTACTGCCTAGCAAATCGTTAGTACTCGAGATTCTGGAGGACCAGAAATGGGTGGATTGTTTCTCGAATAACAATGGCCCATACTACCCGAAGTTGGTAAAACAGTTCTATGAGTTTGTAACCTTTGAGAAGTCTGAAAATGAGAATCGAGTAAGCTCTTTTGTAAATGGAAAAGAGATGTCTTTTTCTTCAGTAGAGTGGGCTGAGAGTTTGAAAGTACCACATGAAGGTGTCTCTGGGTATGTATCAAGAGCAATGCCACCTAGCAGTGACATCTTTGATTATGAAACCGCCTTAAAAGAACTGACTGGTAATGGAAATCAAAGGCAAGTGGTTGCTGCTGAAATGGATGGAGAGAATCGACTGCTTTTCAAGTTTGTTCAGCATGTGTTGATACCGAGGCGAGGAGATTTTTCAAATCTGAGATATCAAGATATCTATCTTCTTCATTTGCTAAGACATGGTGTGAAGATCAATCTGTGCAGATTGCTAATGCTTCAAATGGAAGACATGATTCGACCAAATTCAAAGACTAATGCTTTGTTCTTTGCCAAGATGATTTCAGTGATGATAAAAGTGAAAGGAATAGCTGAGTCTCAGGATGAGACAGTAGTAGTCAAGAACAATTTCTGCATCACCTCGACTGTGTGTAAGTACATGAAAATTAACTGGAACCCATGGAAGGGAGAATGGGTCAGTGATGATCAGGAGATCTATGACAGGTTTAATCCTGTGGATCATCCCTCAAGACCAAAGGATATGAGAGATCCGAGTCTGAGACCTGATGAAGAGGAACCTGTTTATAGTAGTGATGAAACAGAAGAAGATGAAGAAGAAACTCCCATGGATGTTGGAGGAGATCTAGACTTGCCCCCAAGTCCTGTTGCAGAATTGGTTTATTCTAGGAAAGGAAAGGTAGAGGAAATTGTATCTACTCATGAGGAAGACCAGTCTATACCTCACCAAGAAGAAGAGGAAACGGAAAATGTATCTGAATTTTCTGCTTCTGGTAGTTTAAGTATGAGCCCTTTGATTGGGAACTCAGCTATGCCTGCTGATGAAGTAGAAAGAGTTACAGAAGAAGCTGTACATGTTTCAGAAAACCTCCTTACTGCTGCTGAGATGGAAGTTGTTGTGGAAGATTCTGATGAAGAGAATCCAGCACCAAATACTATTGTGATACATGAGAATGCACCCATTGAGGGGGAGCATCAGTCTGTGCTTGGAAAAGTTATAGTAGCTGTTGAACTTGGAGACTGGGTAGAAGACCCAGGGTTTATAGTCTGTGGATTGGATTATCCAGATTCAGATAATGAGGTGTCTATGAATAGACCGAAGACCAATTATGATCTTGCCTCTGAGATGTTGCCAGATGATGTGGTCAGATTTCATGATTTGAATAAGCTGAAAGAGGACCTCAAAACCAGTTTTGTTAAAGAAGTGAAGTTAATGGAAACCTCTCTTGCTTCCTCAATTAATTCAATAATGACTGACTCTGTAGTTAGTTTGGCCTCAGCAAGAGGATCTGCCACAGTTGTCTCAAATGATTTTGTCTCTAAATCTGATCTTGAATCCATGAAGAATGAGCTGAAAGAATCATTCAGTGTATCAGTTGCTGAGATGAAGCAAAGCTTTTATGAAGAAATGAAAATGTTAGAGAGATCTTTCGAGCTATATCTGGATTGTAATTTATCTTCTTTTATGTCTGAGCTTATGGAAGAAGTGAAAGAGTGTCAGACTCAGTCTTCAAGAATCGAATCAGATCTGGAAGCTCTCAAGACATCAGTTGCTGCTTTGGATTCTTATATGAGCTCCAAGTCTCAAGCTGACAAGGACCTAGCTTATGTGAAGAGTGTAGTAAGCCAGTTTGTCTCGGTGTTTGAAAGTTTCAAAACCTCAGTGAAGGATCATGTTCAATTACAAGACTCTCAAGTTCAAAGCCTAATCAGTGGTTTGTCTAAGAGTTTTAAAGAAACTGTTTCCTTCTCTCTTGGCCCTCTCACATCCAAACTATCAGTTGACCTGAATCAAGTTCGAGCAATGTTGAAGGAGGAGATTGGATCTATTTCAACCAGTGGCTCTGTGGACTCATCAGAGTTGAGCCGAGTGGTGCTTTCTACAAGATATTCTGCCATAGAAATAATGAAGATTGTTCAAGACTATATGAGAGAAGCCTCTGCCTCTCAGGAAGCCATAAAAAGCAAAGTGGACTACTACTTCACCAAAGTTTTCACCAAGCATCAACTCGAACACCACTTCAAGCTGATGTTGGAAAACATGAAGCTACCACCAGTCACTCAAGCTTTCAGAGAACAAGTGAGAAAGCTAAGAGAACTGACTCCTGCCTTAGAGAAATTCATGGAGAACAAAGATGATTTCATCTCTGCTATGGAAAGAGGAGGAGGAATTATTATGGATTTTAGAAATCTGCTGCTGCCCTTCTTGCATGTTGATGCCAGACCAGTCATCATACCTCCTGCTTTGCCTGCTTCTGCCTCAGCTGCTTCCACAGTCCAGCTGACTCCTGCTCAAGCTATTCGCAGCCTCACACCGATGATCACCCAAAGATCTTCAACCTACAGGCCTGACTCTGTGTCAGTGGCCCAGCCTCCTTTGATCTTTTCTGGGATTCCAAAACCTTCACCTACATCCTCACCACCCGAACCTTCTTCTGATCCCAAAGGAAAATCTCACGTGGAAGAGGTGGAATGATCCAGTGGCTAGGATTTTTTGATAGGAATTCATTTGTAACCTTTTTTTTGTACTTTTTGACTACTTTAATACAGAAGAACTCCTTTTACTTCTCATGTTTTATTTGTCTCCTATATATATGCTTTCCCACTTTTTGATTATCACAAAGGGGGAGAATAATAAGGAGAATAAGGGGAGACACTTATGCGAGAATAAGGGGGAGACCAAGGAGAATGAAAAATATTTTCAATGGAGAAAAATAAGGAATAAGGGGAGACACTTTACCCTTCTCTTCATTTTTCCCTCTGATACTTTATGTCTATTTAGTACCTTATGATTGTTACCTCTGATAACTTATGTCTATATCATACTATTTTTATTATCTCTGATGCTATTTTCAATAAGAAAATTGAATTCAATATTATACTCTTTACCATTATATTTTCACTATGTTAAATGCCCATATCATAAATTGTGATTATCAAAAAGGGGGAGATTGTTGACCTCACCTGTTTTGATAATCTCAATCATGTATTCATATGTGTTGAAAATCCCAATTATGTTTTCACTCTCTATGATATTTTTAAGTATCATTGATCTATACTTTAATTCTTTCAAATATGTGATCAAACCAATAATAATTTTTAAAATAGTCTTTGGAATATGTTAATCCTCATTTATCCATGTTCATACAAGTTATAAATTGATTCTAACATAATCGGATGTGTTCTGCATAAAACAAATAAGTAATCTGTCTATAGCTACTGATAAAGAGCTACCGGTAACCAGTCTACCGATAGACTTAGTCTACCGATAGACTTAACTCAGAGCTACCAATAGACTTAACACACAGCTACCGATGTGCTTTTAAATGTAAGCTACTGACTTACAGACAGCTACCGATACAAACATAGAGCTACCGGTGTAAGTATAAGTAGCTACTGATGGAATAAGAGTCACTGATGGACAAAGCTACTGACAGACTCAAAGTTACCGATACACGCATGAAGCTACCGATACACGCATGAAGCTACCGATACACGCATGAAGCTACCGACACATGAAGCTACCGACGCATGCAGCTACCGACGAATGGAGCTACCGATAAACAAAGTCACCGATACAAGCATGTACCAACCGACGCATAGAGCCACCGATAGAGTCAAAGCAACTAATGACATTGAGCTACCGATGTTCAAGCTACCGATATCCAAGCTACCGATGCTGATCACCTACCGATCACTCGACGCACTGTTTGAATTTCTTTATTTATCTTTATTTAATCTATCCAACGGTCATATCATGTACATTTTAATGATTTGTCAAATATCTGATAAAGGTTGTCGGATGTCAGGAACCCGTACCTCGTACCTGCAGAAAGGAAATCTCTTCTGTCTCCTGTTGCACGTGACATAAATACAAGAAGACTCTGCTGAAGAGATAAGCGAGACAACACACACAGAGACAAGAAAGATATACGACATACTCAAGGAAAAAGCTCTGTGCATACAAGAAGAACCAAGCAAGACAGAATCACATATACAATCAAGCCTACTCAAGAAGAGTTCTGTGCATTCAAAAGAATATCAAAGAGCTTCATCGACTACATCTCACTACCTACGAACCTGGAGCATACGACACTCTGTTTCTCAAACAGAAACGAGAAGAGGACTCAAACTCACTTCTGATCGAATCCAAAGAAGTCCAGAGCTACACTGAAATCACCAGAACCACTTCTAAACTCTACAACTCTTGTTCTGTGATTTATTATTACTCTTTTCGAGCAGTGTGTGTTATCTGCTGTATCTAACACATACACTGTCTCTTGTACTCAAACTGAAGGATTTGTAAATCCTTACCAAACTCTTTCATTCTTTCTTTCCCATGAATAACAGTGGTAGAGGTCGTGTGTGACCTGGACAGCTGGTTGCTGTTGTACTGTTTCCCACGAAGAACAGTGGTAGAGGTCTTGGACCTGGACAGTTGTAAACTGTTGAACCCCGATCCAGGGTGTGGATCATTTTTATATAAACTTTTGAGAGGACTAAGTCTCGGCTTGAGACTGAACCTCTTGGTTACATTGTTGTGCCATCTCTTTCAAAGTTTTATTCCGCTGCTAATCACTTTAAAACTAATATTGTTTTTAAAGTTACTTTGATAATTAAATTAGCAAGTGTTTATGTTAAGTGTAGATTAGTAAGTTAGTTTCAAAAGATAATCACACACTCCTGTGTTGATTAACTGGGAATTAATCAATCCCTTGAGAATCTGACAGAACCTCTACTTTAATATAAATTCACTACAGTTTAATTTATTATTTTATCTGGGGGTCTTTAAGACACTGTTTTTAAATACAGAAATTTTAATTGGTACTCAATTCACCCCCCTCTTGAGTAAACCACTCCGACCAACAACATTGATTATCCAATCATATTTGAGTGTATTTATATTTGTCACACATAATTATGTCATTGATTTATCCATAACCTAAGGATGCGGTCTTTATAAAGGATTTCATCTCAATTTACATTCCATTGAGACTTCTTTGTTGTTATGCACTAACTCACTTTTATATGGTGTATATACTGTACTTTGACATAGTATATCATGAATCCCTTTATTCTCATGATATTATAAAGTTTTTATTACCTCAAATTTTTTTATTCAAACATTTATCATTTGGTTAGAAACTCTAACTAAAATATCATTTTAAATGTTTTAAAGGTTTATTCTTCTAAATCTTTCTCATTAATGTCTATGTTTTAAAAATGGTGTTATGGATTTATTTATATGGATGTGAATGTTTTAAAATTAAAATTCCTTTTAAAAGTTTCAAAGTGGTATGGGACACTTTGATTCAAAAATCGATTTTTAACAGCTTCTTGATAAATAGTGAGACTTAAATGTTTTCAAGAAAAAGGGGATATTTCTCTCAAATAGTTTTACTGATTATTTTTATCTATGTCAATATCCTTCATTATTCTTGATTGAGGTTGAGTTATTATAATACAATCTTCCATATTGTATTGAATGGGTTATGTTTGATTGTGGATGTGCTATTTTTATACCATTTATGGTTTGTGGTTAAAATATTGACATTTTGTATGCTAGTTTTAATATGAATGTTTAGATTATGTTTCAACATTTTTATATGAAGAATGTATTAGACTTAGTAAGTGACGGGTGGAACCCGCTATAGCTCCTTGATGAATCAGTAGGTCTCATGAGACAAATTAGTGTCTTGGCACAAGGCCTTGACAAAATCTTTATTTGTAGTCTTAGCACGAGACATTGACTATGTGGTTATGATGTTCGGCATTATGCATTCTATCATTATGAAATTAGTTATTGATATTACATGTGATTATTCGACTAGTAGAATATTCATGTGAATAAGTAAATGGTATTATTTGATTCATTTTTGCCATATTATACTGAAGTTTAAGTTTAAAAGGTTTGTGTTTTAGCCTTATGTATTGCCTTAAATGTTTATGTTTTCTTATGATAGTTCCGCTATATTGTTATCCTTACTAGGCATCTGAGCTCACCCCTTTCTTATGTTATATTTTTCCTAGGATGTGAATAAGTATATTATGATTAACCTGTAGGAATAGGCTAAGGGATATGAGTGTGTTCAAAGGAGACACAATGTTGTAGTTTTTCCATTTCATAATGTAATGTAAAACATATGTATGTATCTAGTATCTCCAGGGCTACTAAACTAATCGGTCTTTCGAAACTTGATCTCTTGTGATCATGCCAATGTTATGTAATAATCCACCGACTCTGAGTAACTAAGGTCAGGGCGTTACAACGCACATAAATGTATGTTGAGCTGTGATCTTTGATTATAGAATTGTTTTATTCATGCCAACTTTTTTATATAAACTGTTCATTTAAGCCTGTTTTGAGATATCTTCCACCATTTGCTTTGAAAGCATGTTTTGTTGAAAATATGCAAATGATTTTTCGTGCCTTGTTTTATTGAAATTGATAGCATAATTGGTTTATTGTTATGGTGTTGTTTATGGAATACTTGGTGAGACCCTACTAGGTTGTTTAACTCACACTCTACCTTTGCCTTCAAGCATTTGGAGATTATCTTTTTTCAAGTTCGAGCATAGGGAAAGCACCACTTGGAGGTGGTTGATGTTCTTGATCCGTGGGAAACATAGTGATGGAGGTGATCGGTGGATATGTTATCCACTTGTTGTATGGGTTGTTTGAGATTTTATCTTGGAAAATGTTGGGTACTTTGATGATGTACTGTTTTGGGTTTGTTTTACCTGTTTGTTACTAGTATGTCCTCCTTGAGGAGTGTTGATCATACCGACTTGTATCTGTTATCTTCCAATGTTTTGTGGGAAAATTGTTCCATTATGTTTCTTGTATGATGTTAGGTGCTAGTCGCTAACCTGTGGGGATCGAGAACGCCCTTCGGGCCATGTCAAAGTCGGCTCGAGTATCAGGGTACTAGACTGATTCATGACATCACCTCTTGAGAAATTTTTCTCAGAGGGATGTGGTTGCAGTAAACATTGTTTCCATGGATGAGAATGTGGTGAATCCATTGATTAATATTGTGTGAGAACTAGCGGACTGAAAGTTATTAGCAGTTTACTTTAGTGCAAGTGGGAGTCTGTTGGAGTTGGTGTCCTAGAACCAACTTACTTTATACTTGATTACTTGTATATTCAAAGACGTAAATATTAATAAATATCTTATCACATGATGAGTGTTCTTTTTCATAACATCAATGTAATAATTTTCTTAAGAGTATTTGTCGCATCGAAAGGTTATAACAGTTCTTCGCTATAATGAGAACTTTGAATTGTTATGACAATATTCTTTAAAGTTATGTCTTACGGTCTGGATGACATCTATCTAATAGGATATATATGATGTTTGACTGTCAAGTGTTTGGGACACATAAGATATTGAGGCTTCTTCTCATTAAGTTCTCACTTAAAATCTCCAAGACATGGGGGTTATGAGGATAGACACACTAATAGGAATTTCACATGTTATATGTGTCATTGGATATTTCTATCTACAGACGTATGTGTTGGTCCTTATACTTGAGATTATTATTGATGTATATCATGAATCACATACTTTGATGTACTGGCAAAAACCGAGAAGACATGATCATAGTGAGGTGGATGCGTTTGGTGCGTCACAAGTGATATATATTAATGAATAAGTCAAGAAAGGATTTATCTCTTCCATATTAATGGAAGTAGGTATCTTGAACCCTTTATTTGAAAGAAATTGTTTGATTAAGCCTATGGCCATAGTGGTTTGTCGCTGAGTTTATTTCAGGTAGTCAAAGAAAAATATATCAAGCATATTAGTTCATTACACAAATATGCAACTTGTTTTATGAGATATCAAGATAAAAAGATTATATTACACAGTAAGCGTTCGTTTAAATTTATTGTCGTTGCGACATTAACTTCTTTCTTTATAAGTCTTTTGACGTCTTGTTAGTCGTTAATCTTGAACTTTAGGTGAGTTCACTTAGTGCCACTGGAAAAGAGACCTAAAGGATTATTTTACTTAAATTCTATTTGAATTTAATATTTAGAATAAATATTATTCTCAAAACTGAGGAATAATAATTATCCACGTTATGTTGATCACATAAATTCAATCACTAATTATTTCAGTTTGGAATATATGTTAGTTGAATATTAAATACATATATATTTATCATTTAGTGAATATAATATTGTTTTTATTTATTGAACGAATAACATAATGATATTTATTTATTTATTTAAATATTTATTATTATTCAAGGTTTAAAGAACCATTTATTGAGAAATAAATAAAAAGGAGTGGATTGGAACCTATTTGTGGTATAGCAAATGCACCACCTGATGGCAACGCCTGGGAACTGGTCCCTGTATCGAAGTCTCGTCACTGAGGGGGTCATCCTCGTGATCGTGCAGGAAGGAAGATTGAAGGACTGAGTTAAAGAACCGATGAAAATGATATATTCTATTTTTTCGAAAATGAAAAAATATTTTAAAATCTGTTATTTTCACTTTAATATTATAAAAACTGCTTTCATTCATTTATAATAAAAATTTAGAAAATTTATTGTTTTTAATTTTTTTTAAGGAAAACAAGGAAGAACAGTACAAAAACTGCATTATTTTTAAAAAAGAATTCTACGAGGAAAAAAAAAAATCAAGACATAACCTTACTCCATCGTAACCTTAGCTCCTACGGCCTTCATCTTTTCTAGAATCATCTCAGCCTCCTCCTTCGCCGCACCAGTCTTCAGACTCACAGGCGCCTTCTCGACCAGGTCCTTCGCCTCTTTAAGCCCTAACGACAAAAGCGCCCTCACCTCCTTGATAGCTTTCAGCTTCGACGCAGGATCCACCGCCTCCAGCTTCAAATTAAAGGAAGTCTTCTCCGCCGCCGCCTTCTCATCCTTCTCCGCCCCCTCACCGACCTTCCCAGCAACATTTGCACCGAACGCCATCCCCGGCCTCTCCTCTGTAACATACGGCATATCCGTCATTTGCACGCCAAATCTCTTTCTCAGCTCCTCGGTGAGATCGGCAACTTCAAGCAAAGTAAGAGCACAGATTTCCTCCACCATCGCTGAAACTATCTCCGGAGGTCTAGGGTTTGCTGGACAGACATAGCTTCTGTGGGAATTTGGCAAGGGTTTTGATCCGATGAACCCTAGCACAGCAGATTTGTGAGTGTTTACGAAAGTAGAATTTGCACGAAGCATGGTGGACATTCTAGAAAATTGTAGAGTCACGGGACGAAAATGCCCCATCTCTATGCCTCTATAAGAATAACGGTATAGCACAAGTTCTGTGTTGATATCAAAGTCCTGCAAAACATCGAATTTCAAACATTTACAAAACCAAAAAAATAGCATATACTCTGCCATATGCAAATTCCAAAACCTATATGTTTGGGAGTTACTATAGAAAAATTTATGAACATAATTATCTCGAATTTTGATGCATGATTGATGAAAATGACCCTTAAAAATAAAAATAAAAAATATTATATTATATATATTTTGTTATTATATATTTAAATTATTTAACATATTTTATCCCAGCTTTTCCATGCATGCCAAATAAACCGATAGACTATTGAATGAGAAAAATAAAATCTTGCTAAAGATTTAAGATTAGTAAAGTTGCAGGCTGCTCGGGCGAACTCGAAAAATACTCAAGTTTGACTCAATTTTTTTCAATCCAAGTTACAGATACTCAAATATTAACCGGAAGTGAGTATTAGAATACCTTAATAGAGTAGCACGTGAGTCTAAAAAAAAATTCGTATTTTAATATATTATTTTTTCTAGTATCGATTTATTTAGTTTAGAGCTCGAGCTTCAATCTCTAGTGCAATTTCAAACTCAAGCTTATTAGAATAAAATTTATGGTAAGGTATTTTAATCAAATTGAGCAACTCTACTGAGATCAAGTCGAAGCTCAAGCTTGGAAAATGTTGCTCGATAGAACTCAAGTTGAGCTTGAGATTTGAATTCAAGTACCAAGCCCAAGCTCAAGCACAGTGTCGCTCAAGCACAGTGTCGCTAGCTCGGCTCGGCTCGTTTACACCCCTAGGGAAGATGACATTCGATATATAAAAATTTTCATCAATATCAACAAAAAATGCAGCATTCCAAACACCATAAAATTTAAGAAACCAAATACAAATTATCATAAAAAAAGTCCACTAAATGTCGATTATGTGACAATTCATTAAACTTAATTATCTATCAAAAACACAGTCCCATTAACTACCAGTATAGAGGTCGCGCAAAACATATAGACATCCAATCCCAAAGAAAAACTGCAATTCCAAGAATAAACATGTACAAGGACTTGTGTTGGCCTATTAGTGAAGCATGGGAATCAAGTTTGAACTGTTATTTCATTGTGTGCCCTTCCGCCCTAAGCACTTTATTTGACTAAAATAATGATTAAAAGACATAATAGATTTGTTTAAGAATCATCTGAGTTCATCTCTTGGTACCGATGATTCTTTAGATAGAGACGACTTTTCACGAAGCTACTATTAATCATGAATTTTTGCAACAATGGTTTTCATTTTATTCAAAATCTATCTATGCTTACTTGCTATCAACATGAAAGATGTGCTTTAACCCAAATGGCATTACCAGGTATTTGCAATACCCATCATGAGTTTTGAAACCTGCCTTTCCAATGTCTCCTTTCATTCGCACCTGATAAAGTATTTCGTTCCATATAACTCATCCATCAACTCTTCTATTAGAGGGATTGGATACCAGTCTGGCACTATCAACCTGTTTAATGCCCAGTAATCCGCACACATTCTCCGTCCATTTTTTTTTTTGTCACCAAGATTATTGGGCTGGAGTAAGGACCATAGTTGTTTCCGGTGCATGACGTAAATTGCAACAAGGGCCCTTAGCGCTATGGCACACGGCGCACAGCGTTGCGCATGGAAATTTCATTTATGGCGCAAACACTATATATAAAAATAATAAATTAGGAATATGAAAAATGATAAATAAAATTAATACAACATATTATAACATAAAATTTTAGTTCTAAGAATAAAATAATATAAAATGTCTGAAAAACTTCTTTCCAAGAATTACTAATCATTTAAAGGCAAGATGAAATAACAAAAAAAATCAAAGCATTAAATCTAAAAAAAAGTAATAAAATAGAAATAATATAAACACACAAAAATAAAAATAAGACGTAGAAGGGGAATAGTTGGTGGCAGTTGGTCGACACCAGCAATAGAATAGTAGGGTCAAGGGTAGGGGGTGCTGGGTTGGCGCTGGCAGGGACAGGGGGAGTTCACAGCTGTAACAACGGGCAAATTTTAAGGGTTTTTTCAGAAAAATTTGAATTTTTGGTTCTGGAGTAGGGGGTGTTTGAAGAATTGGAACTCAAATCGGAATTCCGAGTGTTAGAACATCTCGAAAAGAAGTTTTTGACCGTGTATCGAGGTCTGAGAGAAGTTTTGGGGTGCTCGGGTGAACGTTAGAGCGGGGTCAGGTGACCTAGGTGCTGAATGTGGTTGCAGGCAACAGACCACGCCGCAGCCTAAGGATGTTACGATGTGGTGAGTGTTTCGGGGGTTTGTTTTTGGAGGCAGGAAGGGCGTTGTGCCATGGAGGAAGGTGTTGCACCGTGGTGGTGCTTGCGGAGGAAGGACCACGTCACAGCAAGAGGGTTGTGTCGTGGTCAAGGCTCAAGAGGCACGAGTGTCAAGGTTGGGCCCTTTGCCCCTTTGCGGGAAGTTGTGTCGCAACCCAGGGGCCAATGCCACAGTGCTGCCTGGCGGGAAGGCACAATGCCGCACCCCAAGGGCTGCACCATGGAGGGTCCTCAGGAAGCAGGGTCATCGGGCTGCCCCCCAAGGTGGGCTACACCATGGAGCCCTGCTCCACACCACAGCCGAGGACCGCAGATGGGCCTTTGCGCCGCAACCCAGAGGGTTGCGTCGCAAGGCAACCCTGGATGAGGGGCCTTGCGTTGTGGCCCCAGTGGCCATGCTGCAAGGGGGTTCCTACCCAGTTTTTTTTAGAGGGGGCAGACTGATAACTTACCAATCGGCCCCCTTAATTTTTAAGTCGGGAGAGGCACTCAAGGAGGGGCATGTTGGATTGGTGTTGCCCGATCCGGTTGGGCCGAATGCTTGTGCCCCGCAACTGTAGTAGGTTCCACCGGTCGGCCGAATGCTTGTGGCCCGATCCGGTTGGGCTGAATGATCTCCTCAACTCCACTGGAGTAGTAGGTTCCACCGGTTCAGATCTCTCAAGCTCAGACACACCTTCAAGCTCCACTTGCTTTTTGCATTCTGATTCAATGTTCCCATTTTCATCTTCAACTGCATGGCGATCTTTGTACATGACACCTTCATTGAATACCACGTTTTGGCTCCTGATGACCATCCTGTTGAGATCATCCCAAAAGCGATACCCAAACTCCTCACCACCATAGCCAATAAAGAAACATTTTTTGGACTTGGCATCAAGCTTGTCCCTTGCATTAGCATCAACATGAACATATGTTAAACTGCCAAAGACTCGTAAATGTGAGAGTCTTACCACCTTACCAGACCAGAGTTCCTCGGGTAGACATTCCCCCATTGGCACAGAGGGACTTCTGTTTATGAGATATGCTGCCATATTCACTGCATCAGCCCAAAAGGTCTTGGGTAACCCCGAATGCAGCCTCATGCTCC
This sequence comes from Viscum album, assembly GCA_963277665.1. Classification (NCBI taxonomy): domain Eukaryota; kingdom Viridiplantae; phylum Streptophyta; class Magnoliopsida; order Santalales; family Viscaceae; genus Viscum; species Viscum album. Next base: position 1,527,846,339 of record OY728135.1, on the reverse strand, counting down.
TGACACGTTCATTCAGTGTCCTATTCATCCTCTCTGTCACACCATTCTGTTGTGGTGTTCCTGGGATTGTCTTCTCCCACCGAATTCCATTTTCAGAACAAAATTCTCTGAACTCCTTACTGTCATACTCTCCACCGTTGTCAGACCTCAAACATTTCAGCTTTGCTCCTGACACGTTCTCCACCATGACTTTCCACTTCTAAAATATCTTAAACACATTAGATTTGTTCTTCAGAAAGTAAACTCATACCTTCCTCGTTGAGTTATCGATGAATGTCACATAATATTGTGACCCTCCGAGGGATGGTACTGGTGCAGGCCCCCAAACATCTGTATGCATCAGGTCCAGCTTTCCAGCCTTCGGTGTTCTGCCTCCTTTTGCAAAGGACACCTTCTTCTGCTTTCCAAAAATGCAATCTTCACAAAAGCCTACTTCCACCGACTTCAGCTCTGGTAGCAACTCTTTTGTTGCCAGCACCTTCATCCCCTTTTCACTCATGTGGCCGAGTCTGTAGTGGCACAGTTGAGAACCTCCGACAGCTTCCAGTGATGCAGCCATGTCCATGCAAGTTTCTGTCATGTTGTACAGGGTGTCATTCTTTGCTCCCCGAGCTATGACCATAGCTCCTCGGGTGATCTTCCATGCACCACCAGTGAATGTGGTACTCAACCCTGCATCATCAAGTTGTCCAACAGAAATAAGGTTTCTTCTCAAGTCAGGGATATACCTCACGTTTTCCAGAACCAGCAAGCTCCCACTGTTGGTCTTGATTCGTGCATCTCATTTACCCACAATCTGCAAGGGCTCGTCATCAGCAAGATGCACCTTGGCAAAATTTCCAGAAACAAAATTGTTCAGGAAACCCTTCTCCGATGTAGAATGGAAAGACGCCCCAGAGTCTAAAATCCAAGACGCCATCGGGCTGCCCACGCTCAGCAGCAACACATCATCAGTTCCTTCAGCTACAGTGTTTGCTCCACTGGTTTCAGGTCCCTTCCGGTTATCTCTGCACTCCTTGACATGTCCTTTCTTCCCGCATGTCCAGCAGGTAGGACCAGGCCCCTTTGCCTTGTCTCTGCTCTTTCCTCTTGACTTCGATCGTCCTCTGCGATTGTCACGCTGTGGGTACCTTCCTCTTCCTTCAACGTTCAAAGCAGAACCAGAGAATCTGTCTGATTCTCTTCTTCGAACATCCTCACTAAGGATTAGGTCCCTTATATCTTTCAGAGTCATCTTCGTATTCCCCGAAGTGTTGCTCACAGCTGTTACAGTTGCTTCCCAACTTTCAGTTAACGAAGATAATAAAACCAGAGCACATACCTCATCACCAAGATCAATGTTCACCGATGACAACTGACTTATGATGGTATTGAACTCGTTGATATGATCTGCAACAGGTCTCCCTTCAACCATTTTCAGGTTGAACAATCGTCGTATCAAATGCACCTTATTTGCCGCAGAAGGCTTCTTGTACATATTTGTGAGGGCTTTCATCAGGTCCACCGTCGTCTTCTCTACTCTGATGTTGAACGCCACGTTTTTTGCCAACGTCAGGCGCACAACACCCAGAACCTGTCGTAGCTCCCACTTCGACTTCTCCATGTCCGCTGGCTTCACACCCAGAAGCGGCAAGTGCATCTTTTTCTGATAAAGATAATCCTCGATCTGCATCCTCCAGAAACTGAAATCAGTTTCATCGAAGCGATCGATCTTCACTTTGCCTTCATCCAGAGCCATCGTTGGAGAATTCTGAACTTCCCTTTGATACCAGTTGTTGCAGAATCGTCGGGAGACACAACGACAGAAACGAGGAAAAACGAAAGAAAGAAAGCAAAAGGACACAACAATTTACGTGGTTCGGGAAAAATCCCTACGTCCACGGGAGAGGCAGAATTTCACTATGAGTCGGAAGCACAAAATTACAAAGGATTTCAGTAGTAAAACCCTAGCCCGAAATGGGTTATATATGAAGAAGACGGTCCACTGTTCCGAATAGTAGTCCGCATTGCAACAGTGATCGGCGGCTCACTTTGTCAAAAGTGCTACAGTGTCTGCCAGCTGGAAGTCAAAAAGCGCTACAGTGAAGTTGACCCCGAAGTCCGCACCGCTACAGTGCCTATCGGTGTCGATCGGTCTGCACCGCTACAGTGAGCTCGACCCGCGACAGTTGCGGGCCACAAGCATTCGGCCTAACCGGATCGAGCAACACCAATCCAACAGCTTGTGGTTTGCATATTCTTCATGTGGGAGACACTGATCAAATGCTGGAATCTACACAAAGAGATTTCTTATTTTTTCTGGGAGAGCAGATCTGGATTTCTGATGCTAACCCTTTGATGACAGTCGCCGCTCTATGCGCACTGTCGTGCTTTAAAAACACTAGGAGAGGTTCCACCTGAATATAAAGGAATTCTAGAAACACAGTTGTACAATTACACTTTTATTCTTCTCAGCCTGTGCGAATTAAAACAGCTTTGATATTGGGGGCACTGTAGAGGTTGTCATTCTTGGCAAGGAATTGGAAAATGACTTGTTCCATATGATCCTCGCATGACATGATCCTAGCAATAGTGTAGATGGTAGCATGGGATTCAGCTTAGGAAAAGATGATGAAAGCATGGTATTAAGCTCCAAAGGCGAGCTTCTCGATGCAAAGGCAGTTGTCTGTTTGCAATGCAAAGAAGCACCAGAGGTTCAGAACTAGGATTTTTGTTGATGAGTGCTTAAGTCATCTAACCTTCAGCTGTTGGAAAATACCATGTTCATTTTGACCTCATTTTGGCAAGGAAGCAACAGGCTTGTGGAAAGAACCTGAGGAATTGGAGTGATTTTTTGACGATAGCAACAACTTAGCCTGAGACTTTAGTTGATGATAAGGCTATTGCAGTGCATCCTTAGGATGAGCGTTATTCAAAGTATATTAGGTGCATGGCAATTGTACCCCTGACATCTGGTCGGCATGTGCCTATAATCACTGACAAGTGTGTTGATCAAGGTTTTGGAACTCGTGTGTTGAAGGTAAGCCCTGGGCATGATTCACAATGACTATTTTTTTGCAATAAAACTTGGGTCTTCCAATACTTCATGTAAAGAATAAGGATGGCACACTTAATAAAGTTGATGGATTTTACTGCGGCCTTGATTGCTTCGAGGCATGGGAAAAATTACGGTCTCGACTAGAGGTGACTAATTTGGTTGTCAAAAAGGAACCCTACACCTTACGGGTCCCCGGATCACAGCGTGATGGAGATATATTAGAGCCACTGGTGAGTAAGCCATGGTTTGTAACTATGGGGCCTGCAGCTGATAAGGCCCTTCATGCCATTGAAAGAGGGGAATTGACCATTATGCTTGAAAGATTTGGTAAAATTCATGGGACATTTAGCTGAGAAAGCCCTTCATGCCATTGAAAGAGGAGAATTGACCATTATGCCTGAAAGATTTGGAAAAATTTATAATCACTGGCTGTCGAATATAAAGGATCAGTGTATAGGCAGCTTTGGTGGGGTCACCAAATACCAGTTTGGTACATTGAAGGCATGAACAGTGAGGGAAACTACACTGTTGCTAGGAATCTTGATGAAGGATTTTGGAAGGCACTTGCAAAATATGGCATTGATGTTAAAATATATCAGGATCCGGGTGTTTTAGAAACTTGGTTCTCCAGTGCGGTATGGCCTTTCAGCACTCTTGAGGTCCTGACAGCATGCTTGGAACAGATAAAAAGCAAATTCTCCAAAGCCTTGGCAGTTGGTGAGGTTGTATGGTGTTATGTGTTGTGTCAGGAATCAGATACGCCACTGGCAGTTGGTGAGATTGTATGGTGTTACGTGTTGTGCCAGGAAACAGGACGTAAGTTGAAAGTTAATGCAGTGGGAACAAGTCCTTGTGCAGTAGCTACTCTTTATGGCTTGGCACAGGACTTACAGGATCCGGAGGTTCATCGCCAACACTTATCACACCCATTTGGCTTGTTTCCAGGGCACTCAATCACTACCGAGAAGACACCAGACCTCTTTAAAGCTGCAGATTATTCCCTTCATAAACTAGAGGTGGAAGGCCCAGGTTGGGAGGCCGTTTTGTGGGCACGTCTGAAGAACAGAAAAAATGCTTATTTGATTGTCAAGCACTTGATCAATTTGGTGGATGTTGATCATGAAAGCGCATTTGAAGGCAGACTCTACGGTAACTTCTTCACCGCAGATCCTCCTTTCCAGATTGATGGAAATTTCGGCTTATGCGCGGCAGTGTCAGAAATGCTTGTACAAAGCACCATGGAGGAGATTCACTTTCTTCCGGCTCTTCCCAGGAAAGGTGTCGGGGCAACTATGATACCGAGGACAGATTCCTTTATTACCACCCTGGGGACAAGGTGTTTTTTCAGCCATCTTCTTCTTTCTTCCTCCTCTTCTGTATTCTGCTGTAATTGGTGCCTCTGTTATCAATAAAACACTCTCTTTTCCCATAAAGTTTCAATTGTAATTGAGTTTCAGTTGGGGCATAAATAGGTTCAGCTGTAATCGGGTTGATAAATCTGACACGAATAATATTTGGATCAAGTTCGGGTTGACCATTCCTATCCCATCTAACCTATGTAACCCGATTAAAAATATAATTATAATATAAAATATTAAAAATATAATAATTGTTAGAATGGAGGAATTTTGACCCAATATCCAAGATGCCACTTATGGGAGGCTTGGTGTTTATTTATAATTGTTAGAGTCTGTATCCCACATCGGACTTGTGGTCCGATGTGGAGTTTCTCATTCATTATAAATGAACGTCTCCGCCTCACTTTGAGGTAAGGAGGCGAGGGGGTTTCCTCATTTTTACATGGTATCAAAGGAGGTTTGCTAACCCGACCCCTCCCTCCCTATTTTTTTTTCCCTGCCCGCATCTAGAGTTTCTCCCGGTTGGGGGGCGGCAGCCTCCATGGCTCGCAAGCCCTAGGTTTATCCCGCCGCCCCCCTTACCGGTTATCCCTCCCGTCGCCCCTCCCCTCCCTCCTGTGCAGCCGGCCCCCCATCACGCGGCCCTCTCCTCCGGCGCCTCTCTGGCCCTCGCCTGACGGCCCCCTCTCTTCCCAACGCGGCCCGCGCCGGCCCTCCCGTCCCGCGGCGTTCCTCCTCCCGCGCGGCCGACCCATCCCGGCGGCTCTCGCCAGCTCCTCCCGCTGCTCCTCTCCTGCGCGCGCATCCCGTCGCCGCGACTCCCGGCTGCTCCCGACGGCCTCCCGCTGCTCCCGGCGGTCTCCCGCTGCTCCCGACGCCATCACCCGCGCGCCCCGCCGGCGGCCTCCCCGCTGCGCGCGGCGCCTCTCCCTGGTTCTCCAGCCGCCGGCGACCCTCCTCTGCGCGGCTCCCTGGTTCTCCAGCCGCCGACGGCCCTCCCTCATCCAGCGGCCCCGCCCTGCCCCGACGGCCTGCCCTACGCGGCTCCATGCGCGCGACTCCCCTCCTCCTGCTTCCGGCCTCTCCCTCTGCCAGCGCTTCCAGCAGCCGGCCTCCACGCCTCCTGCGGATGTTCCGGCGGACTCCCTGCGCCGGCAGCCTCCCTTCCCAGCGGCCTCCCTTCCTTGGCGGTCTGCTGCTGTCCGGCGGCTCCTTCCGCCCTCCCGCGCGCCTCTCTGCCCGGCGGCCTCCCTTCGACAGCCGGCCTCCATCCCTGCCGACTCCTCCAGCGGCCGGTTTCCAGCCCTGCCGGCCTCCCGTACCACCTCTGCTCATCTGCTCCCTCCATGCCGGCCTCCTTCAGTGGATTTCCCGGCGCTTCGCCGACCGGCACCGCCATTGCGGCTTCCTCGACACTTTGACGACCGGCCCTCCCGAGCGGATTCCTCGGCGCTTTGACGATCGGCCCCACATTACGGTTTTCCCGGCGCTCTGACGACCGGCCCGTAGTGTGGATTTTCCCGACGCTCTGACGACCGACCCGTCAGTGTGGATTTCCCGGCGCTCTGATGTCCGGCCCCGCACTTTTCCGGCGACGACCCATCCTTTTTCAGCGGCATCACATTACCATCTTGCGGGGGAGCAGCATCAACATCATTTTTCTTATTTCCGTTTCTTCTGTTTTCGTCATGTTTTGTAATCAAGCTGGGTATGTCCAGCTTGAAGGGGAGTGTTAGCGTCTGTTTTATTGTTTTCTTTTCATTATGTGTCCAAGCTAGGTACACCTAGCTTGAGGGGGAGTGTTAGAGTCTGTATCTCACATCGGACTTGTGGTCCGATGTGGAGTTTCTCATTCATTATAAATGAACGCCTCCGCCTCACTTTGAGGTAAGGAGGCGAGGGGGTTTCCTCATTTTTACAATAATGAATAATAATGATAGCATAATACCTAATATCCGATGTGGGACTCAAATCCTCTAACACTCCCCCTCAAGCTGTACATGGATTGGATACATAATAAAGGGAAAAAAAGACTCCTAATACTCCCCCTCAGGCTGGACATGCCCAACGGAGATCTGGGCAGCAGCCAAGACACGGCAGAAAAGAGGCCCAATGGAGATCCGGGCAGAAGTCAAGAAGCCCGACGGAGATTCAGGCAGCCTGATGGAGATCCAGGCAGAAGTCAAGAAGCCCAACGGAGATTCGGACAGCAGCCAAGAAGAATCAAGGTTCTGGCAGCATGGGCTGCCTGGACGAAAGAGTGGGGGGCTAAAGACTGGGGCATGCCTGTTGGAGCAGCGCCGAGAGAGCAGCCTGGAGAAGATGCATCAGCCTGGGTCTCCTGGGGTCATCGCATGTCTTGCACAGGAGATATTGGGGGAGGCGCGGCCTGGATGTATGCACGCAGAGGAGGCAGTGGCCACCTGGGCACGTGGTACCTGGATGAAAAGAGAATGGAGGGGGCCCGCCTGAAGGTACAATGCAGCAGTGAGGTTGCACCTGAGGAGAGGGGTCCACGCCTGGGAGCAGCAGAGGGGGTACCAGTGGGGACGAGGACGGGAAGGGGGGGCCACCATGGCTGCTGGGAGACAGAGGAGGTATGCAACCGGGATGCACGATGAGGGGGCCCGCCTGAAGGTACAATGCAGCAGTGAGGTTCCACCTGAGGAGAGGTGATTAGCCACTAAATGAGGCTAATATTCATTGTTAATATACTTAATTTTCATGTTCTTTGTTATTCATAAACAACATTTTAGTGCATTTTACACTTTGAACACCATTTCACATTATGATTGTAATACCTTCTTAAAATGCACTATTATGTGGTACATTTTTGAACATCATTTAAAGTACCCAATGATTCATCTGATTTTAAGGAATTTAATTTTACATATTTTAATTTGATATTTTTGAAAATTTATCTACACTTAAATATGAACATGTTTGATTCAGGGATCAATGGAGAATTCATGGAGGATGATGGAGATATTTGGCAATGAAAGGAAGCAATTCTGGAGAAGGCAGATTGGACACCAGCCCACTGATGAGACTGTGGGGCCCAACATACAGGCCCAATTAATCCCAAATTTCGTGGGATGATAGAAGACATGTACAGGAACAAATCACTCTTCAGGAGTTAATGCTAATTCGGCCTCCATGTTGGTCATTTAGGCGGCCCAAGTTAGAGATAAAATTCTGGGCCAGATTCTGCGGCCCAGAAAAACAGTCCACCATTTTGATCATATCTCGGAATACACAACTCCAAATGGGCCCAAATTTTACAAGCGGTTAGTAGACATCCGAAGCTCCATTTTCTTCTTCTATGGCCCACCCTGATTCGGCCATCTAGAAGGTCATCCAAACGCGTCTGTTCGGTGGATGAAATCTGACTGCCACCTCGGGTCAAATGTGGAAAATTCCAAATTCCACAAACTTTCCACCACCCTAGGCCTACCATACTCAAGTGGGATGACTTGTACTGTTGAAGGCTCGACCCAAGGCTCCCAAAATGCCTATTTAAGGCAGTGGTGGTGAAGTAGTTGAGGATCTTGGATGCTTTGTTCAATTGTAATGTTATGCTGCATTTTTGTTGCCTCAATTTTGTCTTTCACATGTAAGTTGTTCAATTCACTTTAGTTTCTTAATAAAAGTTCTTCTTCTCCTCTTATTCTGTTGTTCTTAATATCACTTTGATACCGTTGGATCAAGGTGTGAATTTATTCACACCAACCCTTGTGAAATTATTCACACAACGGTGGAGTGATCATTTTATTTTTTGTTGTTTTCTTTACTTCTCCATTTTCTCCCTTATGAGTCTACTTTCCGCTTCCATTGAAACCATGGGATCAATGGAGGGCTAACCCACTTATGGGTTGATCCAAGGGAGTAGCAAGGGGCTGGATTGGATGTTATTTATCACCTAATTAATGTATAATCACTTCTTTAATTGGGATTGTTATTTGATGATTTTTAAACTCCATCGTCCTTGTTGAATTTAAGGCCACACACTTCAAGTACTAATACGATCCTTTACCTTGAAGTGCTCAAAACTTTGATCCTTCAAGTGTATAGGTGATTAGTATTAGAGGGTGTAGGCATTAAAACAGTAAGTGATGATGTTGTTTTCTCTCCTTAAATGAACTCATCTCAAATTTAAGAAATTGAAATCATTAAAAAGAAAATACGTCCAATCCACCCCGAGTGATAACCTAGGATCAACTCATTCTTTTAATTTGAATTCACTTAAGTATCTTAGAGTTCACTTAAACCCATCTAAAATCAACCCAAAGTTGGCCACTTCATAGCCAAAAATTCATCCCTTAGGTTTTGTATCTTAGGTATCTTCTTAGGTCTCTGTGGAATCGACAACCCAAGCTACACTACAAGGACCGTTCTACCCTTCTTCTCTTGGGTAAATTTGGGCGTGAACCAAGAGGGGTCCGCACCTGGGAGCAACAGAGGGGGTACCAGTGGGGATGGGGACAGGAAGGGGGGGCCGCCATGGCTGCTGGGAGACAGAGGAGGTGTGCAACCGGGATGCACGATGAGGACTGAAGGGCAGCGGCAGATTTAGTGGAGCAAAGATCTTTTCCATTCTGGTTTTGATATTCGATTGTAAACAAGAGGGTTCTTGAACTGTTGGGAGACATTTTTCAGGAGACAATTCATGGGTCAAAGATGATATCTTCTCATCTTGTATTCACTTTATGAAATTTGTGAATCATCAGTGACTCGGGATTAACCGACCACAGCAAGGACATAATCACCAAAATCAGGGACAAACCTTGTAAAATCCAGTGTGATAGAGACTCAATCTAGATGAGAGGATCTGAGTAAATTGTTCAAAGAATTTCCTTACCTGTTCGGTCTCAAATTAAAGTTACCGTGGACTCTTTAGAGAACTAGGGGAATCAAGCTACACTCCTGGGAGAGCTCTCCTCCACAGGCCAAGGAAGAGTTGCTAGGGAGGTACGGCAATGCAGCGGAGGAAGATCAATTGATGTATCTCAAAGAACTCCGACAATTAGAAACAGTAGATGTATACATAGATGACTTTGAACGAGCTGCTTTGAGAATTCCATAAATGACTAAGATAGGGAGCACTATTATGACGCATGAACCATCAAATAAGGCGCGGCTACTGACCGCATGAACCATCAAATAAGGCGTGAGAATCAAGCTACACTCCTGGGAGAGCTCTCCTTCACAGGCCAAGGAAGAGTTGCTAGGGAGGTACGGCAATGCAGCGGAGGAAAATCAATTGATGTATCTCAAAGAACTCCGACAATTAGAAACAGTAGATGTATAACGAGCTGCTTTGAGAATTCCATAAATGACTGAGAGGTGGTATATGGGCCTTTTTATTGGGGGGTGAAGCCTGAAATAGGGAGCACTATTATGACGCATGAACCATCAAATAAGGCGCGGCTACTGACCGCATGAACCATCAAATAAGGCGCGGCTACTGACTTTAGCACGCTAAGTAGAAAAGGATTTATTGGTGAAAGGTATCATCAAACAGCCCAGTGGACGACCACGTCAAGGAGTTACAAGCAATATGGGAAGGGGGTGGAATACCGGTTCAGTGCGTATTCTACCAACAGGAGCTGGAGGTGATCGAGAAAAGAAGGGAGGACTGGCTACACGAAGGAAAGGCGTGCGGAATTTGTCCAAAGAGGAATATGAGGAAAGAAGAGCTAAGGGGCTATGTTTTTCATGTGGGCAGAGATTTACTCCAGGACATAGATGTCCATAAAAGGGATATAAACTTATGGTCTGGGAATGTATAGAACCGCAAGAATCAAATGAAGAGGAAGAATAGGACGGAGCTGAAAAAACAGAGACAAAAGTGGAATATAAGGAGCTGGAGATTTTGGGAACAATAGTAAGTGATCACGACATAAACAAGGTTGAATCTAAAAAAACTATGACGATGGAAGTATGTTTGGAAGGAGTTCTGATATTGGTGATGGTGTGGCGCAAGCCACAATTTTATTTCTAAACAACTGTTGAAGTCACTTACAGTGCAAGTCAGTGGAACCAAACCCTTCTATATTAGAATGGGAGATGGACACCAGGTTGAGCAGTATGTGTAAAACATTACACTTGAACTTGGGAAACATTGATTTTGAAATAGCAGACTATGTATTTGATACAACCGGCCTGAATCTGGTTTTAGGCATTTCTTGGCTTAAAACTTTGGGATATGTTACTACACACCAGAAGAAGGTGACAATGGAGTTATTTGGGAAGGAAAACAAGTGATATTGCAAGGGACAGCTCTCAAAATGAGTTCCTCTTACCATTCCCAAACCGATGGGCAGACGGAAGTTGTTAATCGATGTTTAGAGGTGTTTTACAACAGATCAACCCAAGCAATGGGTTATTTGGTTGGCCTGGGCTGAATATAATTGTAACACCTCTTATCATACTTCTACCGAAATGACCCCGTTTGAAATTGTTTATGGAAGGAAACCTCCACATATTGTTCGTTGTTTGACAGGGGAGGCAACGGTAGAGGCGGTGGCTAATGTTATGGTAAACCGTGATGAAGCCTTACAAGAACTCCAGGATAATTTACACCGGGCTCAACAGAATATGGGTAGAACAACGAATCGACATCGCTGTGAAGTGACTTATTTAGAGGGGCACTATGTGTGGGTGAAACTAAGACCAAACCACCCAGGAATTACATCCAAAATTAACTTCAAGATATTATGGGCCATTCAAAATAATCGGCCGGATTGGGGAAACAGCTTATAGACTCCAATTACCAGCACAAAGCAAAGTCCATCCCGTGTTCCAAGTTTCACTGTTGAAGGCTGCAATTGGAAACTTTTCTGACAAGGCAACTTTACCAGTTGATTTAGTAGAAGAAGATCTCTATCCTGCGGCTGTTTTGGCTGAACAAATTCAAGGCACCTCACAACAATGGTTGATTCAGTGGCGCAGTCGTTCTATAGATGAGGCAAGATGGGAAGATACTCAGGTATTCCAGTTCCAGTTTACAGATTTTCACCTTGTGGACAGGGTGGCCTTTCAAGGGGACGGTAATGATAGAGTAGGGGGGCGGACAACTATGCTGAGCAACCACCCTTGTTGTACACGTATCATAGGAGGGGGTAGCTTGGTTTATGTTTGTTTTTCTGTTAGGGTGTTGTAACTGACAGGGGGTAGTAATGTAATTGTTGTCCTTGTTCATTACAATAGCCAGGGGTAGTAATTATAACGGTCAGGGGGTAGTAATGTAATTGGTCCCTGTTAGATAGGAGTATAAGTGTTTAGGAGGAGATTCTAGGGGAGGTCTGTCGGGTATTATTCTGGAGGTTGTAACCTTGGCTCTAGAGAGAGATGCTCTCCTAGAGAGAAGTTAGTCTAATTGCAATAAGAAGAATTGAGGTAAGAGTTTCCAACTCCATCTTCTACTCTATCATCTATGCTCTTCACCACTTTTCAACTTCTCCACAAAACTGATCCCTCTAATAAATGAGATACTCTCCCCCTATTCAAGATACTAGCATAAGATTGCTCCCCCTTTGTCAATGGGAAGAACACTCCTAGCCAATCTCATGTCAAAACAACTTCAACATTTATGGACAGCTTCTCCCTTGAACTTTAAGGACTGCAACTCCCCCTTTGTCAACGAACCAAAGAACGTTCTCTTAAAGTTCACAAACAAGGGTTAGAAAACCAAGCATTGAATTTATGGGAGAAACGTACCTTGCTTCCATGAGGGAGTGGGGGTCCCTCATCCAACTCATCTAGTTGGAAGGAGTCGGTTGGACTCCAAGATCCAATCGATGCCTTTCAAAATCTGTCTTGGGTGGTGCCTTTGTCATAATATAAGACACTTGCTTCTGTGTTGACACGTGTGGGATTGGTACCCGATCCGTTTTTTGGATGATGATTTGGGCCAAATGCTTTTGGCTCATATTGCGCACCAGGTCGCAACCTTCGCGGGTCGAGCTCCGCGGTGAGCTCGTTGGAGGTTGCAGAGGGCAACGCGGCCCTACTCCGAAGGCCCCCGGCCCAAATTTTGGGGAACTGTAGCATCTCTGACCACTATAGCACTTTTGAATTGGGTGGCCACTATTCACGGTAGCGATGCGGACTTCTTGTGCGGTTGTTGGAACAGTGGATCGTCTTCCTCCTTTTGTAGCCCATTTTGCGCTAGGTTTTTTGTGTGTGAGAAACTTGAGATACTCCTTATAAATTGTGCTCCCGAATCATAGTGAAATTTTGTCTCTCCGTGCACTTAGGGATTATTCCCGAACCACGTAAATCTCTGTGTTCTCGTTCTTCTATTTTTTCCCTTTTGTGATATGTTTTTCGCTTCCTTGCTCCCGACGTTTTCGGCAACAACTGGTATCAAAGGTTGAGTTCGAGATTCTCCAACGATGGCTATGGAAGAAGGAAAGGTGAAAATCAATCGTTTCGATGGAACTGACTTCAATTACTGGAGGATGCGGATCGAGGATTATCTTTATCAAAAAAAGATGCACTTGCCGCTTCTGAAACCAACGGACATGGAGCAGTCGGAGTGGGAGTTGCTGAATCGACAGGTTCTGGGTGTTGTGCGTCTTACGTTGGCAAAAAAGGTGGCGTTTATCAGGAAGGAGAAGATGACGATTTGACTAATGAAAGCTCTCGCGAATATGTATGAGAATCCTTCTGCAGCAAACAAAGTACACCTGATGCGACGATTGTTCAACCTGAAAATGGTTGAAGGCGGAATTGTTGCAGATCACATCAGCGAATTCAACACCACCATAAGTCAGCTGACATCGACGGCCATTGATTTTGGTGATGAGGTATGTGTGCTGGTTTTACTATCTTCATTACCTGACTGTTGGGAAGCAAATGTAACAGCTGTGAGCAGTACCTCGGGGAATACAAAGTTGGCTCTGAAAGATGCACGAGTCCTGATCCTTGATGAGGATATGCGCAGAAGAGAATCAAGCAAATTCTCTGGTTCTGCTCTGAATGTAGAAGAAAGAGGAAGATACTAACAGCAAAAAAAACGTAGAGGGCGATCAAAGTCAAGAGGAAAAGGCCGAGACAAGACAAAGGCGGCTGGTCCTACCTGCTAGACATGCGGAAAGAAAAGACATGTCAAGAAGGAATGCAGAGAAAAACAAAAGGGACCTGAAACCAATGGAACAAACACGACGGCTGAAGAAACTGATGACGTGTTGCTGGTGAACGTGGATAGCCCTATGGAGTCTTGGATTTTAGACTCATGGGCATCTTTCCATTCCACGTCGAAGAAGGGATTCCTAAACAGTTTTGTTTCTGGAAATTTTGGCAATGTACATTTTGCTGATGATGAACCATTGCAGATTGTGGGGAAAGGAGATGCACGAATCAAGACCAACAGTGGGAGTTTACTGAATCTGGAAAACGTGAGGTATATCCCTGGTTTAAGAAGAAATCTCATTTCTGTTGGGCAAATTGATGATGCAGGCTTCAATACCATGTTTACTGGTGGTGCCTGGAAGATTACCAAGTGAGTTATGGTCATAACTCGGGTGGAGGCATATTTCCGGGTTATGTAGCAGCATTGTAGCAAGTACTGTTCGGTACTGTAGCAGCCGGAACTATTCATCCATCTGGGCTTTCGGGCCACCGGTTTGGTCCTCGGGTCCTGCAAGGCTTTCAGGCCACCCAAGGCCTTCGGGCCAGTTGATTCTCAAAGCCTTCGGGCCACCTTAAGGCCTTAGGGCCACCCCAAGGCCTTCGGGCCACATGAATGCAGGCCCCAGACACACTACAAAAAAGGAGCAGCCCCAGAAGAGGATTCAGAACAGGTGCACTCACCAGAGCAGAGCCAAATGGATTGTCAGAATGAGAGGGTATGGCTATGTCATCGGTACCAGCATGTGCTTGCACGGGAAGCTTAACCAGACGGTCATGCAAAGGTGGAGAGCTACTATCAGGATGCAGATGCTGGGGAAGGGCAGTTCCTTGTAGATAGTCTGGTTGAATTCCCTAAGACCTTCGGGTCATGTAATCTCCTAAGCCTAGCCTACGGGCCTTGTAAGGGTTCCCCCTCGTCCCTTGAAAGGGGGGTTATCAAAAATCAATAAAAATGAAGGTCTTCGGGCCATTCAGGCACAGAGACTTGCATGAACATGGTAGCATTAGTAAATGCTACCGGGGATTCTCAATTGTGGCACTACAGACTCGACCACATGAGTGAAAAGGAGATGAAGGTGTTGACAACAAAAAGGTTGCTACCGGATCTAAAGTCGGTGAAAGTTGGTTTATGTGAAGATTGCATCCTTGGAAAGTAGAAGAAGGTATCATTTGCAAAAGGAGGCAAAACACCGAAGGCTGAGAAGCTAGACCTGGTGCACACAGATGTTTGGGAAACTTTCCCACAGAGGGTCACAATACTATGTGACATTCATCGACGACTCAACAAGGAAGGTATGGGTTTACTTTCTGAAAAGGAAATTTGATATGTTTAAGATGTTTCAGAAGTGGAAGGTCATGGTGGAGAATGAGTCGGGATGAAAGCTGAAATGTTTGAAGTCTGACAACAGTGGAGCGTATGGCAGTCGGGAGTTCAAAGAATTCTGTTCTAATAATGGAATTCGGTGGGAGAAGACTATTCCAAGTACACCGCAACAGAACGGTGTGACAGAGAGGATGAATAGGGCGTTGAATGAACGTGTCAGGAGTATGAGGTTACACTTGGGGTTGCCCAAGACCTTCTGGACTGATGCAGTGAACATGGCAGCATATCTCATCAATAGGAGTTCATCTGTACTGTTGGTCGGAGTAGATGACTCAAGAGGGGGGGTGAATTGAGTATCTATAAAAATTTCTGTTAAAATTGGTTCTTTAAAATAACATCCCCCTATGAAAATAAAATCAAAGTCAGATTGTAGTGAATTTATAAAAGTCTTGAAGGTTCGATTAATTTCTCAAAAGATTGATTAGTTCTCAGCTTTACCAATCTAAAGATTAGTCAAACTTTTGAAACTAATCTACTGATTCAAAACAAATATAAACACTTGCTAAACTAACTATCAAAATTCGATTTATCTTAATGTGAAATAAATTAAACACATATCAGATTAAAACACAAGACAAACTGCACAGTGGATAAAAAACAAGAGGTTCGGATTCAAGCAGAGACTTAGTCCTCTCCACTTGGTGATCACCTGCCACCAAGCAGTTTATATTAATAAACGTGTGATCCACACCCTGGATCGGGATTCACAACAGCACACAGGGCTATCCAGGTCACACTTGACCTCTACCACAGTTATTCGTGGGAAAACTAACAAACAGATCACACTGGATCTCCTCCATTGTTCTACGTGGGATACAAGAGTAAAAAGCGATTGAGTGTGAGGATATTTTAGTATCCTTCAGTCATGCTCAGGAGACAGTGTGTGTGACACAAACAGATACACACACTACTCAAATAGTAAACACAAGATCACAACGGAATTATTAAAGAAAAACAAGGTTTAGAAATCTCTCTGTGTTGTGCAGTAAAGCTCTGGACTCATTGGATGTAGAGAAAATGATATTTGAGTCCTCTTCTGGGAGTTGGCTCCAAAACAGAGTATCGTAGTCTCTATAATCTATCTTCCAGGTGTGAAAAGGTTCGGCTCTTCAATGTGAGGCTGTTCAGCGAGCTTCAGCAGGTTGTTGATTGTAAAGCTTCTTGTGAACTCAAGCTTCGAGTTCCTCTCTTTGCAAAATCTTGCGTATTCGCACAGTCTGTCCTTTTTTGTTTTTGCAGTGTTTTTTCGAATCGGGCTTTAAGGTTGAGCTTGTAATCCTTTTATACTTCATGGTCCACTAGGCTAGAAGATCTCCCCACGTGAATGTACCTCGTACTGTCTACGGATAGTCCTACAGACTATTAAATAATGTCAGAAACATTAATTTGTCTAAATATGACCGTTAGAAATAAATTTGAATTAATAAAATTGAAACAGTTATTTATGACTATCAGTGAGTCATAAGTATCGGTTTGTCATCTTCGGTCTGTCATCTTCGGTGTGTCATCTTTGGTGTGTCATCTTCGTTGTGTCAACATCAGTGTGTCAACATCAGTGTGTCGAACATCGGTGTGTCGAACAAACTATCGGTGTCAGTGACTCTGAAAAGCTTATGAAGTGTCTGCCTTACACATAACATTACTAGATTAAGTGACATCCAAAAATACATGTACAAATACACTTGTAAACAAATTTATTCATATATACATATAGATTATTGAATAATTGATTTATTTAGAGATATTAAATGGCATTAAATAGTGGAATCTGTAGATTGACAGTATTTGTGATTATGAAAATTACTACAGCATAGAGGGTCCAACAATCTCCCCCTTTTTGATAATCACAAATTATGGCATACATGTAAATATAAGGAATAATAATAACTGGACTTGGCATATACTTCACTAAATGTGATTGGTCAATATAACTAAAGCTTTCCCTTGTGTGAGTTTTTAAAACAAAGCTCCCCCTCAATAAATGGATTATGATGAGAACATGCCATGTGCCCTATACCAGAATTTATCCCCCTTAGATTAATAAAGTATGCCGCTTCTTTCTCCCCCTTTTGGGATTAGCAAAAAAAAGAAAAAACAAAAAATAAGAGAAATCTCATAAAAGAAAGACACCATAAAGATTTCCATTAAGAAAAGTACAGGCCAAACAAAAGAACAAATCCCTATCAAAGATACAATCCATCACTAAGGGTTTGGCTGCTGTGGGGCTTTGCCTTTATCTAAAGGATCCAGAGTAGGATGAGAAGGTTTGAGAGTGGCAGAGGGAAGAGGCGGTCTGAAGATAACACCAGGCAAGGCAACACCTGTAGGGACATTGGCTGCAAGACTAGGCCTTCGCTCTGACAACACGCAACTGGGAGAGTGCTCTGTAATGACCGGTCGAATCTGGGAAAGAGCCTGAGAGACAGTCATTGGAGCAGAAGGCCGAGAGGGAGTACCAATGGAAGCAAAAGGAACCACAATTGCTTCAGCCTGGACATGCAGATATGGCTTAAGGAGATTGATGAAATCATTAATGATTTCACCACCATATTGCATATCTTTCTCGAAGTCATCCTTATTCTCCATGAATTTATTCAGCAAAGGGGTAAAGTCCTTCAATTGAGTAACTTGTTTCTTGAACGCTTTTGTGACTGGAGGTATTCTGAGATTTTCTGCCAGAAACTTGAAGCTATTTATCAGATCATGCTTAGTATAAATCTTAGTAAAGTACTTATCCACTTTCTCTCTAATCTCCTTCTAAGCAGCAGAGGCTTCATTTGTGCACTGCCTGACTATATTGTACACAAGGTCTGTATTTCTGTGCACCTTTTCAAGAGTTTCTTTGTCTAAAATACTCTGAAGATTTTGGAGTTCCTCTCTCATCACAACCTTGAGAGACTCCAAATCAGCAACAACACTTTTCCCACTTCTAGAACTGGATGGGCCAGTTAACATTTTGTCAAGCTCTTCTTTCAACTTCTTGAGATCTACACTGAGGAGATGAGTCAGCAAGTTCCTAAGAACTTCCAGTACACCACTAAAGGAAGTCTTGAAGTCAGAGGTTAGAGAATTTAATTCATTGCTCATCTTCTTTCTTCTCTCAGCAAGGTATTATGCTTAATGATGGTTTCTGTTGTGGTAGTGAGATTTGGTTGAATCTCCTGAATCACCATTCTTGCAATCTTTGTTGCATCTGCATCTGAAATACCTATTGAAATGGAGGCTTCACTTCTGGATCCAACTGAGGCTTTCACTGACACACATATATCAATTTTGAATTGTTCCAAATCGGCCTTAGTGACATAGTCACTTGGCACTGTCAGTGCTACTGACTCTACTGCTGGGTGAGCAACAACTAGTGGAACAGGTGCAACAGGTTCTGCTTCAACTTGGGCTTGTGGAGCAGGAGGAGGAGGCACCCTCTCTTCATCTGAGTCAATATCATTTATGATTTGTATCTGTATGTTGCGAGTTCCAATGCAAATTTCAATTGGGGTTGAAAATGAACTTTATTTTTTCTCCGTTCATTCATATGTATAGTCTCTAGGGAGTTGAGTAAAATTTCATGTAATTCTGTATTCAATTTTTTGAAAACAAGTTTTGTCAAATGGATTTTGACTTGAGATCACTCCGTTTTTTTATCTAAAAACCAGGGATAAAATAATACTTTGTAATAAATGATCGATACTTTTCATTGACATAGACAAAACCTATCTAGAAAAGTCGGAATCCAAATCTGCCGACACTCATGTAAAGATATCTTCATCCTAGGTCTTCTCGTTCCGTCATCTGGCTTATGTTCTTCATGTAGCATTCAGACCAAATGCAGAGCCAATTCCAATATAGAAATGGGAGGGTCCGATTGGCGTGCATCCAGTAGGATTTGAACTCCGATGGATCCACGATGGTTATTTCATATCCTCCCTTTTCTTTTTGTCTAATTCTACTTACTACTCCTGCTGCTGTAGCATTATAAATTGTATTGTTACTCTTGCTCTCATCAGGATAAATCTGGCCTCTCCCCCTGTTCCCACCTACATATATGGGATATTTTAAGAAATGAACATCTTTCTTAGTTGCAGGGTCGGGAGATAGAATAGGAAGGGTGATTTCACTATATTTCTGACCAAGAATAGGACCTATAACAAGAATATTTTTTTGAGTGGGTCGATGGCTCTGAAAAGGCAAATTTCCTATTTTTTCTTTCATTTCAGGAGAAATACGATTGGGGGGGGACTAATTCAAACCCCTCGGGTAAAATAATTTAATGGACCATTTATTTGATAGAATGGCTGCTATGCTTAGTGTGTGACGTGTTTCTTTTATTAAGGATTATTGAAAAAAGAACAGACAAAGATCGCAAAGAAAATATGAACTAATAAAAATAAATAATAACCAACTCATCGCCTTATACTATCTATATATGGATCAAAAAAAACAGTCAAGATATGATAATTTTATACAGTCATATCATTGTAGCAACTGATTCAATATTTTGCATAAACAAAAAAACTGAAATTGAAGAAAAAGTAAAAAAAAATGATGAATCAAAATCAAAAAAGAATAATAAATGAATTATTATGAATTAACGAATTATTCTAATCGCACATATAAAATATATATCAATTTATTATTTTATTTTATATATTTATTTTATATTATTATTATATATTTATATTATAATAATATAAATATAAACCCCACCATTGCATATGAATACTTTTCGGGTATAAAATAAATATGCTTCTACTTATTTTTAAGAATGAGTGATTGCCCTTCTCCGACCCTTGTTGCCCAACCGGAGAACGGACAAAAGGCGTCCTTGGGGTGATCTCGTAGTTACTACGGGGTGGAGACGAAGGGGTCGGCCCATGGTTTCTTTCCTTTTGCCACATTTCGCTCAAAGGGTTGAAGGGAGATAGTGCATCAAGCTGTTCGCAAGGGCCCACTTGATCCTCTTCCCCAGGGATCCCATGAGCCCTAGGAGAGCCGCCGACTCCATACCGTCCATGTACGATCCATAATATTAGATCTGACCAACTGCCCATCCTACCTCTACATTGTTCTTGACAGTCCCTCTTTTTGTCTCAGTAGAGTATTTCAGTGGCATGTTTTTTTATTGATTTTGTTCTTTAAAATAACTTTTTGAATTACAGTCCGTTTGATAATGATCGAGGAGTGACATTGTTTCGGCCCGAACTGAGGAACCTCTTCGATATGCAAAATGGATCTTGTTCTATCGTTGATCAGAGATTTCTCTATGAAAAATACGAATCGGAGTTTGAAGAAGGGGAGTTTCAATTCAAAGTTCATTTCATTCTTTTTGGAGTCACTCAAAGAACAAAATGAGAGTTGATCCTGAATGAAACAATATTTATAATATTTTTATAGTATTTATTTTTATAGTATTTATATTATAATTTAATTATTTAAATTTAATAAAATATAAAATAAAACTCTATATTATACTCTATGATACTCTAAAAGAAGAACCAACAAATAGCGTAAAGAACAGAGCATCCGGGCATTCGGGCATAGTAGTATAAGTCGATGCAGTATCGAATATCTCCTGCCCTTAGAGGGTGGATCCGCACATTCTTGGTTCACTGCTAGCAGTAATCGAATACCCAGAATTGAGCGTAGCACAAGAGCTTAAACTCTGCTTTCTTATCGATGGCCATCAGCCTGATCTTTCTATTCTAACCCAAAAAGAATGTATCCTGGATCATTATTTCATTCTCAAGTACAGGTCCAGTCTCTTGGCTCAACAGTGTCAATCTTGATCCTTCTTCCCTGAGGCTCAAGAACAACTTCATCTTCATCAACTTTTTCATCCTGTCCTCTGGCCATAATAACATTTCTGGGTACAGGAACTAACTGAACTTCAGGTTCTGTATGTGCTCCAGCCACTTCAACTTCTTCAGGCACTTCCTCAATTTGAGGCACTTGATCCTCAGCTTCTTCCTCATGACCAGCAGTCGTAAGTTCATTCAATTCCTGAATGATGTCTTGATTTTCAGCATTAGGATGGGGCGACCTGTCCTCATGATCAGCATCTCTATGATCAACAACCACTTGTTCAACCGGCTCAACACCATCACCAGCTCCATGTACAGAAAAGCCAAAGAGCAGATTATGCGGATTCTGCGATGCTTACCAGAAAGATGGTGTGGAACGTCTGTGTCTATTAGAGAATCGTGCGATATTGATAAGATGTCAGTTAAGGAATTGATTGGCAAATTAATGATGTATGAAGAGGAATTGAAGGTAAACCAAGAAGAAGATGAACCAAAACAAAAATTTGTAGCTTTCAAGACAACTGCATCTAAAAGCAAAGACAAGGAGAAAGTTCAAGCTGCTATTGAAAGCTCAAGCAGTGATGAAGTAACTTCAGAGAGTGATGAAGAAATGGCCCAGCTGGCTAGACAATTCAAGAAATTTTATAGGAAAAAGAAGTTTTTCAGAAAGCCCAATTACAAAGAAAAGTATGATAATAAGGGCAATTGGAAAAAGGATTGGAAGAGAAATGATAAATCAGAAGAGATAATTTGGTACGAATGTAAAAGGAAAGGACATGTCAAGGCTGACGGTCCAAAGATGAAATACAAGAAAAAGTATGAAAATAAGGATAGAAGGTATAAAAAAACAATGAAGGTCACCTGGAGTACCTCCGAGGACAGCTCAAGTGAATCTGGCTCTTCTCAAAATGAGAAAGATGATATGGCTAATATGTGTTTTATGACAAACACAACTGAGATAACCTTAGACTCCTGTGCATAATTCTTATTATTCTGAAAGTGAGTCAGAGAATATGACAAATGATGAATTATTCGAATATTGCAACATGTTAGAAGAAACATGTAATGAGTTGAAAGATAAGTATAAATCTTTGAACAAACTGCATGCTCTTACTGTGACTGCTAACTCTGATCTTACAACTGAAAAAGAGAAAAATGTTTAACTGTTCAAGGAGAACAATGAATTAAAAATGTCTAATGAGCAATTGAAGAATGACTTGGAAAAGTTTACTAATGGAAAAAATACTCTTACTCAAATGCTTGGTAAACAAATAGCTCCAAAGTATACTTCTGGGATAGAATATCAACCAGGTCAAAGGAATTTATCCAAATCACATTTTGTAACCAAATCTGAAAAATCTGCTACCTTTTTCAAAAATCAGAATTGTACAGCAAGTTTCAGTTCCACAAATTCTCTTACTATATCCAATTCTTCAGGACCAAACAGAGTTTATTTTTCAAACACTCTATATTCTGCATATAGGAAACCCATAAGACAGTTGTAGGTTCCTAAAACTTATATCACTAATGTATGTGGACCCAGACAAATATGGGTACCAAATTCGTTTCTTGGATGAACTGTTTTGTAGGTAAACTGTCTAAAGAGCTCCTGTAAAAAGCTTTGGTACTTGGACAATGGGTGTTCAAGACATATGACAGGGGATTTTTCAAGCTTTAAAAGTCTTATCAAAATTGATGGAGGACATGTCACATTTGGTGACAATGGTAAAGGAAAAATCATCGACCTAGGCCAGATTGGTAACCCTAACTCTATTTCAATTTCTAAAGTACTGTATGTTGATGGATTAAAGTATAACCTGCTCAGCATATCTCAATTGTGTGATGATGGATTTAATGTTAAATTCAAAAATGATTCATGTCATGTTTTTAATGACAAGAATAACTTAGTATTTACTGCTCTTAGAAATGATAATGTATATGCTATAATCTAGACACACTAGCTTTACAGAATGTCTCATGTCTAAATGACTTTCACAAAGAATCTTGGCTCTGGCATAGAAGACTAGGACATTGCAATATACACTCTCTTAGGAAGTTAACTAGAAAAGGCTTAGTTAAAGACTTACCCAAATTAGAGTTTCCAAACAATAAAGTCTGTAATCCTTGTCGAAAAGGAAAGCAACATAAAATCTCTTTCAAACCAAAGAAAGAAGTAACTACTTCTCAACCTCTCGAGTTAGTTCACATGGACTTGTTTATACCATCTAGAGTTTCGAGTCTCAATGAAAAGCATTATGTTTATGTTCTTGTAGATGATTTCTTTAGATACACCTGGACCTTTTTCTTAGCTCATAAAAGTGAAGCTTGTTCACACTTTACCAAGTATGCTAGGAATGTAGAAAATCTCAGTGGACTTGAGATTAAATCCTTAAGAAGTGATCATGGTCGTGAGTTTGAGAATCAAGATTTTGAAGCTTTTTGCTCACAAAAAGGCTATAATCATAACTTCTCTGCTCCTAGAACACCTCAACGGAATGGTGTGATAGAAAAAAAGAAATAGAACCTTACAGGAAATTGCCCGAACTATGCTCAATGAATATGATCTACCCATTTATTTCTGGGCTGAAACTATTAATACAGTTTGTTACATAATAAACAGAGTCTTAATCAGACCCATCCTTAAGAAAACTCCTTATGAGTTGTGGAATAATAGGAAACCCAAAGTAGGTTATTTTAAAGTGTTTGGATGTAAAGTTTATATTCTGAACACTAAAGATAATTTAGATAAATTTGCCTCCAAAAGTGATGAAGGAATATTTCTTAGATATTCTACATCAAAATAGAGTCTTTAATAAGAAAACCAAATGTGTGGAGAAATCTGTACACATCAAGTTTGATGAAGGATATCCACATGAGCCCAAGACCTCACTATAAAATATTGAAGAGGATGTGTCCACTCTGGACATTGATGATAAAACCTCAAATCATCATGTGAAGGAGTCTGTGAAAACTTCCAGTTCTGGAAATTCTCCAGATCCTAATCGTAGTGAACCAGATCAACCTGACCAACCAGAAATATCAAGTCCTACCTTCTCTAGACCAACTAGGACCCTTAAGAGTCATCCCTTAGATGTTGTTGTTGGAAATTTAGATAGAGGAACGCAAACGAGAGCTTCCTTGAGAAACCAGGTTGAACATCAAGTTTTCTTATCACAGCCTGAACCTAAAAATATCAATGATGCAATCAATGATGAATTTTGGGTAATGGTTATGCAAGAAGGAATTAATCAGTTTGAAAGAAATAAAGTTTGGAAACTTGTAGATAAACCGAAGGATACTCTGACCATAGGAACCAAATGGGTGTTTAGAAATAAGGTAGATGAAGTTGGAAATATAGTTGGAAATATAGCTAAATTAGTTGCACAAGGATATAACCAAGAAGAGGGAATTGATTATGAAAAGACCTTTGCACCAGTAGCTAGACTTGAAGCTATTAGAATCTTACTTGCTTATGCAGCACACTTGGATTTTAAACTTTATCAAATGGATGCCAAAAGTGCATTCTTAAATGGTTATATAATTGAGGATGTTTTTGTTGAACCCCCAGGTTTTACAAATCCACATTCTCCAAATCATGTGTTCAAATTATCGAAAGCTTTATATGGTTTAAAACAAGCTCCAAGAGCTTGGTATGAAAGGTTGAGTAATTTTCTTATTTCTAAAGGCTTTACAAAAGAACTTGCAGACCCTACTTTATTTATAAAAAGAATTTCAAGAGAAGTTTTAATAGCCCAAATATATGTAGACGATATTATCTTTGGATCTTCAAAAAATTCTTTATGTAATGATTTTTCAAAAATAATGCAAAACGAGTTTGAAATGAGTTTAATGGGTGAACTTAAATATTTTCTTGGATTTCAAATATTTCAAAATAAAGAAGGTATTATTTTAAATCAAAGTACAATAAAGATCTTTTGAAAAGATATGGATTTGATAGCATTAAGGGTAGTGCAACCCCTATGAGTTCTACATGTAAGCTAGATCTTGATGAAAATGGAAAATCAGTTGATCAAACTGCTTACAGAGGAATGATTGGGAGTTTGTTGTACTTAACTGCTAGTAGGCCAGATATTATGTTTAGTGTGTGTATGTGTGCGAGATTTCAAGCAAACCCAAAGGAGTTGCATCTAAATGGTGTTAAAAGAATTTTCAAATACCTCAAGTATACAACTAATTTAAGACTGTTTTATCCTAAAGGACAACCTTTTGATTTAGTTAGCTATTCAGATGCTGACTTTGGTGGATGTAAGTTAGATAGAAAGGGTACCTCTGGAACACGTCACTTTTTGGGAAAGTCTCTAATATCATGGTGTAGTAAAAAGCAAAATTCAGTTGCATTATCAACTGCTGAAGCAGAATACATTGCTACTGGTAGTTGTTGTGCACAAATTTTGTGGATGAAACACACCTTATTAGACTATGGATTTCAATTCAAACATATCCCCATAAACTGTGACAACACAAGTGCTATTAACATTTCTAAGAATCCAATTTCTCATTCTAGAACAAAGCATATTGATGTAAGACATCACTTTTTGAGAGATCATTATCAAAAAGGTAATATAACTCTTGAGTTTATTGAGACTGAGCATCAGCTTGCTGATATATTCACTAAACTCCTAAACTTTGAGAGAGTGAACTACATCAGACATGAACTAGGAATGATAAATCTCTAAGATCCTTGAAACCGATCTCATGAAACCGATCTCATGAAACCGATCCTTGAAACCGATCTTGTGAAACCGATCGTGTAAAACCGATTCAATGACACCGATGTATTTAAGTTTTTTTTTAATTCTGTATGTTTTAAATAAAACGACATTGTTTTGGTATTCTTTTTGCCGCGTTAAAATTTTATGTTTTACGATTTACAATCCCTAAATGATATATTAAGTTTGATCCATCCCGACCTTTCACCTTCCCACTACCGTAAAGCCTTATACCCTTTGTCACTCTATCTCTCGACCCTCGACCTCTCAACTCCTTTGGAATCCGAAACTTCGAAATGCAAAGGACCAAGCGCGCTATGGAAGAGCCAAGCAAATCTCCATCTGCTAAGCATCAGAAAGGTGAGTCCAGTGGGACTGCAAAACCGAGCTTGGAAAGCCGAGTGGTTACGACTGAAAAAGAAGTATCTACTGAGTGGCTTTTATCAAGCAAGTCATTTTTGTTAAAAGTGTTGGAATCTCAAGGATGGCTAAGCTGGTTCTCTAATAATAAAAGGCCTTATTATCCTCAGCTAGTACATGAGTTTTATCAACATTTGAAGATATCCCAGGATGAAGTTGAGGCAGCAAGGATGAAGTCAGTGGTAAAGGGAAAGGAAATAACTTTTTCATCTAAGGAATGGGCCGAGTGCTTGGAGATGCCTCATGAAGGTGTCTATGATGATTATCCGGGTAAAATTCCACCCTCCTTTAATCTATTCTCTTATGAAGATGCTCTGAAAGAGCTAACTGGAAATGGAGAATCTAGGAGGACTATTGCAAGTGAGTTTGAAGGAGAGGTAAGATTGCTTTTTAAGTTCATACAACATCAAATCTGCCCAAGGAAGGGAGATTTCTCTGCTGTGAAGTATCAGGATGTATTTCTGATCTATCTGTTGAAACATGGGATAAAAGTGAACCTGTGTAGGTATCTAATGGTGCATGTCTCTGATTTGATAAAGCCATCCAAGAAGGCAACATGTTTGTACTATCCCAGGATGATCTCTGTCATGTTAAAAAGGTTAGGTTGTGTGGAAGATGGAGATGAAGTAATAAGTGCATGTAGTAGTTTCGGTCTTCAAAAAGATATTTGTAAAAGGATGAAGATCTTCTGGAACCCTTGGAAGAAATGCTGGGTAGGTGGTGAGGAAAGGCTGTATGAGGATTTCAATCCAGTTGACCATCCTACCAGACCAAAGGATCAAGTTGATCCAGGTCTCAAACCAGGAGAGAAACCAGTTTATTCTGATGAGAAAGCTGAGACTGAAGTGCCAAGGGAAGAAGGATCTCCTTTTGATGACAGGAGTGATCCTGATATTGTTGAAAGCCCCAATGACATGTCTTGTGGACCTGCTAGTCCACCTTTGGACTTACCTTCAAGAGAATCTTTGTTAGGTGATGAGGATGAGGAAGAGACCGAGGTTACTGGTGTTGAAGGTTATGTAAGTAAATCAGATGAGGAGTCTGATGATGAGGAGGAGGAGGATGAAGGAGGAAATGATGAGCATGTAAGTGATTCTTTGAAAGTGGAACAACAAGTAGTTGACAGATCCAGTGAGGAATCTGTTCATGGAGCTGGTGATGGTGTTGAGCCTGTTGAACAAGAGGCTGTTGATCAAAGAGATGTTGATCATGAGGACAAGTCACCCCATCCTAATGTTGAAAATCAATACATCATTCAGAAATTGAATGAACTTATGGCTGCTGGTCATGAGGAAGAAGCTGAGGATCAAGTGCCTCAAATTGAGGAAGTGCCTGGAGAAGTTGAAGTGGCTGGAGCACATGCAGAACCTGAAGTTAAGTTAGTTCCTGTACCCAGAAATGTTATTATGGCCAGAGGGCAGGAAGAAGAAGTTGATGAAGATGAAGTAAATCTTGAGCCTCAGGGAAGAAGGATCAGGATTGACACTGTTGAGCCAAGAGACTGGACCTGTACTCGAGAATGGAATAATGATCCAGGATACATTCTTTTTGGGTTGGAATATGACTCAGATGAAGAGAGGGTGCCTCCTCCTCCTGCTCCACAAGCCCAAGATGAAGAGAGGGTGCCTCCTCCACCTGTTCCACCAGTTGCTGCTCCTCCAGCAGTAGAGCCAGTAGCACAGACAGTGCCAAGTGACTATGTCACTAAGGCTGATTTGGAACAATTCAAAATTGATATATGTGAGTCAGTGAAAGCCTCAGTTGGATCCAGAAGTGAAGGCTCCACTTCAATGGGTATTTCAGATGCAGATGCAGCAAAGATTGCAAGAATGGTGATCCAGGAGATTCAACCAAATCTCATTACCACAGCAGAAACCATCATTAGGCATAATACCTTACTGAGAGAAGAAGGAAGATGAGCAATGAATTAAATTCTCTAACCTCTGACTTCAAGACTTCCTTTAGTGGTGTACTGGAAGTTCTTAGGAACTTGGTGACTCATCTCCTCAGTGTAGATCTGAAGAAGTTGAAAGAGGAGCTTGGCAAAATGTTAACTGGCCCATCCAATTCTAGAAGTGGGAAAAGTGGTTATTGCTAATTTGGAGTCTCTCAACGTTGTGATGAGAGAGGAACTCCAAAATCTTCAGAGTATTTCAGACAAAGAAACTCTTGAAAAGGTGCACAGAAATACAGACCTTGTGTACAATATGGTCAGGCAGTGCACAAATGAAGCCTCTGCTGCTCATAATGAGATAAGAGAGAAACTGGATAAGTACTTTACTAAGATTTATACCAAGCATGATCTGATAAATAACTTCAAGTTTCTGGTAGAAAATCTCAGAATACCTCCAGTCACAGAAGCGTTCAAGAAACAAGTTACTCAATTGAAGGAGTTTACCCCTTTGCTGAATAAATTCATGGAGAATAAGGATGACTTCGAGAAAGCTATGCAATATGGTGAAATCATTAATGATTTCATCAATCTGCTTAAGCCATATCTGCATGTCCAAGCTGAAGCAATTGTGGTCCCTCCTGCTGCTTCCATTGGTACTCCCTCTCGGCCTCTTGCTCCAATGACTGTCTCTCAGGCTCTTTCATACAGAACTATGTACTTCGATAAGTCAACAACCTATATATATATATATATGAATAAATTTGTTTACAAGTGTATTTGTACATGTATTTTTGGATGTCACTTAATCTAGTAATGTTATGTGTAAGACAGACACTTCATAAGCTTTTCAGAGTCACTGGCACCGATAGTTTGTTCGACACACCGATGTTCGACACACCAAAGATGACAGACCGAAGATGACACACCGAAGATGACACACTGATGATGACAGACCGAAGATGACACACCGATGATGACAGACCGATGATGACAGACCGATACTTATGACTCACCGATAGTCATAAATAATTGTTTCAAATTTATTAATTCAAATTTATTAATTCAAATTTATTTCTAACGGTCATATTTAGACAAATTAATGTTTATGACATTATTTAATGTTGTCTGTAAGACTATCCGTAGACAGTACGAGGTACACGCACGTGGGAAGATGTTCTTGCCTAGTGGACCATGAAGTATAAAAGGATTACAAGCTCAACCTTAAAGCTCTCTTGAAAAAACATTGCAAAAACAAAAAGGACAGGCTGTGCGAATACGCAAGATTTTGCAAAGAGAGGAACTCGAAGCTTGAGCTCACAAGAAGTTTCTACAAGCAACATCTTGTTGAAGCTCACTGTACATCCTCACAAAGAAGAGTTGAACCTTTTCACACCTGGAAGATAGATTATAGAGACTATGATACTTTTTTTTGGAGCCAACTCCCAGAAGAGGACTCGAATAACATTTTCTCTACATCCAATTAGTCCAGAGCTTTACTGCACAACACACAGAGATTTCTAAACCTTGTTCTTTAATAACTTTGTTGTGATCTTGTGTTTACTATTTGAGCAGTGTGTGTATCTGTCTGTGTCACACACACTGTCTCCTGAGCATAATTGAAGGATACTAAAATATCCTCACACTCAATCCATTTTTACTCTTGTATCCCACGTAGAACTGTGAAAGAGATTCTGTGTGATCTGTTTGATAGTTTTCCCACGAATAACTGTGGTAGAGGTCAAGTGTGACCTGGACAGCCTTGTGTTGTTAATATAAACTGCTTGGTGGCAGGTGATCACCAAGTGGAGAGGACTAAGTCTCGAACCTCTTGTTTTATCCGATGTGTTGTTTGTCTTGTGTTTTAATCTGATATGTATTTTTTCACATTAAGATAAACTAAACTTTGATAGTTAGTTTAGCAAGTGTTTATATCTGTTCTGAATCAGTAGATTAGTTTCAAAAGTTTGACTAATCTTTAGATTAGTAAAGCTGAGAACTAATCAATCTTCTGAGAATTTAATTGAACGTTCGGGGCTTTTATAAATTCACTACAAACTAACTTTGATTTTATTTTCATAAGGGGATGTTATTTTAAAGAACCAATTTTAATAGAAATTTTTATAAATACTCAATTCACCCCCCTCTTGAGTCATCTACTCCGTCCAACAAACTTGATGTCAAGTCCAAAAGATGTTTCTTTATTGGCTATGGTGCTAAGGAGTTGGGTTACCGCTTTTGGGATGATCTCAATAAGATGGTCATCAGGAGCCAAAACGTGGTATTCAATGAAGATGTCATGTACAAGGATCGTCATACATTTGAGGATGAAAATGAGAACAAAGAATCAGATTTTAAAGAGCAAGTGGAGCTTGAAGGTGTGTCTGGCCATGAGACATTAAAATCGATGAAACCTACTACTCCAGTGGAGTTGAGGAGATCAACAAGGGTGAAAGGGCATGTGCTGAGGTATTCACCATCCTTACATTATTTGTTATTGACTGGCTGTGGAGATTCAGAATGCTTTGAAGAGGCAATACAGTTGAAAGAGTCGAGCAAGTGGGAGTTGGTTATGAAGGAGGAGATTTCCTCATTGCATGATAACAACACTTGGGAGTTGACACCTCTGCCAAGAGTAAAGAAAGCATTGCAGAACAAATGGTGTACCAGATCAAGGAAGAATATGATGGCAAGATGAGGTTCAAGGCAAGGCTGGTAGTAAAAGGCTTCCAATAGGAGGGAGTGGATTTCACTGAAATATTCTCACCAGTATTGAAACTTCCGACCATCTGGGTGGTTTTCAGCATTGTAACATCAAAAGACTTGCATCTTGAGCACCTTGATGTCAAGACTGCTTTCCTTCATGAAGATCTGGAGGAAGACATCTACATACAGCGGCCAGAGGGATATGTTGAGTCTAGGAAGGAAGACCTGGTGTGCAAACTCCAGGAGAGCTTATATGGATTGAAGCAAGCACCTAGGTAGTGGAACAAAAAGTTTGATTTATTTATGTCTAAAAATGAATATAAACGATGTGACATGGATCAATTTTGCTACATCAAGTCCTTTGGTGATGAATATATTATATTGCTTTTGTATGTGGATAACATGCTCATTGCAGGATCATGTATGCAGAGGATTGATGAGTTGAAAGAGCAGTTGGCTGAGGAGTTCGAAATGAAGGATCTTGGAGAAGCTAGCAAAATTTTAGGGATGAAGATCAAGAGAGACTGTGCGGCTGGAACCTTAATGTTATCACAGGTTGACTACATTGGGAAGGTTCTGAGAAGATTCGGTATGCTGGAAGCAAAGGTCGTCTTTATTCCCTTGGTGGGTCATTTCAAACTATCAAATGAGCAATCACTGAAAACGGCAAAAGAGGTTGAGTATATGACAAAGGTTTCATATGCATCAGTTGTTGGAAAACTGATGTATGTCATGGTCTGTACTCGACCAAACATTGCTCATGCAGTGGGAGTTGTGAGCAGGTACATGCCTAACCCTAGAAAGCAACATTGGGAAGCTGTGAAGTGGATACTGAGGTATTTGAAGAGCAACAAAGAGGTGTCCCAGAGTTTTGGGAAAGGAAATTCGTTGCAGGGGTATGTGGATGCTGACCTTGGAGGTGGCGTCGACAACAGGAGAAGTACCACAGGTTATGTATTTACATGTGGAGGAACTGCGGTAAGATGGATATCACAATTGCAA
Organism: Viscum album; assembly: GCA_963277665.1. NCBI lineage: Eukaryota > Viridiplantae > Streptophyta > Magnoliopsida > Santalales > Viscaceae > Viscum > Viscum album. The sequence continues at coordinate 1,527,814,878 of OY728135.1, read as the reverse complement.
AAGTTGGTGGCTTTATCCACAACAGAGGCAGAATACATTGATGTAACAGAAGCTGGGAAGAAGATGGTTTGGCTGAAGAACTTCTTGGATGAATTGGGAAGAAAGCGAGAAAAATGTATATGTGACAATCAAAGTGTTGTGCATCTTGGAAAGAACCCAATGTTTCATGCCTAGACGAAGTATATTCAGTTGAAGTATCATTTCATCAGAGGTTTGATACAGGATGGGTTGCTGACATTGCAGAAGATTTGTGGAACCAACAATCCAGCAGACATGTTGACAAAGCCGATGGTAATACAGAAGTTGAGGCACTGTTGTGCCTCTATTGGTCTCCATTGATGAACGGAGGGTGAGAGGCAGAACAAGGGATAACACAATGGGAGCACAAGAGGAAAACAGTTGGTATTTCATGAATCGTCAGATTGAAATTAAAGTTGTGAATGGAAAACACGCACATTAGTGAGTGGAGAAGAGGAAGAGCTCAGATTAAATAAATTGTCTTAGTCAGTGGCATCGAAGCAGGTCAGCGTAGCGAATCAGACTCCAAGTGGGAGATTGTCGGATTGGTGTAGCCCGATCCATTTCTGGATGATGATTTGGGCCAAATGCTTTCGGCCCATACTGCGCACCAAGCCACAACCCTCGCGAGTCGAGCTCCGCGGTGAGCTCGTTGGGGGTTGCAGGGGGCAACGTTGCAACAACTGAGCCCCGCTGATAGCACAGACACCCTGCCTTAACATGGTCATCGGGTCCTGACCCGCCAGGTACCACCAGTTGCCCCGTAGACACGTGGTTCCCACCCTAGGGCCCACCCACGTGCCTGAACGGGTCATCTGACTAATAACTGTCCTCACAGGCCAACACATGTCTTTTCTGGTATGTTTTGTCCTCACTCACACCTTAGGAAACTTCCCAGAAGGTCGACTATCCTGACCACTACTTCAAGCCAACATGCTTAACTGTGAAGTTCAAAATAGGTAGGCTCCCAAAAAAGGAAGGTGCACCTTGTTGATATGAGTCATATCATTTAATCATTTAACATTTTATCATTCTGGGGTGTTACATTCACCCCCTTTAGAACATAACGTCCTTGTTGTGGGCCCTACATCTCAACCCAGGTAGTGTGCTGCACTTAAGACTGGGTACCACCTCTGATACCAAATGTAATAACTGGGCCCCACTAATAGCACAGACGCCCTGTTGGATTGATGTTGCCCGATCCGGTTGGGCCGAATGCTTGTGGTCTGCAACTTTCGCGGGTTGAGCTCCGCGGTGAGCTCGTTGGGGGTTGCAGGGGGTAACGCGCCCCTGCTCCGGGGGTCCGGGGGCCGAAGGCCCCCGGTCCAAATTTTCGGTACTGTAGTAAATGCTGACCACTGTAGCGGAGCTGACCAACCGACACCGACAGGCACTGTAGCGGTGCGGACTTCGGGGTCAACTATACTGTAGCGCTTTTGACAAAGCCAGCCGTCGTTCACTGTAGCGACGCGGACCACTTTTCGAATAGTGATCATCTTCTCCATTTGTTTTATAGCCCATTTCGGGCTAGGGTTTCATGTTGGAAATTCTCTGTAATTTTGTGCTCCCGAATCATAGTGAAATTCTGCCTCTCCCGTGGACGTAGGGATTTTTCCCGAACCACGTAAATCGCCGTGTTCATTGTTGTTTTTTCCTTTCTTTCGTTTTCTCGTTTTCTGTCGTTGTGTCTCCCGACGATTCCGCTACACGCCCCACCTTAACATGGTCGTTGGGTCCTGGTCCGCCAGGTACCACCAGTCGCCCTGCAGACACGTGATCCCCACCCTGGGGTCCACCCACGTGCATGAACGGGTCATCTGACTAATGACTGTCCCCACAGGCCAACACATGTCCTTTCCAGTATGTTTTGTCCTCACTCACACACCCCCTAGGAAACTTCTCAGAATGTCACTCATCTTGACCACTACTCCAGCCCAAGCACGTTTAACTGTGGAGTTCTAATCAGGTAGTCTCCCAAAAAGGAAGGTGTACCTTGTTGACATGAGTCGTATCATTTAGTCATTTAACCCTTTATCATTCTGGGGTGTTACAAACGCGCCCTTGCTTCGGGTGCCGAAGGTCCCCAGCACAAATTTTGGGGAACTACAGCATCTCTGACCGCTGTAGCAGAACTGACCGATCAACACCGACAAGGTACTGTAGCAGTGCGGACTTTGGAGTCAACGGTACTGTAGCTCCTTGGACTTACAACCGTCGTCCGTTGTAGCACTTTTGACTTGGGTGGCCACTTTTAAATGTAACGATGCGGACTTCTTGTGCGGTTGTTGAAATAGTGGATCATCTTCCTCCTTTTGTAGCCCATTTCGGGCTAGGGTTTCTATGTGTTAGAAACTTGAGATACTCCCTATAAATTGTGCTCCCGATTCATAGTGAAATTCTCCCTCTCCGTGGACGTAGGGATTATTCTCGAACCACGTAAATCTTTGTGTTCTCGTTCTTCTATTTTTTCCCTTTTACTCTTCTGTGATCAGTTTTTCACTTCGTTGCTCCCAACGTTTTCTGCAACAATATACTCCAACAATCTTGTTCTGTAATTATTGGAAACACCTCTCTCTTCCTCGCAATCGTAATGAAAGCATTAAAGAGTTACACGGGAAATTTTACTTTTTTCACCCAAACGGGCTAATCCAAAGAGCATGCAATGACAATGTATCTATGCACTTGAGACACTAAAGCTCGCTACTTAGATAAAAGTTTTGGTGCGGCCGCACTGACCCTTCTGACTTACAACCTTGAACAAAGGAAAGCTCACTGCCCTCCATCACCTAGGGAACGCATTGCTCCTCCATGTCGTCTTCAACCTCCACAGACAGAAATTGATGATACGCCAATGGTGGTGTACCGCTCTGCTCCACTTTCTTTCTTCTGTTTGAAGAACTTCCCAAAAACCTTCCAGTGAGAAGTCTCCTGAATATCTTCTACTTATTCTCCTTTCCAAAACGAGTTTGGAATCCTTCTCATACAGTTCTAGGAACTCAATATCCAACCTCTTCTTCACCCTTTCTTTCTAAGGGAAGAATATCTCATTTCTCTGTCTGAAGAGAGTCTCCACGATGGCTGACAAGCCAATATTTTCATACCTTTTGTTTTGATATTTTAAAAAAAATCAGAATGGTCCTGTTCTTGAAAATAAGAAGTCCGGGATTGCTGCAGCAGGAGTCTGAAAACTAGCCGAGGAAGCTAGGCGTAAGTGCCATTGCCTCAATGTATGTGTAATCCCAACGAGCATGGGTGTCATCTGCGGCATTTAAGGGAAGTAAAATGGCAAAGGAAGATGAGCGTAGGTATCATTCCAGCCAAGTGTACATGCGATATAACTCAACGTACATGTGATCTGCTCCGGCGCAGGTGTGATCTGCTCCGGCGCAGGTGTCAATTGGCCTACGGAGGTGTGATTTTCCACCAGCGTGGAGCCCAGCGTACGTGTCGTCCATGCCTTTGCAAAAAATGGTCGAAGGATGATCACAAGAAGAATTCAGAGAATTCATCTGCACTCCAAGCATAAACTTTTGGCCGCCACCTCAGCACTCGCCTCAACTAGAAGGCTGCCACGTGGATTAAAATTATGCATAATATTTCGAGCAGAAACAAGGAAAGAAAGTCGTGGATCTCATGGAGATTCGGAGACCCAAGAAAGAAGGAAACTTTCTAAAATCAAAATGGAAGAAGATTTCGGAGGTTTTACCACAGCCAAGAAAATGGAAATCGAGGATCAACAAGAAGAATAGGCCGCCAAAGGCTTGAGAAAGTGGTCTCGGGAGGATTGTTGGAGATCTGTCACAACTGCTGCTGCTGCTTTAATTTTCTGCTTAGTTTTGTAATGACTGCTTCCCCTTCTTCTCTTTTACCCTTCGAATGGAGGGGTAATCTTTAGAGTGATAGGGGAAGGAATGGTTCTCCCATGTAATGTTTGAGCCCACGTACTTTAATAAACAATACCTCTTTCCTGTTGATTGATTAGGGTTCGCAGTGGTTGTTTAACTCTTTTAATACAATTGGGTTTTAAACTTTATACTTGTTCATTGTTACTGCTTAGGTTGATAGCTTATATCTCCCTCCACCTAGTGCAACTTGTCTCGAGGGAGCAGGTTGTGTTAGGTGGTGAGTGTCTAGCAATTATTGATTCCACGAACCGCGTCGTGACATTTTGAGAAAAATTAGGGAAAATTTTGAACTTTTACACTCAGGTGGCTTTTGAGGGAAAAAAAAGTAATTTCTCTTGTCAGAAGATCTCAAATAATTTTTTTGACCACTCCATTAGTCCCGAAATATGGTGTTTATCCTAGAACAGAAATTTGGCGAAATTTAGAGGCGTTCAAATTTTGATGAAATATTTAATTAATTAAATATTATTTATTCGCGTGCGTTCAAACGATTATATCTTATGTTCGAAGCGTCGGATTGAGATTTTGACTTCGTGGTTGAGTCCAGAACTGAGGTTTTGCCTGGGCGAGGCATAATATTGTGTTGGGCTTCCCATTGTCACGGCCAAGAGCGGGGGAGAGGGGGAGAGGGGAGCGGGGGAAGAGGGGGAGGTGCCACCGCGGAGCTCGGGAGGAGCTAGATCGCCGTGCGAGAACTGCGGAATGCGAATCAAATCGAAGCTTCGGCGTTTTACGGCCAGAAGTAAGCTCGTTTTAATGTTTTTGCTGCAAATCTTCGTAGTGTAGTTTTAAAGTTTTAAACTTGTTTTTGGGTTGATGGGGACCCCCTAAAGGGTCAATCTATTGGGTTTTTGGGCAAAACGGAGATTTCGAGGGGATCGCAGGGGTTTCTTGTTCGGAAAACCCGATCACAAGGCGTGTGGTTTCAGGAACACACATGCATTCTTCTAGTTCAGGGAAGATGGAGTTTTTGAAGCTATACGCCGTATAGTTTGAGTACACGTGGTCGGGTGCCAGACACTATGTGAGAGGGACATGGTCGTGTAGTAGTACACGACCAAACCCCAGGTGTGCCCTGGCCGTGTAAAAGTACATGGTCAGGGGGGGATTTGAGAGTACACGACTTGTACTTTTTCCTTCGAGGGGTTTGGGTGTTTTTTCACCCCATAACTAGAATTAGACACAAGAAGAGTCTATTCTGAGTGTTTTTTCCGCGTAGATCGCGATGGTGGAATCCTTTCAAAGTTTAGAGGCCGACAAGATGGTGTTTTGAACTGAGAGAATTTAGCGGGAGGTTTTCTTTCAGGTTTTGGTTCCAGAATCCTTTTGGGGGTTGGGTTGTGAGTTGTGAGGCCTAGCTGAGGGATGTGAGCTTGTTGATCACCTTGGCTTGAGAATGTCAAGTGAGTTTGTTGAGGTTCTTTGGACGGATCCCGAGAGGCGGAATAGAGTGTTTTCTTAAATGAGCTTCATTAGTCGGTTGCTTGAGGATTAGATCTGATCACTTGAGGTCTGGATCGGTTGCCCTTCTGGGCGTGGTGATCTTTGGGTTGTGAGCCGAAGAGGCCGGCTGTGGTTTCTTTTGGCGGGCTTGGCCTGAGGTTTGGTTTTGCCAGAGGAGCCCCCTGTAGGGTGTCCTACTTGAGCTGAGGTTTTGGGGACCGTGGAGGGTGCATCGCGTTTCGTTGACCTATGAGATGGTTGATGTTGGTTTCAACAGCTTTGGTTAATGGGTTCGAGTGTTAGCCGACCCTTGTTCTTGAGCTTTTGGCTAGGAGGTTTGAGGTTGTTCTTGTTCAAGATTGGATAAGAGAGGAGACCTTTGGGATATTACTGGATCGAGCATTGGCCCTGAGATTGATTTAGATGCTCTCCTCTGTTGGGTGGCTGTTGTGAGGCGGGTCTAGAGAGCTAATGAATGATCTGGATGAGTGTGGCCCCCTAGTTTAGCTAATCACCCTGGTTAGGGGTAGTGGACCGCGGAGGCTATTGCACTCTCGGGGCCCGATATTTGAGTGTGGGCCTGGTCAGGCAGTATTGCGCTGACAGGTCGGTAATAGCCCAATTAGTACTACAAGACATTTGGGGCATTGATAGGTTTTCCCAGGGTCGACACCAGTTCCTATCGCCATTTCAGATCGTGCTATTGGAGACCTAAAGCCCGATAAATGGGCTTCATTGTTTTAGATGCCTAGGATGAGATCCTAGGGTCCGACATTCGTGACTGTCCTTGCAATGGGCTTTTAGAGCTCCTTCTCGATCTGGTGAATGCGCTAAATGGTCTATGGTTGGGTGAGCCATGTGCCATAAATCCTCTGGCTTAGGCCAAAGCGGAGGTAGATCTACCTCAGGTGTCAGACTAAAACCCAAGGTTCGTCGTTTTCCTTTTTGTTTAGCCCTTTTTATTTATTTTTGTCTTTTACTATTTTTATGTCAATAGTCTTCGTTCGGCTAGGCTGGGTATGACATGTATTGCATGCACATGTTATGACAGCGGATGTTAGGACCACCATTGGGGGTGGCCTACTGAGGATTATATTTTCACCCCTCGTACAGGCACCTTGTTGCTCATGCAAACCTTATGTCTGTTTTCAGGTTGAGCATAGGACAATGGATTGGGTGGAGACCCAAAGTCGTATGATCGAGCGGAGTTGCTTATGTGGAGTCTGAGGTTCGTGTTGGAGCAGTTCGGCAGTCATGGAGATCGGGTGTGTGGTTCGACTCAGAGTAGTTGTAGAGCCTTGTGTATTTATTTCCTTCATTTTATTCTGTATATGCAATCAACTCAGTGGGCGACCAGTGTGTTTTGTTTGTGAGTTCATATGCCGCATTTCATTTATTATAGCATGCTTTTGTTTCAGTTATTTATTTATGTGTACTCTGATGTTCATGGATGTGTATGTGTTTAGTTTATTTCCTTTGTTATTACAATCTGATCCAAGAGCATTGTCTCCCCACTGTATCCTTCTAGCCCCGTCGCTAGTTGGCAGCCTCTAGCGTACAGGGAGGCGCGCTTAAGGCCTTTTTGCGAGCCGGATCGGGTGATAAGTAGGGTCAACCCGAGCCGATTCGTGACAAAATGGTACCAGAGCTTTCTTGTTATATGATTTGAGGAGTTGGTAGCTAGGAAGGTCTAGGAATGTGTTCGTCTGTGATGGAGACCGAGCCGGTGCGTCATGAACACGTGTTCCGATAGGAAGTCCAGATTACCAAGGTTATGGGATTGCTGTTTTGGTTTTCAATGTTACGATTGGGTGATTTTATCTTGGGTGACGCACTTGGATTTTGGGGTTTATTAATTTATGACTTATGGGTTTTTGGCTCTTGGCCCGATGGCAAGAGGTCTGTGTTCATGCATCATCATACGCATGTAAGATCCTCATGACATTTGTATGACTGTGTGTGCTTTTACTGACGATGGGGGTTCAGTTGATTAAAGTGTTGGCAACGACCTGTATGGGATTGCCTCATATAGCTCCTTGGTGGCATTATACTCAACTAAACTGCGAGTATTTTTCTTCTAATGATAGGTCATGAAGATCTTGTGGTGAGGTGTTCTCTGATTAAATAAATGCAGTCCCTTCGTCAACGGATGCATGGAGACTCTTGTGGGTTGGTGTTGGCTTTGGGATGCCCTGTTGTTGTGGGAGTGGCTCAATGAAGGCAAGGATGCCTGAGAGATGTTTGGATCAGGCTCGAGTTGCACTGATGTTGTGGTTGCCCTGAGAAGTTATGTGGTTAGGCTGAGGTTTCCTTAGGCTTGTGAAGTGGAGCGCTGAGAGTACTCTTGGCTTCATGGTTTGTTTGAGAGGGCAGGTTCGGTTGGATGTCTAGCCCTGTTTGTTTCTGGTTGTGCTTTGAGTAGCGCAGTGAGAGCGTGGCTAGGCGCTCGTGGTTTTGGATCAACCCCTGAGTAGAGGGTGGTGGTTGTGTGGTTCATCTTCGCATGTGGGGGATGCCTTGATTTTGAAGAGTGTCAAGGTGTTTCGGCTTGTGGGAACTGACCTGCGTGAGGAGCATGGTCAGTGGTTTTAGGTATGTTAGCCTAGAATCGTTAGGTCGTGGCTCGTTTGAGCGTGAGAGCCTACAAGGGGTTTTTAGAGGGCCACTCTTCCTTGAGGAATAGAGTAGTGGTTAGTGTGGCTTTTTTGAAAAGGTCCTTATTGTGTGAGGGAAGCCATATGACAGGGATTGCACCATAGGTCGTCGGAGGTTGTGGTCCTCGCTATGTGGATCGTTGAGTGTGGGGAGATGTCGTTCCTGGTGAGTCAGGAATGGGCGGCGATTGGTGTTATGTGATGACGCTCGGTTTGGCCACGTCCAGCCATTGTGTTTGGTAGCGAACGAAGCGCGGGTCGTGGAGATGGTGTTTGGTTGAGGGACGACAATAAGGATACACCTATAATGGGGAGCATCAAATCGATCACGGATGAATGACCCTCGTGTCGTGAGAGTCGTGGGCGCCGTGAGACTGGTCGGTGGACGGTCGTGGTAGTGTTGGAAGCACCGACTCTCGGAGGGACGCTTGGTAATCGGATGACCATCGAGGATTCTTGAGGGTGAGAAGCATTTATGGTGGGATGTTTATCAAGAACCACTTCGTGACGGTTTGAGAAAAATCAAAGGAAAATTGAATTTTTGATCTCAGGAGGTTTTTTAGGGACAAAATGGAAATTTCTCATGGATACCTGCGCCGCTTGTCTGCGGTGCATCGCATGATCAATCTTGGATCAAACGATGGAGTGCGAGCGTTGTCATGGATAGTCACTCTGCATGTCTGCGGTGTGTTGTGTGATCAATCTTGGATCACGCGACAGCGTGCAAGCGTTGCCATGGATAATCGCTCCGCTTGTCTACGGTGCATCGCGTGATCAATCCTGGATCAAGCAATGGTGTGCGAGCATTGTCATGGATACCCGCTCCGTTTGTCTACGATGCGTCGCATGATCAATCCTGGATCACGCGATGGCGTGTGAGCATTGCCATAGATAGCTGCTCTGCTTGTCTGTGGAGCGTCGCGTGATCAATCCTGGATCACGTGATGGCGTGTGAGCATTGTCATGGATAGTCGCTCCGGTTTTCCGTGGTGCGCCGCGTGATCAATCCTGAATCACACAATGGCGTACGAGCATTGTCATGGATAGCCACCCGCGTGATCCTTCTATCATTACCAGCCTCCTCAATCGCGTAAGCCTTTCATGTGATCTAATTGTCGTGACGTCGATCGCGGGACTTTGAGGGGGGGCGTCGCATGATCAGTCCCGGATCATGCCACGGTGTGCCCACCTTGTCTCGGACAAACTTCTTTGTTTGCCCTTGGTGCATCATTGGATGTTTCTAGGGTTACGCGATCGCGTCTCACTAAAGGTTACGCGATCGCGTAACCTAGGCGGCTTGATCCTCATAGGGCCATGATTTCTTCTTTTCCCTTTGTGGGAAAATGATACTTGTGCTTTGGGTATTTCATCAACTCCAAATTTATCAATGCTCATTTGACAGGCATTATTCATTGGCAAGTAGTCTAAAACCAGAACCTGCGCGGTTCTTCTGTGACATTGAACTTCTCTGACAAGTTTTTGTGTAGTGAGCAAATAAGAATGGGGAACAACTTGGTATAGAAACAGGGCAGGGTCAACAAGAATCCTATTAACCAGTAAAACACTCTGGTTCACCAGGACTTCATGATATAAACAAATAGGAAATGCCAAATCATGTGAGTTTTTTTTTAACAGAAACCCCAGCCCCACCACCCCCCACCCCCCATAACACCCCAAATCATGTGAGCTGAGCAGCGCAATTTTAGAAATAAAAAACAAGTGAACAGATTTTAGCACAGAAATCACTGACAATATGATGTTATTTTTATAAACATGCAAGCCAATTTTAGCCAAGAAAGTGATGCAATCTTATAAGATTCAAAGTAATACCTAAACCACTTCCAGCCAAGGTTGCGTGAACCAGATTCTGTCATCACAATGACCTGCAAACCTGCAACAGAGACAACACAATTATTTCAGTACGAACAAAAGAGTGTGCTACCGAATCAAGCAAGGTAGAGAGGAAGGGAGGAAGGGAACCGGGCCCTCATCCAAAAGGGAAAAAAAATCAGGGGGACTGGAAGAAAGCCTGGGTTCAGGGACAGAGGGCCAGCCCGGACATGTTATTGGCCGAGACTGGTCTTGAAAATGTTGCCCTTTCACATGATAATATACATATTAAGACAAAAAAAAAAGAACTGTAGTTGCAATACATGTATATAGTCATTATATCAAAAGCTAACCTGGCCGTGGCACTTCGTAATTAGTACAACCGATTCAGAGAAATTGAACCCGCTAGTGAGTTTTCCATTTAATTCTTTCTTTCTTTGATTTTTTCATTTTGAGGTCTAGAATTTTAAAGACTATTCATTGCAGTACCTACAAGTTACAAACTATCATTCAAATTATAATTCAATCTTTGATTATGACATTTAAGGTAAATAGTCATGTTTCAGAAATCAAAACCATATGTTTAAACTAATTGAATTTCATTCTATTTAACATTCAATTGTTGCTTTGCAACATTGTCTGACCAAATATAAATTAAACAAGACCCTTATGCCTTAAATTAGAAAAATATAAACTCAAATGTTTGTCAACTAAATCCACAATTTTAAACTCGGCTGCCTTTAGGCACAAAATTTAACAGTGAAACACTAAATCCCAGGATTGGGATTGGTTTTGAAAAATAATTCTTGTTTTCATTTTTTTTTTAAATGTGAAAATTGACAATGTTTTAAAAAAATAAAAATGAAAATTAGAGATTTTTTTTAGTGAGAAAAAATATTTTTTATATTTGATGGAGATTTGGGAGCTTGCGCTGTTCTTTTGTCGGAAGAGGGGGGAACCAGATCGCTCATTCTTTGGCAAAGTTAGAGTCGCCTAGTAATGCGCATGTTTGGGTGGGGTGTGTTCCTGTTTCAATATATCCCCCTGTACTCAAGTATATTGGTTTTTAATGAAACTGGTTTGATTTCAAAACAGAAACACAATCTGCGAATCAAATAATTATGAAATTAAATGAAATGGGTAAGGGATTATGAGTTCTTACAGACAAATCACAGATCACAGGTGAGTGGGGGTAGCATTGAGTCCTCGAATCAAACAGTTTCTGAAATATTACAGTAAAAATGTTAATTCTGGCATCGCAATCTCTACAGTAATAAACTTGGTCACAAAAATAAATAAATTAATCTCTCCCCATGCACCTTTGAGCCGACTGCGCTGAGAGGGAATCAGGGGAGACGAACAGGGGGCCTGCGGTACCTGCAAATTTCAGGAGGGGAGGCACTGCCGGCGAAGACAAGGCACCGGCGGCGGCGCGGCGAGGAAGAGAGGAGCAGAGGCGGAGGCGTGGGGAAGGCGAGGCGGCGGGATTTGTTGCTGGGTTGCCTCGGGAGTAAAGAGAGAGCCAGAGTTTTTTTCTTTATCGCCTTTCGTTTTAAAGGCGGCGAAGCACCTGACGCCTTTCCGCAATATATATATATATATATATTCATGTTTTGTATATTTATTAATATATTGATTTGTATATTATGATTTATATGTATATTGTTAGAAATCATTTATATAAGGTATTATTATTCATTTCGTTTGGTTAAATACTAATTTTTTTCATTATTACATAACTATAATATTATTATACTTTATAAATATATTGTGACGACCCGGACCCGGATGTCATTTAACGGGTGCCCTGAGCCCGGTGGGCCACATAGCCTCAAGCGCGTCTTCCTGAATGTCGGAGGTTGCCGACTAGCAGCGAGGGCCTAGAGTGTTGTCTGTGGGAAGACTATGCCCTCATCAGCAGAGTGTAGCACAGCGGAAGAGATGTAAATGAATAGTAAACAACGGAAACAATATAAATAAATAGCAGAAGCAAACTGATACAATAGATAAGCAAAAACAACAATAACTGTATCAACTGAATCAGTGATGATATAATGTCATGTCACTAGAAAACTGGAAAGTATGGATACAAGACAATAAGCATAACATGTTCCACAAGGTAAAAAAACAAAGTCTACTTCAAGCATCTTGAGAATCCTACTCGGTCATCTGTTATCAAGCTTTATCCTATCAGTGCACGATCAAAGTATTGGAAGTCGCATGCTTCCCTTTGTCAATACCTGCAACAATGTAATCTACTTCGAGTACCAAACGGCGCCCGGAGAGGGTGTGAGATAAATCTCAGTGGGTCATCACCAACAGTGTTTATAACATTCGGCTCATGTAATGGAATATAGCAGTGTGCAAACATGCATATATAAAGTAAAGCAAGCAATACAATATAACTAAATAACCAAGTACCCGCTTCATCCCTTGGCTAGTGTCTGAACATGTAACCAATTCACTAATTAAACAATTACCATTTGATGTTAATAGGTTACGTGAGGCATAACCAACACTAACATCACCTAGTGATAGTATAAGTAGTGAAGGTCACAAGACATAACAAGGCGACCAATCAATGATATCCAGTGAGAGAGTTCCAAGGTAAAAACCAAGGTAACGTAAACTCACGGAAAACTAACTCAATAGTATCTAAGTCTAACTAAGGGGTAAGAGTGTAATTCAATGAGCGTAATCCAAGACATTCCATAATAGGGCGCCTATCGAGTCCAAGGTGATCGACCAAGGTAAAACAGAGCTAAGTAAAGACAGGGCCCCATGAGCTTTCACTATGGCACCTACTAGTCAATGCTGGATCCAAGGAGTGTATCTGAGGTATCCTGTAATAAAGAAAGGGACTCAACGGTAGTATACCGGGCATCCAAGGAATAGACAAGAACTGAAATCTAGGTGAGTATCAACCTAAGCAAACTGTATCCTTGAATCGGAATGGGGTTCCCGAGACCCAAGGTATTCTCCTCTCAGAACCCAAGGCGAGCTCGAGTCAGTCCATTCCTATTTGATATTGTAATCATGTAGAAATTCATTTGGTTCAAGTATTGCCTTCCATTAGTGTGGATAGGTCAAGTAGAATTGAAACCATTTATTCATTGGTCCAAGCCTTGTCTTACATTAGTGTGGATAGGCCGAGTAGCGTTGAAACCATTTAATCAAGTCTCAGTTAGCCATTAATGTCACGACCCGTCCTAGCAGGGCCCGAGCCGCAACTCCCCAAGCTCGCCTCCAATAGGCCAGGGGCTGGTGACTAGCACCGAGTAGGCATGCTACTAACATGGGAGGCATTGCCTATAAACCTGTACACACACACACACACACATCTCCAAGCCCACAAAGCTGGAAAGTAAAAACTACTAAAAGGAAAAACATGCATGCATACACTAAAACCCAACCAACAGAGTACGACAGGAAAGTAAAGTACAAGAAAGTAAAACCCCGTGCCAAAAGTACAATCCCACCAAAAGAGAGTCCATAACAAAGTCCAACCTGTAAGGAAAGGTGTTGGGACTGCAGTCTATAGTCATAGGAACACACCTTGGCCTGTCTGATCTCACTGAGTACCGTCTGGTCCTGGTCCGCCTAGAATCCTGTCAAAGGCTCACTCGTCTGCACAAGACACGACACGTGTGAGCAAAGCCCATGCAGGGGTGAGTATAACAATACCCAGTAGGACACCCTGAAACCACAAAGGAATACAACAAGGGAAAAACCACAAAAGAAAAGTACAGTCAGCTCTACACAGTAAATGTTTACGTAACATATAACAAGAATATCCAGATACACTCATACACAAGTGACCATTGCGAAACCACCACTAAGATCCAGCTCGAATATTCCACTAAGCATGTAACCGGGAGAACACACTCCTAGGTCTGAAGAGAGAGATACGAATTACTCATTATGGGAGAACACACTCCACAAGTACTTTGAGAACATGATGCTCAGATGAGGATCACCACCAAGTCATGGGGTGATTCTAATAACTCGGTCTGAGCTAATCCGCTAAGTAGAGGATCGACGCCCGGGTAAAGTTGGTCACGTCGATACCAAGAACTCTACCTAGGGTTCCAGGAATGAATAGAGGATTCGGCTCTAAGTCTCATAGAGGGGATTCCAACAACTCTATCCAGGAAGTCCTGCTGAAGAGACCATACTCCTATATGTAGGAAATGATACCGAAAACCTTCAGGAGAAAGACCAAGGGGATGAACCCTAAGGAAACTATCCCAAGTCACAGAAAGAAACTGGCTCAAGCCATGAATAATTGGTTACACGACGTGTAGTATGGTTACATGTCGTGTTCATTGACTCCGGGTACTGCCCGTGTAAACGGCCCGTGTCATCCGTTCAAGCTGCGTAAAACTCAACTACACGGCGTGTAGAAGAACCACACGCTGTGTTCCTTGACTCTGGGTACTACCCATGTAAACGGCCTGTGTCATTCGGCTTGTCGGATAGAAAGTAACTGCATGGTGTGTAGAATAATCACACGCCATGTCCGAGCACCTGAGGCTCGCCCCGTGTACGCTGGCCATGTGCCCGTACACGGTCCCTGTCCGTGTCGCCTGCCCGTGTACCAGCACACGGGGTATCCCGTGTATCTGGCTGGGTCTGGCCGGGGAGGGGTATACACGTCGTGTCCTTGGCCGTGTACCCAACCCATGTCCGTGTACTCTCAGAGTACACGCCAGGTGGTCTGCCGATGAACACACGTCGTGTAGCCCATACTACACGCCGTGTAGTCAGGATTTTCCCAGAAACGTCGTCTTCTTCCTCGCGCTTCGTCCGATCCTCCGGTTCTTGATCCAACCACCAGATCACTGCGAAACTCCAGATTTGGGGTCGTCTCGCCCCTACAAAATCGATTCTGTTAGTTTCAGGCTTCCGATCGGCCTTGATAACGCGTCCTGATTCGCCCGCACGAAAATGCTCGAAGAATGGGAATTCCCGAACCACATCGATGTGTCCACCGCCATCGCCGTCGCACCCCCGCTAGGTCGTCTTGATTTTAGATCTTTGATTTCGGATTGTTGCACTAACAAACGAATGCGCAACGATTAATTTCCTCCAAGAACGCGTAGAACGCACACGAAGAACAAGTAGAAACCGGGAGAGAAAAACACAACAATCAAGAGGGACGAACCTCGATCGATGTTCGTGTCGATCTTGGTTCGTCACCATTAGAAGGTTGAACGAAAACCAAATCAATTTCAAGAATCAAATCCCCACGATTCCCGCAAATAGCTCATCCCGCAAATACGACCGATTCGCGGGCTAATCTGTTCGTGGATTAGTCCGCGTTCATCGTAGGAATCAAGAACGGGTAAAAGAAATCACCAGACAAACATCTAACCTGGATCCGCGGTCGTTCATTGGTGAAGATTCGGTCGCCGCGTCGTCGTCGCCGATGAAGATCGTCAAGAACGTCGTTGCCGCGTTGGGAGGTTTTCTCCAGAGCCTCCAGAGCCTCCAAGGGTTTCAGGGTTATGAGGTTTGTAACCCTGGACCCCTGTGAAAGCCTTTATTTAAAAAGAATAAAGATATCTACTGCAACAGATTTAAAAATATTTCGCTGCAGAATAAAATATTTTTATTACATATTTTATTACTATTACGTCCAAAAACTAGATTTCACCACCAACCTGCGCTGGTCGATGTTAGGCCTCACCTAGGGTAAAATCGCTATTCTGAACGCAACAGTGCCCTCAGATTTCTGATTCGAGCACCCGTTCGGGAGTTATCCCACTTTTTCAAAAAAAACCTCATGCACACGTAATTTAATTATTTAAACAAATTCAAACATTTGTTCCGGGCTCACTGGGCCCCGAAACTACACGCTGTCTCAGAGCCTGGTCTCAAATTAATTCTTAAATTTTATTAAAAGTAAAGAATGGAAAATCCGAGACATTACATCACACCCACCTTAGGGATTTTATGTCCCCGAAAAGCCAAAACAAGGGCTACTCAAAAAGATGTGGGTACTACATGCGAATATGAGCCTCCCGCTCCCACGTGCTCTCCTGGAGATCCTCGTGTTGCCACCGGACATGCACTAAGGGAATAAATCATCCATGAAGGATCTTCTTCTGCTGATCCTCGATCTCTACTAGGTACTCAGCAAAGGTCGCTCCATCATCGATGTCCAGCTCGCCCCAATCGATGACGTGCGATGGATCATGCGCGTACCTCCGTAGCTGCGACACATGGAAGACGTTGTGTACCCGGTCCATCTGAGGAGGTAGAGCCAAGCGATACGCCACCTCGCCAACTCTACTCAGAATCTGGAAAGGGCCAACGAACCTCGGAGATAGCTTGTCGTCTCGGCCAAATCTCTGCAATCCCCGTCGAGGTGAGACCCGAAGAAACACGTGGTCTCCCTCCTAGAACTCCAAGAGCCTCCGCCTCCTGTCGGCATAAGACTTTTGCCGACTCTGTGTAGTATTCATCTGCTCCTAGATGACCTGCACCTTCTCTGTAGTAGCTCTCACCATCTCTGGGCCCATGAGTGATGACTCTCATGGGTCAGTCCAGTAAAGTGGTGACCTGCAAGGTCGCCCGTACAGAGTCTCGAATGGTGCCATACCAATAGTGGAATAATAACTGTTGTTGTAAGAAAATTCCACCAGTGGTAGGTGATCCTCCCAGCTATGACCGAAGTCAAGTATGCAAGCTCATAGCATATCCTCCATAACCTGGATGGTCCACTCCGTCTGACCATCAGTCTGAGGATGAAACGTTGTGCTCAAGCGTAACTGAGTCCCAAAAGCTTCCTGAAATCACTTCCACAACTGGGATGTGAATCGAGCATCACGATCTGAGACGATCATGGATGACACTCCATGAAGTCGAACTATCTCCTGTACGTAGAGGCGTCCCAAGATCTCTACTGAACTCTGCTCCCGTATGGCTGGGAAGTGGGCCGACTTGGTGAGTCGATCAACGATCACCCAGATGACATCGTGTCCCCTAGAAGTACGTGGTAGACCCGTCACGAAGTCCATGGAAATCTCGTCCCACTTCCACTCTGGCACCTCAAGGGGCTGAGTCAAACCCGCTGGCACCTGGTGCTCAGCCTTGCCGATAAGTAAGACACCGAGAAACAAACTCTGCCACACTCTTCTTCATTCTTGGCCACCATAACTGACGTCAGAGGTCCTTGTACATCTTTGCCATGCCTGGATGCACCGCCAAAGGAGATGTATGGAATTCCCTTAGAACCTCCTCCCGCAACATCACTGGTACTACTGTACGCCCTCTAAAAAGAACAACGTGCTCCCCACCTTTTGAATATCCATCAGCAGCATCACCTGTGTATATCTGAGCACATAGAGTCTCACAGCTAGCATCCTCAAGCTGTGATTCCCTGAATCACTGTAAGAGTGGGGGGGGGGGGGGTAACAACCATCGACTTAAGGTAAGGTCCCTAATCTCTATCCACGAAGGATAACTGTAAGGAGGCCAACTGTCTCGTCGCCTCATCCAATAACTACGAACTGGATTTCCTGCTGAGAGTATCTGCCACAACGTTCCCCTTCCCAGGTGTGTAAACGATCTCAAAGTCGTAATCCTGGAGGAACTCAAGCCATCGTCTTTGTCTCAAATTCAGATCCTTATGAGAAAAGATATATCTAAGACTCTTATGATCAGAGTAGATGGTAAATCGCTCACCCATCAGGTAGTGCCGCCATATTTTCAATGTGAAGACCACCGTTGCCAACTCAAGATCATGGGTCGCGTAGTTCTGCTCATGTGGCCTCAACTGACGTGATCCATAGTCAATCACTGCTTGCCTCTGTATCAGGACACAACCAAGCCCGGTTCCTGATGCGTCGTAAAACACTACGTACTCGACACCCACCTCCGGTAATCTCAAGATCGGGGTGCTCGTCAGACTCTGTCTCAACTGCTAGAAAGCCTGATGGCATATCTCGGTCCACACAAAAGGCTACCCCTTTCGGGTCAAAGCTGTCATGGGTGCTGAAATCCTGGAGAAATCAAGAATGAATCTATGATAGTAGCCTACCAACCCAAGGAAACTCTGCACCTCTGTCACGCTCCGGGGTGGCTTTCATGCTAACACTGTCTCTACCTTGGATGGGTCCACTACTACACCATCCGTTGAGATAATGTGTCCCAGAAAGTGGACCTACCATATCCAGAACTGATACTTCAAGAGTTTCCCATACAACTGGTGCTCTCAGAGTGTGTCCAGAACCATCCTTAGGTGTCTCGCGTGCTCCTCCTCGGACGCCGAGTACACAAGGATATCATCGATGAAGACCACTACGAACCGATCTAGATAGGGCTGAAAAATTCGGTTCATGAGTCCCATGAACACTGCTGGGGAATTCGTCCCACTGAAGGGCATCACCAAGTACTCATAGTGACCGTAGCGACATCTGAAAGCTGTCTTTGGTACATCCTCATCCCGTACCCGCAACTGGTGATAGCCTGATCATAGATCAACCTTCGAGAACAATCGTGCCCCTCTCAACTAGTCGAAGAGGTCATCGATTCTCGGTAGTGGATACTGGTTCTTCACGGTCACCTGATTCAAGCACCGGTAATCCACACATAGCCTCAATCTCCCGTCTGCCTTCTTGGCAAACAGCACTGGGGCCGCCCAGGGTGAAATGTTGGGTCTCACGAAGCCCTTCTTCTGCAAATCTTTCAGCTGCACCCTCAGCTCACGAAGCTCTGCAGGAGCCATCTGATATGTTGATGCTGATATCAGTGTCGTCCCGGGTTGCAACTCAATGCAGAAATCTATCTCCCGATGGGGAGGTAGCCCGGGGACATCCTCCGGAAAGACGTCCTCGTACTCATCCACTACTGCTGAAAACTAGAAACTCGTAACATATGTTGTGCCAAGGGCTAGGCTAGCCAACTGATAGGATATCAGTTGCATCTTCCTACGCACGAGTCCATCCTGCACTGCCTGGGTCTCTCTTTCACTGACAAAAGAGAACCTCATTCCATCACTGCGGACACACCGCACCCTTTGCCTAAAACAGTTGATCTGGGCATGAACTGTGGATAGCCAATCCATACCAAGAATGACATCATAAGGCCTCGATGCTACCACCAAGAGGTTTCCAACCGAAACTCTCACCTCCAAGGGTCAGGTCACACTGTCTACAGAGGTGTGTGATCTCTGAATCTTCTCCAGTCGGTGTTTCTAAGCATAAGGGTTGAGTCAATGACTCAAATGTAATCTCAAGGTATCAAACAAGATAAGCAGCCAGAAAGGAATGACTAGAACCTTTGTCTATCAGTACGACGACCAAAGTATAAAAGACACAGATTGTACCTCTAATCATTCCGGGAGTACCTGGGTCATAAGCCTCTTCCACCTGCAGTTGTCCTTGCCTCTGTCCACCAGCTCCCTGAGCCTAGGGTGGACCTCTTGGGGGTGGTGGTGGTAAAAGATCAAAACAATGACCACCTCCAGCTGCTCTCCCAGCTCCTCTACCATGTCCTCCGCCCCACGGATCTATCTACTCCACACGTTGCCTCTATATCGGTGGTCCATCCACTGTTCTCGTGTCAGTAGTACGGTGGGTCAGGCAATCTCGAGCGAGATGTCCCCTGCCATCACATGAGTAGCATCACCTCTCTCGAGGCTGGATGGATGCACCCTGCGAACCCTGTACAACAGATCCCCTATCCTGGGATCTCCTCTGAAAACGTCTCCCACGCCTGGGTCCCTGGCGTCGACTCCCTGTTGCCGAGGTCACTGCTCCAGCTCGCCCACTACTGACAACTGCCGACTGTCTCTGCTCTGCTAAGAAGCTCTCAACCACCAAAGCCCGCTCGAGCACCCCAACATAAGTAGAAATGCTCATTGGGATAATGCTAGCTCGGATATCTCTGCACAAGCCCCGCTCAAAAGTCTGAGCTCTGAAGTACTGATCTCTGACTATATCCATCGAGTACCATGAGAGGTCGGTAAACCTCGATGAATAGGTAGCCACCATCATGGTTCCCTGCTAGAGCTGAAGAAGATTCTGTATACGTATTGCTCTCAGGGTAATCGGTGAAAACTCCTCTCTGAAGAGATGCTCAAACTCCAACCATGCAAGATTCACCTCGTCGTGGGTCTAGATAACCAAACTCTACCATCGCCCTGCTGATCCCTACAGAAGGCTCGCTGATAGGATCACCATCTGGTCTGCTGGTGTCCTGACCAAACAACAGACTCTAGCCACTGCCTCAAGGAAGTCATCTTCTACCTGAGGGGTCTCTGTCTCTGAAAATCGTGGAGTGCGCTCAGTCTGCGCTCCTCCTCCACTGGTACAGCAGGCATTAAACACTGCTCCACAGGTGGCGGGATAACTGGCATACCACCTGATGGTAAAACTGGGGGATCCAATCCCTGTATCGAAGCTTCATCACTAAGGGGGTCATCCTCGTGATCGAGTTGCTGGATCCTAGCAGGTGCGCGTCGCGGAGGCATCCTGTAAAGAACAAGATGTATCTCAGTCAGTGAGTATATCTGGAGAGCTGACTTAAGAAGTACATTGAAACCACAACCCATTCCTATTTGATGCATATACCATTATTTTCCCCCTGCAACTAGTGTTCTCATGTTCTGAGTCGAAAAGAAAGTTATCAGAGTCCTGGTGTATGGATACGTCGACTGCCCATACCAACACTGGGGTCCCTGGCCTAAAAGCCGAACTTGAAACACTTAACATTGTTGCCCCAAACCAACTCACAGACTCTCGGTCCTAAGGTAGAACCGACCACCTTTGATACCACTCTGTCACGACCCATCCCAGTGGGGCCCGAGCTGCAACTCCCCAAGCCCGCCTCCAATAGGCCAGGGGCTGGTGACTAGCACCAAGTAGGCATGCTACTAACATGGGAGGAATTACCTATAAACCTGTACACACGCACACACATCTCCAAGCCCACAAAGCTGGAAAGTAAAAACTACTAAAAGGAAAAACATGCATGCATGCACTAAAACCCAACCAACTGAGTATGACGGGAAAGTAAAGTAAAAGAAAGTAAAACCCTGGGCCAAAAGTAAAAGCCCACTAAAAGAGAGTCCGTAACAAAGTCCAACCTATAAAGAAAGGTATTGGGACTACAGTCTGTAGACGTATGAACACACCTCGGCCTATCTGATCTCACTGAGTACTGTCTGGTCCTGGACCGCCTAGAATCATGTTAAATGCTCGCTCGTCTGCACAAGACACAACACATGCGGGCAAAGCCCGTGCAAGGGTGAGTATAACAATACCCAGTAAGACACCCCGAAACCACAAAGGAATAAAACAAGGGAAAAACCACAAAAGAAAATTATGTTGGGCGGAGAAAGAAAGGAAGTGATGGCAAGAGGGGGGGTGAATTGCCTTTTAAAAAATAATTAACAAATTAAAATCAAAGTTAAAAGTGCAGCGGAAATAGAAGAGGCAAGACACAAAATTGATAACGGAGTTCGGTCTAAAACCCGACCTACGTCTCTGCTCCCAATAGAAGAGGCAAGACACAAAATTGATAACGGAGTTCGGCCTAAAACCCGGCCTACGTCTCCGCTCCCAACTCAACCGTTGAGATATTTACTACCGCTTGCTTTTTAATGGTTTTAGCAAGAAACCCACTAGACTTTAAGGTTAGTCTAGAACCTATTACAGCTTTCTTTTGTTGGTTATGCAAGAACCCACTTGCTTTCAATGGTTGAGCAAGAACCCACTAGCCTTCTTACAGGTGAAGGCTAGCTCACCTATGTCTCAAGCCTTTTAAAGGAAAGACTTGACCAACCTCTTCACACCTTAAAGGTGATGTGAAAACCCAAAAGAAAGGATGAGAGAAAGAGATGGGGTTTGTAGGCACAAACCCAAAATGATGCTCAAAATAAATAAAACAATAAAACCCGTAATGAGGAAGTCTTGGGCGCCAATGGATTGATGGAGCTGATGAAGGGCGCTCCCAAGCTTCTTTGGTGGTGCTCCTTGGATGTGGAATTGAGTTGGAGCAATTGGGGGTTCCTTGAAAGAATCCACCGGAGGTTCGCCAAATGATGTAAAATGTGTCTGTTGGCTTCTGTATGGCTTCGTTAGTGTTCCGAGGCTTCAAGGTCCTTTATTTATAGAGGGGGGAACCTTATATGGCCGTTGGAGGCCTTTGGAGCCGTTGGAGAGTCTTTCGGAGCCGTTGGAGGCCAAGTGGACAGGCTGGTCAAAAGCCCAACGGCTAGTTTGACTGCCTCCACCGGCTGACCGGTACAGGGCCATCGGCTGGACGGTGCCTTGGAGATGGGTGGATGCTTCTGTCCAGGCGCCACCGGCTGACCGGTGGTGAGGCCACCGGTTGGCCGGTGCTGAGGCAGTGGCTCAGCCTTCTGTCTGGGTGCCACCGGCTGGCCGGTGCCGAGGCCACCGGTTGGCCGGTGCTCTGGACAGTGAGGAGACTCTCTGCCCAGGCACTACCGGCTGGCCGGTGCTGAGTCACCGGTTGGCCGGTGCACATGAAAACAGTGCACTTTGCTCCTTTCTTAGCTTCAGCTTGCTTGGCCCAATTCCTTGGTAACCTGAAATGATTCCTATCATCCAAAAACACTTGAAAGAGGATTAGATAAATAAGTGAGTGATTGTGATCATGAAAATAAAACCACGAGGGGTACGAGAGGTACAACAATCTCCCCCTATTTTGATGATCACAATCACCAAAACAATCAATGTAAAATACTGAAATGAAAGGCATGCTTTAAAAGATTTTTCCCCCAATCAATCAAGAATTTCTCCCCCTTTGTGATTATCAAAATAGCACGGGGCATAAAACTTGATTGGGGGATTAAGAGATTTTAAACCAATTGAAATTTTTGAAATTTGAATTGAAAGTTTTGAATCAAAAATTTGAAATGAAAGTTTTGAATTGAAAGTTTGAAATGAAAATTGAATAGAAAATTTTGAAAAGAAAGTTTTGAATAAAACAAAAATGCTTAAACAAACCTAACTCCCCCTAAATAAAACAACAAATCACCGGGGAGAGGTGTTTGAAACCGAGACAAATTTTGGCCTGGTGAGACTCGCTAAAAGGGATTTTTCAACCCACACTTGTCTTGTGGCGGGTCTTCTCCTATAAAATTCATCGTTAAAGAAAAAAGTTTTGGGCCTTCCATACTGGGCATTTTTGCAATCACATTCATAAATCATGTGCCCGGGTTTTTTACAATAATTGCAAAACTTAAATTGAGAGCTCCCCCTTACAAAAATAGTAGGTGCATGGGAAGAGGAAGCTTGCTTGGAATAGCCAAGCCCTTCGGTGGTTCTAGAAATGCGTTGGGAACCGAGGAGTTTGGTCAAATTTTGTTCACCTTGGGTGAACTTGGCTAGGGATTCCCTTAAATCTTTGATAGTTGATTCCATGGAATCAATATCGGGAAGGTTTTGGATTTTGAGGGTCAACTCTTCCTTCTCTTTGAGAAGTTGTTCCTTTTCGGAAGAGAGTTTTTTGAAATTCTTTTTTAAAGAAACAAATTTGGAAGAAAGTTCGTGAAAACCTTCCTCCAATTGATCTCTAGCATGTTGGAGATCCTCATATGATAAATGATTGAGAGAATTTGAATTTGAAGAACAAGAGGAAGAGGAGTCGGAAGAGGTTACCTCATGTACTGCCATTAGTCATTTTTTACCGTTGTCACTTGAGGAGGAGGAGGAGTCGGATGTGGAGCTATCACTCCATGTGACCTTGAATGCCTTCCTCTTTTCCTTTTGCTTGGCCTTTTTCTTGCGGGATGGGCAATCGGGCTTGTCATCGCCTTTAGTACCTTCATGGGTTACTTCTAAAAGATTCCAAATTTCATAAGAAGATGAGCAAGTAGAAATACGATTAAATTCATTACGGTCTAACCCACAATGAAGAGCATTCATGGCTTTGCCATCAAGCTCAAAATTTGCAATGTCTTCGGGGGTCCATTTGGATTCATCGGGAGAAGAAAGTGAATAACCATGCATGAAAATTTTAAAAATAGGATAACCAATGCTTTTAAGAAATGTGGTCATGCGGGTTTTCCAATAATTATAGTCGGTTCCATCAAAAAATGGAGCACGACCCAATGAAAATCCTTCGGGGGCGAAAGAGGTTGAGGCCATCACAATGGATCTTGAATTTGAAACCGGTGAAGGTATTACTCAAACTTTGCCTCTGATACCAATTGTTGGGCGGAGAAAGAAAGGAAGTGATGGCAAGAGGGGGGGTGAATTGCCTTTTAAAAAATAATTAACAAATTAAAATCAAAGTTAAAAGTGCAGCGGAAATAGAAGAGGCAAGACAAAAAATTGATAACGGAGTTCGGCCTAAAACCCGGCCTACGTCTCCGCTCCCAACTCAACCGTTGAGAGATTTACTACCGCTTGCTTTTTAATGGTTTTAGCAAGAAACCCACTAGACTTTAAGGTTAGTCTAGAACCTATTACAGCTTGCTTTTGTTGGTTATGCAAGAACCCACTTGCTTTCAATGGTTGAGCAAGAACCCACTAGCCTTCTTACAGGTGAAGGCTAGCTCACCTATGTCTCAAGCCTTTTAAATGAAAGGCTTGACCAACCTCTTCACACCTTAAAGGTGATGTGAAAACCCAAAAGAAAGGATGAGAGAAAGAGATGGGGTTTGTAGGCACAAACCCAAAATGATGCTCAAAATAAATAAAACAATAAAACCCGTAATGAGGAAGTCTTGGGCGCCAATGGATTGATGGAGCTGATGAAGGGCGCTCCCAAGCTTCTTTGGTGGTGCTCCTTGGATGTGGAATTGAGTTGGAGCAATTGGGGGTTCCTTGAAAGAATCCGCCGGAGGTTCGCCAAATGATGTAAAATGTGTCCGTTGGCTTCCGTATGGCTTCATTAGTGTTCCAGGGCTTCAAGGTCCTTTATTTATAGAGGGGGAACCCTCATATGGCCGTTGGAGGCCTTTGGAGCCGTTGGAGAGGCTTTCGGAGCCGTTGGAGGCCAAGTGGACAGGCTGGTCAAAAGCCCAACAGCTAGTTTGACTGCCTCCACCGGCTGACCGGTACAGGGCCACCGGCTGGCCGGTGCCTTGGAGATGGGTGGATGCTTCTGTCCAGGCGCCACCGGCTGACCGGTGGTGAGGCCACCGGTTGGCCGGTGCTGAGGCAGTGGCTCAGCCTTCTGTCTGGGTGCCACCGGCTGGCCGGTGCCGAGGCCACCAGTTGGCCGGTGCTCTGGACAGTGAGGAGACTCTCTGCCCAGGCACTACCGGCTGGCCGGTGCTGAGTCACCGGTTGGCCGGTGCACATGAAAACAGTGCACTTTGCTCCTTTCTTGGCTTCAGCTTGCTTGGCCCAATTCCTTGGTAACCTGAAATGATTCCTATCATCCAAAAACACTTGAAATAGGATTAAATAAATAAGTGAGTGATTGTGATCATGAAAATAAAACCACGAGGGGTACGAGAGGTACAACAAAGTACAGTCAGCTCTACACAGTATATGTTTACAGAACATATAACAAGAATATCCAGATATACTCATACACAAGTGACCATTGCAAAACCACCACTAAGATCCATCTCGAAGATTCCACTAAGCATAGAACCAGGAGAACGCACTCATAGGTCTAAAGAGAGAGATACTAAGTACTCGTTCCGAGAGAACACACTCCACAAGTACTTTGAGAACATGATGCTCAGATGAGGATCACCACCAAGTCATGGGGTGATTCTAACAACTCAGTCTGAGCGAATATGCTAAGTAGAGGATCGACGCCTGGGTAAAGTTGGTCATGTTGATACCAAGAACTCTACCTAGGGTTCCAGGAATGAATAGAGGATCCAGATCTAAGTCTCATAGAGGTGATTCCAATAACTCTATTCAGGAAGTCCTGTTGAAGGGATCATACTCCTATATGTAGGAAATGATACCGGAAACCTTCAGGAGAAAGACCAAGGGGACGAACCCTAAGGAAACTATCCCAAGTCACAGAAGGCAACCGGCTCAAGCCATGAAGAATTGGTTACACGGCGTGTAGTATGGTTACACGCCGTGTTCATTGACTCTGGGTACTGCCCGTGTAAACGACCTATGTAAATGACCCGTGTCATCCGTTCAAGTTGCGTAGAACTCAACTACACGGTGTGTAGAAGAATCACACACCGTGTTCCTTGACTCTGGGTACTGCCCGTGTAAACGGACCGTGTCATTCAACTTGTCAGATAGAAAGTAAATACACGACGTGTAGAATAATCACACGCCGTGTCCGAGCACTTGGGGCTCGCCCCGTGTACGCTGGCCATGTGACCGTACACGGTCCCTATCCGTGTCGCCTGCCCATGTACCATCACACGGGGTATACCGTGTATCTGGACGGGTCTGGTCAGGGAGGGGTATACACGCCGTGTCCTTGGCCGTGTACCCAACCCGTGTCCGTGTACTCCCAGAGTACACGCCAGGTGGTCCACCGACGAACACACGTCGTGTAGTCGGGATTTTTCCAGAAACGTCATCTTCTTCCTCGCGCTTCGGACGATCCTCCAGTTCTTTATCCAACTGCCAGATCATCTTAAAACTCTGGATTTGGGGTCGTCCCGCCCCTAAAAAACCGATTTTGTCGGTTTTGGGCTTCCAATCGGCCTTGATAACGCGTCCTGATCCACCCGCAAGAAAATGCTCGATGAACAGGAATTCCCGAACCACATTGATGTGTCCTCTGCCATCGTCGTCACACCCCCTTTAGGTCATCTCGGTGTTAGATCTTTGATTTCAGATCGTTGCACCAACAAACGAATGCACAATGATTGATTTCCTCCAAGAATGCGTAGAACACACACGACACATAGAAACCGAGAGAGAAAAACACAACAATCGAGAGGGACGAACCTCGATCGATGTTCGTGTCAATCTTGGTTCGTCACCATTAGAAGGTTGAAAGAAAACCAAATCAATTTCAAGAATCAAATCCCCACGATTCCCGCAAATAGCCCATCCCGAAAATACGACCGATCCGTGGGCTAATCTGTTCATGGATTAGTCTGCGTTCGTCGTAGGAATCAAGAACGGGGAAAAGAAATCACTAGACAAACATCCTACTTGGATCCGCGGTCATTCGTTGGAGAAGATCCGGTCTCCGCATCGTCGTCGCCGGCGAAGATCATCAAGAACGTCGTTGCCGTGTTGGGAGGTTTTCTCCAGAGCCTCCAGAGCCGCCAAGGGTTTCAGGGTTATGAGGTTTGTAACCCTAGACCCCTATGCAAGACTTTATTTAAAAAGGATAAAGATATCCGCTGCAGCAGATTTAAAAAGATTTCAATGCAGAATAAAATATTTTTATTACATATTTTATTACTGTTATGTCCAAAAACTAGATTTCACAACCGACCTGCGCCGGCCGATGTTAGGCCTCGCCTAAGGTAAAATTGTTGTTCTGAACGCAATGGTGCCCTCAGATTTCTGATCCGAGCTCCCATTTGGGAGTTATCCCACTTTTTTAGGAAAACCTCACCTGCACATAATTTAATTATTTAAACAAATTCAAACATTTGTTCTGGGCTCACCGGGCCTCGGAACTGCACGCCATCTCAGAGCCTGGTCTCAAATTAATTCCCACATTTTATTAAAAGTAAAGAATGGAAAATCTAAGACTTTACAATTAAGGCATATTCAATTATTGAGGTTCACTCCACTACCTTCTATCAACATGGAAAGGGGTGATATGGACATGTAAAATTTATTCAATTTCTTTAAATAAGGCCAAGTTATATACTTAGTATACTTGCCATTTTACATTTCACAATTCACTTTAAATAACCATTTGGAAGTGATTACCTTAAGTGGGTCAAGTGGTGAGCATACATGGTACATGCCATTATGCAATTCTTAGTAATAATAATCCATTTATGTAAAAGATTCACCTTTAGAAAGGTCAAGTAAAGGCACACCCGAACGGTGGCTCAAATGTGTCAAAACACTAAAAACCCAATTATGGCATAACCTTTGACATGGGGCAGATTAAGTTGTGGGTGAAACCACTAACAACTAATCACATATTTAGAAAGAACATAACCATACGATTCTAACAAGTATAACCATGGCATGTTAATTTAAGAAATATTTCCCAATGAAACCGGTGGGCCCCAGACGAACATTAAAAAAACAATGAACTTTAGGGATGAGTTATAGACCACCCACCTTAGGGTTGTACGAGCCTTCTCCTCTGGTATCAACCCTTGATTTTCTTCAAATTGAAGTAGATCTAAGAAAATGTGAAAAACGCTCACATAGTGATATCTAGGTTGAGAGTGAAAGAGGAGAAGTATACTTACCGTTGCGCATCCAACATGATGACCGGAAGCTCGATCGGATGCTGAAAGAAGGAGATCACTTGATCCCTATCTTAGGCCTTCAAAAAGCTCTAAAAGGAAGAAAAAGGTGGAAAATCCCACAGGTTCTCAGATTAGAAGGAAGGAGGAGGATTAATAGATCATTAAGGGCGTTTTGGTCATTTTACACATGTTTTTAACCATGCGGACAAACCGTGTGAGATGACTCTGCCCAAACCTGTGAAAAAAGGGGTGTTCGCATGGTTTGTATTCATAGTCGTGCGCCAACCATGCGAGGTTCCACTATTTGAAAAAACACAAACTGCACGGTTCGACAAACCGTGCACTAAATGTGCGCAAACCGTACAACTTAGAATGTTTTCCCAAAAAGAGGTGTTTCGAGCTCCAAACAAGACCCAAACACCCTCAGAACCTATGATAACTCATTAGGCATCTATATTAGGTCCAAATTAAATATTTAGATCAAAAATTAAAGGATCCATACCTGAGTGAAAAACTAAGTTCTTACAGTATTCCCCCCTTAAAAGAACTCGCCCACCCGAGTTCTCTTTCCAAGGGTAAGGAAACACTATTTGAGAACAACTCTAGCCACTGAGCACGTACATCGGCTTCCCTCTCCAAAGTCTCATCCTGTACTCAGTTGTGCTACCAAATCACCCATATGAGAGGGACCAAATTGGCTCGGAGAGCCTTCGTGCTTCGATCAACAATGCGTACTGGATATTCCTCGAAGGTAGCATCAACATCCAACTCAACTTCCTCAAGATCAAAGGTATGAGACAGGTCAACATGATATTGAAGAAGTTGTGAGACATGAAATACATCGTGCATGGCACAATACCTCTGATGTAGTAGCAACTGATAAGCTACCAGCCCGACTCTCTCTAGAATCTCGAATTCCCCGACGT
This sequence comes from Viscum album, assembly GCA_963277665.1. Taxonomy (NCBI): domain Eukaryota; kingdom Viridiplantae; phylum Streptophyta; class Magnoliopsida; order Santalales; family Viscaceae; genus Viscum; species Viscum album. The sequence continues at coordinate 1,527,785,798 of OY728135.1, read as the reverse complement.
AATGAGGCAATAGTTTTCCCTGCTTTCTTAACTGTATAAGCCCTAACCTAGGAGATACCTAAATAAAAACACGATACCAAACCTTGAACTCAAGAGATCATTGATGGCGATCAACATAATATTTCTATCTAGACTGAGTAGTAGTCATATGATTCCTGATCAGCTGGACTTATTCTGAAGTCTCATGAACAAGATGAGGACCTGGTTGGGTTGTCTCACCTACCAGAACTGTGAAGTGAAATGATCATCCCTATCTAAAATGATAATACATGTAACTCTGTGTTATTGTATGATCTCATAGACATACAGTCTTCCCAATTCATCAACTGAGAAATTCTCTCGAATAGGAATAAAGTGGGACAATTTCGTTAGTCAGTCAATGACTACCCAGATATCATCGCTACCCCTTGGTGACCTAGGTAAGCCGAATACTAAATCCATAACAACATCTTCCCATTTCCATTTCAGTATTGGAAGTGACTATAAAAATCTTACAAGTCTCTGGTGCTCTTCCTTCACCTATTGACAGGTGAAACACCTAGTGATGAAGCCTGCAATCTGACATTTCATTCCAGGCCACCAATACTGGCGTCACATATCTCGATACATCTTTGAGATGCCTGGATGAACTTCCACTATGAAGAATGAGACTATTTCATCAACTCCTCTATCACATCTTCAAGAACCTAGATACATCCACGTAGACGCAGGATGTCATCTCTGTACACAGACCAATATGAAGGTGGGTTATCCCCTGATATACTCTCATGGAGAACTAAACCTTCAGGATCTAAAAACTGCTTACTCTTTACCTTCTCAAGGAGGGAAGAGGCAAATGTTAAGGCTGAGAGGTAAGAATGCTCATGACTGTCGTAAAACTCTAGATGAAGTTCAGAAAAGAGGACCATTAACTTCTATTCATCACTAGCTTCTTGTACGACCCGCATTTGAGTTTTTCGACTCAGTGCATCTGCAACCACATTGCCTTTTCCAGGAATATAGGCAAGCTTAAAATCAAAGGATTGTAGATATTCGACTCATCTTCACTGTAGAAGGTTCAAGTCATTATGAGAAAGATATACTTGAGGCTTTTGTGATCTTTATACACCATGAAGCACTCACCCAAGAGATAATGTCTCCATCAACATAAGACATGGACAACTGCTTCTAGCTCGTGGTCATGCGTCAGGTAATTTCTCTCATGAGGCCTCAACTTTCGAGATCCGTATGTGACGAATTTGTCTTCCTGCATCAACACTACTCCTAGGCCAATGCCCGATGAATCGTAGAAGACGATATAACCTTTACTAAGTTCTGGAAGAATTAGAATCAGTGTCGTGACAAGACTCCCTTTCAGCTATTGAAAGGCTTTCTCACATGATTCTGACCAAAGTAACTTAACACCCTTATTTTTAAGTCTATTAAGAGGTGAAGCAAGACGTGAGAAGTCTTGTATGAAACACATGTAATATCCAGCGATCCCTAAGAAACTACTGATATCAAACACGTTCTTAGGCTGCTCCCAGGAGACTACAATACTAACCTTTTTAGGCTCAACAGATACTCTATATTCTGAAATAATATGACCCAAAAGAGTACTTTTTCAATCCAAAAGTCATATTTAGCAAGTTTGGCATAAAGCTGATGCTCTCTCAGTGTACTCAAAACGATCTAAAGATGTTTAGCATGGTCATTACGAGTGCGCGAATACACCAAGATTTCATCCACAAAGACCACGACAAAAGAGTCCAAATAGGGATAGAAAACCCTATTCATCAAAGCCATGAAAATGACAGGTGCATTCGTAAGACCGAACGCCATAACAAGATACTCATACAGACCATACTTGCTATAGAAAGTTGTACGAGGTATGTCTGATGGTCTGAATCACACCTGATGATAACTTGATCTCAGGTCGATCTTAGAGAACACCTTTTACTCCTCAGAGCTGGTCAAAGAGATCATCTATTCAAGGAATTGGATACTGGTTCTTGATCATAAGTTGGTTCAACCTTCTGTAATCCACGCATAGACGTAAGGTTCTATCCGCCTTCTTGGAGAAAAGCACGGGTGAACCCCAAGAAGATGTATTAGGATGTATGAAGCCTTTGGCCTCTAAATCCTTTATCTTCCACTCAAGCTCATGAAGCTCAGTAGGTTCCATCTTGTATGGATGAATGGACATTGAAGCTACTCCTGGAACAAGCTTAATTGTAAATTCTACCTCTCTCTTAGGAGGTAAGCTAGAAAATTCATCCGGAAAGACTTCCTTGAAACAATCAACTATTGGAGGGAAATTAGTTTGAAGCAAAATCTGATCCTCCATGAAAAGATTTGCAATCTGGGTAGTCACTCCACCTAGCCCATGATGCTTCATTACCACTCTCCCAATCTGGACATCCCACTCACCTTTAAAAAGATAATTGTTTCCTTCTGGTGATGTAAAAGAAACCCTTCGTTGACAACAGTCTACAAAGGCATGATATTGGACTAACCAATCTATATCAAGAATGACACCGAATCCCGTTATCTTGAGAAAAAATAGATTCCACATGAAGGGGTAACTGCCTATCTCAAGGGGATAATCCCTGTACTGGCATATGCCCTCCATCTGTATTCCCAACGGTGTATCGAGGGTCATTACACCATAGTGATATTGTATCTCTAGTCCGTGACTTTCCATAATAGATACAAAAATAAAAGAGTTTGAAGCACCTGTATCAAACAAAGCAGAGATAATAGTAGAGGATACTAGAATAGTATATGTACTGTAGATGGTCTCGCAGCCTGATCCTCGAGTATCAGCTGTAAGACATGAAACTGACATGATTCACAACCCTATGCAACAGATGGAATACCACGATCATGACTGCTCTGTTAGCACTGCTGGTGATCAGGGATCAGACTACCATGACCATGACCTCCTCCTCGACCAGAGTTTTCAGTGCTAATCCAACTCCCTGCCTGACTCAGTGCAAAAGAACTCACTCTTGAAGGTGGAGCTAAAGCTGATCCTTTTCCACTCGAAGCTGGTGGAATGGTCCTGCAAAAGTGTTGAAGATGACCCATACAGCCACAAGCCCGACACTCCATAGGGTCTCTATCACACTGGGGATTCTTATGCCTTGGTTTTCAACACCGATGACACACTACAAAGCTATCAAATTGGATACTCTGGCTGCCACTTCCCTGGCGATAAACCTCAAGGGAACGTTTCCTGCCACCAGAAGAACTGCTGGCCTGACGCGACACTGATTTTTTAAACCCAGTACTCACTCTGTCCCTCAGGTTACGCTCAATGATAAGGGCCTGATAAACTATTGCAGAGAAGGTAGGAAGTTGAAAGAAATTCACCTGATTTCGGATGGTGTACTAGAGCCCATACTCAAAACGTCTAGCACACGAAAGCTCATCACCGACTAGAAGCGGTGCAAAGTGATGTAAATTAGTGAAACATGCTGAATATTCCATAACTAACATAGAACCCTGCTTGAGATGCATGAACTCTCTATCTCTTTCAGCTCTCAGTGACTGAGGAAAAAACTGATCATAGAAGGCAGTCTGGAAGTCAACCCATAACATGCCCTGATAACAACCAGCCTGGGTAACCACATCCCACCAACGCTTGGACGAATCCCAAAGAATGTATGTAGAAAGATTGAATCTACACTCTGGAGGTGTTTTAAAATGCTCAAAGATAGGCAGCATGGACTCGGACCAAGATTCAGCAGCCTAAGAACCGCCATCCCCTGAAAAAGTAGGAGGATGTTGCTGTTGGAAATCATGGGTCAAATCAGCCATCGTAGGTGCAACCCATGGAGCACCAATCATGTACTACATCATACATAAGAAACTATCACATACTTGGGCATCCGTGCCCAGATTAGGTACAGCAGGCAGTGCCTCATGTGGCACTCCTGGAAGTAAGACTGGCGGCTCAGGTCCCACCATGTCTGAAGCATTATCATCACCACCCTCCTGGAAAATGACATGAGGACGTCATGGTGGCATTGGTCTACAAATTCCAATAACACACCTTATAACAAGCTTATAATTAAGGATATAACATCACTAATATAAGATGAACGTAAGAAAACTCACTACCCAAGGCATACTACCCAAACTACCCACTTAGACGGTCAGGTATCGGTAAGTGCTAAAGTATAAGTTTTATGTCATTTTGCAGTTAATTCCTAGGTTCACTCCTTTACATTTCATAAACATGAAAATGTGGGATAAGGATGTGCAACCAATTCATTTTTGATTTCAGGATTCACTTTATAATGGATAGTCATTTCCGATGAATTAGTGCCCATACACCTATCACATAAAACGACACCTATTTACTTATAACATAATGGCTTGACTCGGTAAATTACTCATTCCAACCCATGAGGGCCCATACACCTCATGAATTGAGACAATAAATTACTCAATAGAATCCAAAGTAATACAAGTACAAGCAACTATCACAACATCACTCAACAATCACAGACATATCAAGCAATGAAAAGTAGTGAAATGCACCTATATGGCGTGGAAATATGCATGACATGTGAATTATAGGTGCCTATAATGATGCATGTAGCAATAATCCTTTCCATCATATCATCGGGTCGAGGATGAAATAAATTCCCAAAGAGTAATAATCAACAACACCACACAACATGTGTGTCACCCAATGGTGAAATAATATCAACTGTAATAGGAAAAATAGAACAACAATTGCATTATGGGTAACTTGGCTTTTACCCCGAACATGGGTTGACGATGCCCAAGCATGACTTATGACCAAGTCTCAAGAGTTCCTATTCTCCAATCTATTGTCTTCAAATATTCAAGAAAGAAAAGAAACCAACTTTGATACCACTTTGTGACGACCCAAACCCAGATGCCACTTAACGGGTGCCCCGAGCCCGGTGGGCCACATAGCCTCAAGCACATACTCCCGAACGCCAGAGGCTTCCAACTTACAATGAGGGCCTAGGGTGTTTCTATGGAAAGACTATGCCCTCATTAGAAGTGTAGCATAGTGGAAGAGATATAAATAAATAATAAAAAACAGAAGCAAACTAATGCAATAGATAAACAATAATAACAATAACTGTATCAACTAGATCAGTGATGATGTAATGTCATGTCACTAGAAAACTGAAAATCATGGATACAAGAAAATAAGCATAACATGTTGCAAAAGGTAAAAGAAAACAAAGTCTACTCCAAGCATCCTGAGAATCCTACTCAGCCATCTGCTATCAAGCTCCATCCTATCAGTGCACAATCAAGTATTAGAAGTTTCATGCTTCCCTTTGTCAATACCTGCAACCATGTAATCTACTCTGGGTACCAAACGGTGCCCAGAGAGGGTGTGAGATAAATCTCATCAGGCCACCACCAACAGTGTCTATAATATCCAGCCCGTGTAATGGAATATAACAGTGTGACAACATGCATATATAAAGTAAAGTAAGTAATACGATATAACTAAATAACCAATTACCTGCTTCAACCCTTAGTTGGTGTCTAAATATGTAACCAATTCATTAATTAATCAATTACCATTTAATGTTAATAGGTCATATGAGGCATAACCAACACTTACATCACCTTGTGATAGTATAAGTAGTGAAGGTCACAAGACGTAACAAGGAAACCAATCAATGATATCCAGTGAGGGAGTTCCAGGGTAAAAACCAAGGTAACGTAAACTCATGGAAAGATAACTAAGTAGTATCTGAGTCTAGCTAAGGGGTAAGAGTATAATCCAAGGAGCATAATCCAAGGAATTCTACAATAGGGTGCCTATCAATTCCAAGGTGATCGACCAAGGTAAAATGGGGCTAAGAAAAGACAGGGCCCTATGGGATTTCACCATGGCACCTACTAGTCAATGCTGGATCCAAGGAGTGTATCTGAGGTATCCTGTAATAAATAAAGGGACCCAATGGTAGTATACCAGGCATCCCAGGAATATACAAGAACTGGAATCTAGGTGGGTATCAACCTAAGCAAACCATATCCTTGAATCAGAATGGGGTTCTTGAGACCCAAGGTATTCTCCTCTCAGAATCCAAGGCAAGCTCAATTCAATCCATTCCTATTTGATATTGTAATCATGTAGGAATTAATTTAGTTCAAGTCTTTCCTTCCATTAGTGTGGATAGGTCAAGTATAATTGAAACCATTTATTCATTGGTCCAAGACTTGTCTTCCATTAGTGTGGATAGGCCAAGTAGCATTACAACCATTTAATCAAGTCTTAATTATCCATTAAGGCATATTCAATTATTAAGGTTCACTCTACTACCTTCCATCAACATGGAAAGGGGTTCTATGGGTATGTAACCTTTATTCAATTTCTTTAAATAAGGCAAAGTTATATACTTAGTATACTTTCCATTTTACATTTCACATTTCACTTTAAATAACCATTTGGAAGCACTTACCTTAGGCGGGTCAAGTGGTGAGCATACATGGTACATGCCATTATGCAATTATCAGTAATAAAAATACATTTATGATAAAAGACTCACCTTTATAAAGGTCAAGTAAAGGCACACCCGAATGGTGGCTCAAAAGTGTCAAGACACTAAAAACCCAATTAGGGCATAACCTTTGACATGGGGAAGATTAAGTTGTGGGTGAAAACACTAACAACTAATCACATATTTGGAAATAGCATAACCATACAATTCTAACAAGTATAATACTTGCATGTTAATTTAAGAAACGGTTCCCAATGAAACCGGTGGGACCCACAAGAACATTCCAAAAATAACGAACTTTAGGGATGAGTTATAGACCACCCACCTTAGGTTTATACAAGCCTTCTCCTTCGGTATCGACCCTTGATTTTCCTCAGATCAGAGTAGATATAAGAAAAGGTGAAAAACGATCACATGGCGATATCTAGGTTGAGAGTGAAAGAGGAGAAGTATGGATAAAGAGGACTTGAGTACTTATCATTACGCATCCAACATGATGAATGTAAGCTCGATTAGATGTTAGAAAAAGGATATCTCTTAATCCCTAGCTTAGGCCTTAAAAAATCTCCAAAAGGAAGAAAAAGGAGGAAAATCTCGCAGGTTCTTGAATTAGGAGGAAAGAAGAAGATTAATAGATCATTAAGAGCATTTTGGTCATTTTACACATGTTTTTAGTCTGTTCACAGTTTGTCTTCAAGGTTTGTCAAACCATGCACAAACCGTGTGAGATGGTTCTGTCCGAACCTGGGAAAAAAGGGGTGTTCGCACAGTTTGGCTGCACGACCATGCGCCAACCGTGCGAGGTGCCACTGTCTGAAAAAACACAAACCGCACAGTTAGGCAAACCATGTACAAACAATGCAATTTTGCATGTTTTACCAAAAAGAGGTGTTTCAAGCTCCAAAAAAGCCCCAGACACCCTCAGAACTTATGCTAACTCATTAGGAATCTATATTAGGTCCAAAGTAAAGATTTATATCAAAAGTTAAAGGATCCATACCTAAGTGAAAAACTGGGTTCTTACATATATATATTATGATGACATGTCTTATGTTTGTGTCGCACTTTATGATCTCTTATGTTTACCATAATATTATGATATTTGACTTTTATGCCATGTTTGTAAGTGATGTCTTATAATCATTCCATTTTTGTTTCCGTTATATGTCTTCAAGATATTCCATGCAGTGAGAGTAAGGTGAGGTATAGGAGAAAGTATTAAGATGGGAATAAAAGATGATTATTTTTTTATCATGTATTCAATTCTCAAAGATGTTGGACCTCTAGATTTTTGGGAGTATTATATATGTGTTTATGATAAAGATGATGTAGTAATATGTATATGAGATCTAGGTCATTGAAAAAAATATTTGAATAGAAATTATTTATTATATGTATGAAATTCATTTTATTTTCAACTACTTTTTAGATGTTTAGGCTATGTTTTAAATTATATTTATATTGTTTTATAGTGTATATTTTATAAGATTTTAAAGTTACATATTTGAAATTTAATAAGTTTGTCTATGTTTCAAGTAATCTACTTTGAAATCTTATAAAATATAAATTGTAACTAAAATATTCATGAAAACTGAAATACTTTATTTTCAACTACTTTTTAGATGTTTAGGCTATGTTTTAAATTATATCTATATTGTTTTTATAGTGTATATTTTATAATATTTTAAATTTACCCACTTGAAATTTAATAAGTTCGCCTATGTTTCAAGTAGTCAACTTTAAAATCTTATAAAATATAAATTGTAACTAAAATATTAATGAAAACTGAAATACTGGCTAAACATGTAAAAATGACTGATAATAATAACAATATTTTCATTTCAATAGACATAAAACATATACATGAACAAGTATAATCAATGTATATGGGGAGGAGATTTCATCCCACATGGTGATTTACGAAGGGTACGTTCGTATCGATATCGCTGAGCTCTGTGTTGGGGTGGAGTCTGATGACCTAAAGAGGGCTGGTCCTTGGGTACTGGAATGTCGATTGTTGCATGCTCCACCTATGCATTAGTGGGAGGAGGTGTCAACTAAATGACATATTGTGATCCTGATCCTTCTCCCACTAGAGTAGTAGAAAGACCTTCCATCATCGTATAAAGGAACCAAGATTGAGATGGATTTAGACCCCAAGCCTGTGATGGATCTAGACCCCAAACTGGAGAGAACCATGGATATCCTTTCAAGAAAGACGGATCTCATGCCTCCTGATGCACATCCACAATCAGTTGAGACTAGATTACTAGAGGGTCAACCTATTCTTATGGAACATGCGAGGGCTCACGTGCAAGATGACACGGTCTACATCATCGTCGTTGTAGCTCCTCAGCATCAACAGTTGCTGGAGGAGGTTCTTGAGCAGGAAACTCCACTCTCTGGGGTATTCGATCAAAGATTCTCTTGTGAATCATCTCATAAGCTAGCATCAGTGTTAGTGTTGTGGCATGGATCACTACCAGGTTAGCGACCCACTCCTCCTCGGGACCAGTCATGTGAATAAGCTTCTCTGAATGGGAACACTAAAAATAGATTCAAAATGAATTAGAAAAGAGTTTAACAAACTAATGGAAATTTATTGACTTACGATATCATGAAATGCTCTATCGTGATGGGTGAGATATAGTATAGACTTCAGTTTATACCATCTCTCATACTCAAAATACTCTGAAAGATGGAATCACATCGTAGGTATACCCTGGATACGACGTTCTACTCATCTGCCCCAGAGGTCGAGAAAGTCAGCATGTCATCAGCGCCGGTCCTCGTCCTGCCTCCCTATCAGCTTCAACTCATAAAGCTTCCATGTATGTGGCGATGAAAATAGAATGGACTGAACATAGCCAAACTGGTGCATGAATCTATCAAGTTGGTGCCACTCAATAATATGAAAGTTAATGAGTGGCACTACAACCCTAGAATCATGAAGTCCAGTAGTGCATTATGCTGAAAACTGATCCAATATAGCCCAATATGGCATCCATGTAATCTGAAATGATATGTTAGATTTGTAAAAAAAGTTCATTTCTAAAAACCAAAATTGATGTTATTATTAAATTTTTTAGACAATGATAGATTGTATATACTTACCTGGTCGGGTAGCAGATTGTCCAACTTGAGATGGTATACACCCAGATGGCATGTCAGAATCTTGTCGAAGTTGTGTTTCTGAGTCCACCTATAAAATACAACATCAAAAGTGATAAATAATAAGAAATTAAATTCAATAACTCCCACTAGCATCAGAAACCAATAGAGATGAGTGATCATACCAACGTCCATGTGGAGCATCATACAACACCTATATATGCACTGAATCTCCAACAAGATCAGGGCAGACTATAGGGATGCGCTCCCATGCCCACATCTGAAGAATGACGACAAATCCCTTGAGATCTGTGTGGTCTGTGCGGAATGTCATGCATAATGCCATGTATGTGTAAGACAAACAAGAAGATCTTTTGCTATATGTCCCTTCCCGATCAAAGTCCACTAGTAGGGCTAGATACATCATGTGCATATGCTTCCTCGAGTGGTCAACACATAGGGTCCATCCAATAATCTGTAATATGTATGCACGAGTATGAATAGACTGAACTTCCCATGAGAGATCATTTTAATAGAGTTTCATCTCTGCAACTTCGATCAAATTATTCTTTCCATCTCATTTTTTGAGGATATGTATGTATAAAACAAGATACCCACTAGTTTGTCTCATGTGAACCATCATACAAAAACTATAACACATCAAAAATCATGATCAATATGCGATTGCATGATGCGTCTCCCCACACTCGCAAAATTACTTTGCAAATAGTGCACTAATTTCCTATACATTTTCAGTTGATAACCAAGGTCCATGTGCAACATCACATAGTCTCTCTACATCCATGGTCAATCTCCTTGCCCCATAAACATAATATGTTTGAAGTATAATAATGTGTTATCGTCCCATATAACTCATTACAAGTGTCTACTATAACCACCAATGTAAAATCTTGTGTCTTTCCAAGTTGTGAATTTTAGGGGAGATTTGAATTTTTTGTCCTGTAGTATGGGGTGTTCTGAAATTTTGAGTATTGTAACATATCAAGTAGATGTTTCTTAATATGTAACAAGGTCCAAGAGGTGTTCCAAGTGTTTGGGTGAGTGTTGGAGTAGGGTTGGGGTGTCCCTATAACTAAAATTTCAGCTGCTACAGTAGGTCGCATCGTGCTATCTTGCTATATAGGGGTGCGTCACAACTGAGGTGTGAGGGCACCATGCCATGAGATGGGAGGCGACGCATGGCCTTTATTTGGAGGACTATGTCACATCATGACACATAGGGGCCACACTAGGATGGGTGTTGGTCGAGGAGTGAGCCTCCTACCTAGGGTAGTTGTGGCCGCGACTTGGTGAGGGATGCACCACGACGATGGCATGTTAAGGGCCAAACCCTCTATCTGGATGGTTGCAAAGTGGCCCCCTTGGTCCCACTATGACTTTATTGGAAAAAGGGCACATCATGTCGCAACTGACCTTAAACCCATTTTTTAAATTGGGGGTGGACCAATAATTTACCAAGTAACCCCTCAGGATTTTAGAGAAATGGGGTATTGGGAGAGGGTCATTTGATTGACTCTCCCCTCCCTCTTATCACATTTATTCCCCCATGAAATAGAGTGTTCTTGGTAGTTATCTCTATAGAGTTTGGAGGTATGATTTCCATTTTCTCCCTCTACTATTATTTTCTCTTAAATCCATTGATTTTGGTGTGATCCAACTAGGGATTTGGCAACAAATTTTGCTGGATAATGGTTGTAACATCTTGTTGCCTCAAACTACTAACCTATGGCCAGACTGGTATAATGATGCATGAACTCGGGCGAGCCTCCTTGTATGCCAAAGGTTGACAACTAGAGGGTAGGGGCTAAAAGATTATCATGGGGGGACTATACCCTCACACGAGAGTATAATAACAAAAAAAAATGAAATAGATAAAATTCATATATAAACATCACAAATAGGTAAAGTGATGATAAGCAATATAATAAACCAATAAAATAATAAATGAATGTGCCATACATACCAAACTCGACCTCGCATGGGTGGATCATACACAAGTAGTACCGAAGACGAATAAAATAAACTAAGGTTGAAAAAATATCCCTAACTAGTCTCAAGCCCTGTCTGGTCTCATAGTCCAACTCCAACCTAGGAAACCAATCAACAAGAAACAACCATGAACCTTTCCTGAAACATGTACCTATGAACAATAACGATTTCTGCTCAAGTACCTAGGTGTTAAGGCGGACCGTGTAAGAACCCGATTTTTCACTCAGGTATGGATCCCATAAATTTCGATCTAATTCTTTATTTTAGACCTAATATGGATACCTAATGAGTTAAAAAAGTCATCAGGGGTGTCCAGGGCTTATTTGAAGCCTGAAACCCATCTTTTTGGGAGAAATAATCCTGACACATGATTTATAGTAAACCATGCAGGGAGGTTGCATGGTTAGAGAAAACCGTGTAGGTGGAATGCATTTTTGGATAGAGCCTCACCGCATGGTTGGTGAATGGTTTCTCAGACCATGTGGCCTAACCATGTGGGTGCTCCTTTTTACCAAGTTCTCATGCATGGTTGGTGCACAATTTAGCAAACCATGCAGACAAACTGTGCACATGATAATTTCTGGGTAAAATGACCATTTTTCCCTTAATGATCTAATTAAGCCTCCTCCTTTCTCCTAATCCGATTTCCAGTAGGTTTATCCCCCTTTTCTTCCCATTTAGATCCTTTTGAAGGCCTAATCTAGGGATTGAAAGATCTCCTTCATCCAAGATTCGATCGAGCTTTTGTTCATCACATTGGATGCATAATGGTAAATACTCGAGTTCATTTAAGCCTTTCTTCTTCTCTCTTACTCTTGACCTAGTTATTGAGGTGTGATTATTTCCCCCCTTTTCTCAGATATACTCCATTCTATGCCGAATCAAAGGCCAATACTAGAGGAGGAGAGTCATACAACCCTAAGGTGGGTGCTTAATAACTCATCCTTCAAGTTCCTTGATTTTGGAATTATCGTATGGGGCTCATCAATTTCATCGGGTTCCATTTATAGAATTTATATTCCATGCTTATAATCATTAGAATCGTATGGTTATTCTCTTTACAAATTGTGACTAATTGTTGGTGGTTATGCCCACAATTCCCGACATCCCATGTAGGATGATATGCCATAGTTGATTTTTTAGTGTTGTGACACTTTTGAGCCATCGTTTGGATGTGCTCAAGCATGACCACACTAATGGTAAGAATCCTTATAATAAATGCTTATTAAATCATGTAATGGTGAATGGAAAGTACCATGTCACTTCCAATTGACCTGCCTAAGGTAAGTGCTTCAATTTGATAGCTAAATGTGAAAGGGAATTGGCAAGCATACTAAGTATATGACTTGACCGGATTAAATGTGAATGAATAATAGGTTGAACGTCCGTATCACCCCTTACCATGTTGATGGAAGGTATCAGAGTGAACCTTAATGATTGAATATTCCTTAAATGCATTAAATTAATGGTTGTATTCTACTTGGACATATCACACTAATGAAGGTAAAGTCTTGAAATAAATGGAATTATTGATTAATTAAGACTTGATTAAAAGGTTGCATGCTCAATTAGCCTTGTCACACTAATGAAAGGTAATGAATTGAACTGTATGAAATATTATATGACATATAGGAGTGGCCTAACTCAATCACACCTTGGATTCCATAGGGAATGCCTTAAGCCCTCGGGAACCCCATTCCGATTCAAGGATACAACTTTCTTAGGTTGACACCCACCTAGAACCCAATATTTGTCTAACAATGGATGTATGGTATGACACTATAGGATACCTCATGTATTATTACAGGATGCCTTGGATACACTCCTTAGATCCAACATTGAAAAGTAGGTGCTATGGTTAAATCCCATTGGGCCCAGTCATTACTTAGCCCCATTTTACCTTGGACAAACTCCATGGAATCGGTAGGTGTCTTATCATGGAATGTCTTGGACTATCATCCTTGTATTACACTCTTACCCTTAGCCAGGCTATAGTTATTACTGAGTTGGAGACCCCTGAGGTCTACGTTTCCTTGGTTATTACCTTGGAACTTCATTACTAAATATTATTACAAGTTGCCTTGTTACATCTTGGAACCTTCACTATTGTCAACATGTGACTTATTTATAAACTGGTAACAATCAAATAATAAATTGGTTACATGTTTAGACACTAGCCGAGGGCTGAAACAAGTACTTGGGTATTTATTAACATTATACCACTTTACTTTATATATGAATGCTTTCACACTATTGTATTTCCATTACATGGGATGGATGTTATAGACACCATTGGTGGAGGCCCACTGAGATTTATCTCACACTCTCTTTGGGATCCGTTTGGTACTCGAGGTAGATTACATGATTACAATTGTTGATAAAGGGAAACATATCACTTCGAACACTTGATTGATTGCTATGTCAGGATGGAGCTTGACAGCAGATGACCAAGCCAGAGCTCAGGATGCTTGGGATATATTTTTGATTTCCTTTATACTTTTGTGAAACATGTTATGTATGCTGTCTTGTATCTATGTTTTCTAGTTTTCTAGTGACATAACATATCATCATCAATTGTTGTATGCTTGTATGTTATTCTAGTTATTTTAATTATTGCTAATGTTGTCTCTATTTTCCATTGTTCCTTCTATTTACTTATATTGCTTCCATTATTTAACTCTGTTTATACTTATCCGCTGTGCTATACTTTGGTAATGAGGGCATAATATCCCCATAAACACACCCTATGCCCTTTCTGATAGTCGGAAGCCTCTAACATTTGGGGATATGTGCTTGAGGCCATGTGACCCACCGGGCTCGGGGCACCCTTTAAGTGGCATTTGGGTTCGGGATGTCACAAGGTGATATCAGAGGAGTTTTCTTTCTTAATTTACTATTTGGAGGCAATAAATTAGAGATTAGGAATGCTATGGGACTTAGTTATAAGCTGTGATTGGGCATCACGAACCCAGGTTCGGGGTAAAAGCCAAGTTACCCAAAATATAATCATTCTTCTGTTTTGCCTATTACAATTGACATCATTTCACTATTGGGTAATGCACATGATGTGTGAAGTTTTTGATTATTATTCTGATTGAGATTTTATTTTATCCTTGGCCTGATGAGATGAGGGCAAGGATAATTGTTACATGCATCATTATAGGCACCTAGAATTCACATGTCATGCATATTTCCATGCCATATAGGTGTATTTCATTGCTTTTCATTTCTTGATATGCCTGTTATTATTGAGTGATGCTATGATAGTTAGCTTATGCTTGTATTACTCTTGGTTGTGATTGAGTGATTACCTACCTCAATTCATGAGGTGTATGGGACCTCATGCATTGGGATGAGTAATTTACCGAGTCAATCCATTATGCTATAAATAAATGGGTGTCATTTTCAGTGATAAGGTGTATGGGACCTGATTCAATGGGAATGTATATCTATTATAAAGTGAAACATGACATCTAAAATTAAATGGTTTCATGTCCTTATCTCACCTTTTCATATTTATGAAAGGTAAAGGAGTGAACCTGGCAATTAAATGTAAAATTAAATGAAACTTATACTTGAGAAATTACTGATGCCTAGCCGTCTAAGTGGGTATTTGGGGTAGTATTCCTTGTATAGTGAGTTTTCTTACATTAAACTTTTTCTAGTGATGCTATCTTTATGCTTAAATATTATTCTAAGGCATGTGTTGGACATCTGTTGACCAATTCCGCCACAACATCTTGTATCGTATGTCAGGAAGGTGGTGACAACCATGCTCCAAACACGGTGGGCCCTGATCCACCAGTCTTACCTCCAAGAGTGGCACTTGATGCATTGCCTTCTATACCATATCTGGGAATTGATTCCCAAGTTCATGATAGTTTCCTACATCTGATGCAGTCCATGCATGGTGCTCCATGAGTTGCACATATGATGGCTGATTTGACTCATGAGTTCCAACATCAACATCCTCCTACCTTCTTAGGGGGTGGCGGTCCATAGGCTATTGAGTCTTGGATAAATGCCACCCTATCTATCTTTTATCATCTGGAGATTCCTCCAAAGTGGATGGTCAAACTAGTTACTTACATGTTGTGTGATTCGGCCAAGCGATAGTGGGATGTGATTACCCAGGCTGGTCATCATCAAGCATGTTATGGGTTGATTTCCAAACTACCTTCTATGATCAATTCTTTCCTCATATACTGAGAGATGAAAAATCCATAGAGTTCATGCATCTCAAGTAGGGTTCTATGTAAGTTATGGAATATTCAGCATGTTTCATTGAGTTATAGTGCTTTTCATTGCTTTTAGCCGGGGATAAGCTTTAACGTGATAGACACTTCGAGGATGGGCTTGTGTATGCCATCCATACGCAGGTGAATGTCTTTTGACTGCCTAATTTTTCTAAAATATTCAATCAGGCTCTTATCACTAAATGAAACCTAAGGGACAGAAATAGTACCAGGCATAGAGGATTAATGCCGCGATAGGCCAGTAGTTCTCTCAGTAGCTGGAAACGTTCCCTCAAGGTTTATCACTAGGGTAGTGAAAACTAGAGTACCCATTTTGATAACTCCATGGTGTTTCATTAGTGTGGATGATGGGGGAATCTAAAGACTTAGTGTGATAGATACCTACTGGAGTGTTGGGCTTGTGGCCGTATGGGGCATCTTTAGAGATTCCACGAGACCTTTCCACCAGCTTCGAGTGGAAAAGGATATGTACCAACTCCACCTTCAGTAGCGGGTTCTTTTGTGCCACGTCAAGTGGGGAGTTGGAACAACACCAGTAGGACAGGATGAGGAGGAGGTCATTATTGTGGTAGATAGACCCATGATCACCAAAATTTCCAACAGAGCAGTTATGATCGTGGTAGTCAAGCTGTTGCACAGGATTATGGATCATTCCAATTGCATGCACTACAACTGATACCTAAGGATCAGGCTGTAGGACCATCTATAGTATGAGATACTTTTACAGTGGCATCTATTATAATATCTTCTTTATTTTATATAGGTTCTTCAAAATATTTTATCTCTATATCTATCGTGGAAAGTCTCGGATTGGAGATACAGTATTACTGTGGTGTAATGACCATAGATACCCTGTTAGGAGTGTGGTCAAAGGGAATACACCAATGTAGGAACTATCCCCTTAAGGTAGGAAATTACCCTTTCTTATAGAACCTCTTCATTATATATATGACAGACTTATATTTCATTATTGGGATGAATTGGTTGGTTCAGTATCATGCTTTTGTAGACTTCTATCACTGCATGGTATCGTTTACATCACCAGAGGGAAGAAATTATCTACATAAGGGTGAGTGAGATGTCCAGAATGGTAGAGTAGGACCAGAGCATCATGGTCCAGGTGGAGTGACCACCCATATTTCAAATATCTTTATGAAGGATCAGAGTTTATGAAAATCTAATTTCCCTCCAGTAGTGGATCATTTTAGGGATGTATTTCCCAATGATTTTTTTGGATTACCTCCTGAGAGAGAGATATAGTTTACAATTGAGCTTGTTTTAGGAGCATCTCCAGTGCCCATTCCTCTTTATAGGATAGAACCTACACATCTTTAGGAGCTCAAGTGGCAGTTATAGGATTTAGAGGCCAACTGATTTATACATCCCAGTACATCCTCTTGGGGTTAGCCCATACTTTTCTCCAAGAAGGCAGATGAAACCTTATGTCTATGCATGTATTATAGAAGGTTGAACTAGCTTATGGTCAAGAACTAGTATCCACTGCCTCGAATATATGATTTCTTTGACCAACTCCAAGGAGATAGGGTATTATCTAAGATCAACCTGAGATCAGGTTATCATCAGGTGTGATTCAGGCCATCAGATATACCTCGTACAACTTTCTGTAGAAGGTATGGCTTGTATGAGTACCTTGTTATGTCGTTTGGTCTTACGAATGTGCCTTCCATTTTCATGCCTCTAATGAATAGGGTTTTCCATCCCTATCTCAAATCTTTTGTCGTGGTATTTGTGGATGACATCTTGGTGTATTCTCATACTCGCAACAACCATGATAAACATCTTAAGATCGTTCTGAGTACACTGAGAGAGCATCAGATTTATTCCAAGCTTATTAAGTTTCACTTCTAGATCAACAAATTTCACTTCTTGGGTCATATAATATCGGAATCAGGAATATCTATTGACCTAGAGAAAATTAGTACTATAGTTTCCTAAGAGCAGCCCAAGAATGTGTTTGATATAAAAAGTTTCTTGGGACTGGTTGGATATTACAATCATTTCATACAATACTTCTCATGTCTTTCTTCACCTCTTACTAGCCTTACAAAAAAGGGTGTTAAGCTCACATGGTAGAAGCGTGTGAGAAATCCTTTTAGGAGTTGAAATGGAGGCTTGTCTCAGCACCTATTATGATCCTACCAGAGCCTGACAGAGGTTATACTGTCTTCTGTGATGCATCAGGAATTGTCCTAGGAGAAGTATCAATACATGAGGACAAATTCTTTTCATATGAATCTCAGTAGTTGAGAATTCATGAGATAAATTACCCAATGCATGACCTTGAGCTAACAGCAGTTGTCCATGCCTTACACTACTGGATACACTATCTTTTGGGTGAGCGCTTTGTGGTGTAAATGGAACACACGAGCCTCAAATATATCTTCTCACAACATGAATTGAACCTAAAACAATAGAGATTGGTCTAATATCTACAATACTTTGATTTTGATCTTGCCTATACACCTAAGAAGGGCAATGTGGTTGCAGATGTACTGAGTCAGAAAACTCATAAACATGCCATACATGAAGCCAATGATGAATGGAAGTTAATGACCCTCTTTTCTAAGTTGCATATAAAGTTTCATGATAGTCACAAGTAGTCTTACCTCTCATCTTTGACTGTTACCTCTTCTCTCCTTGACAAGGTGAAGGGTCGACAATTTTTAGATCCTGAAGCCTTGGTTCTCCATGATAGTATATTAAGAGATAACCCACCTCTGGATTGTTCTATGGACAAATAATATATCCTATGTATTCATGGATGTGTATGGGTTCCTACAGACATCATAGAGGAGTTAATGAAAGAGTCCCATACTTCTCAGTGGGTATTTTATCTAGGTATCTCCAAGATGTATCAAGATATGTGACATTAGTATTGGTGGCCTAGGATGAAGTGTATGATAGTAGGATTTATCACTAGGTGTTCCACCTATCAATAGGTGAAGGTAGAGCACTAGAGACCTATAGTTACAACAGTTTATAGTCCCATAATAGAAATGGTAAGATGTTTACATGGACTTTATAGTTAGTTTACCTTGGTCTCCTAGAGGTTGTGACGTTGTATGGTTTTTCATTGAAAAACTGATGAAAGTGGATCACTCCATTACTATTTGGGAGACTTTCTCAATTGATGAGACATGAAGACTATATGTTTGTGAAATCATATGAATATATGAGGTCCTTTATACTATCATTTTAGGTAGTGATGCTCATTTCACATCATGATTATGGCAGGAATTGTAGAAGTCTATGGGAACACAAGCACTTCTAAGAAAAACTTTTCACCCTCAGAACGATGGAAAATAAGAAGAGACAATACAGGTTCAGAGGATATGCTATAAGAATGTGTCCTTGAATTTGGAAGTTCTTGAGAGAAGCATATCCCTCTCATGGAGTTCATCTATAATAACAGCTTTCAGATGAAAATTCAAATGGATCCTTTTGAGGCCTTATATGGTAGGTTGTACTGTTAAATCCTATGCTGGCTAGTGATGGGTGAGGTATCCCTACTAGGTACTTGTCTCGTTTAGGAGACTTCAGAGTAGATTCAGCTAATCAGAAAGCATATGACTACTACTCAGTATAGACAAAAATATTATATCGATCATCGTTGATGACCTCTAGAGTTAGAGGTTGGGGATTGTGCTAGGGCATAGATGGCTATGGAAGTAAGGGATGTTATCACCTCATTATGTGTGGCCATTTTAAATTTTGGAGTGAGTCAGGCCGATAGCCTATAGGTTTCTATTACCTCAGAGGTATCGTGTCATGCATGACATATTCCATGTTTCATAGCTTTGCTAGTATCATGCTGACCCATCTCATACCTTTGATCCCAATGAAGTTGACTTAGATGCCAATGCTTACTTTTTTTGGAGTATCCAGTATGCATCATTGACCAGAGCATGAAGGTTCTATGAGACTGGTATGTCCCTCTAGTACGAGTGCTATAACAGCATGGCCACATTCAGGATGAGACTTGCGAGCGGGAGGCCGACATATGTTCCTAGTGTCCATAGTTTTCTCATAAAATGTTTCACCACCCTTGGAAGGTGAACTCAAGGACAAGTTTTTTTAATTGGGGAAGGCTGTAGGAACCCAATTTTTCACTTAGGTACAAATCCTTTAAATTTTGGTCTAATTATTTATTTTGGACATAATATGGATTCCTAATGAGTTAGAAAAGGTCTTAAGGGTGTCCGAGGATTGTTTAGAGCCCAGAACACATCTTTTTGGTTGAAATAGGCATGAAACATGGTTTATAGTAAACCATGTGGGGAGACCATGCAATTAGAGCAAACTGTGCGGGTGGAATGCCTTTTTGGATAGAGTCTTACCACACAGTTGGCACACAGTTTCTCAGATCGTGCGGCCTAACCATGTGATTGACCCTTTTCCCCAGGTGCCCATGCATGGTTGGCATACGGTTTGGAAAATTGTTTGGACAAACCGTGCATAGTCTAATTTCTAGGTTAAATGACCATTTTTCTCTTAATGATCTAATTGAGACTCCCCTTCCTCCTATTCTAATTTCTAGCAGGGTTATCCTCCTTTTCTCCCCATTTGGAACTTTTTTAAGGCTTAAGCTAGGGATTTAAAGATCTCCATTCACCCGGGATCTGATCGAGCTTCCATTCGATACGTTGGATGTGCAATGGTAAGTACTCGAGTCTATTTAAGCCTTTATTCTTCTCTCTTGTTCTCAACCTAGTTATCAAGGTGTGAGTGTTTCCCCCTTTTTCTCAGATATACTCCATTCTAAACCGAATCATAGGCTGATATCAGAGGAGGAGAGTCGTATGACCCTAAGGTGGGTGGTCTATAACTCATATATCAAGTTCATTGATTTTAGAATTATCGTGTGGGGACCGCCGATTTCATTGGGTCTCATTTATAGAATTTATATGCCATGCTTATAATCATTAGAACCATATGGTTATTCTCTTTCTAAATATGTGATTAATTGTTAGTGGTTACACCCACAACGCCCAACATCTCATGTATAATGATATTCCATAATTGAGTTTTTAGTATTGTGACACTTTTGAGCCATCGTTCGGATGTGCTCAAGCTTGACCACACTAATGGTAGGCCTATTTATAATAAATTATTGTTGAATCATGTAATGGTGAATTAAAAGTACCATGTCACTTCCACTTGACCCGCCTAAGGTAAGTGCTTCAATTTTATAACTAAATGTGAAAGGGGAATTGGCAAGCATACTAAGTATATGTCTTGACTGGATTAAATGTGAATGAATAATAGGTTGCATGTCTATAGCACCCCTTACCATGTTGATGGAAGGTAGAAAAGTGAACCTTAATAATTTAATATTCCTTAAATGGATTAAATGAATGTTTGCATTCTACTTGGACTTGTCACACTAATGAAAGGCAAGGATTGAACCAAATAGAATTGTTGATTAATTAATACTTAATTAAAAGGTTGCATGCTCAATTAGCCTTATCACACTAATGAAAGGTAATGAATTAAACTGTATGAAATATTATATGACATATAGGAGTGTTCTAACTCAAGCTCGCCTTGGATTCCATAGGGAATGCCTTGAGCACTCGGGAACCCCATTCCAATTAAAGGATACAACTTTCTTAGGTTCACACCCACCTATAACCTAATCTTTTTCTAACTTTGGATGCTCAGTATGAAACCATAGTATCTATCATGTATTATTATAGGATTCTGTGGATACACTCTTTGGATCTAGTATTCAAAATTAGGTGACATGTTTAAATCCAATCAAGCCCAGTCATTTATTAGCCCCATTTTACCTTGGACGAACTCCATGGACTCGGTAGGCATCTTATTATGGAATTCCTTGGACTATGCTCCTTGGATTTCACTCTTACCCTTATCCAGGCTATAGTCATTACTGATTTTCTAACCCTTGAGGTATACATTTCCTTGTTTATTATCTTGGAACTTCATTACTAAATATTATTATAGGTTTCCTTGTTACATATTGGAACCTTCACTATTGTCGACATATGACTTATTTATAAACTAGTAACAACCAAATAATGAATTGGTTACATGTTTAGACTCCAACTGAGGGCTGAAGCAGGTACTTTGGTATTTAGATACATCATACTGATTTGATTTATATATGCATGGTTTCACACTATTACATTTCCATTACACAGGCCATATGTTATAGAAACTGTTGGTGGTGTCCCATTGAGATTTATCTCATACCCTTTCCAGGTGTCGTTTGATACTCATGGTAGATTACATGATTTTAGGTGTTGATAAAGGGAAGCATATGACTTCAAACACTTGATTGCTTACTATGTTAGGATGGAGCTTGATAGAAGATGACCGAGCCAGAGCTCAGGATGCTTGAGATAATATTTTGATTTCCTTTATAATTTTTTGGAACATGTTATGCCTGCTGTCTTATATCCATGTTTTCCAGTTTTCTAGTGACATGAAATATCATCATCGATTGTTGTATGCTTGTATGTTATTCCAGTTATTTTAGTTATTTATACTATTGTATATATTTTCCAATTTTCCTTATGTTTACTTATATTGATTCACAATTTACCTCTATTTATACTTAGCTATTGCACTACACTTTTGTAATTAGGGCATAGTCTCCCTATGAACACACCCTATGCCCTCGCTTCTAGTCAGTAGCCTCTGGCATTTGGGGAGATGTGCTTGAGGCCTTGTGGCCCACTGGGCTTGAGGCACCCATTAAGTGGCATCTGGGTCTAATACATTACAGACTGAGTAGGGTGTGAGTATAACTCAGTAGGTCACCACCACCAACATCCTTAAATATAACTAGTCTGATATAAGTGTATGCATAAGTGCTAAACTATACAAGTACAATACAACCATTTAAAACATTTAAACTGAAATCATAAAACAAATTCCAAACCTAGGGGTCATGTTCACTATAACATCCCCACTCAACCCATTAGCTTGGACCAGGTCAGAGGTGCTACTAACCTTAGGTGACATTCCACAAACACCCAAGGCTGGAAATACATTCTAAGGTATTGAACACAAATATACAAGGGGAACGATTTACCCTACTCACACAATAATGGTGAGATAAACAAAAATAAATAAACTAAAGAAATGTCTATAAATGATGTATGTAACCAAATCCAACAATAATAAAAATGATAAAGCCAACATGACCAATGAACCCAAGACCAACATCAGAGTAATAGTGGAACAATGTAAAATAGAAACTAAACTCAAAAGTAGTAAGGAATCTAGCACCAAGGTGGAACCACTCCATATAAAGACACAAACAACACCCAACTCCACCTAAACCAACTAAAACAACGTCTATCAAGGTGCTCCAATAGTGATGTATGAAACCTATACCTTTACTGTATCACAAAAAACAATGTCTACATATGTATTGAGATGAATATACATGGGTGAGTATAACAACTTAGTAGGTAACTCCCAGAGAATTTTCTCACATTCCACTAAGACATGAAATAGGTTAGCTCACAAGAACCTAAAATAGGCAGGAAGATTATCAAAGAAGTAAGTAGTTTTCACAATATAAAATAAATATATGGACATATTTTATAAAAGAAATACAAAAAAAATGTGTTATCCTTTTCAAGATGAAAAATCAGCTCATTTAATTCAATTAGAAACATAATCCATGTTTTCCCACATAGACACCCATGCATGAAAAGTGACATCCCTATGCTCGCGAGTGGCGATACATCCTCCACCAAGTCATATCCTGGTGTAAATACTCCACACGCCTTTCTAGTCAGCATTGAGCACCAAGTCTATTCCAACAAGGCCTCGTAGAATGAAATCATGTACATACACTGACCATGTTCCTTTCAAGTTGGCACCCATAACCCATTTATGCTAAGAACATGTGTCAAAATCATATTTCCTTTAATGATTTTTTTTAGAAATTTATCAAACATGTTGTCAGTGACACCCATAACCCAGTTTCAAAATCCAAACAGTATGAGAGAAATACAACATAGTTTCAATAGGGTAAATTCATTCAAAAGAAGAATATATTTATTGAAGAAACCCAAGAGCCTTCACATTTCAATAAAAGCGGAAATAGGAAAAAACCACATACCCCGGTTTCATTAGCATGATGAATCTTGGATGATTCTGTAGATTCGACCCCTTACTTCCATTTCTTTAACAAAACCCAAGAAAAACCGAGTAAACCTCATTTTATTCCATAGATCTGGGTATAAAAACACTGATATATGGTTTTATTCAAGACAAACTGAGGAGATCTAAGATGGGAAAGAAGAACGAGGTGATAACCTTTGATTTCCATGATCGAACACTCGAATAATCATCAAAATCGGAGTTTGAACATTGAATATCACTAAAAATAACTTAAGGAAACCTTGGAAATCAAGAACCTAGGTCAGTAGAGGAAGAATGTGTCTTTTTGAGCAAGTTTCAATTCAAAAATTGAATTTTCATATAATTAAAATTTCATCGCATGGTTAGCCCACACATTTTGACTAACCGTGCGCTAACCGTGCAACTCGGCTCTATCCAAAATTGTTCCAAGGCACACAGTTATCCACATAGTTTGTCCAAACCGTGAACCAATAGTACGCCTAACCAGTAACCCCCTAAACGATTCGTATAGTTTCTTGAAGACTTGAGCACAATTTCTACTAATTTTCCTAAAATTCTATGCCTCTAAAAAGGAATCCAAAACCTTCTAAAAAAATCTAGATTATTCCTAAGACTTTAATAAAAAATTCTCTATCTTCAAATAAGCCATAAAATAGGGAAATACCTCAAACTGAGGGTGTTACATTCTCCCCACCATTGGGATTTTCACCCTAAAAAACCAAGAATAGGTTCATCCATTATCCTCACATGAAATTATATCATCCTCAAGTATCTTATTGAATCTTACCATGATTCTATAAAATCCATACTAAAGGTATAATTTTCCCTTGTAAGATCTTCTCTTGTTTATCCACAATTCAAACTAGTTGATGGATACAAATTGAATCTAGATCAAGAGTAACATGGTCCCAACTGATCATATAATTGAGATCCGAGTGATACTTATTTAGTTGAGATACATGAAAGTGATTATTGACAACACAAAATTTTGATGGTAAGGCTAACCGATACATGAAATTTTCAATTTGTTCAATAATCTCGAATGGTCTAAAATATCATGAAGCAAACTTCCCTTACTTTCCTAAGCATCAATGACTAAGTCTTGGCGACACTTTCAAGAAGACATGGTTACTCACATTGAAATATAACGATTGATAAAGATGGTCTGCAGACGATTTCTATCAGCTCTGAGTCATGGTCATCCGCTTATGGATCATCTAGACATTTTCCATAGTCTCATAGATAAGACTAGGTCCAATCAATTATGTTTCCCCTGTTTCCACCCAACAAAGTGCAGAACAACAAGGACATTCATATAATGCCTTGAATGGGTGCATATGTATCATCGACCAGTAGCTGTTATTATAGGATAATTTCACCAAAGGCATATGATCTTCCCATGAGCCTCCAAATTCCATGATAAAAACTCTAAGAATATCTTCCAATGTCTAAATTATTCATTTTGATTTCCCATCATTTTGAGGATGATATGATTTGCTCATATTCAACTAAGTTCTAAGAGCTTGTTGCAATGATCACCAACATCTAGAAGTGGATCTAGGATCTTTGTTATAGATGATCAAAACTATAAATTCATTCAACTTAACCACTTATTGAATATATAAATTTTCCAAATACTCCACCGTATTGGAATAACCAATTGGGAAAAAGTGTGATGACTTTGTGAGTCAATCCACAATCACCCAAATAGAATCGTGATTCTAAGCATCCTCGGTAGACTTGTGACAAAGTATATGGTGATTTTCTCCCACTTTCATATAGGTATATACATAGATTTCAATATACCAGCTATTCATTGATGTTTAACATTTACCTTTTTAAAAGTTATACATTTCATAACATAATATACAATCTTGTATCTCATACTTGAACACCATAAATGAGCTTTCATCGCCTTGTATATATTCTAAATACTCAAATGAATAAACCATCTTGAATGGTGATACATCAAAAGAAGTTGTTCCCGACAAGACCAAGGGACCAAAATTCAGTTCAGAAAGTTTAATAATGAGTTTTCATCATCTATCCAACCATCAGAAGCATCCCCACCATTTGGGTTTGACCTAATGGTGATGAAATTAGGATCTGATATTTTATCCTCTTTTACAAATTCTATTAGACCAGGAATAAGATTAACTGGGAAGAAAATCACATTCTCATTCTTTTTAGTGAAATCCAGATACATGTTAGTAATAATGATCATCAGTTTTTATTGGTCATGAGATTCCACAACCACTTCGCTATATGATTTCTGACTCAACACATTTTCTAAGGAATTCCCTTACCGAGTGTGTATACCAAGTAAAAATAAAACATACGGAGGTAATCCATCCATCTTTGTTTCCACAAGTTCAAGTATCACTGAGAGAAGATGTATTACAAACTCTTATGACTAGTGAAGACTATGAACCTTTCTAAAAAGAGGCAGTGACACCAAGTATCTAATGCATGGACAACTATAGATAATTCTAATTCACGCATAATATAGTTCTTCTCATGCATTCACAACTACCTTTAATCATAGGCCATAAAATTATCTCCCTACATGAGAACACAACCAAGGATGTATCTAGACACATCGTAATATACTAAATAGTCCTGAACTTATTTGGAAAGATTAATATGGGTGATGAGGTGATACAAACTTTAAGATCTAGAAAGCACCACTGATAGTAATCTTTCCATGTGAATGTAACACCCTTCCTTGCTAGAGCAGTCATAGGATAAGAAAGACTTGATAAATTCTGAACAAAGCAATGATAATATCCTGTTAATCTCAGAAAACTGCATATCTCAAAAAAAAGGGTGACATCCAAGAAATGACTACTTCAATCATCCCAAGGTCAAATGATATGATCTATTAAAAAATTACATGCCTAAGGAAACATACTTCTTATATCCAGAAGTCATGATTAAAAAACTTACCATATAATTAATGATCTCGTAATTTACTTAGTACAATTTTCAAGTGATACTCATGGTCATTCCTACTTTGAGAATATACCAAAATATCATTAATAAATACCATAATAAAATAATCAAGGTAACTGTAGGAGACATGGTTCATTAAGGCCATGAATACTATAGGTTCATTCTTCAGACCAAAGGGAATGACAAAATATTCACAATGGCCATATCAACTCTAGAATAATATCTTCAAAATATCCTCTTTTTTGACTCTGAGATGATGATATCCTAACCAGAGATCAATCTTAGAGAACCACTTAACTCCATTTAATTGATCAAATAGATCATTAATTCAAGGAGGATGGTACTGATTTTTAATTGTAACCTGATTTAGTTTATGATAATCAATACATAAATGGAGGGAACCATCTTCCATCTTTATGAATAAAACTGGTTCATCCCAAGTCAAGGTACTAGATCTGATGAAGCATTTACTCTCCAATTATTTTATTTAGACCTTTAATTTCCAAAAAACTATCAAATACATTATATAAAATGAGAGTGAAATAAGGTTTATTCCTAGGAGTATATTAATAGAAAATTCAATTTCCCATTTGGGTGGTAACCTAGATAAATAATTTGGAAAGACATCTCGGTGTTAATCCACTATGGCTAGAAGAGTTCTATTTTCAGTTTCATATGTTGAACCCAAGTTCATTGTTATAAATGACCAGATATGGTTCCTTCCATCGATACTAAAGGTCCTGATTGACCTATATTTATATCCCAATTCCCCTTGAATACATAAAGAGTTTTTTATAGTGATTTAAATAACACTTATCGAGCGTAACAACCTATATGAGATTTAAATTCTACTATCTAATCCATTCCAAAGAATAGATTGAAAACATCCATCTTCAAAACCATTAAATCTAAGAGAAATTGCACTAAGTTAATGGTAACGGAGCATGCTAGGATCTTAAATCCTCTTCACTCTCACTGTCTTAGGGGTGTCTTGATACTCATGGTGTAAGGCATAATTTCTACATGTAATCGCATTTGTTTAACCACACTAGAAGAAATAAAAGAATGTGATGCACCAATATCAAATAATAAATGCACAAAAGTCAAGTTTAGAAGAGTGATACCTCACACCATGGAGTGAACCAATTGCTCAGTCATGATAATCTACTATACTTTGTATAGTTATCGATTAGCTGCCACATGGAAGCTCTTGCTTCCCTACTAAGGTGTTGACTAAACAACCAAAGTGTTCCTGGAGGTATCATAGTTCACCTAGATTTGTGGATGAGAAATAGGTTGATGGGATTATTATATCCTATCATATGAAACCTGTGGTTGGGTTGATCTAGTTCCACCTATTGATTTCATTGGTTTATAATAATACTTATTGAGATTCCATTTCTTACCATAGTGGTGGTAATTATTTGGAGGTACAACGCATTCCTTCTTCCTATGCATAAGCGCACCATAGTAGAAACAGCTTGGTTCATTAATATGATGGGGTGGATAATAAAATGATCTAGTGGATTTATTTTATACTACTTATTACCCTAGGAGTAACCCTCCCTCTTTCATTTATTCCCTGAGCTATAATTCCCACCAGCACTCCGATTCACAAAGGTGTCCCCTCTACTCAGATTTCCTATTAGGTCTCTCTATCTATCTCCAATAAATTCCTTATTCACCATTTCTGAATAGTTAATAATACAAAACATTACCACCTTTGAGTGAATCTTAGGCTAGATAATTTCCTTAAATATTCATACTTTCAGTATCTCATTAATAGTTACCTCTAGTGAAAAGAAAACAAGATGAGTGAATTTAGTAGCATACTCATTTACTGAAATTATTCCTTGTTCCAATTGAAATAAGTCTTTCATATTTACTATTTGTAAGGTTTATAGGAAGAATTTTTTATTGAACAATTCCAAAAATCCTTTCCAAGTAATATCTCGATCCAAATTAGTGTGAACAAGCAAGTTCCACTATGCTAACACCAGTCCCTTAAGAATATTGGTTGATAGTTTGAACTTAATTTTGTTTGGAATTCCCAAGAAGTAAAAAAATATCAATCATCATACTTATATATACCTCTTCTTTCTCAGGTCCAAAATCAATGTGAAACATCAGTGGGTTTTTCTTTAGAAATTCCGCCGAGTGATTCACCTGATGAGGTTCCTTAGTCTTAGTTCCATTATAAATATCATGAAAGGCTTGAAAAATACTCTGAATTAAATCCTAGTAAACAAATGGTTTAGGTGAAACCACATTCTTAGTTTCTCCCTCTTTCTGGTTTCTTTTTCCCCTTACTAGTGGAATTTTATTCTAAAAACCATTTAAAAATTCAACAATTTATTCCTTTTACTGTTCATATTTTCATGGTTATATTTTATATATCAACAACACAATCACAATATAATAATATCAAAATTAAGTTACCATGTGACAATGTAGTCCTAGTAGAAAGTCTCTTTACTGATGCATGATACCTAACACTCACCGGTTAAACCCATGACAATGAGTTGATGACACACCTACAAGTTCTTTAGAACACTTTTTTATACCCTGACTACCCCGGAAACTTGAAGTTCAATAAAAAAGGTTAAATATGTATTTTTATGCTATACATTTCAAGTCCTGACACGTACTATCTCCTTGATACTATCACAACTTGATATACTAGTCAAAATGATACCATTTGTAATATCCTCGCCTAACCTGTTGGTTTGGATCGGGTCATTGGTGCCACTAACCTTAGGTGACATTTCCTAGACACCAAAGGTTAGCAATAAATGCCAAGGGTTTGAAAAAAAAGATACAAGGGGAACAATTTACCCTATATCTACACACACACACACAATCATGAAAATATAAACAAAAATAAACAAACTAAATACATCTCTATAAATTATTCATGTAACCAAACCCAACAATAATAAAAATGAAAAATCCAATAATAAAAAATGAATTCAAGACCAACATAAGAGTAACAATGGGATAGTGTAAAATGAAAACTAAACTCCAATGTAGTAAAGGACTCTATCACCATAGTGAAACCACTCCAAACCAAGACATGAACAACACCAAGCTTCACCTAAACCAACTAAAAAATAATCTATCAAGGTTCTCCACTAGTTAATTATGAAACATGTCCCTTTCATGTATCATGAATTGCAATGTTTACATATGCACCAAGGTTCAATATAGGGGTGGGTATACCAACTCATTAGGAAACTACTAGAGTATTTTCCCACATTCCAGTAAGATTAGAAATAAATTAGATCACTAGAATTTAAAATAGTAAAGAATATTATCAAATATATAAATAATTGTCACGACACAAAATAAAAAAATGAACATATTTTCCAAAAGCTATACAACCAAAGATCTGTTTTCCTTTTCAAGAAGAAAAACCAATTCATTTAACCATAATTCTACTCATCCACTCAAGTATTGGGTTAATGTTAGGTTTAACCATAATAATTAAGCAATTCATATACTTTAAAAATAGAAAAAAACATGACATCGTTACCATAACACCCAAATAGACAAAAGTAAGGCATATGGGATCATCAACATTTCTATTCCAAAATGTTTCCAATTCCCATTTAACTAAATCATTTCAAATCCATTTCCAAAATCTAGGATAATTATCCATTTCCAAACCCATTTCCAAAATACCATTTCAATTAACATTTTAAAATGCCATTTCTAAAATGCCAATTTTCAAATACAAAAAACATGCCACTAATATCATTTTCATTTCCTTTTAAATAAAAAAAAATTAACATTTACACATTTTTTATTTCAAAAACCAAATTGTTTTACCATTACAAATCTCTATTTCCAATTTACCAAATTCAAAATAAAATTTCTAAGAAAAAGAGTATTTATTTATCCACTTTCCACGGTCAAGTTGTTTCCAAGGTGTTTGTAAGAACCCGATTTTTATCTTAGGCATGGATCCTTTTAATTTTGGTCCAATTCCTTATTTTGGACTTGATATGGATACCTAATGAGGTCAAAAGTGTTTTAGGGGTATCCATGTATTGTTTGGATCTCGAAACCCTAACCGTTGGAAAAAATGCATCATCCACACAGTTAGAAGAAATTGTGCGAGCCAGTCCACACAATTTCCCTAACTGTGTGAGGCTGGCCAGAGGGGTGAAGCATGGTGCACAGTTTCCCCTAACCATGTGCCAGAAAACACATTCCCATGAAAATATCACAAAAAATATAGTATAGGTGTTATACATGGTTGGTGCATTATTTCCCTAACTGTGCAACCTAACTGTGTGGGTTCCCTCCTTAGGCAGTGGCATGCACACAGTTGGCGCATGTTTTTTTTCCAACCGTGCAACCAAACTGTGCACCCCTAAAATTTTGGGTGAAATTGAATTTTTTCACTTAATTCTATTTAAATCAAACCCACCTATACTTTTCTTATTTCTCCAGCATAAAGAAGTTTTCCTCCCATTTTGAGCTCCTTCCTCCCTCAAGCTAGGTTCTTCAATAAATTCTCCATCTAAAGTCCAATCAAGCTTCCATTTATCTATTTGGATTCCTCCAGGTAAGATATTCATTCATCTTGATCTGTTCTTTATTTCTCTTCTCCTCGATGAATTTATTGAGGTGTAGACTCATATGCCCTATTTTCAGGGCATTGATCCATTCTTCAGATTTCTTCTGATCTAGGCCAAACTAAAGGTTGATATTGGACAAGGAGAGTACTATAAGCATGAGGTAGGTGGTCTACTAATTATCCCTTAAAATCTCGATGTTTTAAAATATGTGTCATTGTGCTGCATGTCGATTTCACTGTGCGTTTCCTTAAATTGTATCTTCCTTGAATTGGTTGACTTGTTAGAACCCAAATCACATCAAGGAACACTACCTCTGAGTGAGCCATACCTTTGGGTGTGACCTATTACATGCCTAATTAGATTTTATGAGTATATTTCCAAATAACCTATTTAAGTGTTTGGATTTATATTTAAAATGAAAATATCATAATGATAGTGGTTGGATATACTGGTGTGGCATGGCCAATTCCCTAATCAATTATAATGAATTGAATAGTGGTGAGTGATAAACCCACATCACCTAATGAAATGAAAAAATGGTCACGGACTTATTATTATTAAATATTAATGAATTATGAATTACACATTGGATCATATTAAAGACAATGGTTATTTATCACTAATATGATTAATGGGCATGATGACGATTTATAATTATAATGAATAGGAATGGAGACCATTGTTAACTATGATGAACGAGAATGACGACCCTTGTGCATGTTATATATAAATACGGGCATGGAGACCCCTATATAAATGTGATACATGCATGAAGAACCTAATATAAATGTGATACCATAGGAGCATAGAATACCTAGAGAAAATATATGGGCATGAAATCCCATGTGATACTATATGGGCACGACATCCCTTATGATAATATACATGCATGATGTCCCTTGAGATATGATATCGGGCATGGAGTCCTTATACTATGATACTAGGCATAACATTCTCTATACTACTATGATACTGGGCATGGAATCCCTTAAAAATGTGATACCAAGCATTGTGTCCTTTATTACTTGTTTAGAGATATCCGACATGGGCTGAAGCATGTAGTATCGGCCTGGTTTTCCTTCAAGGACTAGAACCGACCCTTTTACAGTTGTTATTACTACTGTACATTATTATATCTATACGCTTCCATGTTATACATAGACTGGATATTTATAGATGTCGTTGGTGGTGGACTACTGAGTTTATCTCACACCCTATCTGAGCTGCCTATGGTACCCGAGCAGACTACATGCTTATAGGTGTAGATAAGGGGAAACATCCCCTTATGGACGTGTGACTCCTTGCATGAATTAGGATGGGAGATTGGTAGCAGATGATCGGACTGGATCTCGAGATGCTTGGATAGATTTTGGCCTTTTTTGTACTTTTTGTATATCATGTATTTTATTTGTTGTTTGCTTCTTTGTATACATGTTTTACCTATTTTTTAAATACATAACATCCTCATCCATTTTATATGATTCGGTTTACCGATTTTTATTATTATTCCCTTCTTGGATTTTTGTATGTGCTTCCACTACTGTGGGTTACTGATCCAGTCATTATAGTGTCTGCTTTCATTGTCTTTTCCATTATTGATATGCTTCTACTATTTAGTTGTTATTATATCTATTATGCTACACCCTGGTAATGAGGGCATCGTCTCCCTACAAACACACCCTAAGCTCTTGCTTCTAGTCAGAAGCCTCTGGCATACAGGGAGGCGCGCTTGAGGCCATATGGACAACTGGGCTCGGGGTGCCGTTTAAGTGACATCCAGGTCCGAGACGTCACAAAGTGGTATCTAGGATATTTTTTTTTCTCGATTTACTATTTTGAGACAATAGTTAGGAGATTATGAAGGAATTAGGATTTGGTGATAAGTTGTTCTTGGGAGTAGCTAACCCATGTATAGAGAAAAGCCAAATTACCTTGAATGGAAACTATTATTTTCTTCTTTTTACCAATTACAGTTGATTTGATTCCACTATTGGGTGACACACTTGAATTGTGATGTGGTTATTGAAATGATTGAGGGTTTTATTTTATTGAAACCCAATGAGATAAGGGTATGGAATCTCATGCATCATATTATGAACTTTATAGGAAATTCACATACCATGCATATGTAATTCCATATAGGATAATTGTGTGAGTTACATTGCCTATGATTTCCATGAGTGATTTGATTATTATAAATAGAATTGTTAATGGATAATGATTTTTATAGGTGATTGAGAAAACATAATTTATACTTAGAGTACCTACTATAAACTAACAGTTTTTTTCTGCATGGGCTACAATAAACATCCTAAGCAGTCAATTATGACACATTGAGTCATGGTCCATTGGTTTCATGGACTAAAATGTGTTATGGTATAGATTAAGTGGACACCACATTTTGGTTCATAAGGTTTATGGACCCTTATGGAATAGAAATGGAAAACCAATTGGTTCAACCATTTAAAGAAAATTATATTATAAATATAATTTTAAAATGAAATTGAAGCACAAACACATAGCTTGAACCAGTCCCAACATTAGTAGTGGGTCGTAGGTAGCATCTCTTATGTTTTATATAAATGATTCTATCACCCATACATGACTCTTTGAGCTGGCATAGGGGTGAAACTATTATTTAGAAAGTTGTTGTACCTATTTTTTTCTTACATAGGTGGATTATGCTGTTATTTAATCCCTTTTGAGGCATTTTTATGGAAATTATAGAGTAATGCCGCCAAGATATCCTCTGGTTGTATGCCAAGAGGGAGGTTATGACCATGCCTTGAAGGTGGTGATCCATGAGCCACTAGTTATACCTACAATAGTGTCATCTATGACACTTCTTCTTATTCCTAACAGGGGTGATGATGCCCATTTCTAAGGATAATTTTTGCTGCTTATGCAGATGATTTGGGGAGCCCCGTGCTCCACCCCTTCTATGGGAGAGTTGACTAGGGAGTTCCAGTACCAGCATCCACCCATGATTTCAAGGGATGACAGACCACAAGATGCGAATTTATGGATCGAGACGGTTATTTCTATATTCAAGAATCTAGAGACACCCCTGATAGGAGAGCAGAACTCTCTACTTATATGCTTTGAGGATCTGCCAAACGCTGGTGGGATATTTTAAATCAGGCTAGTCAGTATTAGGAAGTGACTTGGAGAGATTTACAGTCAAGTTTCTTTGACTATTTATTCCCTAACACTCTTAGGGATGATTTTTCTAGGGAATTCATGAACTTTTAGTAAGGTTCTCTAACATTAATGAACTATAAAACTCATTTCACAGGGCTTCAATGTTTTGTGCCCATCTATACGATTGATGAGATAGAAAAGCATGATTATTTGAGGATGGACTTCAACATCCTATTATTTCTCAAGTAAATATTTTTCAGTTGGATACCATATCTAATATAGTGAACCATGACTTTATCACTAAGAGAAACTTGAGGGAACAAGATGGTGCGAGCTAGGGTGGTTCAGAACCCAGATATAGTAGTGGTTCGACTAGCGGTCGGAAGTGACACTTTGTGACTATGCACGTGAGTATTGGAAATCAGGTGACACCCGATAATAGTTATTTGGTATGTCACTAGTGTGGGAGTCTCAAGTATAAGAATCCCTAATGTCCCAAAGACCCCATCGAGTGCCGATGTTGTGGAAGATTGGGGCATATTTATCACTTATGTAGAGCCATACCATCCGTGTCAAGTGGGAGAGGATATGTGCCATATCCATCTTCAAGATAAGGTTCAGTAACACCTCACCATATAGGTATCTAGAGTACTATTTTACTTATTGGAAGAGGAGGAGGTTGTAGTCATGGTAGCCGAGCTTCATATCTATAGCACCAATAGAGCAGACCCGCTCCGGGTAGTTAGGTTGTAGCACATGGTTGAGGATCATGCCAGATTTATTCAGTGTAACCTACACCAAAAGAGTAGGATGTCGAGCCATATACTATTTGAGGTACTATTCTAGTAGCCTATAATATCATTTATTCCTTATTTGATACATGTGCATCACATTATTTCATATCTATGCCTATTGTGGAGAGACTTGGGCTTGATATTCAGTTATTCAGTGGTGTTATGACACCAGATACACCTTTGGGTATACATTTTGAGATTATACGATAGTGTAACGATTGCCCCATTGAGGTTGACAATTTTAATTTATTATGGTACCTATTCATCCTTGAGATGATGGGATTTTATGTTATTCTCAAAATGGACTGGTTGGTTCTCTATCATGCTTATGTGGATTATTATCACTGGAGGGCGTTATTTATGTCACTAGAGGGTAGTACTTATATTCAAAAGGGTGAGTGAGATGTCCAAACCGGTAGATATGGACCAACACATCTTGGGATATGTGGAGTGACCGCCCATATTTCTAACCATTATATGGAAGATCAAGGGATACATTAGATTGAGATCCCTCCTGAAGTTGATCAGTTCAGGGATTTTTTCTCTGATGACTTTTTAAGACTACCTCTTAAGAGAGAGGTGGAATTTTCTATCAAGCTAGTTCCTGGAGCTACACCAGTATCCATTCTTCCTTACATGATGGATACTATTAAGTTGTAGGAGCTCAAGATTCATCTAGAAGATTTATAGGCCAAATGTTTTCTATAGACCAGTTCTTCTCCCTAGGGTTCACTGGTCCTTTTTACCAAGAAGGTGGATAGAATCCTTAGGATTTTCATGGATTATAGGAAGTTGAATCAGCTTACAGTAAAAAAAATGGTATCCCTTACCTCACATAGATGACCTTTTTGACCAGCTTGGAGGAGTGAGGGTATTCTCAATGATCGACCTGAGATCGAGATATCATCAGGTTCAAGTCAGGCCTTCAAATATTCCACATATGGCTTTCTATAGTCGGTGTAGTTTGTTTAAGTATCTCATGATGTTGTTTGGTCTTATGAGCATGGATTCCATCTTTATGGATTTTATGAATAATGTTTTCTATCCCTATCTAGATTCCATTATGGCAGTCTTCATAGATGACATATTAGTGTATTATCATATTCAGAGTGACCATACCACTCATCTTAAGATCATTTTGAATACACTGAGAAAACACCAGCTATATGCTAAGCTCAGTAAATGTATTTTCCGAATTGACAAGGTACACTTCCTGGTTACATTATCTCAGAGGAAGAAGTTTTAGTTGACCTAGATAAGGTGAGAGTTGTGGTTACTTGGGAGCATCCCAAAAAAGTCTTTGATATACAGAGTTTCTTGGGGATAGCTGGTTACTATAGGTGTTTTATATAAGACCTATCATGCTTAGAAACACCTCTTATGGGATTGAATAATAAGGGTGTGAAGTTTATATGGTCTGAATCCTACGATAAATCCTTTCAGGAGATGAAAGGGAGATTGAATTTAGTGCCGATCCTAATTCTATCAGAGCCTAAAAGGAGCTATATAGTATATTGTGACATATCAGGTATCGATCTAGGAGTATTTTTGATGTAGGTAGATTGATTTTTTGCATACGAGTCATGACAATTGAGTCCTAATGAGTATAATTACCTGACGCATGATCTCGAGTTGTAATTTGTTGTACACACCTTGCATTGTTTAAGGAATTACCTATTGGGAAACATTTTGTGGTGTTCACTGACCATAATATCCTCAGGTATATTTTTACACAACATGAATTGAATCTCAGGCAGTGAAGATGGGCTGATTATTTATAGTCCTTTGAATTCGAACTAGCCTATATTCCTGGGAAGGGTAATGTTGTTTCTGGTGCTCTGAGTAGGAGGACTCAAACATAGGCAATTCAGGAATCTAGTAGCAAGTGGTAACTTATGGATTTGTTTTCTGAAATTCACATAGAAGTGTAGGACCATCATGGATAGTATGTACTAACATCGCTATTAGTGACCTCTTCACTTATGGAGAAGGTGAAGATGAGGAAATTTTAAGTTCCCGAGGGCTTGGTCCCATGAGAGAGTATTTCTGGTGAGAACCCACATCCGGATTGGACTATTGATGATGATGACATCCTACATATACATGGGTGTATATGGGTTCCCACAGATATGAGAGAGGAGATAAAGTGTGAGTCATATGATTCACAGTGGTAAATTCACTCGGGTATCTCCAAGTTGTATCACGATATGCGCTAATAGTATTGGTGGCTAGAGATGAAGCATTAGATAGCAGGTTTTATCACTAGGTGTTCCACCTATCAATAAGTGAAGGTGGAGCACTAGTGGCCTGTAGTCTTGTTACATCTGTTACTAGTCCCAAAATGGAAATTAGAGGATGTTGTGATGGATTTTTTCATCGAATTACCGAGGTTGGCTTGAGGTAGTGACATAGTTTGGGTAGTCGTGAATCGACTGATGAAAGTATCCCACTTCCTATTTGGGAGAATTTCTTAGTTTATGATATGGGAAGACTGTATGTTTGTGACATTATCCAACTACAAGGGGTCCCTCATACTATCATTTCATATAGGGAAGATTATTTCATGTCGAGGTTCTAGTAGGGGTTACTGAAGGTTATGGGTACATAGGTGCTTCTGAGCACAACCTTTCTGCCTCAGACTGATAACCAATCAGAACAGACCATATAGGTGTTAGAGGACATGCTCCAAGAATACATCCTTAACTTCAGTGGGTCTTGGGAGAAGCATACCCCTCTCATCGATTTCACCTAAAATAATAGTTATGGGGAAAAAATTTAGATGGATCATCATGAGACCCTATATGCTAGGCCATGTAATTCACCCCTATACTGGTTAGAGGTAGGAGAGGAAACACTACTAGGTCCTCATCTTGTTCAAGAGTCTTTGAAGTAGATTCAACTGACGAGGAAGTGGATTTCTACTAATCATTCTAGACAGAAATCATATGTTGATTTCCATGTATGACCTTTTGGAGTTCAAGGAAGCAGATCATATTTTCTTATGGGTATCACCTAGGCTTGGGCATAGATGTATACAGAGGCAAGAGAAGCTATTGCTACACTTTGTTAGGCCATTTGAGATTTTAGAGAGAGTCAGGCCGGTAGCCAATCAGTTTCTATTAACTTATATATACCATGTCATACATGATGTATTCCACATTTCATAGCTTTTCCATAATCATACCGACCCATATCATACTTTTGACCTGAAGGATGTAGAGCTAGATGTTGATTCTTCTTTTGAGGAGTATCCTATACACATTGTTAACCAGAGCACAAAGGCTCTCAGAGGCTAGTCTGTCCCATTACTAATGGTGTTATGACAACATGACTGGGTATAGGATGAGACTTGGGAGTGGGAGGTCGATGTATGTTCTTAGTGGCTAGAGTTATTCTTAGTAGAAGTTTTTCCACCCTTAGATGGTGAACTCGGGGATGAGTTCCTTTAAGGGGGGAAGACTGTAAGAACCTGGTTTTTATCTCAGGCATGGATCCTTTTAATTTTGGTCTAATTACTTATTTTGGACCTAATATTTATTCCTAATGAGGTTTTGATTATTTTGAGGGTTTTTGAGGATTTTTCAGAGCTCATAACCCCAACTGGTGGAAAAAATGCATTGGATACATGGTTAGAAGAAACCATGTGAGCCAGTCTGCATGGTTTCCCTAACCATGTGGGACTGGACAAAGGGGTGAATCAAGGAGCACAGTTTTCACTAACCATGTTCCAGAGGTCTCACTACCATGTGAATAGCACAAAAAAATATAGTAGATGTGTTTTTCATGGTTGGAACATAGTTTCCCTAACCGTGTAGCCTAACCATGCAGGTTCCCTCCTTAAACAGTTCCATTCACACAATTGGTGAACGATTTAGAAAACGGTGCAACCAAACTGTGCACCCCTAAAATTTTGGGTGAAATTATATTTTTTCCCTCAATTTTATTTTACTCAACCCCAACCTCTCATTTTCTTATTTCTCCAGTGTACATGATGCTTCCTTCCATTTTTGTGATCCTCCCTCCCTCAAGATAGGTTCTTTAACAACTTCTTTTTTTGAATTACAATCAAGCTTTCATTTGTCTCTTTGGATTCCTCTAGGTAATATCTCTATTGATCTTGACCTGTTCTTCATTTATCTTCTCCTCAATGGAGTTATTGAGGTAAAAGATCATATGACTTATTTTTAGGGTGTTGATCCATTCTTCAAATTTCTTCCGATCCAAGCCAAACTAAAGGCTGATACTAGACGAGGAGAGTACTACGAGAATGAGGTAGGTGATATAATAATTATCCATTCAAGTCTTGATTTTTTATAATATGCACCATTGCGCTGCATGCTGGTTCCACCATGCATTGCCTTAAATTGTATATTCCTTGAATTGGTTGACTTATTAGAACCCAAATCACATCAAGGAACACTACCTCAGAGTGAGCCATCCCTTTGGGTGTTCTCTCTTACATTCCTAATTGGATTTCATGAGTATATGAAAAAATCACCTATTTAAGTGTTTGAATTTATCTTTAAAATGAAAATATCATAATGATAGTAGTTAGATGTAGTGGCATGGCATGGACAACACCCTTATCAATTATAATGAATGGAATAGTGGTGAGTGGTAAGCCCATGTCACCTAATGAAATGGAACAATGGTCATACCCTTGTTATTATTAAATGTTAATGAATTATGAATTATGAATTGTCTTGTATTAAATACAATGGTTATTTATCACTAATATGATGTATGGGCATGAAAACCCTTTATAATTACAATGAGTGAGCATGAAAACCTTTTTTAACTATGATGAATGGGCATGATGACCCTTGTGCATGTTATATATACATACAAGAATGGAGACCCTTATATAAATGTGATACAGGTATGAAGACCCTTATATAAATGTGATACCATATGAGCATGACGTCCTTGGTGATACTATATAGTCATGACATCCCTTATGATACTATATAGGTATGGCATCCCTTGTGACACTATAGGGGCATGCCGTCCCTTATGATACTATACGAGCATGACATCCCTTGAGATATGATACCAGGCATGGCATCCCTATACTATGATACCGGGCATGACATTACCTATACTACTATGATATTGGGCATGGAATCCATTACAAATGTGATTTTGGGCATTATGTCCCTTGTTACATGTTTAGAGATATCCAACATGGGCCAAAGCAGGTAGTGTTATCTTGGTTTTCCTTTAGGGACCAGAGTTGACCCTTTTAAAGTTATTGTTATTGATTTACATTATTATATCTACACACTACCATGTTATACACACAGACAAAATATTTATAGATGTCATTGGTGGTGGCCTACTAAGTTTAACTCACACCCTATCTGGGCCGCCTATGGTACTCAGGCAGACTACATGCTTGCAGGTGTAAATAAGGGGAAGCATCCTCTTACTAATGCATGACTCCTTGCATGAATTAGGATAGGAGATTGGTAGCAGATGATCGATATGGAGCTCAAGATGCTTAGATATGTTTTTTCCTTTTTTTAATTTTGTATATCATATATTGTATTCATTATGTGCTGCTTTATATACATGTTTTTGCCTATTTTATAGAGACATAACATCCTTATCCATTTTATATGATTCAGTTTACCAATTTTTATTATTATTTTATGATTTAATGTTTATATATGATTCCGCTACTATGGGTTACTAGTCAAGTCATTATAGTGTCTGCTTCCGCTGTCTTTTCCATTATTGATATGCTTACACTATTTACTTGTTATTATATCCATTATACTACACTCTAGTAATGAGGGAATAATCTCCCCATTAACACACCCTAGGCCCTTTCTGATAGTCAACAACCACTAGCATACAAGGAGGTGCGCTTGAGGCCATGTGGCCAATTAGGCTCATGGAACCATTTATGTGGCATATGGGTTTATGACATCATAGTGTTCCACTAGGAACTGACTTTCCATAGGTATAAAAACACATCAAGGGATGTTAAATAAGGAAATTTCCAAATCAAAACATTTAATTAATTTTTAGGATTATCACTCAAAAAACTAGCGAGACCTCCATCATACACACTTTGAAAATAAAGTAAGATCATGGGAAAATTT
The DNA here is from genome assembly GCA_963277665.1 of Viscum album. Taxonomy (NCBI): domain Eukaryota; kingdom Viridiplantae; phylum Streptophyta; class Magnoliopsida; order Santalales; family Viscaceae; genus Viscum; species Viscum album. The sequence goes on along the minus strand of OY728135.1, from coordinate 1,527,744,217 downwards.
AGGTAACAACCACCTCATTCGATTTTTTCATGCTTTAATACCAAGGTCTAACAACTTTAAAATGTTCATTGAAGCCTATGTCACTAACCGAGTACCTAGATCAATATATGACTTCTCAAACAATTAATTATAATCAAATATAACCAATTTAAAGCTTAAATCCAAAAGGCATGAACAACAGAAAACCTACCGAGTGCTCTCATTGCATCAAAACCATGACCAACCACCCATATGAGGCTCGTATCGGACCCTTGGAACAACTATTGAGAAAATACCTAAGAGTAAACACTAATTCCAAGGTTAATTAAAAACCAATTTGAATAAAAACATATGAAAATTCACCTTAGTTTCATACCTTAGAAAAATGTTGAGCGATGACATGTAGATTCCATATTGAGATCTCTTCTATACAAGGCACATGAAAGCCTCACGATTATTGTATTATTACACTATGCTTCAGGGGAATCATCACCAAACACCCCAAATAAAGAATTCCAAAATTAGTGAATATGAAGGAGAAGTGGAGAGGAGGCCACTGGAAAAAAGATACCCACCTAAAACATCAAAGAAAATGTTTGGAACCACCCCAAATATAGGGGAATCAAGAGAGGGAGGAGGAGATTAACTGGTCGAGTCTTGCATGAGGAGGAGGAGAAGAAAAGAGGTAGATCCCCTATTAAAACTCACAGGGGGAAAATAGCATTTTCCTACTTTTTAAAGCGTACATGGTTGGCCAAACTATGCACCAACCGTGAGAACCCCTATGCCCAGAAGCACTTCCTATCACACCACTAGGGAACAACCTTACAAAACATGCACAAATTGTGTGAAATGGATCTATAATAAATTTTAGATCTTTGTAAGGTTTTCTGACCCCCTTCACATAGTTTAACAAATTGTGCTCCTCCTCGGGTCAAGCCGCATGATTGGGGTGCACGATCAACACAAACTGTGCACCCCATTTTGCATTCCCAAAAACAAAAAATTTGAACCCTGAGCACTCTAAATGACCCTAATACTTATCTAAGAAACCAGATTACCTCTCGGGCCTCAAACCATACCCAAAAAAAATTCTTTAGATCATCCCAAATCTCAAGATTTCGTTCTAAATCTTTGATCAGAATTATGACCCACCTAGTAATCAAAAATTTAAAATTCCTTATGAAATTCAAAATCCTATACAAATATGGGATCTTATAACCTCCCCACCATAATTCTTCTTATCCACAAGAAGTAATTATGTTCATCTAACCACATCACCCATTCAACATTGGTCATTGATTTAAATTCAAATGACCTCCTTCCTTTCCCGAACACTCAAAACACATCCAAGGCATAAATTTTGACTTAAGGTGATTTGACCACCAAAATCCATGCCAAAATACTAATTAAAAACTGAAAAATAGATATAGAATTCACCCAATCCCATCTACCTTGAAATACTGATGGTGTCTTCATCTAAACAATCGATAGGCCTATGGTGTTTTTCACTATAGGATTCATCTTATAAGCATCAAAATCTGATGCTCTAGTGCCTCCACCATTGGATTAATATATTGAAACACTACACTCGCATTCTAATGATGTGACCAGTTCCATTTTCAAATTTTCATGACTATAAACATACAAAAATGTTGGTTAAACTTTGTCACCCATCCTTGTCATCGAAAACCAAATAGGGATGGACACCTAATTGTCTTTTATGATCAATCCAAGTCTAAACAAACTTTTCCTCAAAAGTCTATTTTGATTCCCAAAATGTGTCAATCATTTATAAAAGGACACGTACATGTGTCTTTCAACTCACCAAGTCTAGTTTACATGAACAAATATAAGTCAAATCATACTCATATGGCTTATCTAAAAAATGGTTAGTTTCAACTATCAATGTAGCACTAATTTACCTGACCCCAATGCCTTTATTCCCGAAGGCATCCAATGATCATTGGAACCCACTAACTAGAGTCAATACCCAACTCCTGATGAGTTTCCATGGTTAATTCCTTAACTATATAGACAATTGTTATGTCCAAATATACACTAATGCATCTTTGATCTAATATAATATCCCGTTACCTTTCTTCAAGTACTTCTTAACACATGTTTTATTTTACCTTTTTTTTGAGGTACATTTCAGACCTTCTGAGGATGGAGATATTTTTTTAGGGAAAATGACCTAAATATTGGGGATGTATGTTTGAATTAAATGATTATAGACATAAATGTGTCTAAGGTTTTAAAGGTAATGTTTCCTTAGGTTCATAGGTCATTGAATACTTTTGATAATTTTATACAAGAACCAGGCTATGTACTATTTACAAGACAGATTCACATCGTGAACATAAATCACAACATGAATTCATCACTTGATAAAATACATGAAATAGTTTCATGATGTGAATGATATACAAGTCGTGAATTGTCTTTATAATGTGAAATGGTTGATATTGGGATTTTTAACCCATGGAAATGTATTTTTTGGTGTATATTCCCATCAGGATATTCACATCACGAATCAAGGATTCACACCATGAATTCCTTGGGGCCAGCGGGTTTTTCTACACTGCAGCCAAAAATCATTTCATTATTTGTGAAGTTTTCTCCTTCAAACCCCTAGGGTGACTCCAGGTGATTTTTGGGTGATTTATTCCCTTTAGGACGTCTCAATTTGGCATTTGATATTCGATGAGTTTCCTCACTATGGTTTTCTCCTTCCTTACACTACCCTTCTTTGGTAGTGGTATGATATCGTGATTATTGATTGAATCAGAGTTTGATCTTGATGATTTGTGATCTAGTTTTTCCTTATTGATCTCCTTCATCCTCATTCTTCATTACAATTCTAGTTGCGGGTGTTTATTTGATCACATGATTAATGGTAGGTGGTTTCATATGATTTTCCCTATAATTGAAACCTTTAATTACTTGATTGATTTTAAATGAGTTTTTAAATGATTTAAAACCCAAATTTGAGATGATTGATGGATAATTTTAAAAAAGTCATGGAGATTGTGAAAAATCCCCAATTTTAATGGAATTTAAATAGTTGGGTGGATTTGAGAAAAATTGATGGATTGATTTGGAAATTAATTTTTGAGATAAATGGATTACATTGAAAGATGATTTGAAAATTCATGAATTGATGAAGACCTATGATTTGGTTTTAAAAATAGAAAGTTATGTTGAAAACTAAAAATGGGAAATTGTATTTTGAACAATTTTAAATGATTGATTTTCCCATGATTTATTGATTGAATGATTGAAGCACATGTGATCATGGGTTGTTAGTGGGTAATTAGGAAAATAATTCTAGGATCTGACTCCCTAACACTATATTGATGATGAAAACACTGACATAAACTTACTATGGCATGATTTTCCTCTATATGGAGTTAAGTCTTGACGACTTGAGTTATGGGATGTGTTCACACATTGAGCTAAGGTCACTAATGAGTAGTGTGAGGATCATATGTCCATAAACTAATTTACTACAGGGATTATTATATGGTGTAATGACATGTTTGATTTTATGATTACGTGTTGTTGATTTATATAATTGTTTTATTCATCCCAACTTCTTTATATAAATGTTTTATATAAAATGTTCATTTAATACTTTTTTATATATCTACCATCTTTGGATTATGAAATCATGTTTTGTTGAAAATAAGTAAATTTCATTCCATGCCTTGTTTTGTTAAAATTAAAAGAATATTTTGTTTATTTTTTATGGAATTGATTATGAAACACTTGGTGAGACCCCACTAGGATTTATAGCTCACACCCTACCTTTTCCTTCGAGTGTTTGTATATTATCTTATACCATGTCCATGTAAAAGAAAAGTGTCACTTGGAGGTGGTGGATGTTCTTAATCCTTAGGACCTGAAGTGATGGAGGTGATCAATGGAGATGTGATCCACTTGTTACATGGGTTTATCTTTGAGATTTATGTTAGAGGATGTTTTGTATTTTGATGATGTACTATTTGGATACTGTTTTACCTATTTATTTCCGGTACTTTCTCCCTTTGGGGTGTTGAGTATACTGACTTGTATCTTTTGTCTTCCATAATGTTGTGAAAAAGTTGTTCCCTAGATATTCTTGTATGATACCAGGTGATATTCACCAACCCATGGGGATTGAGAACACCCTTCTAACCATGTCAGGGTCGGAATGGGTATCAAAATACCAAGGTATTCTGGACGATTCATGAAAAAGTGGTATCAAAGGGTAGGTTATGCATCTATCCTTAATTTCAGTATGAAATTTGGTCTATCCTAGTAGATAGGTGGTAGGATTGTTGGGAATTGGGAGGTATTTGTGAGCGAGTGTCTTGATAACACTCATTGTAACAAGCCCTAAGTCACCATGGGTGTTTGGGACAAGTGTTCTTAAGGAATAATTTGATCTAATTTCTAGAATTTTCCTTGATTCTGATCTGAGTATATTGAAATGAAAATCTTGAATTATTATTGATGGAATTGATATTTTAATATATCTTGTTGATTTTTTAATCTGTGTATCCTATCTGATGTTTTATTTTTGTTTGTTGGTGTTGTGTAGCATCATTCCTCCAAGAAGTCATTTGAATAGGCCATGTGAGGAAGTTGCTGGTGAACCACAGTGAGTGAATCCTCCAGTGGACCTGAATCTTGTTGAGATAGTGGTGAATTTTTTCCAAGATTTGGGATAAGTACTTTCACCCATTCCCATTCATGATCCATTAGTGGAACCTCAAAGGGATAAATCTAGTGATTGTGCTCAAGAGTTTCTTCATCAAAAACCTCTAGTATTCCAAGGATCTAATAATCCTAAAGAGGATGAGGATTGGTTGAAAAAGATTTTTGAAACTCCCTTTTACATGGGGATGAAAATATTTAATATAAAATAACTCAACATGGTAAAGGAGAGAAGGTGAGTTAAAGAACATGTCCTAGTCAACCTGTGCACCCCACCCATGCCCTAAGAGTCTCACACATGCCTTTCCTGCATGGCCCAGTAGGACCATCCACACCTATGTGAATGCCCTGTGCAAGAAACTTGTGTGATGGACCTACATGGATGTACTCCTTTGCCTAGGGTCCTAAAATTTCCTATAAACAGGACCGTTGGGCTCCTCATTTGACATGACTAAATGATGAAGAAACTGCTTGAAGCTCTACTTGACCAAGTTTATCACTTGAGTCCTATAAACCCTCAGGTAGTACCTTAAGCCTATAAAATAAGGGAAAATCAGCAATGATTAATGGATTGAGCCCCCTCAAGGTCTATAGTACCATGAATCTTGAGAGGAAACATCCAAATTCAAAAATACTAGGGTGAGTGACCATTCCATTACTAAAAATGTGAGCATCAATTGTCCAAAGACCCTTGGAGCATAGAGAAAACCTTGCCTAAGTGTTGTTTCCAAGGTTTTCCATCACCCAAATGCATATACAGTTCTCCCAGGTCTACCCTACACAAAGCACCTTAAGCTTTAATAGGTCTACCCTGAATGATATGTCTTTATCTCGCCCAATTTTACCTTGTGCGAGACATCTTTAGCTAACCCAAGCCTTACCTACACGAGTCACCATCTGTCTACCCAGAGTGTTTTCAATTATAAATTCTCTAGTTAATGAGGATATCAACCTTAGGGATAATGACAGGACCCCAAGGTTGAAAATAAAAGAGTATATAGGCACCTAAAATCCCTTTCTCTCTCCTTGATTCCCCCAAATGACTCCACCACCATCTACCAGAATATGAGGAGTAAAATGTCTCGATAGAGAGTCCTTTTATGGATCTTCCTCTCTCTTTACCATAGGGAATAACTCATAGAATAATCCCCTAGTATTTTTTCTAGTTATTCTCCTTTCCTTCTGTATCCCCGAAATTTTCACCAGTGGATAAAAGAGATAGAGTGGCTTTCCAGATCTTCTACTTCCTCTTGTTTCTCACACCGAGCACAAATCCCATAGGCTTAAATGTTAGTGTTGATAATGAAATTTCCATGATAAAATACATATCTTTGGAGGATATTCCCTTTTAGAATATTCCTCTCACCTTCCCAATGGCCCTCCAATTCTGTGTAATCCCTAAAACCATGTCATCACCTCAAAGGGACATATTCCAAACAAGGAAACCCCTTGGACCTCCTGATTGTCACTCCTCCACAAAAGTGTTTACACCATGCCCCACCTAGAGGTGAAAGGGTAGTAAACATGTAATTAATAAAGGTGGAATCACTGAGGTAAATGACTTACCTATCTTAATATAGAGTCCTTATAACAAATATTACTCTCTCCTTAACATGGGACTCCTCTATAGGTGTAATCCCAACCATCCGAACTACATGGGATTTAATTATCATTCAAATGAGATACATAGGAAGCCTCCTTGAGGTTAAAAACCAAAACCCCAATAAACCCTAATATTCTTTGGTCCATATTCCTGGTAGGGTCATATCCAACTAGGGAGTCCATATCCCTTCTAGGTACCATGGTCTTCTTAGGTGCAAGTCCCACACTAGCTTTGACTAGGCACCTTTTTCCAAGACATCCTTGATGTAAGATATTAAACTTCACAATTTGGTCCTTATCACGTGACTTTAAAAGGTATGATGTGTCTCATTAAGTAGCACTAAACTATGTGGGTTTTTATTCCTTTTACAAGGATACATAGTAAGCCCATTTCATAGACCTGATCCTGATATCAAAACAACTACCGTCTTCCTGGACGATGATAAAATTCAGAGCACCCCACTGTGTGGATTAAAACCAACATCATGATAATAAAATACATAAGAATATACAATCTCTTTACAAAAGGGTACCATCTATGGATAACCTCATATATATACAGATGTCTCTATCGATGAATAACCTCAGATACATATAGATGATTCTAAAGAAAATACATTATAACAATTGATTGATAATTAAAGAGTGACTCATTTCATATTTGGGACCTAATAAAGGATTCACAAATATGTCTTAAATCTATAAGAGAGTCATAGATTAATAAATAATTCCCCTAAAAATGGTGTGATGAGACCGACCTCCCATTCACTCGACCAATGTGAGTCCCTAAGTGTTATTGGAGCCATTTCACAATGACCATCTGCCTTTAGGAAGTAGGTTCATGAAACATTATAAATAAGTGAGTTGTTGGGTGTTTCTATATCCGTAAATAAAACCCATTGGAAACCACTAAAAAAGGATGTGGATATATGTGTTTGACATGAATGATCATGCCACCACCACTACAAAATTCCATTCACACCCCACATGGTTTTCAAGGATGAAACAAAAATGGTGAACCTGATGTGAATCCTTAACCAAAATTACTGTGTCACCCACATGTAAGGACGCTTTCATGATCACAAAACATAAAAGCATGTCAAACATGAATTTAAAACAATCCATTATGCATTATTTTATTTATTAATATGTTTATTTGAAAGGTATTTCTTGTTTATGTTTGTCAAGCACATTCTAGGCACTTTCATCCAGAAATACCTTCAATACAAATGTTATCTTACTAGTTTAAATAGACATATGCTTCAACTTCTGCATAGGTGGGATCCTCATCCAACTAGAGGATGTTGTCACCAACCTAGTGCCTTCAACACTGGGTGTCAAATGCACTGATTTGGGAGTACATCCTCAATGAAATTGTCCTAAATTTAGAGGCTTCATAAAAATACCTCCAGCTTATTGAGAACCATCGACCATTCACTTAGAAATAGTTAGTGGCCTAGAAGAAATCTACACTAGTTGACATTTTGATCCATTTTTGGAGTCTATCCCCGAAACATAGCAAAAAGTTCCTCCCTTATCTCAAGAAGGCTAATAAAGAGTTCACCAATGACCTCATACCAATAGAACATGGGCCCCACTGAGGGGATCCTGTCAATAATTTCTGCTTCCAATGTCACAAAACATAAAACCCTTATCATGATGAGGGTGTTAACCTTGGGAGTCCAGCATAGGTAACTCAAAACCAGGCACTCAGGATAGTTTGCTGAGGGCAGTGATTAAGAAAAAGGTAATGAGACCATACCTCTATTCCCTCTAGATAATCCCACAAATCAAATACAGTGGAAAATTATGAGTGGGAATACACACCTTCCCATGTACACCAAGCCTACTAGCTCAATCTGGTAGCACTCAGGGAAACCATCTAACAAATCTTGATAGCAAACTGGGGGCAAAACCAAATCTCTTCCCCCACATACAGAGTCTATCAGTATATACTGATAGGAAATAAATGATAAGAGAAATTCCAAACCCATAATACAACCATGAAATTGTCATATATCCCTGTTTCAACTGCTAAAGTCACTAAATATATCCAAAAAATGATGAAAGGGAAAATGAAAATTTCTACCCACATCCTACAAACCAGCTGAGATATAATAATGACAGCAACAATGGTTGAGAGGTGGAAACACAACTTCATCCCCACAATTTGGGTGACTCATCAACATAATATGAGGGTCAATCTGAAGTAGACTGTAACGACCCAATCTTTTTGAGTAGTATATTAACTTACTCTTATTTATTTAATAAGATGTTAATGGTTAATGCAGAAAGAGGAGTCGATGGCTTCATCCAGTAGACTCAACCCTTACGAAGCCCACTTATCAGAGCTTGGGAAGGAGGTAGCATCTGTGGGCTTCGCTTTGGACCAAGCCCAATTCGAGCTCCAGCGTGTCAAGCTTGAACGAAAACGCTTGCAGGAGAAGTTCAAGTTAGTGGAGATTGCTACTAGGGCAATGTTATCTGAGACTCCCTCAGATTCTATCACCATAGCACACCTTACACTTAGGTCTTATGCCAGTGTTATAAGGGGCTATGTGATGAGGCCCTAGTTTCCTTGTGTAATCCTTTCGGATGAATAAATTGAGATTTCTTCCTTTAGTGATGTTTGTGAAATTTCAAATGTCTAGATAATTTTAGAATGTATTTTATTGATGAATTTTGAAAAAGGGATATTTTGAAATATTTATGTAAACCCTAAATAACTAATGATGTGTAATGATTTTCAAAAAATGGTCTTCTACAAAAGTGTTCATTAAGGAATTTGGAGTCTAATAAGATCAACTTAATTTTTGATGAATAGTAAATTATGAATAGTGATTTTACGCTTAGGATTAGTAATGTGACCAAATGGATTAGTAATCTCACTTAAAGAAAGTTTTAAAATAATCTAGGCACCTTGATTAAGTAATGTGATTCGATAAAATGGGTAAATAACAGTTTCATAAATTATTATTCAAGTATTAGTTTTTTCGAATGAATAGTGTTTTTTAATTAAAAATTTAATTAAAAATAATTAGAAAATTATTTTTATAAAAATGACTTTATTTTTGAACTCAGAGCATCGATATTATGTTATGGTAATTTTTGGGGATTTTTCTGAAAAAATGAATTTTCGATGAATAGTGTATTTATTTAAAAATAAAATTAAAAATATTTAGAAAATTATTTTTGTAAAATGGAGTTCATTTTTGAAATCATAGCATTGATATTTGGTTAAGGTGAAATTTTGGGATTATTCTGAGAAAGTTGAATTTTTGGTGAATAGTGAAAGTATAGTTTTTAAGTTACGGGTGTTTAATGACATCATTAAATGATGTATTAAGTATGTATTCAATATGGTCGAATTATGAATAGTAAGATAAGGTGTGAGGTGTCCCAAGTGGCCAATACCATGGGCAAATACCATGGGCAAGCCCATGGTTTTGCCAAAACCACTAGTGAGGTGTCCCTTGACCATTAATGCTTTGTCCCCTCACTTTCCCTATAAATACCCACCCTTTCCTCCCTTAGTTTTCACTCCCAACTCTCCCCCAACGAAGTTCTGGTCTTCTTACCTTCCAAGGAGTCCTCCCAAGGTGCCCCCAAGCCCTCAAGGTCCAATCCTTTGAGTTTCAAGAGTCACATTTTAAGGTAAGGGATCCGACCCCTCTCTTTCTTTTCATGAAATCTCTTTTATGTCATTCCTATTATGCTCCATGTTTTTATGTGAGAGGATGTTCTTTTATATTCCTCTTACTGCCCTTTCATGTTTATATGATGAGAGATCCCCTCTTACTCTCATCATTTCGTTTTATGAAAGTTTAAGTGACGCCGTTAGGCTGCCGAATTTTTAAGGGATTCTTTCACCCTTCTCATTTTTCAAGTTCAATTTTCATGTCAAGTCTTTCAAGTTCCTTTTTATTATGTTGGGGTATGATCTCTATATCAATCATACTGATCTCTTATGATCATATGATGAGGGACCCTTTTTGATCTTGTCAAATCATTTTCTTTTGAAGTTAAGTGACGCCGTAAGGCTGCCGAATTTTCATAAGAGAAATCTAATCTTTTTCCTTCCATGTTTTTCATTTCAAATGGTATGTCCCTAAAATTTCGTTACCATGTCCATATGTCCTTCTTATTCTTTCACCCTACTGTTTTATGGATCATTTATGAGTGGGTGACCCATGTCCCCTCTCATTTCAACGTTTTCTAAAACCCCGAAACTTAGCCGTTATGCTGCAGAATTTTCCCCTCAAAATGCCTCTCTCTTTTCTCAAAAATTATTTTATGTTATAAAGTGAATACTCAAAGCTCTTATTTCTACAAGGGTATTCACATATATATCAAAATGTTCCATTTTAAATTCTGGGATTTACATACATGAGACCCGCTTTCCCTTTCCGTGGGTTTAAAGTGACGTAAAGATCATGTCTTTAAAGCAGTTTTTAAAACGTTATGATTATGAATTGAAACCCAATTATTTTATGCTATGTGGGTTATTTATGAAATGTTTGATGATGATATATGTGGCTCACATGATAATAAAGGCAAATTTAAGGGTGCGCCCTGATAGCGCTCCAATGCATTGGGTAATGATGTAACCACTAGAGATTACAATTTTCACGATACCTTGGTGAATAACCTTGGTAATTTTCAAATGACACCTTGGGGATGGACCTTGGTGATATGTTCATGATTGTCTATGTTAAATGATGTAGCCACATCTTCAAGTTATGAAAAATGTTATTTTTATTATGAAATGCCTCATGATTTCTTTCTTATGCCTTAAAGTTCTTTTCATGTCCTTATTGAAGTATCTCAAGTTCACATGTAAAATGTTCCTCTTATTTCCCTTACTGGGCCTTCTGCTCACCCTTTCTTTTGATGTATGTCCCCAGGTTATGAGATGCATAATGAACATAGGATGAACTAAAGGAGAAGCCTTTCAAGTGTTTAAGAAGAATGTTTTTATGTTTTTTTTATGTTTTATGATCCTTGTTTCCAAGACACTAAACCTTAACGATCCTCAGTTTTGTGTAATGTAATGAAAGTTTATGTTATAAAATGGTGGGATGCTATAGTTGGTATCAAAGGATGGTTTAGTTATTTGTGGAAATTAGGATATAAAAACTTTAGGAAGAACCCTATAGAAAAGTTTAAATATAGGAAAACTTCCTGGTATTTTGGTAAGTATTAAGTAAGTGGTCTATCAAACAAATACATCCCTGTCTGGATACGAGCAGGTAGAGGCGGCTCTGGCACAGATGTACATAGGGGTAAAACCCGAAAACACCGCTTTGAGCTAGACTCGAACGGGAACTGGTGCACGATAACGGGCCTTGCTGCACTCTTGGTTACGACACTCCCGGGGGATATGTTTGGTTAATCACATGCTTTTTATGAATCATTATGAAGGAATTATAGAGAACTATAATTGTCTAAGCACGAAGTCTTAGTTAAAAGATTCATAAATGAAATAAGTTTCTCACTAAGGTTTTATTCTTTTAGAAAATGGCGGGCAATAGGAGAAACCGTGCCGATGGTGACCGCAATGCACCATGTGCTGACGGCCCTCCGATGGAAGCCGGAATGGAAACATTCATGCGGATGATGAACCAACTGACTCAAGTTATGAGTAATAACTTGAATCAAGCTGAGAGGCCGACCTCACCACGAAGGGAACAACTTTCTGTTGAGTCCTTCATGCGTCAACGACCGCCAACATTCAGTGGATCTACTGACCCATTGGTTGCGGAACAATGGATAAGCTCCATTGAAAAGATCTTTTCTGTACTTCATTGTTCGGAACAAGAAAAAGTCACCCTTGCTGTTTACCGCCTAGAGGGAGAAGCTGATCAGTGGTGGTCACTGATCAAAAACACGAATCCACGAGGAGAGATGGAAGCTATGGAGTGGGAAGAATTTCGGGGAATTTTCTTTAACAAGTATTTCCCTCGTTCCATGAGAACGAAAATGGAGAAAGAGTTTCTCGAGCTGAAGCAGAAGGAGAACGAATCTGTCGGAAGCTATGAGATGAACTTCACAAGGCTTTCCCGTTATACCTCAAGCTTTGTCATGGACCCTAATGGGAAGGTTGATAGATTCTTTGGTGGACTACGACCACATCTGCGGAAGAATCTAGCCAACAGGGACTACGATAGCTATGAAGAAATAGTTCGAAGTGCTATGAAAGTTGAACTAGAGTTTGGAGAGACACAGTGGTCTCACAAATCTAATGAGAAGAAGAGAACTCTAGAACCAAGCCTGGGAAGAAGTTTTGATCAGGAAAGAGGTGGAAAGCATATGCAACATGCCACATGCAATAAATGTGGGAAGAAGCATCCGGGGAACTGCTTGATCAGAAGTGGCAAGTGCTATAGGTGTGGAAAAGAAGGCCATATTTCTCGGAATTGTCGTGGTGATGTGAAGCCTCAACTTCCCAACACTAACGACAGAGGAAAGATGGTTCTGGCCCTACCCGAAGTCACATGCTTCAAGTGTGGACAGCTTGGGCACTTTGCTAATCAATGTCCAAATCCGAGGGCGGTGGAGGGGAATCACCATCAACCTCAGCAGAGGCCAAGGGAGCAAGGTCGTGCTTTCGCTATCACAACAACTGAAGTTGAAGTTCCGAACGATGTGGTAGCATGTACTCTTGTTGTCCTCTCAAAACTAGCAAGTGCTTTATTTGATTCTGGTTCTACGCATTCCTTTATTTCTTCCAAGTTTGCAAAGAATATAGAATAAATCCCCGAATTGCTTGAGGTAGAGTTGTCAGTCAGGACTCCAAGTGGGATTATCCATGCATCAACAGTGTTTAGAGACTCTAGTGTTTACTTTGGTGAGCACAATCTTATCTCAAATCTAGTAGTCATTCCCATGATGGAATTTGACATTATACTAGGGATGGACTGGCTCTCAAAGTATAATGCTAAGATCAAATGCAGAAGTAAGGAAATCTCAGTAGTCTTGAATGAACGACCTATAGTTATCTTCCGAGGAGAGATATCCCGAACTGATCCCTATCTAGAAGCACCTCCTATAGCTTTCTTTATGGAGTTAATCGGTGATGAGGAAGAAGGGAAAGGGAGCATACAAATTGAAGATGTTCCGATTGTTCAAGAATACATGGATGTATTTCCTGAGGAGTTACCTGGACCTCCCCCAGAAAGAGAGGTAGAGTTCTCCATTGAACTCATACCTGGGTCTCAACCGATATCAAAGACTCCGTATAGAATGACAAATGTGGAGCTAGAGGAGCTAAAGAAACAACTCCAAGACTTGTTGGAGAAGGGGTTTATCCGACCGAGTGTGTCTCCTTGGGGAGCACCAGTTCTCTTTGTGAAGAAGAAGGATGGATCAATGCGGCTATTCATTGATTATAGAGAACTGAACGGGATCACAGTGAAGAACAGATACCCTCTTCCAAGAATTGATGATTTATTTGACCAACTTCGTGGGGCTCAATTCTTCTCTAAGATTGACCTTCGATCTGGTTATCATCAACTGAGGGTGAAGAAGGAAGATATTCCAAAGACTGCCTTCCGATCAAGATATGGGCATTATGAGTTTACTGTTATGCCCTTCGGCTTGACTAATGCTCCTGCTATTTTCATGGATTTGATGAATAGAGTCTTTAAGGACTACCTTGATAACTTTGTGGTAGTTTTTATTGATGATATTTTGATATATTCAAAAATTCGGGAGGAGCATGAAGATCATCTGAGGGTTATTTTGAAAACTCTACGGAAGGAGAGGCTCTTTGGGAAGTTCAGCAAGTGTGAGTTTTGGTTACAACAAGTGGCTTTCTTGGGGCACATCGTAACCAATGAAGGAATCTCGGTTGACCCTGCAAAGACAATGGTTGTGGAGGAGTGGCCTCAACCCACAACAGTAACTGAGATTCGTAGTTTCCTTGGTTTAGCGGGATATTATAGGAGGTTTGTGAAAAACTTTTCACGGCTTTCTAATCCACTAACCAAGTTGACTCGAAAAGGGGTTAAGTTCATCTGGACAAAGGAATGCGAGGAAAGTTTCCAAGAGCTGAAGAAGAGATTGGTTACTGCACCTGTGTTAACACTACCCTCTATCGGAGAAGGATTCGTTATTTTTAGCGATGCATCTCTGAAAGGGCTTGGGTGCGTCCTCATGCAAAATGACAAACTAATTGCTTATGCATCTCGACAGTTGAAGATTCATGAGCAGAATTATCCTACGCATGATCTAGAGCTGGCGGCAGTTGTTTTTGCTCTAAAGATATGGAGGCACTATCTTTATGGGGAGAAATGTGATATATACACTGACCACCAAAGTCTAAAGTATATTTTCACTCAGAAAGAATTGAACATGAGACAAAGGAGATGGTTGGAGCTTATTAAAGACTATGATTGTTCAATTCATTATCACCCTGGAAGAGCAAATAAAGTCGCGGATGCGTTAAGCAGGAAAGATCCTGTTGTTCTGGCAACAATGAGGATCCTGGGAGATCCCTTGATTAAAGATCTAGTAAAACTGGACATGGGAATTATAAGGAAAGGGACATCATCAACCCTATCCCAAATGATTTCTCAACCTTCATTACTAGAGAAGATCAAGAAGGCTCAAAAAGAAGATCCTTTGCTGCAGGAGAAGTTCGAGGCTGTAAAGGATGGGAAGTTCCCTAATTTCAATATTGATCAAGAAGGCGTGTTGAAATTTCGTACCAGACTATGTGTTCCATCCATTCCGGAGATAAAGAAAGAACTGATGGATGAAGCTCATAGCTCTACTTTCTCTATACATCCGGGAAGCACTAAGATGTATAGAGACCTTCGTGATCATTATTGGTGGGATAACATGAAGAGGGAGATTGCCGATTACACTACAAGGTGCCTGGTGTGTCAGCAAGTAAAGGCAGAAAGACAACTTCCTAAGGGGGTATTACAACCGCTACCCATACCAGTATGGAAGTGGGATAATATCACCATGGAATTTGTAACTGGTCTCCCGAAAACATCCAAAGGAAACAATGCGATATGGGTTATTGTGGACCGTCTCACCAAGACAGCCCATTTTATCTCTATTCGGGAAGATTTCTCTCTGGATCAGCTTGCCAAGATATATGTGAAGGAAGTGGTAAGGCTTCATGGGGTACCACTATCCATCGTATCTGATCGTGACCCAAGATTCACATCAAAATTCTGGAGAAGTCTTCAGCATGCTCTGAATACTGAATTGAATTTTAGTACGGCCTATCATCCTCAAACTGATGGCCAATCTGAAAGGACTATTCAGACACTCGAAGACATGTTGAGATTATGCTCAATGGAATTTAAAGGTGGATGGGATCAACACCTCCCATTAGTGGAGTTCTCTTATAACAACAGCTTCCATGCGAGTATTCAGATGGCACCCTATGAAGCTCTGTATGGAAAGCGGTGTAGAACTCCTACTTGTTGGGATGAAACTGGTGAGAGGAAGCTTCTTGGGCCTGATCTCGTGCAAGAGATGACAGAACAGGTTCATGCCATCCAACAACACATAAAGGCTGCTCAGAGTCGGCAGAAGAGCTATGCTGACAATCGTCGAAGGGACTTGGAGTTTGGTGTTGGTGACAAAGTCTTCCTTCGAATTTCTCCATGGAAGAGAGTCATGCGGTTTGGGAAGAAAGGGAAGCTCAGCCCTAGGTACATTGGCCCCTATGAAATCCTTGATCGCATAGGAGCAGTGGCCTATCGTCTAGCACTTCCACCGAACCTAGCTCAAGTTCATGATGTCTTCCATGTATCTCTCTTGAGGAAGTACATACCCGACCCTTCGCATGTACTGAACCCAGAGGTGGTACAACTTGAACATGACCTATCTTATGAGGAGCAGCCAGTGGAGATCTTGGACCGTAGAGACAAGGTCCTACGAAACAAGACTACCCACCTTGTGAAAGTGTTGTGGAGGAATCATAAATATGAAGAAGCGACTTGGGAGCCTGAGGAAACGATGAAGCAAAAGTACCCTCACCTTTTCAACTAGGCCTCAAGTATAAATTTCGGGGACGAAATTTCTTAAGGGGGGAAGAATGTAATGACCCAATCTTTTTGAGTAGTATATTAACTTACTCTTATTTATTTAATAAGATGTTAATGGTTAATGCAGAAAGAGGAGTCGATGGCTTCATCCAGTAGACTCAACCCTTACGAAGCCCACTTATCAGAGCTTGGGAAGGAGGTAGCATCTGTGGGCTTCGCTTTGGACCAAGCCCAATCCGAGCTCCAGCGTGTCAAGCTTGAACGAAAACACTTGCAGGAGAAGTTCAAGTTAGTGGAGATTGCTACTAGGGCAATGTTATCTGAGACTCCCTCAGATTCTATCACCATAGCACACCTTACACTTAGGTCTTATGCCAGTGTTATAAGGGGCTATGTGATGAGACCCTAGTTTCCTTGTGTAATCCTTTCGGATGAATAAATTGAGATTTCTTCCTTTAGTGATGTTTGTGAAATTTCAAATGTCTAGATAATTTTAGAATGTATTTTATTGATGAATTTTGAAAAAGGGATATTTTGAAATATTTATGTAAACCCTAAATAACTAATGATGTGTAATGATTTTCAAAAAATGGTCTTCTACAAAAGTGTTCATTAAGGAATTTGGAGTCTAATAAGATCAACTTAATTTTTGATGAATAGTAAATTATGAATAGTGATTTTACGCTTAGGATTAGTAATGTGACCAAATGGATTAGTAATCTCACTTAAAGAAAGTTTTAAAATAATCTAGGCACCTTGATTAAGTAATGTGATTCGATAAAATGGGTAAATAACAGTTTCATAAATTATTATTCAAGTATTAGTTTTTTCGAATGAATAGTGTTTTTTAATTAAAAATTTAATTAAAAATAATTAGAAAATTATTTTTATAAAAATGACTTTATTTTTGAACTCAGAGCATCGATATTATGTTATGGTAATTTTTGGGGATTTTTCTGAAAAAATGAATTTTCGATGAATAGTGTATTTATTTAAAAATAAAATTAAAAATATTTAGAAAATTATTTTTGTAAAATGGAGTTCATTTTTGAAATCATAGCATTGATATTTGGTTAAGGTGAAATTTTGGGATTATTCTGAGAAAGTTGAATTTTTGGTGAATAGTGAAAGTATAGTTTTTAAGTTACGGGTGTTTAATGACATCATTAAATGATGTATTAAGTATATATTCAATATGGTCGAATTATGAATAGTAAGATAAGGTGTGAGGTGTCCCAAGTGGCCAATACCATGGGCAAATACCATGGGCAAGCCCATGGTTTTTCCAAAACCACTAGTGAGGTGTCCCTTGACCATTAATGCTTTGTCCCCTCACTTTCCCTATAAATACCCACCCTTTCCTCCCTTAGTTTTCACTCCCAACTCTCCCCCAACGAAGTTCTGGTCTTCTTACCTTCCAAGGAGTCCTCCCAAGGTGCCCCCAAGCCCTCAAGGTCCAATCCTTTGAGTTTCAAGAGTCACATTTTAAGGTAAGGGATCCGACCCCTCTCTTTCTTTTCATGAAATCTCTTTTATGTCATTCCTATTATGCTCCATGTTTTTATGTGAGAGGATGTTCTTTTATATTCCTCTTACTGCCCTTTCATGTTTATATGATGAGAGATCCCCTCTTACTCTCATCATTTCGTTTTATGAAAGTTTAAGTGACGCCGTTAGGCTGCCGAATTTTTAAGGGATTCTTTCACCCTTCTCATTTTTCAAGTTCAATTTTCATGTCAAGTCTTTCAAGTTCCTTTTTATTATGTTGGGGTATGATCTCTATATCAATCATACTGATCTATTATGATCATATGATGAGGGACCCTTTTTGATCTTGTCAAATCATTTTCTTTTGAAGTTAAGTGACGCCGTAAGGCTGCCGAATTTTCATAAGAGAAATCTAATCTTTTTCCTTCCATGTTTTTCATTTCAAATGGTATGTCCCTAAAATTTCGTTACCATGTCCATATGTCCTTCTTATTCTTTCACCCTACTGTTTTATGGATCATTTATGAGTGGGTGACCCATGTCCCCTCTCATTTCAACGTTTTCTAAAACCCCGAAACTTAGCCGTTATGCTGCAGAATTTTCCCCTCAAAATGCCTCTCTCTTTTCTCAAAAATTATTTTATGTTATAAAGTGAATACTCAAAGCTCTTATTTCTACAAGGGTATTCACATATATATCAAAATGTTCCATTTTAAATTCTGGGATTTACATACATGAGACCCGCTTTCCCTTTCCGTGGGTTTAAAGTGACGTAAAGATCATGTCTTTAAAGTAGTTTTTAAAACGTTATGATTATGAATTGAAACCCAATTATTTTATGATATGTGGGTTATTTATGAAATGTTTGATGATGATATATGTGGCTCACATGATAATAAAGGCAAATTTAAGGGTGCGCCCTGATAGCGCTCCAATGCATTGGGTAATGATGTAACCACTAGAGATTACAATTTTCACGATACCTTGGTGAATAACCTTGGTAATTTTCAAATGACACCTTGGGGATGGACCTTGGTGATATGTTCATGATTGTCTATGTTAAATGATGTAGCCACATCTTCAAGTTATGAAAAATGTTATTTTTATTATGAAATGCCTCATGATTTCTTTCTTATGCCTTAAAGTTCTTTTCATGTCCTTATTGAAGTATCTCAAGTTCACATGTAAAATGTTCCTCTTATTTCCCTTACTGGGCCTTCTGCTCACCCTTTCTTTTGATGTATGTCCCCAGGTTATGAGATGCATAATGAACATAGGATGAACTAAAGGAGAAGCCTTTCAAGTGTTTAAGAAGAATGTTTTTATGTTTTTTTTTTATGTTTTATGATCCTTGTTTCCAAGACACTAAACCTTAACGATCCTCAGTTTTGTGTAATGTAATGAAAGTTTATGTTATAAAATGGTGGGATGCTATATAGACACATATCTATTCTCCTATCTAGGAGGGTTATAAGCCAAATCCTATGATAAATGGACAACTAGATCGGGCCCATACCCCCATTCCAACTAGAAGTCATCAGTCTATCCCAATGGATACTCTAGGGTATACATATATCTCTGAAAAAATTCCATAAATATATCAGAAAATTTTGAAAACAACATGGTAGATACTCAAATAGGCATCTATATATGAAAGTCTTTATCCATAGCAAGCAACCCCAATCACCCACAAGAAAGCATCCAAAAATAAGCCTCACCAAAGGTGATTGTAAAATGAAGAGCCAATATACAATCCAAATATTCTCAATGCTAGTGTTTTTGAAGCCCTCAGACATTTATCTATGGAGTCTCATGATCCTACTCATTTGTTACAAAATTAAGGAAATAGTAGCTATAATTGCGAAGTTCCTCCCCACAACTTTGTTTCCAGCAATTTTTTTGGTTCTCCCCAAACATCTTACCATGAATGCATACTTAATTCCCACGATCCAATCGATCACAAGAGCCCATATCCCAATGAGTGTCATGGAAACCCTCCTCATGGATAGAAGATCAAACAACAAGGAGGCTTAACCTCACTATTATCTTCCCTGAAGGTCCTCCCTAGGGTATACACTATCGGAATTCTCCTTAAAGTAAGACATCAATCCATGATGGTAGTCCTCCCCATGATGGCATTCTCTATGAAGTTCCTCCTCATAGTGACACTTAATTTTATCAAGAATGTCCTCCCCTTATCAAATAAACTATGAGGAAGACATCCTATCATGAGACACTTAGGAAAATGAGGCCATTCATGCCTGATGCATCATCATTGATAAGCGAATCATTTATAAATGGGAAGATAACCCAAGGTAATAATTATTCTCTGAACCACCCTTGGATCATTTTCCTTCTAATATGATAGAGGAAATCCCTATTGACCTTGTTGTTTATAAAAAATAAATGGGGAAACATACCCTTTGGTCAGACCAGGTTGAAGAACCTCTTGACCAAGATGAAGAAGACATATTGATAATGAGGAGATAGTTGGATTAAGACAATATACCAGTCATGTTATAGACTTTAGCCACTCCCCAATACAACATTGTAGAGGTATTGTTGGAATATTTTTTTCATGAAATACACCTAAATATATAGACTACTCTTCATCACCTAAAAACAAAATTCATTCCTTATGATGAATATCCAAGACATTTCAAGGTAATAGAAGGTAAAAACCATTAAATTGACTTGTCATACCTTCTAGCTTCATGACATCTGAAATTGGGAAAACAATAAATATCCCTTCAGTATGCATGTCTCGATGCATTGCAAGAGTTGTGTCAGCTAATCGCTGATTCCCTATTCGGTGTTTATATCAAAGTATGGGGTGAACACAGGGTGTTGTATTCAACCTCACTCCCCAATCATCAAATCACACTAAAAGTGACATTATGCAATTTCATAGCTTTAGAAAAACTTTGAGGAATGGGCTCTAATATCAATAGATAATATACTCATAAAAAATCATCCCTGAATGAATCTCAAATACATCAAGGTATAAGAGAGTGATCCATCAATAAGCTCTTACATCAAGCATATAGAAATATTAAGAAATATCGCTTAAGGGAATCCAATAATCAGACATCACTAGTATATTTAGAAGTAGGTGGATCATGTTTAAATATACAATGCACTCAACCCATGTTCGAACAAAGATCCATAAAATCAAAAGAGTATCCATGACAATCTAGGAGAAACCTCAGCCCAAAGGGCTAGGGTGTTTTTTTAAAAAAACTTCGAGGAAAAAAAACCAAGCTCAAAAGGTTATGAAAATGGAATGGGAGCATCCCTATACCATAGGGCTTGGGTTTTTTTACCTTAACCTCTTACTAAATGGAAGTCAGTATTTTCCTATTTAGGAGGAGCATCATAGAATGAATCCTCCCAGTTTTTCCAATCCCATGACCTAACTTTCTCACTAAGAACATGCACAAAGAAATTGTTTGGAGATTCCCTTCGGATCACCTTCATTAGATGATTATAAGAGGACTAGTGAAGGATAGGACAAGGCCTTGCGATGTACACAAAAAAAAATCTATCAAGGAGGCTAATGAAATACCTACAATATATTTCACATTCATGAATGTCATTAGCACCACCCCTACAGGTTCCATAGAACATGAAATCAACATAGATGAACATAAGGAGGAAGTTTTTATTCATAATACAGTATACACCAAAATTACTGAAGAAGGTGTGCATACCCAGAACCGAAGGCTTGCTATGAATTTTGGTATTACCTCAACTTCTTGACTACTACCTCCTTAGTAGGCATTTTCTAAATAAAATGGTAATGGTGCGGCCACACCTCACCCACCACCCGAGGAGGCTGAACTACACAAAATTGAGGAAAGATTTTATCAATATGAATAAGTGATGAAGGAGTTGATAAAACTAAATGTAGAACTACTGAGGAAAAATACCTACTAGATATGTTCTACAAGCGGAGCCTCACCCCGAGCTCCCTGCCGATGTGCCTAATTAAAAGGGGTTCATTATAGAAATTGAAACAAATCCATAACATCTATTCAATGTGGGATATCTAAAACCAATATATTTATACCCCAAAATAGTAAGATATCAGGAGATCCCTCCATTGGTAGCATGACTAGAGCTAGGACAGACACATCCTCATAGACCAGCCCCTATAGGTTACTCACCATGAGTACAAGCAAAACTACCATAACTAGCCTAACCTACTGTTCCCCTTACTGATGCCCCTACCCAGTTGGTCATTCCTCGACATCTCATCGACACTATTAAAACACTGGAATCTTGGTTAGAAACTATGGAAGGGTGATGTGTTCCAATACAACCAGAGAGGGAGCCTTACCTCGAATGGGTGGATGCAACTCTTCCCTCGCCAAACTTTGGGAATCCTATGTTCCCAACATTCAATTGTCCAAGAGATCTAGAATAACATATAACACACTTCATGTATAGGTGTGTCCCCATGATGGGGACCCTTGACCAACAATAATAATATAAGATTATATGTTTTGTATAGATTTTAGAAGGACCAACCTCCACCTAGTATACCATTCTAATAGCCGGATCAATCAAGGCATGGGAAGATATTCACCGAAAATTACTCTATAAATTAAACTATATGTTGTATAATAAAAAAATCCATGATTTCTACAAATTTTGGAAATGAGAAAATGAGAGGGTGTTGGATTTCATTTCTAGGTGGAATAGTTTGAATTATTCTCTAAACTTTTAGCTCCCTCAAGAAGTTTTTCTAGGTCTTTACATTGAGAATATTTGTGAAGAACTACAAACACCACTTATTCCAGTAAATTCCCAGGTGGATTTTGGGATTTTGATATAGTAGCATAAAGTTTGAAAGATTATATTTTATGAACCAAAGATAACTCCCATCCTGTGTCGGTGTCTCAAGGGAAGAGGACGGGTAGAGTGAAAGCCGTAATGGTTACATTGAAACTGACCTCTACACCAACTCCAAATCCAAAGCTTTCACCTCTTTGTACAGTACCACCTCTTGGGTGAAAGAATAGTATCCTTATTGGGATGAAAGGAAAGATCTAAAATGTTCCCTATTTGGATACAATTGAAACAAATTCTATTCCTTCTGAGATGAGCATGTTCCTAGCTACTTCTTAGTAGCCTTAGAAAATAACCTGTTAACCCTACCAAAATCCAAAAGACCTAACCAATTTAGCCTTGATGATAACCTGAATTATTATACCTTTCACTAAATATCGGGGAACAAAATCTAGGTATGTTTCACTTTCAAAGAGATCCTACACAATATTATTGATTTTGGGTAAGTGAAGCTCGGAAAACCACTCGCACAAGTAACATGTGTTTCTGTCGTCACTCCAGAGGAAGAGGGTGAATTGAAGGATGTTTCTATAAATAATTAATAGAAGTTAAGTAATTGAATGACTATAAAAACAATAAAATTGAATCATGTTATCCTTCGATCATAGTTTAAATAACTAACTATTCCCCCAGCTGCTTCCCTAAGTGGTCCATCCCTCCAAAGGACAGTCTTATAAAAAAACATGACCAAAAGCGTAGAAAAAAAAAACACAAGAAGATGAACCAGTACCAAGTAAAAAAGTTATATTTTATGCCTTCATTCCCAAATATATGGGCATAGCCCCACCAAACAGTATCACAAGATTTGACTCGTGATACAGAATCCTCATCAGATAAGGAATTGATCTTTAGTTCCATTAATTTCATTCACTTAATGGATCCCTTATCTGATGATGAGTATGAAAATGAACTCGAGTTACCTACACCCAATTGGGGAACTAGAGGAATAGGCCATAGGGGTCAAGGATAGAGTGGAAGACGCAGTCATGGTAGAAATCAATACTTCAGCTACATCCCTTCTTAGACCATCTATGATGCCAAAACTCACGAGAGATCCCCCTAGTAAGCCCAGTAGGAGTAGGAAAGTTCCTCCGAATATGTCAGGTGTCATCCTAACTCGATCATCCTAGAAGATCCATTAGAGGGGATACAATTATCTAGCCGACCTCGTCAAGTAAGAAGACCTATTTGGCCTAACACACTGAAGACATGAGCACTATTAACTTATATTTTGAAGGCCAATCTACCTACATTAAGTACTTCATCTCTTTAATAACCTATGAAAGAGTATATTTATGCTGGAAAGTGTATACATTTAGCCTAAAAGTATGAAATTTTGATGTAATTAGACCTGGTTCCAACTAGGTTGTTGATCTTGGATGCTCTAAGTCTATTGAAAGACCTCATAGAAGCACTCATATACACTTTCCTGATCCCTCAGGAGTTTCAAGCTGAGGTTGTCACTGCTAAAATATATTGTGTAGAGATCAATCCCACTAAATGCCTTATGATAATCTCTTTAATAGAGTAGGAAAAGGATTTTGTTATACAAGAACACATTATAACCTTTTATGTGTATTACAGGATAAATCACATTGATATTCAAAGGGATTTCATTAATATTGGTTTAGGATTCAACCTCATTACGATCTAAAAACTTTGTCAACTGGGTTATAGAATGGCCCACTTTTCCCCTTCCTATATAAATATATAGGGTTACAAAAAAGTGAGCAATAATATCTCAGAAGAATAAAGATTAGGGATTAATTTGGGGACATCGTATTTGACTCATAATTTCCAATAGTCCAGAAAGATACAACCTTCAATGTTATTACAGGAAGGACTTGATTTAATTAGCATGTGATCTTCCCATATTCATATCACAAATGACTTAAATATTGAATTAATGATCAAATTGGGACGTTTTATGGTGATAAATCGCCATTATAATCTTTCAAATCACAATAAATTGATGTGGGATTCTACCAGAGGGAATGAAAACAACTTAAAACTAATGATGTCTCTTGGTTCATTGCCAAAAATGGTCTAGAAATGAACCTATACAATCCCTTAAAACAACTTAGTGAAAAATAAATGATTCCATTCAATCATATCAAAGACATAATCCACGATTTGGGTATATATTAAATAACCTTCATGATATCAGTTAAAATGACTAAGCCCTAAATCATTGAAAAGGTTGTTGACTCTCCAGACAGTGGTAAAATCTTAGGTGAAAATACCCCCATTCCATCCCTTGAGATTCAATAGATCCCTACTTCATCAGTTGAGTCAGAAAAGGATGTCATCTCACTAGGGGAGAGTAAACATACTCCTTCTATGAATATATTCTTCCCTATAGAACTTCAAAAAACCCCACACTATCAGTCAGGTTGGAGGAAATTGTTTCATCTTCCAGATGTTAAAATATGGGAACCTCTGCCAACCCTAAGAATTTTTTTTCATCACATACCCCCTAGGAGTGAGGTAGAAGAGAAATAGGAAGTGGATTATGGCCTCAGGGATTCCCCTCCAGCATTTGATGAAGGTTTCTCTACCACTATTAATGAACTCAAACAAATAAATATGGGTATAGAAGAGGACCCATGACCCACTTTGATCAGCGAAACCATGTCTTCATAAGAAAAAGAGGTATATAAATTCTTTTTTGAAGAAACATTGGGACATTTTTTCTTGTAATTACATAGATATGTTGGGCCTCGATCCTGAGGTGGCCACTCACCACCTGGGCTTTCCATAAAATCACCTAGGTTACAAATAGACTGCCAAAAGGACGCACTCGACTTATACTGCCAAAATTGAGGCTGAAGTTGACAAACTTATCAAGTCCAATTTCATTTGGTAAGTCCAATATATGAAATTTATAGCCAAAATAGTCTCATTAAATAAGAATAATGGGAAATTTAGGGTCTACATTGAATTTAGAGCTCTCAACCGATATTATTTGAAAGATGATTTCCTATTTCCATTTGCTAAATTACCAATTGATGCTAAAATTGGATATTAGGCCTTTTCCTTCATATATGGTTATTTAGGGTACAACCAAATCTAGATAAACCTTGAAGAATAGGAAGGCAATGATATTACAATGCCCCAAGGGGATTATTTCTATCGGTTAATGCCATTTGGCTTGAAGAATGATGAAACTGCATACCAATATGCCATAACATCGCATCTTCAAACCCTTTTTGGGAATGTATGTCGAATACTTTATCGATGATCTAGTGGTTAAATATTGGCAATGTTCCAACCACCTAGCTTATCTTGAGATCACATTGAATAAAATGTGATAAATAGCCTAAAGATGAACCCCTTTAATTGTGATTTCAAAGTTACCTAGGGAAAGTTTCTCAGCCTTGTGGTATTTCATCATGGCATCGAAGTTGATCCTGAGAAAAAAAATCCTATCCTCAATATGTCCCCTCCTCAAAACCTCAAAGAGTTGAGGGGATTATAAGGATGACTTTCCTTTTTACCTTTTATAAAAAACATCACAGGAAAGTGTTTTACCTTCACCATGTTGATGAAAAAGTGGGTCACATATTAGTGGACTAATGACTATTAGGAAGCATTCTATGGTATCAAGAAATATCTTTTGATTCTACCAGTTCTAATGCCTACTATTGAGGGGAAGTTTCTCATTTTGTATATTACATCCCTTGAATGATCAATGGGTGATTTCCTTGCACAAAATAATGACATTGGGAATGAAAAAAACCTTTATTATTTTATTTGAACCATGCTCGATACTGAGACCCATTATTCAGATATTGATAAGAGTTATTTGGAATTAATCTTTGTAGTTCAGAAACTGAGGCACTATCTACAAAATCATGAGATCAATTTGATCTCTCATAGAAACCCACTCAAATAAATCCTCACCCATCCTATGTTAAATAGATGTTTGGCACGATGTACGGTCATCTTGTAACAATTTGACATCCAGTTCTTGAATTAGAAAGTAGTAAAAGTCTAGGAGTTAATAGACTTCCTTATAGAATATCCCTCTATAAAAACAAAATCGTTGAATACTTAATTTCCTAATAAAGAGATATTATCTATTCAAGATGACCCCTAGACATAGGAAATGTATTTTTATGACACATCCAAAAGACCAATTGGGAAGAGAGTAGAAAACCCCAAGCACAACAATGCTGGATTGGGAGTTGTGCTCATATTTCCAGCAAAGGCAATCTTATATTACTCATTCATCTTTTCAAAACGTTACAAAAATAATTTGGTAGAATATTAGGCCCTCATCATAGGGTTAAAACTGACACTTCAAATTCTAGTGGACCCCTTAAAGGTAAAAAGTGATTCAGATTTGGTAATCAAGCAGATCGATGGTGATTATTCCATCAGAAAGGAAGAGATAAAACCCCTACCTGAATATGTACACAGACTAAGGGAAGAATTCCCCTCAGAGATGACATTGAATGATATCCCCAAACTGGGATAAAATATTCATCGGTATCATGCACCACCAAATGGTCTCACCTTTTGTTCATGCCGACATGGAATAAATCAACGAGGTTAATTCCATCCCTAAATGATAAGTTCCTAAAACTGGTTGCATGGTGACCATTGTGGACTACCTTAAAAATGGAGTGATCTTGCTAAAAAAAGATGGAAAGGAGAAAACCTGATGATAAGTGACCAACTTCACACTTTATGATGTGCCAAATCACCATAAAGTCTTCTATAAATGGGGTTTCAATGAAGTACTTCTTAGGTGAATTGATAGAGAAGAGACTATTTCAATCATGAAATAAGTATACACAGGGGCCTATAGTTCCCTCTAGTTAGGATTCAGGATTTACCATAAAATCCATAGGCCTGGATACTTATGGATTTCAATGACATAGGATTGCACAAAATTCACCAAAAAATTTCATTCCTGCCAAGTTCATGACAACTTTATCCATCAACCCTCAAAGTTTCTACACACATAAAAATACTCTTTTACATTATCTATATATGGAATGGATGTTGTAGGGTTATATCCTCCATCTACAACCAAAAAATTCAAGTAAATTCTCACTACTAATGAATTTTTCTCCAAATGGGATGAAGTAATACCTCTCAAAAAAGTCAGGACCAGAAGAATTATTAGCTTCGTGAAATATAATATGATCACTGGATTTGGTGTCCCTCATATTATACTTATATAAAATAGTACAAATTTCTATTCTACTAACTTGTAGAAGCTATATTAGTAGTAAAATATAAAATCCAACCATTCATCTCACTGTCATATAAACTAATGGATAGATAGAGGCCTTCAACAATACCTTATCAAACATACTCTATAAGATGGTGGATAAAGATAAAAATTATTAGCATGATAATATATTGCATGCCTTGTTGGATTACCGGACTATAACCTGCACCACCACATGGGTGACCCTTTATTCACTTATATACATGACATAACGAGTCTTTCCCATTGAGGTCCAATTTCCCTAGATTAACTTTTACATCTATGATTAACTATATGTAGAGGAGAAATATAAAAAATGGATGGATAAATTAGAGTTACATAATGACAAAAGACTGCATACATTGGATCACTTGGAGGTCCATCAAAATTGGATAGCATGAGATTTTAATAATAAAGTTCACCTTCACTCATTCTACTAAGGGGAATTGGTACAGGTCCTCAAGAACCTAACTATACTAGGAAAGAAACCTCCAAGTCTTGAGACAAATTTGGAGGGACCTTATTCCATAGATAAGGTCCACTATAATGTAGATTATTCCTTGATCTCAAAGGATAACAAGCATGTTACAACCCCTACCAATGCAAGGTTCCTCAAGAAATACTTTGTGTAATCATTCCAATGGTTTTATTTACATGACCTTAAAAGGAATGACATAGGTTCCTAGTCATATGAACTAAAACTACAAGACACCATAGTCCAAGCTGTAAGACTCTAAACTATATATCCCAACATCCTAGTCACAAGATGTTAAATTATATGAAAACATCCATTCTTCATGACATAAAACTATATGGTTCATGTCCTTATTTCATGATGTAAAACTACATAAAATTTTGATCTATATGCTTGAGAAGATCAGAATCCTTGGTTTTGGTCTCCCACCACACCCCCAGTCTTGAACTATGTGTAGCTTAACTCTCATCTCAATGGAATACTTAGTGATTCCCAAACCCAATGCCATAGGCCTAGACTTAAAGTATAGAAATTATCCCTCTCTTGGATATAAAAAAGATATATGTAGGAGACTTCAAAATCCATGGACAATGTTGATCCAAATGATTCCTTTATTCTTAGACACATTAATTCCACACATCATACTCCTTGTCCCAGAAAAATTCAGATCTTTATAATCTTTCCTTGGCCATTAGTAATATAATGTGTGATTCCATAAAATAAATTTGTTTTGAATATGCATTGATATACCCCATTCTATCTTTGCATAAGTATCCCTCAAAAGGCTTATCAACCAGATGCACCATCATCCTTAGGGGAATCCTCTTATATCTCCATAATCCCTGACAATATTGTGTTGGAAACCACTTTTTGAACATGTTCTATGCTTGATCCTTGCATACTTGTCTTATATCATTTCTCCTGATCCTAGAACCCCCAATATCATGGTTTATAATTTCTTTTTTTGTGTATGAAGTGTGTTGGAACTTCCTTGGCCCGATAAGCCCTATGTCACTCATCATTTCCATATTTATGGTCCTAGTCGTATCATCTAAAATTGCAAGACACCAAACATCCTTACCAAACGATGCTAAATTTCATGATTAACATACCTCTTATTCAATATTAATATAATCATAGAACTATATATGGATTGATTTTCACCCATGTGAGATACATAGAGATGCTCATATCATACATTCTAGTCCTGCCACCAAAAGATCAAAATTCCCAAATAATTTATTTTAATCACATTTATATGGTGAAAGAAACCTCTATTACTCCTTATTTAGCACACTGATCATAGCTCATGTGGGCTTAGGAGTTCTGGTAAAGGCTTCCTCACATTATCAAGGTGTATCAGTTCTCATTTGGTTAATCATGGTCTTGGATGAAAGACCTTTAAAGGCACAATAAACATCCTTATTTCATGATGTTAAACCACATGGTTGACATATACTACTTGACGTAAATCCAAGAACTATGTGTGGATTGATTCTCTATTTGACGAGATATGCAGTGATGATCAGATCCTACATCTTGGTATAAAAAAATATAAAAAACCCCCCACTCTCTTATGTACAAACCAAATCTGTATAGGAGGGTCCAATATGGGTTCTCACCCTGATCATGAGCCCTTGTTCAATAAAATCCCCCCTCTCCACACAAGAATTCGACCAGTATAGGGAATTTAATCTAGAACTACATATGACTTGATTCTCACTTTGACGAGATATATAGTAACACCAGGATCCTATGCCTTGGGACCATACACATTATAAAAAAAGATCCCCCTCTATGAGTATAGTTTAGACCTATGTAGGAAACATTTCTCCCCATTCTTGGGTGATTTTGACATGAAATGCTCATTTCGTACTCAGGAACCTTCCTTACACAAACCAAACACTGTGTATGGGGAAATCCAGATCTTCGTAAGATTTCTCTATCCATTAGTGATAGAATGTATGATTCCTGAGGATACCTTTATTTTGACTATGCATTTATACTCCCCAGTCTATATTTTTATAAGCCTCCCTCAAAATACATGTCAAAAAGAGGTATATTATTCCTTTGGAGAAACCTCTTCTATCTCTATAATCCCTGCCAACTTTATACTAGAAACCTCTTTTCAAACATGGTCCACAATCACTCTTTATATACCTATCCCATATCACTTTTAGGATTTGTAAGCCCTTATATTTTTTCTCACAACTTTCCATCTTCATGAATAAAAAATGATGGAACGTTCTTGGTTAGATCACCATGAAAAGGGAAAATTGATAATCTTTCGGTCAAAGCTAAATGACATTAAATTGTATCCATAAATGTCATTATCGTAAGATGTTAAACTTCAAGGTCCACATCCTGGTCACACAACATTAAACTGCATAATGATTCAATCCTCTTCGGGGAGGGTCCTTTCTTCCTAGTGTTGGCTATCCACCACATCACCTCGAAAAACCACGTATAACTCGATGCTCATTCTATAAAGACATTTAGTGACACCTAGATTATTTATTCTAGGACAAACTTATACAGTATCAAAAACATTTATGTTCCTTAATTTATGGACATAACCTTGATTTCATAAAAATTTATGGATTTCTCCCAATATCCCTCTTTTGTAAGTTTTCAGTCAAAATAGAATGCCCCCTCATTTACATACATACCAAATTTATATAGGAGTAGTTTCTCATTCATGGATAGTGCTGACCTGGATGATCCCTTCATTCTCAGACACATTCCCTTCACAGAACATCCTCTATGGTCTTGAGAAATCTAGATCTTCATAAACTCTCTAACCATCGATAATAGAATGTACGATTCCTAAGGACACATTTATTTTGACCATGCATAATATAACCCAGTTTGGCTCTACATAAGTCTCCCCCAAAAGGCCTATCAACTGGAGGCACCTTTTTTATCAGGAGAAACCTATTCTATCTTCATAAAACTTGACAAAATTATATTGGAAACTACTTTTCAAACATGATTTGTGGCAATTCCCTTCACACTTGTCCCATATCATGTTTCAGATCTAGAAATCACAAAATCATAAATTAAAATCCCCCTTTTGTATATCTAAATAATGTCAGAACATTATCATATAGCAAGCCTTTCTCGGGTCATCATTCCATAAATCATGGTCAAAGATGTTCGACTTAAAACACCTGTTTCATTAGTTCTACTTACAAGACTCTAAATTGATAACAAAAAGTGATGTAGTACTCACCAGGTTAAAAACCCACAAAAAGGGAACCTTGGAAAAAAGTTGAGTTTTAGGTCACTGTACATTCACTCCACATGGTTTAGGTAAAAAAATTAAGTAATGAAAAGAAAGACTCATAAAAATTGGTAGGTTGAAAACCCACAAAGGGAGGCCTAAAAAAATTAATGTCTCACTCGCTAAGTCTTATTCATATCCGAATTAGGAAAAAATTAGGGTGATTATGAAAAAACTCAAAAGTTTGAAGAATCTGTTACAAAATTCTAGAAACAGTCGAACTATACTCACTATGTCTAAATACCTAGGAAAAAATTAGATCACTCTCCCATTCCTATCATTGTAATGACAACACATCGACTCAGTAACATTCAATAAAATGCATTAGTTTTAGTGTTATGTTATGATTACAATGAGGAAAAAACACAAAAATAGATGGTTAAGAATAAAATAATTTTCATTCATATTTTAAAATGAAAAGGAACTTACACATGCTGGAGTCTCTCCACCAAGTTTTATAAGTATTCCATGACATAGACTTTGATTTTTTAAACTGTAGCTCGATCATTATCCGTAGTTTGTCAAAATCCAACCAGTTGTATGGTGATGGCCTCTTCAGTGTGATAAAATTTATCCTTCTCCTCAACAATAGAATCTCCTCCTTGTGCCAAAAGACTCTTTAAGTATTGGTGGACTTGGACTATCTATTCCTTCATGACATCAAATTATTTTTTAAGGCATACCATTTGGAGATATTTATCATCAATGTAGTGTAGATTCTTTGCCTCTTCCTTGGCATGGATGAGCTCCATCTAGGATACATTAACTCTAAGATATTCAAACTGGCTCACTAGCTACGTCAAATCCTACTATGATCTTTTCTCCTCTTCCTGTCACTGTATGATTGAATTCAAGACATGGTGGATCGTATAGTAATAAAATCCTTCATACCCCAAAATGGAAAACATGGTTGGGAGTTGGTGAATTCATGATGATAGATCTTTGAGAGGTTTCTCCAAGATTAACTTCTAGGTGTCTCACCAAATGAAATGGAATGAGGTGTGAAATGCATCATGTTCCCCCAAGTTTGAATCAGAGCCTCTTTTAGAGGGAGATATGTACTCTATGACTAATGCACTCAATGAGGCACCGAGTTCTACTCCCTCTAAAGTAGTATCAACTTCACCTTCTACTATTTCTTGAATTGGTATAGAGGTCCCCCCCTCAAGCTCATCTATTGAAATCGATGGCACTAGGTAATAGATGGGACTCACCATTAATATTGGAGTACAATCAATAGAAAGGGTAGGGAGATAATCAAAGTTGTTAATAATACTCACACATTGATGGATTAACTGTTAGGATTTATGCCTCTAATACTTCCAATCTTAGTGTTTTGAGTAAGGATTTATTAATGAGGAACATCCTTCTAAGTTTTCTTGGAAACTAGGATAGAAGGATCTCAAGAATCTCCCACTTTGGGGCCCTCAGCTATTATTCCCTCAGCAATGGGAACATGATGGAATTTGATTCATTTTTCATCGATTTCCTTGGTTATGTTTTATGTGGATGAAGAAACACAAGTAAATGTATTTAGTTTAAGAAATCAATCATAAAGAAGTTGGATATGTTTGAAAACATAAAATAGGAAAACTCACATCTTCCCAATTTCTTATTAAAATCATCAAGCTCCTTTAAGGAGGTATGAAAATCAAAATCTTGAAAAATTCTTCCATTTTCATTAATTCATTATATGATGATCTAAGTCTCATAGCATTCTCACCAGTAGGGATATCTAATATATTTAGTCAAGAACCCAAATTGGCTCCACCATCAGCTCCATATACCACCTTCTTAGTAGGAACAAAACTTTCATGCCTCACTAAGTTAG
Source organism: Viscum album (assembly GCA_963277665.1). Classification (NCBI taxonomy): domain Eukaryota; kingdom Viridiplantae; phylum Streptophyta; class Magnoliopsida; order Santalales; family Viscaceae; genus Viscum; species Viscum album. Next base: position 1,527,710,779 of record OY728135.1, on the reverse strand, counting down.
GATTAGATCTAACACCTTCCTAGGATGGTTTGGGGTCCCTTTTATCCCCTTATGGGATGGTAAAAAAACCATCGACGACAGTCACAGGGTCGTGCGATGTATGCAATAGATCTGAAATATCATAAGAAACAAAAGTCAATGATTGATAAATGACACCTTATGGAACACATCTAAAATTACATGGACACTCCTCCTCTATATAAAGTAATGGGAATAGACACATTTTTCTCTTGAAACTTTCCTATAAAAGAAATGGACTCGCCAACACAAGTTTGTGCTTAATCTAAAATATTCCCTTCAGTACTTAAAGGATCGGTGTTGGACCCCTTGTGGGAGGAAAGTGAAGCAGATCCTACAAAGGGTGAGAACAATCATATGGGAACATTAGGTGAGTTATAAGACTGAATGACGTTATGGAGACTTACTATGGTGAATATTCCTAACCAACTTCTTTTCCCTTTTCTGTTTATTCTATGATATGGTGAAGGGACCTTGTCAGTCATCTTGAATATACGCATCAGAGTTGGAAATGGTCCCCCACCATCTCCTTTTCCATTAGGATCTCACTTGGAGACAACCTCTAGGCTCTAGGGTAAATCCCTCAACCCTGATTGGGGTACCTGTTGAGGTGTATCTTGGAGATACTAGTTTTGGTGACACAAAATTCTACAATTCAATGGGTTTCCTTATTAGTAGTCCCTCTACCTACAAAAATTATTGTGGATTAAAAGGTAAAGTAAAGAATCTTACATCACCAACATCAATAAATTCATCCCATTCATCATTAGACTGGTCATTTATTCCCTCAGTGGCACCTCAGTCTAGTATATCAGTGACCCAATTTGTGGCTAAGATCTAATCATCAGTTACATATAACAACATCTCCAACTCTTGAATATATTGTCCCACCTCAGAAAAATTAGTGTTTGGGTAAAGATCAGAAGGTGCTCGAATATCCCCAAGTTGGGGTATACATGTGATCTCCTGGTGAAATATCCATAAGTCTCTAATATTAAGATTATATTTTCATAGGTTTCATATAATCAAATGTTGATGTGGCTGGTTGTGAGGAAGAGTTGACATGTTTTGAATTTAAGATCCTTTCAAGCCTCTATACTCTTGCAGGAGACTGGGAAACCAGAGCTCAGGTCTCCTCTCGGTGATGATGACTAGACCACCTCAACCTAGAAGATGTGGGTTTTTCAACTCCAGACTACTCCGTGGTCCATTTTTAATATTTTTTTAAGACTTTGGAGCTTCAAAATCATCACCCTTAGGCTGAGCCTTCTTATCATTATTACCATTCCCAATAGTGCTCATAACATCAACTCATGGAATTCTTATTGTTAACACCCCTTGAGGGTAGAAAAAAATCCAGGAACTAGAGTACCTGGAGTTTAACATGATGGATAACATGATGGAGGTGGCTTGATTGATGCTTGGGATACCTCTAGGGTCATGAGGATCCAAAATTTCCAAGACACCATCAGGTGTTTCTCAAATCAAGCATGTGGGGGGGGGGGGGGGGTGACATTCGACTATTGTAGACACTTGAACTGGAAGGAAAATTAATATAGAGCATAGGCTTCACATATGATCTCATCATCAATACAGTTTTCCATAACATAGTCTCTAAACACAATCAAGTAAGACCTCAAATCATTATCACCTTGGCCATCATCAATGAACATTCCGATAGGCAGATCACCATATGGGAAGAAGTTAAACTCTCCTAGTACATTCACATTCTTTAGATCTTCTCTCTATTTTAGAGATAAAGGCTGAATACAGAAAAAATCCCAAATGAATGGATGAAACTAGCCTTTAGGAACTTCAAATCCACTCAACATGGTATAGGAACTAAAGTGTGTCGCAATCCACCTCCAAAAAACTTGAAATGTCCATAAAATTTGGAAGGGGGACTTCCCTATATATATATTTATGTGAAATAATAACTAGTATATTTTCTCCAGAATATGGGCATATAGACCTATGTAGTTACCATATGCTAATTTTTCCACTATGAAGAACGTCTCTAGACTCACATTGTCATTAGATTTTTGGACTGGTAGCGGGTAGGTACTCAACCAAATCTCAAGAAATCCAACAATATGGGTACTTATAGGGACATAATACTTTAATTTTTAACCCCATAGGTTATACTAGCCTTGCTATAAGGTAGGCCCAAATTTTCTAGGAATGCTACGATTCTCCAACAAAGGGAATCCTATTGAGAACTAGTAGCTGGGGCCTTCTCCTTTTGGTTTAAGGAAGGAATTCATCCAAATATTGGAATGAATATCATAATTTGGGTGAGGGTACCATTTTAGAAACTTCTAGGACAACTTAAATGGCTCAAAAGATGAGATCAGTGTCCTTTCAAAATTATCCCATATCACTTCTGATGGGATGAACTCCTCACACATCTCTCCAATAATGGGCACTCCTGAGATTTTTTAGATGTACCATAAATTGATGTCAGATTTCACATGTTTTTGATGAAAAGTGTTCATCTATATGCTCTAGCAGCTCAATAGCTCATGGATGATGTACGAGTTCTTGTACATGTATGTCTGGTCCACTAGAAAACCTCATAAATCCCAACCACTTTCAGCTCAATTTTAAATTATGCACAAGTTTGGAACACTCAGTATGCACATATTCACTTTGTATTGACTCTCCCTCCAAAATAGAAGTCCCAATCATCCTTCCAACCTTTCGATTGATCTATTTTGGAAGCAAAAAAGATTGATTAATTGCAGTGAGGTTTCAATTCCTGGGTGTGAGGCTTTAGATTTGGGGCACATAGGCTATGGTGCATGATGCATGTAGTAGGAACTATTATTTCATTGATAAATACACCATTATAGGATATTTTGGAAGTGGGATAGTTAGTGTACTAAAAAAACTAGGACTTTGATGAATAACTCTACTCTGGATGAAAGCATCTCTCAAAAGGCTATGGTCGTAAAGTGGCAGTTGATCACTTAGCGGGAACTCACGTTTGTTCTTCTTTAAGTATTTCATCAAGTCTGTAAGGGTGGAGTCACACATATCATAATAATTTAGCCCAACAGTTTTGAGAATCTCCCTAACATGAGCGAAGACTTGATCATCAGAAGCCCTTTGAGTAGCCATTGAAAATCTACAATGAGATATCATTATTTTCATTAAAGTTAAAATATTTGTTTTTTGGAATTTATGAAATTTTGGAAAAGGGGTGAAATCTCATAGGTCACTTGACCAAGTGACCTCACGCAGGTCACTCACCACAGTGACCTCGCACAGGTCACTCTCCCAAGTGACCTCATACATGTCACTCTCTCAAGTGACCTGACACAGTTCACTCACCCAAGTGTCCTTACACAGTTCACTCACCCAAGAGACCTCATACTGGTCACATGCCCAGGTGACCTTATGTAGATAAAGGCATATCATTTTCTTGTGTGAGGGTATTCCCCAAAATTATTGAGTGAATGACAAGTGCAGCGAGAGAAAGAGAAACACGAATTAAAAACATGGCTAGAGAAAAAAATACTGAAAGAAAAAGAAATAACTACTGGGAAGTCAACACTATTTATATACATGGTTTCCCTATGCGGCCAACCTTCACAGATGACCTATGTGACCCACCTGTGCACTTGGTGTATGAACTCAATCCTCTATCTCCCCTTTTGGTATTAAGGGTAAGTGGTGATGTTTGATAAACTCAAATGTGGAGATACTCAAATACATGAGTACCAATAGGTGAAGGTTTCATCAATATCTTTCTCTCCCACTACATCAAGATCAAACCCTATTCTTCCAATTAGATCTAGTCTCAGGGGGGGGGGGTGGATTTTTTGACACTCCATTTTAATATGTGGATGAAAAGATTTAATAGAAAGTACCTCAAAGTGGTAAATGAGAGAATGGTATTTAAGGAACTCACCCAGGTCAACTTGCATTCCCTGCCCACATTTGAAGAGGCTTACTCAAGCCCTTCCTGTGTGGCCCAGTAAGAGAAGCCACACCCGCACGAAGGCCCTTCACGAGACACCTGTATGATAGACCTGCGCAAATGTACTCATTCACCCAAGGTCCCAAAATTTCCTATAAATAGGACCATTGAGATCTCATTTGAAATTAATGAACAAAGAAGAGACCTCTTGTAGCAATGCTCACCTAAGTGTCTCACCCAAGTCCTCCAAATTCTTAGGTAGTTCCTTAAGCCTACCAAAGAAGGGAAAGTTAATATAAATCAATGGATTGAGGCCCCTCAGGGTCTATAGTACCAATAATACTGAGAGGAAACACCCTCTAGTCAAAAATACCAGAGATAAGAACCCTACCATCACTCAAAAATTGATCATCAGTCGTCTTATGACACCTAAGGAGATCATTGGAGCCTAGAGTAAGACCCCACCCAAGTGCTTTTACCAGGTTTTCCATCACCCAAAGGAATCTCCAGCTCACCTAGGTCTACCCTACATGAAGAAACTTTGGATCAAACAGATCTACCTTGCATGAAACATCTTTATCTTTCCCAAGTCTACCATATGTGAGACATATTTAGCTCACCCATGACTCACCAAAAGGAGTCACCTTCTTTCCACCCAGGCCTCACTTACACGATCAATCATTTGAGACCTCTTTTATACCACTAATTCTGAGGAACCTATTCCTATAGATCCCTTATCTAATGGGGACCAAGACAGGGCCTCCCCCAAAGCCTCTAGATATGTATAATCAGAACACAAGGCACATCAACGTGTCCTCTCTAATATACATTCTTATGGTAATAAAGGTTCTGCATTTATACTACACAATAGTTGGGATCCTCAGAGTGTTTTCAATTATAAATTTCCATAGTAATGAGGATCTCAACCTTAGGGATAATGATGGGACCCCATAGTTGAAAATAAGAAAGGATATGGGCACATAAAATCCCTTTATCACCCCCCAATTCCCCTAAATGTCTCCACCATTGTCTACCAGCATATGAGGAGTAAAATGTATCAGAATATAGTCCTTTTATGGATATTTCTCTCACCTTTCCATAGGGAATAACTTTTGTAGTAATCCTCTAGAATTTATTGTGGGGTATTCTTTCCACCTTTCATAGCCCTAACCTCATTCACCAGTAGATGAAGGACATAATGGGGTTTTCTAGATATTCCATTTCCTCTTGTTTCTCACACTGAGCATGAATCCCATGGGCTTAGAGGTTAGTGATGATCATGAAATCCACACGATAAAATGCCTATATTAGGAGGATATTCCCTTTTTAGTTGATCTTGAAAAGGTGAAAGATGTTATGACATGGGAGAAACTATGTAATGTTTTCAAGATTCAAATATTCTTAGGTTTGGAAGGATATTACTACATATTCATTAGACATTTCTCGAAGTTGGATTCTACGATGACCACTATCACTCATAAAGGATTCAAGTTTATTTGAGATGATAAATGTTAGAGTTCTTTTATTGATATGAAATGTCTTTTGACTTATGTGCCAATGTTTACTCTTCCAGAGGCTGGTCAGGGCTATGTGGTCTTTTGTGACATATCAGGTTTGGGTTTAGGCATCATCCTTTTGCAGGGTGATCATGTGGTAGCTTATGGTTCCAAACAACTTATGCTAAATGAGAAGAATTATCCAACCCATGATCTCGATATCATTGGTATGATGCAAGTTCTTAAGATTTTTTAGAATTATATTTTTGGTGAAATGTTTTCCATTTATTACAACCACAAAATCTTGAGTTATATCTTATCTTAAAAATATTTGAACCTTCAACACTAGCATTGGGTGGAGTACTTGTGGTCTTTTTATTTTGACATTTCCTACACCCCTGTTAAGGGGTATATCATTGATTATTATTTGAGTAGGAAAATTCAGACCCAATCCATTAAATAATCATAAAAAAGTGGAAGATAATGGATGTATTTGCTCAGTTTTATTTGGGAGTCCATTAGAACGAGTTTGAGGTTGTTTTGGCGAGCGTGTAGTTGACCTCATCTCTTCTCAAAATGATTCTTCAGGAGAATCAGTTTGATAATAAACTTATTGGAATTAGGAACTCTATATATGATATAGAAACTATTGGTGACTGGCCATTATCTTTATAGAGTATCCTATGTTTCTAAAACTAGTGTGTTGCGCCTTTTTTTATGAGAAAGGCTGTGTCGGGGGATTTCCATGATTCCTAGTGGATTGTTCACTTGGGTACCACAAAGATGTTTTATGATATGTAGTGGAAATTCTGGTGGGTAGGTACGAGACAAGACATCACTGAATTTGTTTCTTGTTGTTATACCTACCAATAGGTCAAAGCTAAGCACCAGAGACCTTTGGGTTTACTTCAGCCACTTCCAGTGATGACTTGGAAGTGGGATGAGATTTTTATAGACTTTGTGGTTGGGTTTACACATACCCCTCAAGGTAATAATATGATATGGGTTTTGATTGATAGGTTTACCAAATCGAATCACTTTATACCCATTCAAGATACAACCAAAGTTAAGGACTTGAGATGTCTCTATGTATAGGATATTGTTAGGTTTCATGGATCTCCATTTACTATAGTGTCTAATATGAATCCCCATTTCACTTCTCACTTTTGGAGGGGCCTCTAGGTGGAAATAGAATTCCAAGTGAGATTGAGCATGACATATCATCCACAGATGGCCGACTATAAATAACTATCTATAAATATTTTTGAGGAAATTATTCGTTTCTGACGTTCTTGACTTTAGTGGATCTTGGGATGACTATCTGGGACTGGTTGATTTTTCCTATAACAACAGTTATAATTCCAATATCATAATTGATCCTTTTGAGTCCTTGTATGGTAAACCCTATATATCTATGTTGTGTTGGTCATATATTGGTGAAAGTTCCTTGGTTTGACTAATTTTGGTCTAAGAGATGATGATGAGGATTCAGTCGATCCATTAGAGAATGGTGATGGTACAGATCCAGTATAAATCCTATTCTAATTATCATCAATGACCATTGGAGTTTTTTGTTGATGACTAGGTGTTTTTGAGAGTTTCACATTGACTGGGTTACTGACATCTTGAAAAATATGGAAATCTTTCTCTTTAGGTTTGTTGGTCCTTGATTTTGATCTGAGTATATTGAAATGAAAATCTTGAATTATTATTGATGGAATTGATATTCTAATATATCTTGTCGAGTTTTTAATCTGTGTATCCTTTTTGATGTTTCCGTTTTTTTTGTTGGTGTTGTGTAGCATCATTCCTCCAAGAAGTCATTTGAATAGGCCACGTGAGGAAGTTGCTAGTGGATCACAGTGAGTGAATCCTCCAGTAGACCTGAATCTTGTTGAGATAGTGGTGCATTTTGTCCAAGATTTGGGATAAGTACTTTCATCCATTCCCATTCATGATCCATTAGTATAACCTCAAAGGGATAAATCTAGTGTTTGTGCTCAAGAGTTTCTTCATCAAAAACCTCTAGTATTATAAGGATCTAACAATCCTAAAGAGGATGAGGATTGGTTGAAAAAGATTTTTGAAACTCCCTTTTACATGGGGATGAAAATATTTAATAGAAAATAAATCAACATGGTAAAGGAGAGAAGGTGAGTTAAATAACATGTCCTAGTCAACCTGTGTGCCCCACCCATGCCCTAAGAGGCTTGCACATGCCTTTCCTGCGTGGCCCAGTAGGATCATCCACACCTATGTGAATGCCCTGTGCAAGAAACTTGTGTGATGGACCTACATGGATGTACTCCTTTGCCTAGGGTCCTAAAATTTCCTATAAACAGGACCCTTGGGCTCCTCATTTGACATGACTAAATGATGAAGAAACTGCTTGAAGCTCTACTTGACCAAGTTTATCACTTGAGTCCTATAAACCCTCAGGTAGTACCTTAAGCCTATAAAATAAGGGAAAATCAGTAACGATTAATGGATTGAGCCCCCTCAAGGTCTATAGTACCATGAATCTTGAGAGGAAACATCCAAATTCAAAAATACTAGGGTGAGTGACCATTCCATTACTAAAAATGTGAGCATCAATTGTTCAAAGACCCTTGGAGCATAGATAAAACCTTGCCTAAGTGTTGTTTCCAAGGTTTTCTGTCACCCAAATGCATATAAATTTCACCTAGGTCTACCCTGCACAAAGCACATTAAGCTTTAATAGGTCTACCTTGAAAAATACATCTTTATCTCGCCCAATTTTACCTTGTGCGAGACATATTTAGCTTACCCAAGCCTTACCTAAACGAGTCACCATCTGTCTACCCATCCATCACCTATGCAAGCCACACTTTAAGCCCTCTTTCATACCACCAATGGAAGGGAAACTATTCCTTTATTTCTCTCATCTAGGAGGGGGGATAATCCAAGGACTCCCCCAAATCCTCTAGATATGTATATCAGAGCATAGGGAACATTAGTGCGTCCTCTCGATTATACATTCCCATGGTAATGGAGGTCCTACATTAATCCTACCTAATAGGTGGGATCTTAAGAGTGTTTTCAATTATAAATTCCTCAGTTAATGAGGATATAAACCTTAGGGATAATGAAAGGACCCCAAGGTTGAAAATAAAAGAGTATATAAGCACCTGAAATCCCTTTCTCTCTCCTTGATTCCACCAAATGACTCCACCACCATCTACCAGAATATGATGAGTAAAATATCTCGATAGAGAGTCCTTTTATGGATCTTCCTCTCCCTTTACCATAGGGAATAACTCATAGAATAATCCCCTAGTATTTTTTTCTGGTTATTCTCCTTGACTTCTGTAGCCCCAACCTTTTCACCAGTGGATAAAAGAGATAGAGTGGCTTTCCAGATCTTCCACTTCCTCTTGTTTCTCACACCGAGCACAAATCCCATAGGCTTAAATGTTAGTGTTGATAATGAAATTTTCATGATAAAATACCTATCTTAGGAGGATATTCCCTTTTAGTATATTCCTCTCACCTTCCCAATGGCCCTCCAATTCTGTGTAATACCTAAAACCATGTCATCACCTCAAAGGGACATATTCCAAACAAGGAAACCCCTTGGACCTCCTGATTGTCACTCCTCCACAAAAGTGTTTACACCTTGCCCCACCTAGAGGTGAAAGAGTAGTAAACAAATAATTCCTAAAGGTGGAATCACTAAGGGAAATGACTTACCTATCTTAATATAGAGTCCTTATAACAAATCTTACTCTCTCCTTAACAAGGGTCTCCTCTATAGGTGTAATCCCAACCATCCGAACTACATGGGATTTAATTCTCATTCAAGTGAGATACATAGGAAGCCTCCTTGAGGTTCAAACCCAAAACCCCAATAAACCCTAATCTTCGATGGTCCATATTTCTGGTAGGGTCATATCCAACTAGGGATTCCACATCCCTTCCAGGTACCATGGACTTCTTAGGTGTAAGTCCCACACTAGCTTTTACTAGGAACTTTTTTTCTATACATCCTTGATGTGAGATATTAAACTGCACAATTTGGTCCTTATCACGTGACTTTAAAAGGTATGATGTGTCTCATTAAGTAGCACTGAACTATGTGGGTTTTTATTCCTTTTACAGGGATACACAGTAAGCCCATCTCATAGACCTGATCCTGATATCAAAACAACTACCGTCTTCCTAGAGGATGATAAAATTCAGAGCACCCCACTGTGTGGATTAAAACCAACATCATGATAATAAAATACATAAGAATATATAATCTGTTTACAAAAGGGTACCATCTATAGATCACCTCAGATATATAGAGATGTCTCAATCAATGAATAACCTCATATACATATAGATTATTCTAAAGAAAATACATGATAACAATTGATTGATAATTAAAGAGTGACTTATTTCATATTTGGTACTTAATAAAGGATTCACAAATATGTCTTAAATCTATAAGAGAGTCATGGATTAATAAATAATTCCCCTAAAAATGGTGTGATGAGCCCGACCTCCCATTCTCTCGACCAATGCGAGTCCCTAAGTGTTGTTGGAGCCATTTCATAATGACCATCTACCTTTAGGAAGTAGGTTCATGAAACATTATAAATAAGTGAGTTGTTGGGTGTTTCCATATCCACAAATAAAACCCATTGGAAACCGCTAAAAAAGATGTGGATATATGTGTTTGACATGAATGATTGTGCCACCACCACCACAAAATTCCATTCACACCCGACATGGTTTTCAAGGATGAAACAAAAATGGTGAACCTGATGTGAATCCTTAACCAAAATTACTGTTTCACCCACATGTAAGGACCCTTTCATGCTCACAAAACATGAAAGAGTGTCAAACATGAATTTAAAACAATCAATTATGCATGATTTTATTTATTAATATGTTTATTTGAAATGGATTTCTTGTTTATGTTTGTCAAGCACATTCTAGGAACTTTCATCCAGAAATACCTTCAATCCAAATGGTATCTTACTAGTTTAAATAGACATATGCTTCAACTTCTGCATAGGTGGGATCCTCATCCAACTAGAGGATATTATCACCAACCTAGTGCCTTCAACACTAGGTGTCAAATGCACTGATTTGGGAGTACATCCTCAATGAAACTGTCCTAAATTTAGAGGCTTCATAAAAAGACCTCCAGCTTATTGAGAACCATCGACCGTTCACTTAGCAATAGTTAGTGGCCTATAAGAAATCTACACTAGTTTCCATTTTGATCCATTTTAGGAGTCTATCCTCGAAACATAGCAAAAAGTTCCTCCCTTATCTCAAGAAGGCTAATAAAGAGGTCACCAATGACCTCATCCCAATAGAATATGGGCCCCACTGAGGGGATCCTGCCAATAGTTGCCGCTTCCAATGTCACAAAACATAAAACCCTTATCATGATGAGGGTGTTAACCTTGGGAGTCCAGCACAGGTCACTCAAAACCGGGCACTCAGGATAGTTTGCTGAGGGAAGCGATTAAGAAAAAGGTAATGAGACCATACCTCTATTCTTTCTAGATAATCCCACCAATCAAATACAATAGAAAATTATGAGTGGGAATACACAACTTCCCATGTACACCAAGCCTACTAGCTCAGTCTGGTAGCACTCAGGGAAACCAGCTGACAAATCTTGATAGCAAATTGGGGGAAAAACCAAATCTCTTCCCCCACATGCAGAGTCTATCAGTATATACTGATAGGAAATAAATGATAAGAAAAAGTCCACACCCCTAATACAACCATGAAATTGTCATATATGCCTGTTTCAACTTCTAAAGTCACTAAATATATCCTAAAAATGATGAAAGGGAAAATGAAAATTTCTACCCACATCCTACAAACCAGCTGAGATATAATAATGATAGAGGCAATGGTTGAGAGGTGGAAACACAACTTCATCCCCACAATTTGGGTGACTCATAAACATAATATGAGGGTCAATATAAAGTATACACATATATCTTCTCCTATCTAGGAGGTTCATAAGCCAAATCCTATGATAAATGGACAACTAGATCAGGCCCATACCCCCATTCCAACTAGAGGTCATCAGTCTATCCTAATGGACACTCTAGGGTAGACATATATCTCTGAAAAAATTACATAAATATATCAGAAAATTTTGAAAACAACATGGGAGATACTCAAATAGGTATCTATATATGAAAGTCTTTATCCATAGAAAGCAACCCCAATCACCCACAAGAAAGCGTCCAAAAATAAGCCTCACCAAAGGTGATTGTAAAATGAAGAGCCAATATACAATCCAAATCTTCTCAATGCTAGTGTTTTTGAAGCCCTCAGACATTCATCTATGGAGTCTCATGATCCTACTCATTTGTTACAAAATTAAGGAAATAATAGCTATAATTGCAAAGTTCCTCCCCACAACTTTGTTTCCAGCAATTTTGTTGGTTCTCCCCAAACATCTTACCATGAATGCATACTTCATGCCCAAGATCCAATCGATCACAAGAGCCCACATCCTAATGAGTGTCATGGAAAAACTCCTCATGGATAGAAGATCAAACAATAAGGAGGCCTTAACCTCACTATTATATGCCCTGAAGGTCCTCCCTAGGGTATACACTATAGGAATTCTCCTTAAAGTAAGACATCAATCCATGATGGTAGTCCTCCCCATGATGACATTATCTATGAAGTTCCTCCTCACAGTGACACTTCATTTTATCAAGAAGGTCCTACCCTTATCAAATAAACTACGGGGAAGACCTCCTATCATGAGACACTTAGGAAAATGAGGTCATTCATGCCTGATGCATCATCATTGATAAGTGAATCATTTCTAAATGGGAAGATAACCCAAGGCAATAATTATTCTCTGAACCACCCTTGCATCATTTGCCTTTTAATATGATAGAGGAAATCCCTATTGACCATGCTGTTTACAAAAAATAAATGGGGAAACATACCCTTTGGTCAGACCAGGTTGAAGAACCTCTTGACCAAGATGAAGAAGACATATTGATAATGAGGAGATAGTTGGATTAAGATAATATACCAGTCATGTTATGGACTTTAGCCACCCCCAATACAACATTGCAGAGGTATTGTTGGAATATTTTTTTCATGAAATACACCTAAATATATGGACTACTCTCCATCACCTAAAAACAAAAGTCATTCCTTATGATGAATATCCAAGACATGTCAATGTAATAGAAGTTAGACACCATTAAATTGACTTGGAATACCTTCTAGCTTCATGAAATCTAAAATTGGGAAAACAATAAATATCCCTTCAATATGCATGTCTCGATGCATTGCAAGAGTTGTGTCAGCTAATCACTGATTCCTTATTCGGTGTTTATATCAAAGTATGGGGTGAACATAGGGTGTTGTATTCAACCTCACTCCCCAATCATCAAATCCCACTAAAAGTGACATCATGTAATTTCATAGATTTAGAAAAAATTTGAGGAATGGGCTCTAATATCAATAGATAGTATACACCTAAAAAATCAACCCTGAATTAATCTCAAAGACATCAAGGTATAAGGGAGTGATCCATCAATAAGCTCTTACATCAAGCATATAGAAATATTAAGAAATGCCGCTTAAGGGAAGCCAATAATCAAACATCACCAGTATATTTAGAAGTAGGTGGATCATGTTTAAATATACAATGAACTCAAACCTTGTTCAAACAAAGATCCATAAAATCAAAAGAGTATCCATGAAAATCTAGGAGCAACCTCAGCCCAAAGGGCTAGGGTATTTTTTAACAAAAACTTTGAGGTAAACAAACCAAGCTCAAAAGGTTATGAAGATGGAACGAGAGCATCCCTATACCATAGGGCTTGGGTTTTTTTACCTTAACCTCTTACTCAATGGAAGTTAGTATTTTCCTATTTAGGAGGAGCATCATAGAATGAATCCTCCTAGTTTTTCCAATCCCATGACCTAACTTTCTCACTAAGAACATGCACAAAGAAATTGTCTGGATATTCCCTTCAGATCACCTTCATTATATGATTATAAGAGGACTAGTGAAGGAGAGGACAAGGCCTTGCGATGTACAAAAAAAAAAAAAATCTATCAAGGAGGCTGATGAAATACCTACAATATGTTTTACATTCGTGAATGTCATTAGCACCACCCCTACAGGTGACATAGAACATGAAATCAGCATAGATGAACATGAGGAGGAAGTTTCTATTCATAATATAGTATACACCAAAATTATTGAAGAAGGTGTGTATACCCAGAACCGAAGGCTTGCTATGAATTTAGGTATTACCTCAACTTCTCGACTACTACCTCCTTAGTAGGCATTTTCTAAATAAAATGGTAATGGTGGGGCCACACCTCACCCACCACCCGTGGAGTTTGAACTACACAAAATTGAGGAAAGATTTTATCAATATGAATAAGTGATGAAGGAGTTGATAAAACTAAATGTAGAACTACTGAGGAAAAATCCCTACTAGATATGTTCTACAAGCGGAGCCTCACCCCGAGCTCCCTGCCGATGTGCCTAAATAAAATGGGTTCATTGTAGAAATTGAAACAAATCCATAACATCTATTCAATGTGGGGTATCGAAAACCAATATATTTATACCCCACAATAGTAAGATATCAGGAGATCTCTCCATTGGTTACATGACTAGATCTAGGACAGACACATCCTCATAGATTAGCCCCTATAGGTTACTCACCATGAGTACAAGCAAAACTACCATAACTAGCCCAACCTATTGTTCCCCTTCCTGATGCCCCTACCCAGTTGGTCATTCCTGACATCTCATAGACACTATTAAAACACTGGAATCTTGGTTAGAAACTATGGAAGGGTGATGTGTGCCAGTACAACCAGGGAGGGATCCTTACCACGAATGGGTGGATGCAACTCTTCCCTCTCCAAACTTTGGGAATCCTATGTTCCCAAAATTCAATTGTCCAAGAGATCTAGAATAACATATAACACACTTCATGTATAGGTGTGGCCCCATGTTGGGGACCCTTGACCAACAATAAGCATATAAGATTATATGTTTTGTATAGACTTCAGAAGGACTAACCTCAACCTAGTATACCATTCTAATAGCTGGATCAATCAAAGCATGGGAATATATTCACCGAAAATTACTCTATAAATTAAACTCTATGTTGTATAATAAAAAATTCCATGATTTCTACAAATTTTGGAAATGAGAAAATGAGAGGGTGTTGGATTTCATTTCTAGGTGGAAGTGTTTGACTTATTCTCTAAACTTGTAGCTCCCTCAAAAAGTTTTTCTAGGTCTTTACATTGAGAATATTTGTGACGAACTACAAACACCACTTATTCCAGTAAATTCCCAGGTGGATTTTGGGATCTTGATATAGTAGCATAAAGTTTGAAAGATTATATTTTGTGAACCAAAGATAACTCCCATCCTGTGTCGGTGTCTCAAGGGAAGAGGACGGGTAGAGTGAAAGCCGTAATGGTTACGTTGAAACTGTCCTCTACACCGACTCCAACTCCAAAGCTTGCACCTCCTTGTATAGTACCACCTATTGGGTGAAAAAATAGTATCCTTATTGGGATCAAAGGAAAGAGGTAAAATGATCCCTATTTGGATACAATAGAAAAAAATTCTATTCCTTCCGAGATGAGCAGGTTCCTAGCTACTTCTTAGTAGCCTTAGAAAATAACCTGTTAACCCTACCAAAATCCAAAAGACCTAACCAATTCAGCCTTGATGATAACTTGAATTATTATACCTTTCACTAAATATTTGGGAACACCATCTAGGTATGTTTCACTTTCAAAGAGATCCTACAAAATATTATTGATTTTGGGTAAGTGAATCTGGGAAAACCACTCGCACAAGTAACATGTGTTTCTGTTGTCACTCCAGAGGAAGAGGGTGAATGGAAGGATGTTTCTATAAAGAATTCATAAAAGTTAAGTAATTGAATGACTATAAAAAAAATAAAATTGAATCATGTTATCCTCCGAGCATAGTTGAAATAACTAACTATTCCCCCAACTGCTTCCCTCAGTGCTGCAACCCTCCAAAGGACAGTCTTATAAAAAAACATGACCAAAAGAGTAGAAAAAAAACACAAGAAGATGAACCAGTACCAAGTAAAAAGTTATATTTTATTACTTCATTCCCAAATCTATGGGCATTGCCCCACAAAATAGTATCACAAGATTTTACTCGTGATACAGAATCCTCATCAGATAAGGAATTGATCTTCAGTTCCATTAATTTCATTCACTTAATGGATCCCTTATCTGATGATGAGTATGAACATGAACCTAAGTTCCCTACACCCAATTGGGGAACTAGAGGAATAGGCCATAGGGTCCAAGGATACAATGGAAGACGCAGTCATGGTAGAAATCAATACTTCAGCTACGTCCCTTCTCAGACCATCTATGATGCCAAAACTCACGAGAGAGCCCTCTAGTAAGCCCTGTAGGAGTAGGAAAGTTCCTCCGAATATGTTAGGTGTCACCCTAACTCGATCATCCTAGAATATCCATTAGAGGGGATACAATTATCTAGCCGACCTCATCAAGTAAGAAGACCTATTTGGCCTAACACACTGAAGTCATGAGCACTATTAAATTCTATTTTGAAGGCCGATCTACCTACATTAAGTACTTCATCTCTTTAATAACCTATGAAAGAGTAGATTTATGATGGAAAGTGTATACATTTAGCCCAAAAGTATGAAATTTTGATGTAATTAGACCTGGTTACAACTAGGTTGTTGATCTTGGATGCTCTAAGTCTATTGAAAGACCCCATCTAAGCACTCATATAGGATTTCCTGAGCCCCCAGGAGTTTCAAGATGAGGTTTTCACTGCTAAAATATATTGTGTATAGATCAATCCCACTAAATTCCTTATGATCATCTCTTTTATAGAGTAGGAAAATGATTTTGTAATACAAGGACACATTAGAACATTTTATGTGTATTGTAGGATAAATCACATTGATATTCAAAAGGATTTCATTAATATTGGTTTAGGAGTCAACCTCATTATGATCTAAACACTTTTTCAACTGGGTTATAGAAGGGCCCACTTGTCCCCTTCTTCTATAAATATATAGGGTTACAAAAAAGTGAGCAATAATATCTCAGAAGAATCAAGATTAGGGATTAATTTGGGGACATCGTATTTGACTCATAATTTCCAGTAGTCCAGAAAGATACAACCTTCAATGTTATTATAGGAAGGACTTGATTTCATTAGCATGTGATCTTCCCATCTTCATATCACAAATGACTTAAATATTGAATTAATGATCAAATTGGGACGTTTTATGGTGATAAATCCCCATTATAATCTTTCAAATCATAATAAATTGATGTGGGATTCTACTAGAGGGAAGGGAAACAACTTGAAAATAATGATGTCTCTTGGTTAATTGCCAAAAATGGTCTAGAAATAAACCTATACAATCCCTTAAAACAACTTAGTGAAAAATAAATGATTCCATTAAATCATATCAAAGACATAATCCCCGATTTGGGTATATATTAAATAACCTTCATGATATCAGTTAAAATGACTGAGCCCAAAATCGCTGAAAAGGTTGTTGACTCTCCAGACAGTGATAAAATCTTAGGTGAAAATACCCTCATTCCATCACTTGAGATTCAATAGATCCCTACTTCATCAGTTGAGTCAGAAAAGGATGTCATGTCACTAGGGGAGAGTAAACATACTCCTTCTATGAATATATTCTCCCCTATAGGACTTCAAAGAAACCCCACATTATCAGTCTGGTTGGAGGAAATTGTTTCATCTTCCAGATGTTAAAATATGGGAACCTCTACCAACCCTAAGAATTTTTTTTCATCACATAACCCCTAGGAGTGAGGTAGAAGAGAAATAGGAAGAGGATTATGGCCTCAGGGATTCCCCTCCAGCATTTAAGGAAGGTTTCTCTACCACTATTGATGAACTCAAACAAATAAATATGTGTATAGAAGAGGACCCATGACCCACTTTGATCAGTGCAACCATGTCTTCATAAGAACAAGAGGTATATAAATTATTTTTTGAAGAAAAATTGGGAAATGTTTTCTTGTAATTACACAGATATGTTGGGGCCCGATCCTGAGGTGGCCACTCACCACCTGGGCTTTCCATAAAATCACCTAAGTTACAAATAGACTACCAAAAGGACGCACTCAACTTATACTACCAAAATTGAGGCTGAAGTTGACAAACTTATCAAGTCCAATTTCATTTGGTAAGTCCAATATATGAAATTTATATCCAAAATAGTCTTATTGAATAAGAATAATGGGAAAATTAGGGTCTACATTGAATTTGGAGATCTCAACCGATATTAATTGAAATATGATTTCCTAGTTCCATTTTCTAAATTACTAATTGATGCTAAAGTTGAATATCATGCCTTTTCCTTCATATATGGTTATTTAGGGTACAACCAAATCTATATAAACCTTGAATAATAGGAAGACACTGATTTTACAATGCCCCAAGGGGTGTATTGCTATCGGGTAATGCCATTTGGCTTGAAGAATGATGAAACTACATACCAATATGCCATAATATCGCATCTTCAAACCCTTTTTGGGAATGTCTGTCGAATGCTTTATCGATGGTCTAGTGGTTAAATATTGGCAATGTTCCAATCACCTAGCTTATCTTGAGATCACATTGAATAAACTGTGATAATATAGCCTAAAGATGAACCCCTTTAAATGTGGTTTTGAAGTTACCTTGGGAAAGTTTCTCAGCCTTGTGGTATTTCATCATGGCATCGAAGTTGATCCTAAGAAAAAAAGTCTATCCTCAATATGTCCCCTCCTCAAAACCTCAAAGAGTTGAGGGGATTATAAGGATGCCTTTCCTTTTGACCTTTTATAAAAAACATCACAGGAAAGTGTTTTCCCTTCACCATGTTGACGAAAAAGTGGGTCACATATCAGTGGACTAATGACTATTAGGAATCATTATATGGTCTCAAGAAATATCTTTTGATTCTACCAGTGCTAATGTGGACTATTGAGGGGAAGTTTCTCATTTTGTATATTACTTCCCTTGAATGATCACTGGGTGATTTACTTGCACAAAATAATGAAATTGGGAATGAAAACAACCTTTATTATTTTATTTGAACCATGCTGGATACCGAGACCCATTATTCAGATATTGATAAGAGTTATTTGGAATTAATCTTTGTAGTTCAAAAACTGAGGTACTATCTATAACATCATGAGATCCATTTGATCTCTCATAGAAACCCACTCAAATAAATCCTCACCCATCCTATGTTAACTAGACGTTTGGCACGATGTACGGTCATCTTGTAACAATTTGACATTCAGTTCTTGAATTAGAAAGTAGTAAAAGTCTAGGAGTTAATAGACTTCCTTATAGAATATCCCTCTATAGAAACAAAATCGTTGAATACTTAATTTTTTAATGAAGAGATATTCTCTATTCAAGATGACCCCTAGAAATAGGAAATGTATTTTTATAACATCCAAAAGACCAATTGGGAAGAGAGTAGAAAACCCCAAGCACAACAATGCTAGATTGGGAGTCATGCTCATCTTTCCAACAAAGGTAGTCTTATATTACTCATTCATGTTTTAAAAAGGATACAAAAATAATGTGGTAGAATATTAGGCCCTCATCATAGGGTTAAAACTGACACTTCAAATTCTAGTGGACCCCTTGAAGGTAAAAAGTGATTCAGAGTTGGTAATCAAGCAGATCGATGGTGATTATGCCATCAGAAAGGAAGAGATAAACCCCCTACCTAACTATGTACACAGACTAATGGAATAATTCCCCTCAGAGCTGACATTGAATGATATCCCCAGACTAGGATAAAATATTCATCAGTATCATGCACCACCAAATGGTCTCACCTTTTATTCATGCTGACATGGAATAAATCAACGAGGTTAATTCCATCCCTAAACGATAAGTTCCTAAAACTGGTTGCATGATGACCATTGTGGACTACCTTAAAAATGGAGTGATCTTGCTAGAAAAAGATGGAAAATAGAAAACCTGATGACAAGTGACCAACTTTACACTTTATGATGGGCCAAATCACCATAAAGTATTCTATAAATTGGTTTCAACAAAGTACTTCTTAGGTGAATTGATAGAGAAGAGGCTATTTATATCATGAAATAAGTACACACAGGGGACTATAGTTCCTACTAGTTAGGATTTAGGATTTACCATAAAATCCATAGGCCTAAATACTTATGGATTTCAATGACATAGGATTGCACAAAATTCACCAAAAAATGTCATTCCTGCCAAGTTCATGACAACTCTATCCATAAACCCTCAAAGTTGCTACACACATCCAAATACTCTTTTACATTCTCTATATATGGAATGTATGTTGTTGGGTTATATCCTCCAACTACAACCAAAAAATTCAAGTAAATTCTCACTACTAATGACTTTTTCTCCAAATGGGCTGAAGTAATACCTCTCAAAAAAGTCAGGACCAAAAGAATTATTAGCTTCGTGAAATCTAATATGATAACTGGATTTGGTGTCCCTCATATTATACTTACCGAAAATGGTACCAATTTCTATTCTACTAACTTGTAGAAGCTATATTAGTAGTACAATATCAAATCCAACCATTCATCTCACTGTCATATAAACTAATGGATAGATAGAGTCCTTTAACAATACCTTATCAAAAATACTCTATAAGATGGTGGATAAAGATAAAAATTCTTATCATGATAAGATATTGCATGCCTTGTTGGATTACCGGACTACAACCTGAACCACCACATGGGTGACCCTTTATTCACTTATATATAGGAGATAACGAGTCTTTACCATCGAGGTCCAATTTCCCTAGATTCACTTTTACATCTATGATTAACTATATGTAGAGGAGAAATATAAAAAATGGATGGATAAATTAGAGTTACATAATGAGAAAAGACTGTATACATTGCATCACTTAGAGGTCCATCAAAATTGGATAGCATGAGCTTTTAATAAGAAATCTCACCTTCACTCATTCTACTAAGGGGAATTGGTACTGGTCCTAAAAACCCTAACTATACTAGGAAAGAAACCTCCAAGTCTTGACACAAATTTGGAGGGACCTTATTCCATACATAAGGTCCACTATAATGTAGATTATTCCTTGATCTCAAAGGATAACAAGCATGTTAAAACCCCTACCAATGCAAAGTTCCTCAAGAAATACTTTGTGTAATCATTCCAATGGTTTTAATTACATGAACTTAAAAAGAATGACATAAGGTCCTAGTCATATGACCTAAAACTACAAGACACCATAGTCCAAGCTGTAAGACTCTAAACTATATATCCCAACATCCTAGTCACAAGATGTTAAATTATATGAAAACATCCTTTCTTCATGACATAAAACTATATGGTTCATGTACTTATTTCATGATGTAAAACTACATAACATTTTGATCTATATGCTTGAGCAGATCAGAATCCTTGGTTTTGGTCTCCCACCACACCCCCAGTCTTGAACTATGTGTAGCTTAACTCTCATCTCAATGGAATACTTAGTGATTCCCAAACCCAATGCCATAGGCCTAGCCTTAAAGTATAGAAATTATCCCTCTCTTGGATATAAGAAAGATATATGTAGGGGAATTCACAATCCATGGACAATGTTGATCCAAATGATTCCTTTATTCTTAGACACATTAATTCCACACATCATACTCCTTGTCCCAGAAAAATTTAGATCTTTATAATATTTCCTTGGACATTAGTAATATAATGTGTGATTCCATAGGATAAATTTGTTTTGAATATGCATTGATATGCCCCATTCTATCTTTGTATAAGTATACCTCAAAAGGCCTATCAACCAGATGCACCATCATCCTTAGGGGAATCCTCTTATATCTTCATAATCCCTGACAATATCATGTTGGAAACCGCTTTTTGAACATGGTGTATGGTTGATCCTTGCATACTTGTCTTATATCATTTATCCTGATCCGAGAACCCCCAAGATCGTGGTTATAATTTTCTTTATTGTGTATGAAGTGTGTTGGAACGTCCTTGGCCCGATAATCCCAATGTCACTCATCATTTCCATATTTATGGTCCTAGTCGTATCATATAAAATTGCAAGACACCAAACAACCTTACCAAACGATGCTAAATTTCATGATTAACATACCTCTTATTCAATATTAATATAATCATAGAACTACATATGGCTTGATTTTCACCCATGTGAGATACATAGAGATTCTCATATCATACATTCTAGTCCTGCCACCAAAAGATCAAAATTCCCAAATAATTTATTTTAATCACCTTTATATGGTGAAAGAAACCTCTATTACTCCTTATTTATCACACTGATCATAGCTCATGTGGGCTTAGGAGTTCTGGTAAAGGCTTCCTCACATTATCAAGGTGTATCAGTTCTCGTTAGGTTAAGCATGGTCTTGGATGAAATACCTTTAAAGGCACAATAAACATCCTTATTGCCTGATGTTAAACCACATGGTTGACATATACTGCTTGACGTAAATCCAAGAACTATGTGTGGATTGATTCTCTATTTGACGAGATATGTAGTGATGCTCAGATCCTACATCTTGGTATAAAAAAATATAAAAAATCCCCCCACTCTCTTATGTACAAACCAAATCTATATAGGAGGGTCCAGTATGGGTTCTCACCCTGATCATGAGCCCGTGTTAAAAAAAATCCCCCCTCTCCACACAAGAATTCGACCAGTATAGGGAATTTAATCTAGAACTACATATGACTTTATTCTCACTTTGATGAGATATATAGTAACACCAAGATCCTATGACTTGGGACCATACACATTATAAAAAAATATCCCCCTCCATGAGTATAGGTTAGAACTATATAGGAAACATTTCTCCCCATTCTTGGGTGATTTTGACATGAAATGCTCATTTTGTACTCAGGCACCTTCCTTACACAAACCAAACACTATGTATGGGGAAATCCAAATCTCCATAAGATTTCTCAATCCATTAGTGATATAATATATGATTCCTAAGGATACCTTTATTTTAACTATGCATTTATACTCCCCAGTCTATATTTTTATACGCCTCCCTCAAAATACATGTCAACTAGAGGTACATTATTCCTTAGGAGAAACCTCTTCTATCTCTATAATCCCAGAAAACTTTATACTAAAAACCTCTTTTCAAACATGGTCCATAGTCACTCCTTATATACCTATCCCATATCAGTTTTAGGATTTGTAAGCCCTTATATTTTGTCTTACAACTTTCCATCTTCATGAATAAAAAATGATGGAACTTTCTTGGTTAGATCACCATGAAAAGGGAAAATTTATAATCTTTCGGTCAAAGCTAAATGAAATTAAATTGTAGCCATAAATGTCCATATCATAAGATGTTAAACTTCATGGTCCACATCCTGGTCACACGACATTAAACTGCATGATGATTTAATCCTCTTTGGGGAGGGTCCTTTCTTCCTAGTGTTGGCTATCCGCCACATCACCTCGAAAAACCACATATAACTCGATGCTCATTCCATAAAGACATTTAGTGACACCTAGATTATTTATTCTAGGAAAAGCTTATACAATATAAAAAACATTTATGTTCCTCCATTTATGGACATAACCTTGATTTCATAAAAATTTATGGATTTCTCCCAATATCCTTCTTTTGTAAGTTTTCAGTCAAAATAGAATGCCCCCTCATTTACATACATACCAAATTTATATAGGAGTAGTTTCTCATTCATGGATAGTGCTGACCTGTATGATCCCTTCATTCTCAGACACATTCCCTTCACAGAACATCCTCTATGGTCTTGAGAAATCTAGGTCCGCATAAACTTTCTAACCATCAATAATAGAATGTACGATTCCTAAGGACACATTTATTTTGACCATGCATAATATAACCCAGTTTGGCTCTACATAAGTCTCCCCCAAAAGGCATATCAACTAGAGGCACCTTCGTTATCGGGATAAACCTCTTCTATCTTCATAAAACTTGACAAAATTATATTGGAAACTACTTTTCAAACATGCTTTGTGGCAATTCCCTTCACATTTGTCCCATATCATGTTTTAGATCTAGAAATCACAAAATCATAAATTAAAATCCCCCTTTTGTATATCTAAATAATGTCAGAACATTATCATCTAGCAAGCCTTTCTCAGGTCATCATTCCATAAATCACGGTCAAAGATGTTCAACTTAAAACACCTATTTCATTAGTCCGACTTACAAGACTCTAAATTGATAACAAAAAGTGATGTATTACTCACCAGGTTAAAAACCCAAAAAAAGGGAACCTTGGGAAAAAGTTGAGTTTTAGGTCATTGTACATGCACTCCACATGGTTTAGGTAAAAAAATTAAGTAATGAAAAGAAAGATTCATAAAAATTGGTAGGTTGAAAACCCACAAAGTGAGGCCTAAAAAAATCAAAGTCTTGCTCGCTAAGTCTTATTTATATCCGAATTAGGAAAAAATTAGGGTGATGATGAAAAAACTCAAACGTTTGAAGAATCTGTTACAAAATTCTAGAAACAGTTGAACTATGCTCACTATGTCTAAATACCTAGGAAAAAATTATATCACTCTCCCATTCCTATCATTGTAATGACAACACATCGACTCAGCGACATTCAATAAAATGAGTTAGTTTTAGTGTTATGTTATGATTACAATGAGGAAAAAACACAAAAATAGATGGTTAAGAATAAAATAATTTTCATTCATATTTTAAAATGAAAAGGAACTTACACATGCTGGAGTCTCTCCACCAAGTTTTACAAGCATTTCACGACATAGACTTTGATTTGTTAAACTGTAGCTCGATCATTATCCGTAGTTTTTCAAAATCCAACCAGTTGTATGGTGATGGCCTCTTCAGTGTGATAAAATTTATCCTTCTCTTCAACAATAGAATCTCCTACTTGTGCCAAAAGACTCTTTAATTATTGGTGGACTTGGACTATCTATTCCTTCATGACATCTAATTCTTTTTTAGGGCATACCATTTGGAGATATTTATCATCAATGCAGTGTAGATTTTTTGCCTCTTCCTTAGCATGGATGAGCTCCATCTGGGATACATTAACTCTAAGATATTCAAACTGGCTCACTAGCTACGTCAAAGCCTACTGTGATCTTTTCTCCTCTTCTTGTCACTGTATGATTGACTTCAAGACATGGTGGATCTTATAGTAATAAAATCCTTTATATACCAAAATGAAAAACATGGTTGGGAGTTGGTGAAGTCATCATGATAGATATTTGAGAGGTTTCCCCAAGATTAACTTCTAGGTGTCTCACCAAATGAAATGTAATGAGGTGTGAAATGCATCATGTTCCCCCCAAGTTTGAATCAGAGCCTCTTTTAGAGGGAGATATGTACTCTATGACTATTGCACTCAATGAGGCACCGGGTTCTACTCCCTCTAAAGTAGTATCAACTTCAACTTCTACTATTTCTTGAATTGGCATAGAGGTTCCCCCCTCAATATCATCTTTTGAAATCGATGACACTAGGTAATAGATGGGACTCACCATTAATATTGGAGGACAATCAATAGAAAGGGTAGGGAGATAATCAAAGTTGTTAATAATACTCACATTGATGGATTAACTGTTAGGATTTGTGCCTCTCTAATACTTACAATCTTAGTGTTTTGAGTAATGATTTATTAATGAGGAACATCCTTATGAGTTTTCTTGGAAACTAGGATAGAATGATCTCAAGAATCTCCCACTTTGGGGCCCTCAGCTATTATTCCATCAGCAATGGGAACACGATGGACTTTGATTCATTTTTCATGGATTTCCTTGGTTATGTTTTATGTGGATAAAGCAGCACAAGTCAATATCTTTAGTTTAATAAATCAAACATAAAGAAGTTGGATATGTTTGAAAACATAAAATAGGAAAACTCACATCTTCCCAATTTATTATTAAAATCATCAAGCTCCTTTAAGGAGGTATGAAAATCAAAATCTTGAAAAATTATTCCATTTTCATTAATTCATTATATGATGCTCTGAGTCTCATAACATTCTCACCAGTAGGGATATCTAAGATATTTAGTCGAGAATAGAAATTGGCTCCACGATCAGCTCCATATACCACCTTCTTAGTAGGAACAAAACTTTCATGCCTCACTGAGTTAGGATTAGATCTAACACCTTCATAGGATGGTTTGGGGTCCCTTTTATCCCCTTATGGGATGGTAAAAAAACCATCGACGACGGTCACAGGGTCGTGTGATGTATGAAATAGATCTGAAATATCATAAGAAACAAAAGTCAATGATTGATAAATGACACCTTATGAAACACATCTAAAATTACCAGGATACTCCTCCTCTATATAAAGTAATGGGAATAGACACATTTTTCTCTTGAAACTTTCCTATAAAAGAAATGGACTCTCCAACACAAGTTTGTGACTAATCTAAAATATCCCCTTCAGTACTTAAAGGATCGGTGTTGGACCCCTTGTGGGAGGAAAGTGAAGCAGATCCTACAAAGGGTGAGAACAATCATATGGGAACATTAGGTGAGTTATAGGACTGAACAATGTTATGGAGACTTACTATGGTGAATATGCCTAACCAAATTCTTTTCCCTTTTCTGTTTATTCATATTATATGGTGAAGGGACCTTGTCAGTCATCTTGAATATACGCATCAGAGTTGGAAATGGTCCCCCACCATCTCCTTTTCCATTAGGATCTCACTTGGAGATAACTCCTAGGCTCTAGAGTAAATCCCTCAACCCTGATCGGGGTACCTGTTGATGTGTATCTTGGAGATACTAGTTCTGGTGACACCAAATTCTACAAGTCAAAGGGTTTACTTATTAGAAATACCTATACTTAAAAAAATTATTGTGGATTAAAAGGGAAAGAAAATAAGCTTACATCACCAACATCAATAAATTCATCCCATTCATCATTAGACTGGTCATTTATTCCCTCAATGGAACCTCAGTCTAGTATATCAGTGACCCAATTTGTGGATAATATCTAATCATCAGTTACATATAACAACATCTCCAACTCTTGAATATATTTTCCCACCTCAGAAAAATTGGTGTTTGGGTAAAGATCAGAAGGTGCTCGAATATCCCCAAGTTTCGGTATACATATGCTCTCCTGGTGAAATATCCATAAGTCTCTAATTTTAAGATTATATTTTCATAGGTTTCATATAATCCAATGTTGATGTGGCTATTTGTGAGGAAGAGTTGAAATGTTTTGAATTTAAGATCCTTTCATGCCTCTATACTCTTGCAGGAGACTGGGAAACCAGAGCTCAGGTCTCCTCTCGGTGATGATGACTAGACCACCTAGACCTAGAAGATATGATATTTTCAACTCCAGACTACTCCATGGTCCATTTTTAAGATTTTTTTAAGACTTTGGAGCTTCAACATCATCACCCTCAGGCTGAGACTTCTTATCATTATTACCATGTCCAATAGTGCTCATAGCCCCAACTCATGGAATTCTTATTGTTAACACCCCTTGAGGGTAGAAAGAAATAAAGGCACTAGAGTACCTAGAGTTTAATATGATGGATAACCTGATGGAGGTGGCTTGATCGATGCTTGGGATACCTCTAGGGTCATGAGGATCCAAAATTTCCAATACACCATCAGGTGTTTCTCAAATCAAGCATGTGGGGGGGGGTGACATTCGACTATTGTTGACACTTGAACTGGCAGGAAAATTAATATAGAGAATAGGCTTCACATATGATCTCATCATCAATACATGTTTCCATCACATTGTCTCTAAACACAATCAAGTAAGACCTCAAATCATTATCACCTTGGCCATCATCATTGAACATTACGATAGGTAGATCACCATATGGGAAGAAGTTAAACTCTCCTAGTACATTCATATTCTTTAGATCTTCTCTCTATTTTAGAGATAAAGTCTGAATACCCAAAAAATCCCAAATTAATGGATGAAACTAGCCTTTAGTAACTTCAACTCTACTCAACATGGTATAGGAACTAAAGTGTGTCGCAATCCACCCACAAAAAACTTGAAATGGCCATAAAATTTGGTAGGGGGACTTCCATATATATATATTTATGTGAAATAAGAACTAGAATATTTTATCTAGAATATGGGCATATAGACCTATGTAGTTACCATATGCTAATTTTTCCACTATGAAGAACGTCTCTAGACTCACGTCGTCATTAGATTTTTGGACTGGTAGTGGGTAGGTACTCAACCAAATCTCAAGAAATCCAATAATATGGGTACTTATAGAGACATAATACTTTAATTTTTAACCCCATAGGTCATACTAGCCTTGCTCTAAGGTAGGCCCAAATTTTCTAGGAATGCTACGATTCTCCAACAAAGGGAATCCTATTGAGAACTAGTAGCTGGGGCCATCTCCTTTTGGTTTAAGGAAGGCCTTCATCCAAATATTGGAATGAATATCATAATTTGGGTGAGGGTATCTTTTTAGAAACTTCTAGGACAACTTCAATGGCTCACAAGATGAGATCAGTGTCCTTTCAAAATTATCCCATGCCACTTCTGATGGGATGAACTCCTCACACATCTCTCCAATAATGGGAACTCTTGAGATTTTTTAGATGTACCATAAATTGATGTCATATTTCCCATGTTTCTGATGAAAAGTGTTCATCTATATGCTTTGGTAGCTCAATAGCTCATGGATGATATACAAGTTCTTGTACATGTATGTCTGGTCCACTAGAAAACCTCATAAATCCCAACCACTTTCAGCTCAATTTTAAATTATGCACAAGTTTGGAACACCCAGTATGCACATATTCACTTTGGATTGACTCTCCCTCCAGAAGAGAATTCCCAATCATCCTTCCAACCTTTCGATTGATCTATTTTGGAATCACAAAAGATTGATTAGTAGTAGTGATGTTTCCATTCCTGGGTGTGAGGCTTTAGATTTGGGACACATAGGCTATGGTGCATGATTCATGTAGTAGTAACTATTATTTCATTGATAAATACACCATTATAGGAGATTTTGGAAGTGGGATAGTTAGTGTACTAAAAAAACTAGGACTTTGATGAATAACTCTACTCAGGATGAAAGCATCTCTCAAAAGACTATGGTCGTAAAGTGGCAGTTGATCACTTAGTGGGAACTCACGTTGGTACTTCTTCAAGTATTTCGTCAAGTATGTAAGGGTGGAGTCACAAATATCATAATAATTTAGCCCAACGGTTTTGAGCATATCCCTAACATGAGCGAAGACTTGATCATCAGAATCCCTTTGAGTAGCCATTGGAAATCTACAAGGAGATATCATGATTTTCATTAAAGTTAAAATATTTGTTTTTGGAATTTATGAAATTTTGGAAAAGGGGTGAAATGTCATAGGTCACTTTCCCAAGTGACCTCATCCAGGTCAATCTCCCAAGTGACCTGACACAGTTCACTCACCCAAGTGTCCTTACACAGTTCACTCACCCAAGAGACCTCATGCTGGTCACATGCCCAGGTGACCTTATGTAGATAAAGGCATACCATTTTATTGTGTGAGGGGATTCCCCAAAATTATTGAGTGAACGACAAGTGTAGCGAGAGAAAGGGAAACACGAATGAAAAACATGGTGAGAGAAAAAAAATAGAGAAAGCAGAAGGAATAACTACTGGGCAGTCAACACTATTTATATACATGGTTTCCCTATGCAGCCGACCTTCACAGATGACCTGTGTGACCCACCTGTGCACTTGGTGTATGAACTCGATCCTACATTTCCCCTTTTTTTATTAAGGGTAAGTGGTGATGTTTGATAAACTCAAATGTGGAGATACTCAAATACATGAGTACCAATAGGTGAAGGTTTCATCAATATCTTTCTCTCCCACTACATCAAGATCAAACCCTCTTCTTTCGATTAGATCTAGTCTCAGGGGGGGTGGATTTTTTGACACTCCATTTTAATATGTGCATAAAAATATTTAATAGAAAGTACCTCAAAGTGGTAAATGAGAGAATGGTATTTAAGGAACTCACCCAGGTCAACTTGCATTCCCTGCCCACAATCGAAGAGGCTTACTCAAGCCCTTCCTGTGTGGCCTAGTAAGAGAATCCACACCCGCATGAAGGCCCTTCACGAGAAACCTCTATGATAGAACTGTGCAAATGTCCTCATTCACCTAGGGTCCCAAAATTTCCTATAAATAGGACCATTTAGATCTCATTTGAAATTAATGAACAAAGAAGAGTCCTCTTGTAGCTATGCTCACCTATGTCTCTCACCCAAGTCCTCCAAATTCTTAGGTAGTTCCTTAAGCCTACCAAAGAAGGGAAAGTTAATAGAAATCAATGGATTGAGGCCCCTCAAGGTCTAAAGTACCAATAATATTGAGAGGAAACACCCTCTAGTCAAAAATACTAGAGATAAGGACCCTACCGTCACTCAAAAATTTATCATCGGTCATCTTATGACACCTAAGGAGATCCTTGGAGCCTAGAGTAAGACCTCACCCAAGTGCTTTTACCAAGTTTTCCATCACCCAAAGGAATCTCCATCTCACCTAGGTCTACCCTACACGAAGAAACTTTGGATCAACCAGATCTACCTTGCATGAAACATCTTCATCTTTCCCAAGTATACCATATGTGAGACATATTTAGCTTAACCATGCCTCACCAACACGAGTCACCTTCTTTCCACCCAGGCCTCACTTACACGATCCATCATTTGAGCCCTCTTTTATACCACTAATTCTGAGGAACCTATTCCTCTAGATCCCTTGTCTAATGGGGACCAAGACAAGGCCTCCCCCAAATACTCTAGATATGTATAATCAGAGCACAAGGCACATCAACGTGTCCTCTCTAATATACATTCTTATGGTAATAGAGGTTCTGAATTTATCCTACACAATAGGTGGGATCCTCAGAGTGTTTTCAATTATAAATTTCCACAGTAATGAGGATATCAACCTTAGGGATATTGATGAGACCCCATAGTTGAAAATAAGAGATTATATGGGAACATAAAATCCATTTATCTCCCCCTAATTCCCCTAAATGAATGCACCCTTGTCTACCAGCATATGAGGAGTAAAATGTATCAGAATAGAGTCCTTTTATGGATCTTCCTCTCACCTTTCCATAGGGAATACCTTTTGGAGTAATCCTCTAGAATTTATTGTGGGGTATTCTTTCCACCTTTCATAGCCCTAACCTCATTCACCAGTAGATGAAGGACATAATGGGGTTTTCTAGATATTCCATTTCCTCTTGTTTCTCACACTGAGCATGAATCCCATGGGCTTAGAGGTTAGTTATGATCATGAAATACACACAATAAAATGCCTATATTAGGAGGATATTCCCTTTTTAGTTGATCTTGAAAAGGTGAAAGATGTTATGACATGGGAGAAACTATGTAATGTTTTCAAGATTCAAAGATTCTTAGGTTTGGAAGGATATTACTACATATTCATTAGACATTTCTCGAAGTTGGATTCTATGATGACCACTATTACTCATAAAGGATTCAAGTTTATTTGAGATGAGAAATGTTAGAGTTCTTTTATTGATATGAAATGTATTTGGACTTATGTGCCAATGTTTACTCTTCCAGAGGCTGGTCAGGGCTATGTGGTCTTTTGTGACACATTAGGTTTGGGTTTAGGCATCATCCTTTTGCAGGGTGATCATGTGGTAGCTTATGGTTCCAAAAAACTTATGCTATATGAGAATAATTATCCAACCCATGATCTCGATATCATAGGTATGATGCAAGATCTTAAGATTTTGTAGAATTATTTTTATGGTGAAAGGTTTTCCATTTATTACAACCACAAAATCTTGAGTTATATCTTATCTTAAAAATATTTGAACCTTCAACACTGGCATTCGGTGGAGTACTTGTGGTATTTTGATTTTGACATTTCCTACACCCCTGTTAAGGGGTATATCATTGATGATTATTTGAGTAGGAAAATTCCGACCCAATCCATAAAATAATCATAAAAAAGTGGAAGATAATGGATATATTTGGTCAGTTTTATTTGGGAGTCCATTAGAACAAGTTTGAGGTTGTTTTGGCGAGCGTGTAGTTGACGTCCTCTCTTCTCAAGATGATTCTTCAGGAGAATCAGTTTGATAATAAACTTCTTGGAATTAGGAACTCTATATATGGTGGAGAAACTATTGGTGACTGGTCATTATCTTTATAGAGTATACTAAGTTTCTGAAACTAGTGTATTGCGCCTTTTCTTATGAGAAAGGCTGTGTCGGGGGATTTCCATGATTCCTAGTGGATTGTTCACCTGGGTACCACAAAGATGTTTTATGATATGTAGTGGAAATTCTGGTGGGTAGGTACGAGACAAGACATCACTGAATTTGTTTCTTGTTCTTATACCTACCAGTAGGTCAAAGCTAATCACCAGAGACCTTTGGGTTTACTTCAGCCACTTCCAGTGATGACTTGGAAGTGGGATGAGATTTTTATAGACTTTGTGGTTGGGTTTCCACATACCCCTCAAGGTAATAATATGATATGGGTTTTGATTGATAGGTTTACCAAATCTAATCACTTTATACCCATTCAATATACAACCAAAGTTAAGGACTTGAGATGTCTCTATGTATAGGATATTTTTAGGTTTCATGGATCTCCATTTACTATAGTCTCTAATATGAATCCCCATTTCACTTCTCACTTTTGGAGAGGCCTTTAGGAAGAAATATAATTCCAAGTGAGATTGAGCATGACATATCATCCACAGATGGCCGACTAGAAATAACTATCTATAAATATTTTTTAGGAAATTATACATTTCCGACATTCTTGACTTTAGTGGATCTTGGGATGACTATCTGGGACTAGTTGAGTTTTCCTATAACAACAGTTATAATTACAATATCATAATTGATCCTTTTGAGGCCTTGTATGGTAAACCTTGTATATCTATGTTGAGTTGGTCATATATTGGTGAAAGTTCCTTGGTTTGACTAATTTTGGTCTAAGAGATGATGACGAGGATTCAGTTGATCTATTAGAGAATGGTGATGGTACAGATCTAGTATAAATCTTATTCTAATTATCATCAATGACCATTGGAGTTTTTTGTTGATAACTAGGTGTTTTTGAGAGTTTGACATTGACTGGGTTACTGACGTCTTGAAAAATAAAGAAATCTTTCTCTTTAGGTTTGTTGGTCCTTTTGATATTATTGAGTGAGTGGAGAAAGTGTCCAACTATTTGGAACTTCCACCATAGTTGAATTTGATAAATAATGTGTTTCATGTATCATAGCTTAAAATTACCTTTATTCCCTTCTCATGTTCTAACCTGGGAAGATTTTGATATTGATCATGATTTATCCATGGCTAAGAATCCAGTCATGATTGTTGATTCTGAGATAAAGGTTATTTATGGGAATACGATACCTTTAGTTTGTGTGCTATGGAATCATGGTTCCGATTCATATGATGTGTGGGAGCGTAAGGCACTTATGAGAGAGTAGTGGCCTTATATTTTTGATATGAAATCTTCTTGAAATTCATTCTAGGGATAGAAAGTGTTTATGGTGGGGAGGTTGTGACATCTTGTTACCTTCTTTCAAGTAATTCTTGACACTTGTTTTGTTTTCCCTTTTTGTTTGAGGTGAATTTCAGTCCTTTTGAGGATATAGAGATTGTTTTGGGGGAAATGAACTAAAGTTAGAGGATGTATATTTTTTTAAATTAATGGAGTCTGGGAATAAATGTGTACATGGTTTTAAAGGGTGTGTTTCTTTGGGTTTGGAGGTCGTAGAATACTTTTGGAATTTTTTTGTAGGAACCAAGTTGTGTACTGTCTGAAGGATAGATTCATATCATGAACATAAATTATGATGTAAATTAATTTCTCAGCATAATCCATGAAATAGTTTCATGACATGAATGATATACAATCCATGAATTGTCTTCATAATGTGAAATAGTCAGAATCAAGATTTTTAAACCAAGGCAAAACCTTTTTCAGTGTATATGCCCCTTGGGATATTCATGTTGTGAATCAAGGATTCATGTCATGGATTCCTTAGGTCCAATAGGTTTTTGTGTACTATAGTATGAAATCATTTCATTCCATGTGTATCCTCTTCCATTGAACCCCTAGGGTGACTAGTAATTTTTGGGTGATCTATTCCCTTCCAGACATCTTAGTTTGGTGTTTTATCTTCATTGATTTTCCTCACTATAATTTTCTCCTTCCATTTGTTATCCTTATTTATTAGTGTTATGATACTATGATTTCCAATTGAATTAGAGTTTGATAAATAAGATTTATGATCTAGGTTTTCCTTGTTGATCTCCTTCACCCTCATTCTTCATTGGTGATTCCCATTGCGGGTGTTGATTTTATTACATGATTAAAGGTAGGTGGTTTTGTATGATTTTCCCCTACAATTAAAATCTTTAATTGATTGATCGATTTGAAATGAGTTTATAAATGATTTAAACACCCTAATTTGATATGATCGATGAATGATTTTGAAAAATGCATGGATATTATGGAAACCCTGAATTTCAATGAAATTGAATTGTTGGTTGGATTTGAGAAAAAATGACAGCTTGATTTGGAAATTGATTTCAAGATAAATGAATTAAATTGAAATATGATTTGAAAAGGCATGAATTGATGAATGCCTATGATTTTTTTGAAATGAGAAAGACATGTTGAAAACTAAAAATAGGAAATTATATTTTGAACTAATTTGAAACGATTTATTTTCCCATGATTGATTGATTGATTGATTGACTGAAGCACATGTGTGATTAGGTAGTTAGTGGGTAATTAGGATAATAATGTTAGGATATGACCCCCTAACACTGGATTTCTGATGAAAAAAATGGCATCAACTTAATGTGGTATGATTTTCCCGGGTGGGGAGTTGAGTCCTGACAGCCTGAGTCATGGGACGTGTTTACACATTGAGCCAATATAACTGATGAGTAGTGTGAGGATACTATTTCCAAAAACTAATATACTATAGGTATTATTACATGGTGATATGATATGTTTCATTTTATGATTATATGTTTCTTATTTATATAATTGTTTATTCATGACAACTGATTTATATAAATGTTTTATATAAAATGTTAATTTAAGCCTATTTTTATATATCTTCCATCTTTTGATTATAAAAGAATGTTTTTTTTGAAAATATGTAAATTCCATAACAGGATTTTTTTAAAAATTTGAAATCATATTTGGTTTAATTGTTATGGAATTTATTATGGAACACTTGGTGAGACCCTACTAGGATTTATAACTAACACTATACCTTTTCCTTTTAGAATTTATAGATTATATTATTCTATTTAAAAGAAAAGGAAAAGTACTGCTTGGAGGTGGTTGATTTTCTTGATCCTTAGGACCCAGAGTGATGGAGGTGACCGGTGTATATGTGATCCACTTGTTACATGGGTTTATCATTAATCTTTATCTTGGATGACATTGTGTTTTTTGATGATGTATAATTTGGGTATTGTTTTAACTATTTTTTTCTAGTACTTTATCCCTTTGGAGTTTCTATCATACAAAATTTTATCTTTTTTCTTATTAAATGATATAGAAAAACCATTTCCTCATGATTCTTGTATGATTCTAGGTGCTAGTCGCCAACCCATGGGGATCAAGAATACCCTTCAGGCCATGTCAGGGTCGACTCAGGTATCAGCATACCAGTGTATTCAGGATAGTTCGTGACATAAAAGAACTATCAAATCACTTTAAACCAACTCGATACTAAATCCAATTCTCAGTCTTGATCCACCATTTCATCTCATTCTCACCCATTTTTAATTACTTAAGAAATTTCAAAACACATCTCATTTGTTGCACACTGGCCTCCTAGTCCACCACGACCACTACACAGTCCCTTACACACTCTTTGGACCCTTCCAGTATGAGGGTCGTGTGACCATGATCGATAATTTACTCCCCACCATAGGAGTGTTATTATCATTTATCCTTTAAAGAAACTCCAACTACCACGACCCATGCTCCATTTATCACCAAACTCATAGATTGGACATGGTTGTTCCACTCTTACTTGAGAAACAGTACAAACATCAACAACCACTTATTCCTAGCTCATAAGAACACCATCCATAGAATTCACCAAAATTCAATCCATAATGAAGGACTTGATCCCTGATGGCTGATGATGCACTCCCCACCATGCGACTTCCCTTATACCGCTCCTCAAGCATAACCTCCATGGTTCTAAATTAAAAACCTACATGCCACTTTTCTGATCCACACTCAATGCATCCATCAAACCTTAATGTATCAATTTAGGTAAAAAATGATCATCTATGCCACCACACTTTGATACCTCCACAATGTCACACTCACAATAGGGACATCTCAAAACCCAACCAAAGGCCTCGAGCCTCCTTTTCCACGAGCATCTCATAAAATCCCAGTCACCTCTATTCAATAGGGACTCACTAATTGGGACCTACCATATCCCCAATACACTCTACCAAGTAGTCATGAACTAATGTTAATGGAGACAATATCTCCACCACACCACTCAAGCTCTTCTAAGAACCTAAACTCCCTCAACAGAACCCAAACAATCCATTTTACCCATCTAAAACCAGACATGCCCCACACATAGCCCGTGCACATCACCTTGTTCTCACTAAAAAGTAAAAAGTGCTTACTACCAATCCACCTAATCATATAACCCAACAACATTGCACACCTTTAGAACATGCTTTCCACCTTGATCCCATTAAAACCTTAGGGTCATATGCTACCCTCCACAACCACATCCACACCTCCCCACGCACCATAAGCTACTGACTAGAAGAAAGGGACTAAGAGATTACCATATGGAGACTATTCCTATAACACCCCGAAGTTTTCAAACCTCTTAAATAAAAAAAAATTGGGCATTTTGTTCTTTTGAAGTTCTCTCTCTAAAACAATCAGAATGTAAAATATAAAAACACGTAACTTTTATTTATTGAACTCAACACTGAAGGGTCTTACATTTTGCGGGTTACAAGAAAAGCTCACTAACCAAATATCCCAACTAAGAACCCGATTACAATAATGGGAAGACTGCTTAAAACTACTAAGAGCCCGAGAATGCGGTAGGGGTTTCGAGCATCCATCATAAGAAACATAAGGATTGCTGAAGCCACCACGACCGTGCTCAACACCAAGGGGATCACGCGAACCATCTTCCTTTTTTCGGTCACTTGGGGTAAGGGACACCCGAGACCAAACCTTTCTTTTTATAAGCACCCTAATACGGCCGTTGTACCCCAAACAGCTATATTTTTGACCATTGGGTCTCCTTATCCTCTATGTTGACCGTTGGACCTCAAACGGCTATATTTTCGACCGTTGTTTGCCCAAAGTATCCAATGTTTTGTTTTTTAACCGTTGCCCAAATAATGTTCAAATTCAGTTTTTTTTGTCGATGTATTAAAACTTATTAAGTATGGTTTTGAAATAATTGATAAGTGATATGTATTTTCTTATATATATATAGTTGTAATTTTTATATATGTATATATGGTTTTGGTTTACTAGCATGAAATTTGATTAAAGTTAAATTGTTATAAAATTATCAATAAAACTAATATTTTTATAAATTATATTTACGGTTAGCTTTTCATAAAATTTTTAATGACGTATATTTACCCATTTACAAAATTAATTTATGATTTTCTTTATATAATGATAATAAATAAATAAAACTACACACTTATGTTCTTATTAAAATCTAATAATTTTGTTGCCTTAATTTTGACATTCTACATATTTAGATATTAACTTATTAATATTAAACACTTTTTCTTTTTGTTTCAGAATAATCCGAATGTAATTTTTTATTTTTTTTAGTTTATGATTTATGAAATCATAAGTATGTATTTTATTATACTTGAATTCACTTTTTTTATGTATAAAATTTATATATGTGTATTTATATGTTTTGATAAAGGAAATAGAAGAAAAATGAAAAAAATATAACTTATGTTTTAGGGGTTTAATAGTTTAATATATAGGTGCTTTAATAAACCTTTACTTAGGATAATATTATTTTATTAATAAGGTTATATTAATGAATTTATAACAGGTTTAATAAAATATTAAAACAGCTGTTTTTTTTAATGTTAAAAACGATTAAAAATCAAGGGGGCGTGTTTTGTTTTTTTTATGACCGTTTCCTTCTGGATCGTCCGATCTGCCATGCTCAATCATGGCCGTCCATGTTTCTAAAGTCACGCTGCGTCAGGGCCGTCCGATATTCCTCCTTTTGATCCTGACCGTCCCTTCTGTTTCGCGTTTTCTCCTTCCCCTCACGCCCGCTGTTTTCTTCTTCCTCAGCGCGCCGCTGAACCAGTGTAGAGTAGGCCTTTGTTTCCTCCGCCCGAGCCGACGCCAGTCACCCCCCTCTCATTTTCTTCCACGAAGTCGGCGCCGCCCTCTTTATTTCCCAACCTCGGTTCCCTCAACGTCCCCCCCGGTTGCAGAGTCTTCTTCTTCTCCTTTTTTTAACTCCATGTTGCACCGAAGGTTGGAGGTTGCGCACCCGAGCTCCCACGATCTCTTCGACCTCCGAGACCTCATCACTGCTCCGTCGACTCTCCTCCTCCTCATCGTTTAGGTAAGGGTCGAGTACTGTTTTTTTTTCTTTTTAGTTACTCAAGCTTCGGTTTGTATATATATATGTCTTCTGGTTTTTTTTAAACCCAGTTTTCCCTTGCCTCTTGCCCTCATCTCCTCTTCCCCGTACCAGAAAGGGTTTTCTTCCTTGTGATTACTTTTCTCTCCTCTTCCTTACAAAACCGTTCGTATATATGTAAAATTGTATACAGGTTTTGTATATATATATATATATATTACATATGCAGATATTTTCAAAAAGGTTAACAAAACTTTTAAAGGCTTGAGTCTCTTCTTTTTTTTATCTAACTTATGAAACCCCCCCTGTATATACTTATGTATATAATCTGTAAATATATATATGTATACAGTTTTGTGTACATGTTATATATATATGCATATCCACACTCTAGTGAGGGTATCACATTATGACTGTTCATGATAAAACCCTTTTTACAACACGTATATACAGTATCACAAATATAGATAACAATATATGCATGCGTCGGCTTAGTTACGTTCAAAAAAATTCATATTATGTAGTGGAAGTGTGTATTTTTCCTTATGTTCTAATTTTTATTTTGGTATAACAGGATGTTTGATAAAATTATTTTTCCCATAAATATTACTATTATTATTATTATTTTTTGAATGATGTCAAGAATGTCTAAATATAGATAAATATATATTTGAGGTTCAGTTTGACATCAAAATAATTCCTCCAATTGAGGATTTTCAATTATCAACGTTCTTGAAAAATCCTGCTTTTGTTTGTAGTTTGAATTTCATAAAAGTTTACATATGTATATATGTATTTATATATATATACATATTTTTTTTGGATTGACCATTTTGTATGCGAAGAATGACTTTATGCCAATAAGGGTTTTGTAAAACTATGTACACATCCATTTTCTTTATATGTGTAAAGAACTTCACCCAGTTTTACCAAGCATCATATTTTTTTTTAATGTATAACATGTGAAGAAAATTATTGAGTATGGGATAATTTGGTAAACCCATGCACATGTGTATACACACCTAAATTTTTACATATATATATATAGGTATATAACCTTATAACAATTTTTCATCCTCAAATACAAGTTCTTTTTGTGAAGTTGCAAACTTTTTCAAAGGAATGGTCATGATATTTAAAGTGAAAAATGAGTTTTACACAATATATATATATGTTCATATATATGCCTGATTTCCACAAGGTGGACGTAATTACACTTACTATATCCCTAACTGCATGAATATTCACACAGTTTTGATTAGTTACCCACAATTCCCATTTATCAGCATGTGTATAAGTTATGAATGCCCATATTTAATTTGGGTGTTATGATGTTATAGAATATTAAGTATTTTAGCATGCATATCACAATGTTTTTAATGATAGAACTGTTTACATGTTATGAATATGCATGTGAAAATGGGGTTTAATTATGAGTGTATGGAACCCCATGAATGAATTACCATGTCAAGATATGTGAGGGATGTATAGGACTTAAATGTTTATGGACGGGTGCGCCCGGAATTATACAGCGCTCCAATGCATTGGGTAAAGCAAGAGTCTCATGAGACGTCATGTGCAACGGTCTTGGCGAATAGCCTTGGCTCGTGCTATCATGTGCAACGGTCTTGGCGAATAGCCTTGGATCGTGCTATCATGTGCAACGGTCTTGGAGAATAGCCTTGGCTCGTGCTACCATGGGAAACGAGATTGGCGTTTGGACTTGACCCGTACTAAAGTTATGTTTTAAGGTCATGACGCGAGGTCTTGACAAAGTCCAGTATTATGCATCCCCTCCGCATGTAATGATAAAGGTTAACCAGGGGTTAGTTCAACTAACAGGGCAACCCCTAGTTGAAATCCCCCATGACTATGAAAATGTAATTCTTACGTCAAGAACTGTTTTTCATGTGGTAAACTATTAGATGAACTGTATATTCTCATGAACCATGACATGCACATTTTCGCTGCTTAGTCACTCATTTCCTTTTTTAAAATTTAATTAACCTTGTTTGAATATTATGCATTGTTTATGTTGCGCTCTCTGATCATGTTTACTCTGAAGTTATTTTCAAGTACGTGTTTCTTTGTGAAAGTGGTTTTCAAAGAAAGATGGATCTCATGTTTTAAGAAAAGATAATGTTTTAGTTTTGTCAAAGTGTTTTATTTTCTTCAAAAATGTCTTATTTGAGAAAGGATTTTCTTAAAATGTTTTTAAAACCCCTTACTGGGAATTTTTTTTTGCTCACCCTACGTTTTGTTTAATTTTTTTTTCAGGCATGGAATGTACTAATGAAGTTTATCAGAGCAGCTGGTTTCCCAGAATCCTGAGCCTCCCGATCTTCTGTAGTCATGGGACATGATATAATTTTTGGTAAATGTTGTAATGAAATTCTAAGTATATCATGTCTCATGAGGCACCCTGGGTTTTGGGGTCGCTACAGTTGGTAT
The DNA here is from genome assembly GCA_963277665.1 of Viscum album. Classification (NCBI taxonomy): domain Eukaryota; kingdom Viridiplantae; phylum Streptophyta; class Magnoliopsida; order Santalales; family Viscaceae; genus Viscum; species Viscum album. Next base: position 1,527,670,198 of record OY728135.1, on the reverse strand, counting down.
CAGAGGATAGGTTCAGGAAACTCTGGAAAACTAGGTGATATAGATATATTGCTAAGACTAACTAAGTAAGAATGTTATAACTTTCAGATGGCTGATGTACCTACCGACCTTTTTTCACTCCCCACTGAGGCTCTAGAGAACATTATATCTCTAGCTAGCCGTGAAAACTTCCTGAATTATGCCCAAATTCGCATGACGTGTAAGCACTTGTACGATGTGTCAAACTCATCTAGGGTGCTTAGTCTCCACCGGGGAATGGGGATGGATTATCTCCTAATGATGATGACCCAGTTTCCCTCGTACGCACGTCGGGGAAGGTATCACGAAGGACTCTTCCGAGTGTTCACAACTAGCGAGGAATTTGGCACAATGCTAGATAACCCTTTTCAAGAAGCTGCTGCTGCTGGAGACCTCCGAGCGGCTTATCTGTGCCAAGTCCTGCACTACGGCTTCTGGGGCCAGTTAATGGACTTTGGAGCGTTGTAAAATGAGTCCACCCGTGTGTCTCTTAGGCAAGAAGTGTACACCGATGTTTCCCAACTCTACACCCCTCATGCTAAACTCAGGAGGCGTTATAAATGTTCCCATGAGTTTAGTCCTGTATGTTCATCTTGTGTGTGGTTTGAAGAGTTAGGAAGTTTTTCCACTCTTTGTGGCGTACGTCTTGTGAACTCAGACTTTTCCGTGTAAACTTCTTCATAAATGGAAGTTCCTTGTTTTCTTTCATGTCTTCACCATATCTATGTTGTTAAGAGTTTCCCCTCGATGTTTGTTTTCAGATGGCTGGACAAACGAACTTCTCATCCCTACCCGATGAGCTAGTAGAAGTCATCTTGATCAAGGCATGCATGGTGGATTACCCATCATTTCTCCACCTACGAGGGTCCTGCCAGCGTTTGCTCAATTTAGCAAATGGTCCAGAGATTCTTCGGCTATGCCGAGAGAATAATCGCGTCTTTCAGCTCATCGCTGCTGCTCAACTCCCCTGCTATAGGCGAAGGGGAATGTACTTTGAGGGCCTGTTCCAATGTTTCACTCTGGCACATAACTTTTCTGCCAGAGCGTGTTTCCTCGTGGCCGCCCAGGATGGCCAGCTCAGTGCAGCTTATAGGTTCCAAGTCCTGAACATCAGTCTCCTCAACCGCATCATCCCTCTCGACTACCTCGAGCAGGATGGGGCCAGAAGAGTCATCAATGAGTTTATCTACTCGGACATATCCGAGCTTTGCATCGCACGAGCCTCCCTTTGGAAGCCCGTGTGCAGTACACACGACCAGGAGTTCAAGGAGCACTGTTCGAGGTGCATCTGGACTAGGGAAACTGAAGAGCTGTGTGCCAACTTTGGTGTCCCATTTACCGAGCCAGATCCACTGTTTCGGTAGAGTTTTACGTTTGGAGTTTCATTTTCTCTTTTTTTTAAGGATAGAATTGCGGGGACGCAATTCTTTGAAGGGGGAGATAATGTAACACCCCGAAGTTTTCAAACCTCTTAAATAAAAAAAAATTTGGGCATTTTGTTCTTTTGAAGTTCTCTCTCTAAAACAATCAGAATGTAAAATATAAAAACACGTAACTTTTATTTATTGAACTCAACACTGAAGGGTCTTACATTTTGCGGGTTACAAGAAAAGCTCACTAACCAAATATCCCAACTAAGAACCTGATTACAATAATGGGAAGACTGCTTAAAACTACTAAGAGCCCGAGAATGCGGTAGGGGTTTCGAGCATCCATCATAAGAAACATAAGGATTGCTGAAGCTACCGTGACCGTGCTCAACACCAAGGGGATCACGCGAACCATCTTCCTTTTTTCGGTCACTTGGGGTAAGGGACACCCGAGACCAAACCTTTCTTTTTATAAGAACCCTAATACGGCCGTTGTACCCCAAACGGCTATATTTTTGACCGTTGGGTCTTCTTATCCTCTATGTTGACCGTTGGACCTCAAACGACTATATTTTCGACCGTTGTTTGCCCAAAGTATCCAATGTTTTGTTTTTTAACCATTACCCAAATAATGTTTAAATTCAGTTTTTTTTGTCGACGTGTTAAAACTTATTAAGTATGGTTTTGAAATAATTGATAAGTGATATGTATTTTCTTTTATATATATAGTTGTAATTTTTATATATGTATATATGGTTTTGGTTTACTAGCATGAAATTTGATTAAAGTTAAATTGTTATAAAATTATCAATAAAACTAATATTTTTATAAATTATATTTACGGTTAGCTTTTCATAAAATTTTTAATGACGTATATTTACCCATTTACAAAATTAATTTATGATTTTCTTTATATAATGATAATAAATAAATAAAACTACACACTTATGTTCTTATTAAAATCTAATAATTTTGTTGCCTTAATTTTGACATTCTACGTATTTAGATATTAACTTATTAATATTAAACACTTTTTCTTTTTGTTTCAGAATAATCCGAATGTAATTTTTTATTTTTTTTAGTTTATGATTTATGAAATCATAAGTATGTATTTTATTATACTTGAATTCACTTTTTTTATGTATAAAATTTATATATGTGTATTTATATGTTTTGATAAAGGAAATAGAAGAAAAATGAAAAAAAATATAACTTATGTTTTAGGGGTTTAATAGTTTAATATATAGGTGCTTTAATAAACCTTTACTTAGGATAATATTATTTTATTCATAAGGTTATATTAATGAATTTATAACAGGTTTAATAAAATATTAAAACAGCTGTTTTTTTAATGTTAAAAACGATTAAAAATCAAGGGGGCGTGTTTTGTTTTTTTTTATGACCGTTTCCTTCTGGGTCGTCCGATCTGCCATGCTCAATCATGGCCGTCCATGTTTCTAAAGTCACGCTGCGTCAGGGCCATCCGATCTTCCTCCTTTTGATCCTGGCCGTCCCTTCTGTTTCGCGTTTTCTCCTTCCCCTCACGCCAGCTGTTTTCTTCTTCCTCAGCGCGCCGCTGAACCAGTGTAGAGTAGGCCTTCGTTTCCTCCGCCCGAGCCGACGCCAGTCACCCCCTCTCATTTTCTTCCACGAAGTTGGCGCCGACCTCTTTATTTCCCAACCTCGTTTCCCTCAACGCCCCCCGGTTGCAGAGTCTTCTTCTTCTCCTTTTTTTAACTCCATGTTGCACCGAAGGTTGGAGGTTGCGCACCCGAGCTCCCACGATCTCTTCGACCTCCGAGACCTCATCGCTGCTCCGTCGACTCTCCTCCTCCTCATCGTTTAGGTAAGGGTCGAGTACTGTTTTTTTTCTTTTTAGTTACTCAAGCTTCGGTTTGTATATATACATGTCTTCTGGTTTTTTTTAAACCCAGTTTTCCCTCGCCTCTTTCCCTCATCTCCTCCTCCCCGTACCAGAAAGGGTTTTATTCCTTGTGATTACTTTTCTCTCCTCTTCCTTACAAAACCGTTCGTATATATGTAAAATTGTATACAGGTTTTGTATGTATATATATATATATATTACATATGCAGATATTTTCAAAAAGGTTAACAAAACTTTTAAAGGCTTGAGTCTCTTATTTTTTTTATCTAACTTATGAAACCCCCCCTGTATATACTTATGTATATAATCTGTAAATATATATATGTATACAGTTTTGTGTACATGTTATATATATATGCATATCCACACTCTAGTGAGGGTATCACATTATGATTGTTCATGATAAAACCCTTTTTTCAACACGTATATACAGTATCACAAATATAGATAACAATATATGCATGCGTCTGCTTAGTTACGTTCAAAAAAATTCATATTATGTAGTGGAAGTGTGTATTTTTCCTTATGTTCTAATTTTTATTTTGGTATAACAGGATGTTTGATAAAATTATTTTTCCCATAAATATTACTATTATTATTATTTATTTATTTATTTATTTTTTGAATGATGTCAAGAATGTCTAAATATAGATAAATATATATTTGAGGTTCAGTTTGACATCAAAATAATTCCTCCAATTGAGGATTTTCAATTATCAACGTTCTTGAAAAATCCTGCTTTTGTTTGTAGTTTGAATTTCATAAAAGTTTACATATGTATATATGTATTTATATATATATACATATTTTTTTTGGATTGACCATTTTTTATGCGAAGAATGACTTTATGCCAATAAGGGTTTTGTAAAACTATGTACACATCCATTTTCTTTATATGTGTAAAGAACTTCACCCAGTTTTACCAAGCATCATATTTTTTTTAATGTATAACATGTGAAGAAAATTATTGAGTATGGGATAATTTGGTAAACCCATGCACATGTGTATACGCACCTAAATTTTTACATATATATATATAGGTATATAACCTTGTAACAATTTGTCATCCTCAAATACAAGTTCTTTTTGTGAAGTTGCAAACTTTTTCAAAGGAATGGTCATGATATTTAAAGTGCAAAATGAGTTTTACACAATATATATATATGTTCATATATATGCCTGATTTCCACAAGGTGGACGTAATTACACTCACTATATCCCTAACTGCATGAATATTCACACAGTTTTGATTAATCACCCACAATTCCCATTTATCAGCATGTGTATAAGTTATGAATGCCCATATTTAATTTGGGTGTTATGATGTTATAGAATATTAAGTATTTTAGCATGCATATCACAATGTTTTTAATGATAGAACTGTTTACATGTTATGAATATGCATGTGAAAATGGGGTTTAATTATGAGTGTATGGAACCCCATGAATGAATTACCATGTCAAGATATGTGAGGGATGTATAGGACTTAAATGTTTATGGACGGGTGCGCCTGGAATTATACAGTGCTCCAATGCATTGGGTAAAGCAAGAGTCTCATGAGACGTCATGTGCAACGGTCTTGGCGAATAGCCTTGGCTCATGCTATCATGTGCAACGGTCTTGGCGAATAGCCTTGGCTCGTGCTACCATGGGAAACGAGATTGGCGTTTGGCCTTGACCCGTACTAAAGTTATGTTTTAAGGTCATGAAGCGAGGTCTTGACAAAGTCCAGTATTATGCATCCCCTCCGCATGTAATGATAAAGGTTAACCAGGGGTTAGTTCAACTAACAGGGCAACCCCTAGTTGAAAGCCCCCATGACTATGAAAATGTAATTCTTATGTCAAGAACTGTTTTTCATGTGGTAAACTGTTAGATGAACTGTATATTCTCATGAACCATGACATGCACATTTTCCCTGATTAGTCACTCATTTCCTTTTTTAAAATTTAATTAACCTTGTTTGAATATTATGCATTGTTTATGTTGCGCTCTCTGATCATGTTTACTCTGAAGTTATTTTCAAGTACGTGTTTCTTTGTGAAAGTGGTTTTCAAAGAAAGATGGATCTCATGTTTTAAGAAAAGATAATGTTTTAGTTTTGTCAAAGTGTTTTATTTTCTTCAAAAATGTCTTATTTGAGAAAGGATTTTCTTAAAATGTTTTTAAAACCCCTTACTGGGCATTTTTTTTTGCCCACCCTACGTTTTGTTTAAATTTTTTTTCAGGCATGGAATGTTCTAATGAAGTTTATCAGAGCAGCTGGTTTCCCAGAATCCTGAGCCTCCCGATCTTCTGTAGTCATGGGACATGATATAATTTTTGGTAAATGTTGTAATGAATTGCTAAGTATATCATGTCTCATGAGGCACCCTGGGTTTTGGGGTCGCTACAATTCCCTCATATCATAGTATTAAAATATTTAAAATAAAATTAAATAGATAACAACCACATTTAAACATCAAAAATAAGGAAAGTGTTGATAAGCAATACAATCAACTGATGAAATAATAAATGAATGTGCCATACATACCAAACTGGATCCCCTGTGAGCAGATCATACACAAGTATCACCTAAAAGGAATAAAATAAATTGAGGCTAACAGATTATCCCCAACTAGTCCTGATTCATACTTAGTACCATCATCCAGCTCCAACCCAAGTAGCCAATCAATAAGAAATAAATTTAGGCCTTTCTCAAAACCTGTACTTGTGAACAATAACAATGACTGATTGGGTAAACAAGTTCCATAGCATCCTGAGAAGGGAGTGAGTACAACTTATTAGACCACCACCAAAAAAATCATTAAATACAAAAAATATAATATGAATTCATGTAGAAGGGATAAAATACACAAGTACAATATGAACATTTAAAACATTTAAACTGAAATCATAAAACAAATTCCAAACTTGGGGGATAATTTAACCCTATAAATGGTACATACCTGCTTCATCCAGTTCCAGGGTATCTATGAGAATGTCATGAAGACCATGTCAACTATCTCCTAACCAGGGGTAATATACTTATCTCTAGTACAAACTAACATCCAGGGGTAATATACCCATCCCCCGAGCCCCATATTCCACCCAAGGACCATTTTTACCTTGAGTTTAACCATCAGTCTTGACATCTACCTAGGATCCATATTCAGTCTGGGTTTAACCATTAGGCTCAATGTCCAACCAAGGCCCGTGTTCACCCTGGGTTTAACCATTATTCTCAATGTCCAAATAGGGGTTGTGTTCACCCTGAGTTTAACCATAAGTCTCTGCATCCACCTGGGGGTTATGTTCACCTCAAGTTAAACTATAACAATGAAACGATTAATGTAATTTTAAAAAATAACAAAAATATGACATCATTTCCATATCACCAAAATATATAAAAGTAAGTAATATAGAATCATCAACATTTCTGTTCCAAAATGTTTCCAAAATCCCATTACCCAAATCTATTTCAAATCCATTTACAAAATCTAGTCTAATTCACCTTTCCCAAACCTGTTTCAAAAAATACCATTTAAATAAACATTTCTAAATACCATTACTAAAATTAAAATTTCCAAATACCAACACATGCCATCAATATCGTTTTCATTTCTATTTAAAGAAACAAAACCAACTTACCATTTCCATATTTTTCATTTCAAAAACCAAATTTATTTACCATTCCAAATACCTATTTCCAAGGTACCAAATTTAAAATAACATTTCCAAGAAAAAAACCATTTATTTAGATATTTTCCAAGGTTAATATTGTTTACAAGGTGTTACACCAAGAACCACATTTACATAGGTCTCAAAGCATATTAAGGGGTGTTAACTAAGGAACATTCCAAACTAAAAAAATTAATTAATTTGTAGGATCATTGATAAAAAAATTAGTGCGACCTCTATCACATGAACTTAAAAAAAAAATAAAGACTACGGGAAAATTTAGGGTCCACCTACCTCATTCAACACTTTAACACTTTAATGTCAATGTATGATAACTTTTTAAGGCCCACTGAATCTCCTGTCACTAACCATGTACCTATCTCAATCCATGATATCTCAAAAAATTAATTATAATCAATTATAATTAATTTACAACTTAACTCTAAATAGAATAAGGGACAAAAAACCTACTGGGTGATCTCATCGCATTGGAACCATGACCAACCACCCACAGGAGGCCCATATCAGACCCCTAAAACAAATCTGGACCAAATCCCTATGAGGAAACATAAATTACAAGGTTAATTGAAAACCAATTTGAAGAAAAACATAAGAAAATTAACCTCAACATAATACCTTAACGAAACATTGTGTGATGACATGAATATTCCATCTTAGGATCTCCTAAATGAAATCTATATGAAATCCCCATGATTCTTGGTTGATTCCACCATTATTCAGTGGAATTTACACCAGAAACCCTAAATGAAGAAATCCAAAATTGGAGAAGAGGAATAAGAAGAGGAGAGGAATCCACCATAGGAAAGATAATCACATAAAATTCCAAATAACACACTTAGAAACATCCTAAAATGAGGGGGTTTAGAGAGGGAGGAGGTGCTTAGTTGATTGGGTCATGCATGATGAGGAGGATAAGAAAAGAGGGGGATCCCCTATTAAAACTCATAAGGGAAAAAAAATCTTTTCCTACTTTTAAAAGGGCACACAATTGGCCAAACCATGTCCAAATGTTGTGAACCCCTTTTCTTGAAAGAACTTACTCTCGCATGGTTAGGTTCATGGTTTTACAAAACATGTACAAACTATGTGATATAGATCTATAATAAATTATAGATCTTTAAATGGTTTTCCACCCCCCTTTGCATGGTTTAACATACAATGCTCCTCATTTGATCAATCTACATAGTTGGGGTGCACGATTAGTGAAAACTATGTGCTAACTATGCACCCCATTCTACCTTCCCAAATACTAAAACTTTGAACCTCGACCCCTCAAAACACTCCCATGACTTATCCAAGAAAGCAAGGCACCTATCAAACCTCAAACCATTCCCAAAAGAATTATTTGGAGTTTCAAAAATCTCACCATTTCATTATGAATCTCTGATGAGAATTCCAACCTATATAGTAATCAATAATTTCAAATTAATTATGAAATTAAAAAGTCTGTATGGATATGATACATTAAATTTGTGGAAATAATCTGATATGATGGTGCTTTTTCTCGACATGTGTAGAGGATGTGGTTAAAAGAAAAACGCACATCATTGATTATAGTCTCATGATAGGTTCTTCACCCTAGGAATTATTTATAGTTTTTTATAAAATTTTATGGATTAATAAATGTAGTATATTAAGGATTTTGTTTGAGATAGTGTTGGGAGTACACAATGGGCCTTCCAAATGCAGTTGGTTATGGTTTCAGTATGGTGAGATGAACCTATGAGTTTTTAGGAAATTATTCCTATTTGAATTAAATTGATTAATTAATTATAAATTGTTTTAATTAACTATTTTGGATGTTATGGATTGAGATAGGATCTCGGGTGATGAGATGATCTTGAATGAGGTTGGATAAGATTGAGTATAGATGACTGATAATTCTTAAGGGAAATAAATTTATATGAGTTAGGTGATCTATATTAACCTCCATAAGTTTATGAATTTTGTTTATAATTCATGTGATATGCAGTCTCATCACTTAATAGAAATCAGTATTACATTTAAAACATTATTAAAATTTGAAAATAAATTTCATAAAATGAATAAATTGTTAGGGGCCACCATATACCCTTAGAAAAAGTCTTGATTCCTTTGCCACTTATGGTAAAATGCTTCTTTATAGATGTGAGAAACAAGATACATTGACCATGGAGGGGTACTAATTAAATTAAATAGACAAACATAGGTTACCCAGTGATAGGTTCCCTTAGTTCCACTGTGTAGGGAAGAGTAATAGGATTGGAATGAATGACTCGAGTAGATTGTGATGGGACCTTGAGATGACTTGGTTCTTCTGGGCTAGTTGATATAAGTGTGGGGTGAGTGTTTCTTCCCCACTGCAATACTAGAAATAAAGGTTATACCAATAGTTTTAAACCGTTGGTATAGGCTGGAAAACCGTTGGTATAGCCTATACCAATGGTTTTCCAAACCGTAGGGCAGTAAGTCATGAGGAAATACCTATACCAATGATTTGATCTAAACCGTTGGTATAGCCCACTGTATGTATTGATTTACCAACGATTATAGGCTAACCGTTGGTATATGTTTGTATAACATTTTTACCAATAGTTTCAAGAAAACGTTGGTATATATTGAAGACTAAACACTATACCATTGGTTTTAAAACCGTTGGGATAGTTTTTAAATTTCTCTCAAAGTATACAAACGGTTTAAAACCATTGGTATTGTGTTTTTCCAGAACTATTGCATAGCAACCCCTCCAGTAGCCCCTCCAGTATACACCTGCATAAAAAATAGCACAAAACCACATACAAACAGACTTAAAACAGCATAAAAAACACCTAAAATAGCACAAAAAAAACACATAAAACCATCAAAATCTTCCAACCATGTCATGTACTACAATTCCCTATTTCAATATTCATATGAAAACAATCATCCAGTAGAGTTAATAACAGTTTCAATAACTCAAACATTATTTACACCCATTTCAATCTTTATATGACAACAACTCTTCCAGTAGTAATTCACCTCACCCTTGCACAACCCCCCAACCAGAACAACCCCCCCCCACATCCCTATCAAATTCTAATAGTCAGAATAGTATGATAAATACTTATTAGAGTTGAATAAGAGTTTGAAATTGGCTCAAATCCCATTTTTTTCTTCTGATCCTAGATTTGGGTATGTAATGATTTGTGATGCATTTTGCATTGAACTTGTATTTTTTATAATATATGGAGAAAAGGTATTTTCTTAGGAGTCTCGTCACTTATAACCCCATGAGTGAAACTACCCAACTCATGAAAAGGAGTTTATGACTATCGCTGATGAGTGTAAATTTCAGTTGTTGTATTCACTTAAAATGATGTCCTTTTGAAACAAAAGAGAGACCCTATGAGTGGTTCCGGCCACACCGCACCTCAGATTGAGACAAGTTTGACTCATGAACATAAAAAATTACCCATGGATTGTTTTTCTAAAGTATCAACAGAATCCAAATTCATTTGGTCAGTTTTCTGTATTCCGGTTGTTTTTACTTAAAAGCGTATCCATTTTAAACAAAAGAAAGACACTTTGAGTGGTACCAGACACACCATGTCTCATATTTAGGAAAAGTTGACTCATACATGTCACAAATGACCCATGGATCCTTTTCCTAAAGTATCAATAGAATCCAAATGCGTTTGGTCAGTTTTCCGTATGTCAGTTGTTGTTTTCACTTAAAATGTTGTCCATTTCAAAGAAAAGTGAGACACTTTGAGTGGTGCCAGCCACAACACACCTTGGATTGAGGCGGAGTTGACTCGTACATGTCAAAAATGACCCATGGATTGTTTTCCTAAAGTTTCAACAGAATTCGAATGCATTTGGTCAGTTTTCCGTATGTCAGTTGTTGTTTTCACTTAAAATGATGTCCATTTTAAACAAAAGAGAGAAATTTTGAGTGGTGTCGGCCACACCGTGCCTCAAATTGAGGCAGGGTTGACTCATACATGTCACAAATGACACATGAATTGTTTTAATAAAGTGTCAACACAATCCGAATGTGTTTGGTCAGTTTTAAGTATGCCAGTTGTTGTTTTCACTTAAAATCCTGTCCATTTCAAATAAAAGTGAGACAATTTGAGTGGTGCCGGCCACACCGGCCTTCATATTGAGGTGGAGTTGACTTGTAAACGTCAAATATGACTTATGGATTGTTTTCCTAAAGTTTTAATAGAATCCGAATTCCTTTGGTTGGTTTTATGCATGTCAGTTGTTGTATTCACTTAAAATGACGTCCTTTTGAAACAAAAGAGAGACACTTTGAGTGGTACTAGCCACACCACACCTCTGATTGAGGAGTAGTTGACTCTTACAAGTCAAAAATGACCCATGGATCGTTTTCCTAAAGTTTCAACAGAATCCGAAAGCGTTTGGTCGGTTTTCCATATGCCAGTTGTTGTTTTCACTTAAAATGATGTCCATTTTAATCAAAAGAGAGACATTTTGAGTGGTGTCGGCCACACTGCATCTCAGATTGAGGAAGGGTTGACTTTTACACATAAAAAATGACCCATATATTGTTTTTCTAAAGTATCAACACAATCCGAATGCGTTTGGTCAGTTTTCCGTATGCCAGTTGTTGTTTTCACTTAAAATCCTATCCATTTTAAATAAAAGTGAGATAGTTTGAGTGGTACCGGCCACACCAGCCCTCGTATTGAGGTGGGGTTGACTCAGACACATCACATATGACCCATGTATCTTTTTCCTAAAGTTTCAACATAATCTGAATTCCTTTGGTCGGTTTTCCGTATGTCAGTTGTTGTATTCATTTAAAATGATGTCCTTTTGAAACAAAAGAGAGACACTTTGAGTAGTGCCGGCCACACCGCACCTCAAATTGAGGATGGGTTAACTTTTAAACATCAAAAAAGATCCATGTATCATTTTACTTAAGTATAAACACAATTATAATGCATTTGGTCAGTTTTCTGTATGCCAGTTGTTTTTACTTAAAAGCGTATCCATTTTAAACAAAAGAAAGAAACTTTTAGTGGTGCCAGCCACACCGTGCCTTGGATTGAGGCGAGGTTGAATCTTACACATCAAAAATTACCCATGGATAGTTTTCCTAAAGTTTCAATAGAATCCGAATGCGTTTGTTTGGTTTTCCATATGTCAGTTGTTGTTTTCACTTAAAATGATGTCCATTTTAAACAAAAGAGAGACATTTTGAGTGGTGTCAGCCACAACGCACCTCGGATTGAGGAGTACTTGACTCGTGCACATCATAAATGACCCATGTATCATTTTAATAAAGTATCAACACAATAAGAATGCATTTGGTCAGTTTTAAGTATGCCTGTTGTTGTTTTCACTTAAAATCCTGTCCATTTCAATTAAAGTGAGATAGTTTGAGTGGTGCCGGCCACACCGACCCTAGGATTGAGGCGGGGTTGACTCATAATTCAAAATATGACCCATCTATCCTTTTACTAAATTATAAACAAAATAAAAATGTGTTTGGTTAGTTTTCCATAGGTCAGTTGTTGTTTTCACTTAAAATGTTGTCCATTTCAAAGAAAAGTGAGACACTTTCAGTGGTTCTGGCCACAAAGAGCATCAGATTTAGGCTGGGTTGACTCATACACGTCAAAAATTACCCATGGACTGTTTTACTAAAGTTTCAATAGAATCTGAATGCGTTTTTTTGGTTTTATGTATGTCAGTTGTTGTTTTCAATTAAAATGATGTCCATTTTAAAAAAAAGAGAGAAATTTTGAGTGGTGTTGGCCACACCACACCTCAGATTGAGGCGAGATTGACTCTTACAAGTTAAAAATTACCCATGGATTTTTTTCCTAAAGTATCAACACAATCCAAATGCGTTTGGTCAGTTTTCTATATGTCAGTTGTTGTTTTCACTTAAAATCATGTCCATTTCAAATAAAAGTGAGACAGTTTGAGTGGTGGTTGCCACACCGGGCCTCAGATTGAGGTGATGTTGAATCTTAAACATCAAATATGACCCATGGATTTTTTTCCTAAAGTTTCAATAGAATATGAATTCCTTTGGTTGGTTTTCCGTATGTCAGTTGTTGTATTCACTTAAAATGATGTCCTATTGAAACAAAAGAGAGACACTTTGAGTGGTGCCAGCCCCACAATGCCTCATATTGAGGCGAGGTTGACTCTTACATGTCACAAATGACCCATGGATCTTTTTCCTAAAGTATCAACACAATCTAAAAGTATTTGGTCAGTTTTCCATATGCCAGTTTTTTTACTTAAAAGCGTATTCATTTTAAGCAAAAGAAAGACACTTTGAGTGGTACCGGCCACACTGTACCTCTAATTGAAGATAGGTTGACTCGTACACGTCAAAAATGACCCATGTATCCTTTTCCTAAAGTATCAACATAATCTGAATGCGTTTGGTTGGTTTTCACTATGTCATTTGTTGTTTTCACTTAAAATGTTGTCCATTTCAAAGAAAAGTGAGACACTTTGAGTGGTTCCGGCCATGCCGCGCCTCAGATTGAGATGGGGTTGACTCATATACGTCAAAAATGACCCATGGATCATTTTCCTCAAGTTTCAATAGAATCCGAATGTGTTTGGTTGGCTTTCCGTATGTCAGTTGTGGTTTTCACTTAAAATGATGTCCATTTTAAACAAAAGAGAGACATTTTGAGTGGTGTCGGCCACACCACACCTCAGATTGAGGCGGGGTTGACTCGTAAATGTCAAAAATGACCCATGTATCTTTTTTCCTCAAGTATCAACATAATACGAATGCATTTGGTCAGTTTTATGTATGCCAGTTGTTGTTTTCACTTAAAATCCTATCCATTTCAAATAAAAGTGAGATAGTTTGAGTGGTGCTGACCACACCAGCCCTCAGATTGAGGCGGGGTTGACTCGTACACATAACATATGACCCATGGATCGTTTTTCTAATGTTTTAACAGAATCTGAATGCCTTTGGTCAGTTTTCCTTATGTCAGTTGTTGTTTTCACTTAAAATGATGTCCATTTTAAACAAAAGAGATACATTTTGAGTGGTGTCGGTCCCACCGCACCTCGGATTGAGAAGGGGTTGACTCATACACGTCAAAAATGCTCCATGGATCCTTTTTCTAAAGTATAAACATAATTTTAATGTGTTTGGTTAGTTTTCCATATGTCAGTTGTTGTTTTCACTTAAAATGTTGTCCATTTCAAAGAAAAGTGAGACACTTTGAGTGGATCCAGCCACATCGCACCTCGGATTGAGGCGGGGTTGACTCGTACACATCAAAAATGACCCATTTATTGTTTTAATAAAGTTTCAACATAATCTAAATGTGTTTGGTCAGTTTTCCGTATGTCGGTTATTGTTTTCACTTAAAATGATGTCCATTTTAAACAAACGAGAGACATTTTGAGTAGTGTCGGCCACACCGCACCTCGTATTGAGGTGAAGTTGACTCATACATGTCAAAAATGACCCATGTATCATTTTACTAAAGTATCAACACAATCCGAATGCATTTGGTTAGTTTTTCGTATGCCGGTTGTTGTTTTCACTTAAAATCCTATCCATTTCAAATAAAAGTGAGACATTTTGAGTGGTACCGGCCACAATGGCCCTCATATTGAGGCGGGGTTGACTAGTACACATCACATATGACCCATGTATCATTTTACTAAATTTTCAATAGAATCTGAATGCCTTTGGTTGGTTTTCTGTATGTCAGTTGTTGTATTCACTTAAAATGATGTCCTTTTGAAATAAAAGAGAGACACATTGAGTGGTGCCGGCCACACCGTGCCTTGGATTGAGGCGGGGTTGACTCATATATGTCACAAATGACCAATGCATCATTTTACTAAAGTATAAACACAATCCGAATGCATTTGGTCGGTATTCCGTATGCTAGTTGTTTTTTCTTAAAAGCATATCCATTTTAAACAAATGAAAGATACTTTGAGTGGTATCAGCCACACCGTGCTTCAAATTGAGGTGGGGTTGACTTGTAAACATAAAAAATGACCCATGTATCCTTTTACTAAAGTATCAATTGAATCTGAACGCATTTGTTCAGTTTTCAGTATGTTAGTTGTTGTTTTCACTTAAAGTGTTGTCAATTTCAAAGAAAAGCGAGACACTTTGAGTGGTGCCAGCCACACCGTGCCTCGGATTGAGGCAGGGTTGAATCGTACACATAAAAAATGACCCATGGATCGTTTTACCTAGGTTTCAATAGAATCTGAATGTGTTTGTTCAGTTTTCCGTATGTCAGTTTTTGTTTTCACTTAAAATGATGTCCATTTTAAACAAAAGAGAGACATTTTGAGTGGTGTCAGCCACACCATGCCTCAGATTGAGATGGGGTTGACTCGTACACGTCAAAAATGACCCATGGATTGTTTTCCTCAAGTATTAATACAATCTGAATGCGTTTGGTCAGTTTTCTGTATGCTAGTTGTTGTTTTCACTTAAAATCCTGTCCATTCCAAATAAAAGTGAGATAGTTTGAGTGGTTTTGGCCACACCGGCCCTCGGATTGAGGCGGGGTTGACTCGTACACATCACATATGAACCATGGGTCATTTTTCAAATTTTTTAATAGAATCTGAATTCCTTTGGTTGGTTTTCCGTATGTCAGTTGTTGTTTTCACTTAAAATGATGTCCATTTAAAAAAAAAGAGAAACATTTTGAGTGGTGTCGGACACACCGCGCCTCAGATTGAGGCGGGGTTGACTTACACACGTTAAAAATGACCCATGGATCATTTTACTAAAGTATCAACATAATCCAAATGCGTTTGGTCAGTTTTTTGTATGCCAGTTGTTGTATTCACTTAAAATCCTGTCCATTTCAAATAAAAGTGATACAATTTGAGTGGTTACAAAAACACCGACCCTCAGATTGAGGCAGGGTTGACTCGTACACATCACATATGACCCATGGATATTTTTACTAAAGTTTCAATAGAATCCTAATGCCTTTGGTTGGTTTTCCATATGTCAGTTGTTGTATTCACTTAAAATGATGTCCTTTTGAAATAAAAGAGAGACACTTTTAGTGGTGTCAGCCACAAGGCACCTTGGACTGAGGAGGGTTTGACTCTTACACATAAAAAATGACCCATGTATCATTTTACTAAAGTATTAACACAATCCAAATGCATTTGGTTGGTTTTCCATATGCCAATTGTTTTTACTTAAAAGTGTATCAATTTTAAACAAAAGAAAGACACTTTGAGGGGTACCAGCCACACTGTGCCTCATATTGAGGTGGGGTTGACTCATACACATAAAAAATAACCCATGGATCCTTTTACTAAAGTATCAACATAATATTAATGCATTTGGTCAGTTTTACATATGTCAGTTGTTGTTTTCACTTAAAATGTTGTCCATTTCAAAGAAAAGTGAGACACTTTGAGTGGTACCGGCCACACCATGCCTCGTATTGAGGCGGAGTTGACTCATAAAAATAAAAAATGACAAATGGATCATTTTCATCAAGTTTCAACCAAATATTAATGCGTTTGGTCAGTTTTCCATATGTCAGTTTTTGTTTTCATTTAAAATGATGTCCATTTTAAACAAAAGAGAGAAATTTTGAGTGGTGTCGGCCACACCGCACCTTTTATTGAGGAGAGGTTGACTTGTACATGTATAAAATGACCCATGGATCATTTTCCTCAAGTATCAACCCAATCTGAATTCATTTGTTCAGTTTTCCGTATGCTAGTTGTTGTTTTTACTTAAAATCCTGTCCATTTCAAATAAAAGTGAGATAGTTTGAGTGGTGTTTGACACATAGGCCCATGGATTGAGGTAGGTTTGACTTGTACATATCACATATGACCCATGGATAGTTTTCCTAAAGTTTAAATAGAATCCGAATGCCTTTGGTTGGTTTTCTGTATGTCAGTTGTTGTATTCACTTAAAATGATGTCCTTTTGAAACAAAAGAGAAACACTTTGAGTGGTGACGGCCACACTGTGCCTTGGATTGAGGCATATTTGACTCTTACACATCAAAAATGACCCATGGATCATTTTCCTAAAGTATCAACACAATCCTAATGCGTTTGGTCAATTTTCCATATGCCAATTGTTTTTACTTAAAAGAGTATCCATTTTAAACAAAAGAAAGACACTTTGGGCGGTACCAGCCACACCGTGCCTCATATTGAGGCGGGGTTGACTTGTAAACATCAAAAATGACCCATGGATCCTTTTAATAATGTATAAACATAATCCAAATGCGCCTGGTTAGTTTTCCGTATGCCAGTTGTTGTTTTCACTAAAAATGTTGTCCATTTCAAATAAAAGTGAGACACTTTGAGTGGTACCGGCCACACCATGCCTCAAATTGATAAGGGGTTGACTTTTACACGTCCAAAATGACCCATGGATCATTTTTTGAAGTATCAACACAATATTAATGCGTTTGGTTGATTTTTTGTATGCCAGTTGTTGTTTTCACTTAAAATCTTGTCCATTTCAAATAAAAGTGAGACATTTTGAGTGGTGTCAGCCACACCGGCCCTCAGATTAAGGTGAGGTTGACTTGTACACATCACATATGACCCATGGATCATTTTACTATTGTTTCAACAGAATCATAATGCCTTTGGTCAGTTTTTCGTATGTCATTTGTTGTATTCACTTACAATGATGTCCATTTGAAACAAAAGAGAGACACTTTGAGTGGTGACAGCCACACCACACCTTGGATTTAGGTTGGGTTGAGTTGTACACATCAAAAATGACCCATGTATAATTTTACTAAAGTATCAACACAATTCGAATGTGTTTGGTTGGTTTTCCATATGCCAGTTGTTTTTACTTAAAAGCGTATCCATTTTAAACAAAAGAAAGAAACTTTGAGTGGTACCGACCACACTGTGCCTCAGATTGAGGCGAGGTTGAATCTTACATGTCACAAATGACCCATGGATCCTTTTCCTAAAGTATCAACATAATCCGAATGCGTTTGGTTGGTTTTACATATGTCAGTTGTTGTTTTCACTTAAAATGTTGTCCATTTCAAAGAAAAGTGAGACACTTTTAGTAGTGCCGGCCACACCGCGCCTCAGATTGAGGCAGGGTTGACTCGTACACATCACTTGGGAATTTTGAGTGCCGTCAAGTGAGGATTGAAGATCCGGGTGAGTTTAATCCTCTCCTTGATTCCTTTTTTCGATTAGGGTTTGCACTCTTCTCTCATCTTCTTCCCAAGCTCTAAAACCCTCTTTTTTGTTGGGATTTAAGGTGAATCTTGAAGAGATATTATATTGGGATCCAGGGTCCAGGGAGGAGGGTTGGGGGGGCTGTTTGGGGGGTTGTTCGGGGTCCAGGGAGGATGGTGGGGGGGCTTTTCGGGGTCCAAGGAGGAGGGTGTGGGGGCTGTCTGGGGGGCTATCCAGGGTCCAGGGGGGAGGGTGGGGGGGGGGGGGGGGGGTTGTCCGGGGTCCAGGGAGGAGGGTGGGTAATGTATCTAAAACTCTATCTAGGTATCATATATTGAATTCTGACAGGACTGCAAACCACCGCAGGGTGTCGTCCTGGAGCAGGGCTAAATCACAGCATTACCGAGGCATGACCGCGGCGTGACCGCAGTGTGACCGCGGCGTGAACGCAGCATGACCGCGACATGATCGAGGTGTGTTGGCCCAGTCCAGTGACATCTGAGGGGTAGCATCTTCCGTCCAGGATTCCAAATAAATCCTATGTAGTTGTCCTTCACATTATAGAAACTGATCTTATGTTATAAAAAATAGACTCTTGATTCAAGATTGTGGTATGATAAAGATATATATTTTATATTAGTTGTTTTTAAAAGTGGTACTAGGTAGTTGAAACTTCTGATTGAGAGTCAAATTATCACACCCTAAACTATCACTGTGAGTTTTTGTAGACAACGCACCTCCGTTGGAGGGGTTTTATTATAAAAACATGACTTTATTTATCAAATGAAACAATTATATTAAAGAAAACTTATTCAAGATATGAAATTAAATATAATTAATCATAATTAAGAAAGAAACTAAATTCAATTTAAATCATTATTAAATTAAAGAGGATACGAGAGGGACTATACCTCAAGGGGTGTCTCCCATGGGTGTCTTGTGGTGTGTAGTGTCTATCTATAATTTTTGTGGTGCTTCCATATTGTGGGAAATGTGTATTGCATGGTAATTTTAATAAATACATTAGTAAATTAGAAAATACACCCATAGTCAATAGAGATATACCCAATTTTTATAGAGAATACCATCCAAATAACCAACTCAGAAATCTAAGACCAACATTTTACTTTACCAATTCCAATTACATAATATATACAACACCAACTTATGTTTTATGAACCAATCAATTAAAGGGAAAGAAACTCCTCACAATAACCCATAAAATCTCATATAGCATCACTCACCTCCAAACCATTATAACATCATCAGGCTTCCATATTTGGTCAAAAATAAATAGTTATACTGAATTCAAAAATATCCATACCAGAGTGAAAAACCAGGTTAAAAAATAAAGAGTTATATAGAATTAAAAAATGTAATAGATCAATCTACCCCTGATCACCATCACCATCACCACTATCATCATCAACCTCATCCTCACCACCATCTCTGTCCTCATTGTCATCATCCCCATTCTCATCCTCGATCCCATCCTCGCCCTCGACCCCATCCTCGCCCTCATCCCCACCCTCTCCCTCATCCTTATCCTCATCTTCACCATCGTCCTCTTCAGTATCCTCTTCATCACTAGGAACTTCATCATCTTGACCGCCACTAGAACTGCCGCCTGGTGCATTGGATAATGCACCCATCGACGACATATATGTCTGACAAGATGCACTGGCCTATGGTGGAAGTGATGAAGATAAAGGTTTGATCAGTTTCATAAATTCTTTCTCCCTCATTTGAACATGTTCTTCCAACTCTATGACCCTTTTATCATATTTTCTTGCATGCTCCTTGACTTGTTCCAACTCGGTGGTACTAGAATGGATACCTGGAGAGGACCAATACCTCATCGAGACTATATTCTTACCAGGTCGATAGCGTACTCGACCAGAGTGCTCATCTCCCAAAACTTGATATAAATGATCATGTGGCCATAAATTGTCAGGATCCTGAGAATCAAGGGCCTCTAAAGAATTCTGTTAAAAATATTAATAGATTATTAAATTTCAAAATATATATTAAACTTTTAAATAAACAAATTAAAACTTACAATCTTTTCTTGTGTCGGTCCATTAACTGAAGTTCCATCTTTTTTTCCTTCTACTTGAGAAAAACAATTTTGCTCGAGGGATACGTCCTTCAATATTCAATTTGTGCTTCTGTAATGACATTTAAACAATATAAAGTGAAAGTATAATCATATATTAAATATTCAACAAATCACATAATTTAATTAGAAAACAATAAAAAGGGCAAGTCCTAAAGAAAAATTATCAAAAACTATATCGTACCAGCTGCCTCTCATGATCTGACATAGCAGTGCACCCCAAAGTGTGGAGGTATTTCTTTGAATAAATGGTTTTTTTGTTTTTTTAGAATATTCCTAAATAATATTTAATAATAAATAAGATAATATTAATGAAAAATATACAAACTGTCATTTAAATACCTCAAATGGGATTAATACCTTAAATTTGGTAGTCACCCAATGGGTAACCATTCGGCGATATTGCTCTATCGGGTAGTCATCCACGATAGGTAATGTCTCCAACTCTGTGACCACTCTATCAGACCAACCAATATACATATCATGCTTATAATCTCTCCAAAGCTCTTCTAGCTCCTTTAAACGTGATGGTCATGCACCTTCGCCATCAGGGAAGTTAAACCGAATCTGACACCCAATAGATTAATTCATATAAATACAAAAAAATACTATATTAAATCCAATATATTGTTTACCCATATTTGTGCCCACACATTATCCTTGACTTCATGTGGCATATTTCTCCAAGAGAGAGGGCTGACCAAAATGATGTCGGAGTATTTGGCTAGCGTCGCCAAAAAACCCCGACATTCCTACCCAGATTTATCAATCATCTATCCATCATAATTGTATTCAACCATCAACTGTGTCTGGCAGTTCTATACCACACTCAAGCAAGTAAGCTGCCTCCCCCTCCTTCTATTACTAATGAATATATTATTAAAGAAAAAATATCAGTACAAGTTATAATAAAAATAAATTTTGGTATAAAAATTTGTTAGTGTTATATAAATATACCTATGGTATTCGGATCAATGGGCATCACTGGATGTGTAAAAGTTGAAGGAATATCCTGTACAGGTGGAGTGTCCCTCAGTGTACGCTCCTCAGCCACATACTACGTCGGAGTAGGAGTCGAATAAGGTGGAATATAATAGCTCGGAGATAATGAACCAGAAGAAAAAGATGATGGAAGATATTTTTGGCCAAATGGTAGTGTAAAAATTGGAGGTCTAAATATCCCTTGTATCCCTAAAGACACACCAGGATCAAAATGGGGCATAGAAGATATGTCTGTGGTAGGGGAATAGTCCAATCGGGTAAGACCAGTGGATCGTCTAACTCTCACACCACGAGCCCTCATACCACCAACCTTAGTACCGGGACCAACAGATGATCGTCTAACTCTGACACCACCCCCTCTTACCACCATCCTCTGTACTGGGACAAATATCATGCTCCTCATCGGATATCTCTTGTCTAGGGGGTGGATCCTGAAAAATTTTTTAACACAAAAGTAAACACATGATATTATAAGTTATTGAAATATATATATTTGAAATAAAATACTCACAATAGGGATGAGTGGAGGAACGCCCATCTGTGTCATGCGATGATTATTTTCTGTCATCTTTTTACACCTCCTATCTTCAATGGGTGTCATTTTCTGCAATGAAAACAAATATGGAAGTAATTAGAAACAGATAACTAATATGTAACCCAAAAAACAAAATATAGAAAAACCATTCTGATAAAAAAAACATAAATAAACATAAGATTTATGGTGATTTGAAGGTAAGTACTAGGATACACACTCTGAATGATGTAGGTGAAACATGCAGGTGAGAACACGACTGTATGATTCTATATATTTCCCACCCCAACTTCGGGTTCACAATCAACTCTAACAATTGAGCTATTGGAGTCATCATAAGTAATAAACAGATTTCTTCCAATTGTAGTAGGGATAGTGTCAACTTCATCATCACCATAATCAAAAACATGTCTGGGATTTACTTCAATAATTACACCGAATTTAGGATGACGATGATCTTTGACATAAAAAACTTGTTTCACCATTGATGCTAATACATATGGTTCATCGATGGCAAGAGTGCGAGTCATGTCAATAATTCAAAATCCACAATCATCAATAAAGGTTTCTTGCCTCGTCATTGAATCAAACCATTGACATTTCATTATCGTGACTCGACCATGTGAGTAATAATCCAAAATTATTATTTTCTCCATGACTCCATAATAAGCTACATTTTCAGAACAAGGTCTAGTATCTGATGAACTAGCATAATAGTCTATTGTGGCAGTTAGAATAACACCATCATTCTATGTTCTCATGTTTCTTTCTTATTCAGTTATAATTAATTTGTATCCATTGATCAAAAGTGATTTACAAGCACAAACCATGGTATTAGGACCAAAAGCCAAATCTCATATTTCCTCAGAAACAGATTCTGCAGGCAAAATCAATACCTGGAATATAAACAAATAGTAAAATTAATTAAATATTATTTTATTTAGTTATTACAGAAATATTTTTACCTTCAATTTCAACCAAGAAGAAAACCCTTTGCTATGAAAAGTCTATTTCCTTCTCAAAGATAAAGAATTATGCTTTCTATATATCAATTATTTATGTTCCCTAATAGTTTAACAAATATTTAAAATTACAAGAGATAAGATAAGAGATATATGTACAATTTACTTACTTGATATACTTATCGAACAAATCACAATTGAACAACACTGTGCGATGTGCCATCTCTCACTCTTCACGGATTAATGTCATCAATATATATAATCCTGGAATTCCTCCTATCTGAGGAAGTGATGGAAAACTGGGTTTAATTTTCTCATACTGTTCTTATCCATTTTTCATTGGTCTGTTTATTCTCGTAGTAAGATCAGACAATTACATTGAGAAGAAATCCACACATTCTTGAGCCAAGTAATCGTTCACAATAGAACCTTCAGGATAATTCTTGTTATGAACATATTATTTCAATGTGTACATGTTTCTTTCAGTTGGATACATCCAACAAAAATCAATGGGTCCTCCAAGAAGTATTTCAGTCAAAATATGGACAGTCAGATGCAACATGAATGTAAAAAATGATGGAGGGAATATTTTCTCCAACTCACACAAAATCAATGGTGTCTCTACCAACAGTTTTTGCAAGAAGGATTTGGACAACTTCTTAGCACAAATATCTCTAAACAAATAACACAAATGAATAACTGAGACTCTTACATTATTGGAAAAGAGATGACAGATTTCTATTGGAATCAACTCATTAAAAAGGATGTGATAATCATGAGTCTTCAAAGATTTCAGCTTTAACTCTTTTCTATTGACCTGTTTTGATATATTTCTTGAATAGCCATCAGAAACTTTAATAGTCTCTAGCACTTCCAGAAATTGATTTTTTTTCAGCAGGTGTCATCACATAAGAAGCACATGAAACTTGCCATTTATTTTCACTGATACAGACAAGATTCAATTCTGGTCTGATCCCCCAATCTACCAAGTCACGCCGAGATTGTAAATCATCTTTTGTCTTCCCCTTGACATTTAGAAGAATCGAAAGCAACATTTCACATATATTCTTTTCAATGTGCATTACGTCTAAGAAATGATGTAACAAGTTGGTTTACCAATACGACAACTCAAAGAATATACTCTTCTTCTTCCAATTGTAACAGGTATCATTGGAAACATTTTCCCTCTTTATAGATTTCATTACACCCTTCCCAAATGAATAACTGAAATCTTTCAATTCATTAATCACATCAGTTCTAGACATACACTGAGGTGGATCTTCAGTCTCCATGGTATTTTCAAATCTTCAACAATTGTTTCTATATGGATGGTTCATTGGAAAGAATTATCGATGTCCCATAAAACTAAAACTATGATTATATTTTAGTCTTCTCAATCAAGTATTCTTCATACAAATAGGACATGACAATTTTCTTTTTGTGCTCCATCCAGACATCATTGCATAAGCTGGAAAATAATTGATTGTCTACATAAGCGCAACATGCATATGAAATATGTCTTTTGAACATGCATCGTATGTGGGAACACCCACATCCCAAAGAAGTTTCAAATCTTTTATTAAAGGTTGCATGTATACATACATATCATTGCTGGGATCAGAAGGGCCAGATATCTGTATACTAAAGAAAGTGTAAGGCTTTTTCATACACAACCATGGGGGAAGGTTATAAGTGTGTATGAAAACCAACCATGTGTTGTGCGAAGTAAGCATATGCCCAAATGGATTAAAACCATCTCATGAAAGACCCAGTCTCACATTATTCATGTCAGCTGCAAATCTAGGATATCAAGCATCAAATCTCTACTATGAAAATACATATGCAGGGTGAACCAACTCTTCATTATTCATTTTTCTCTCAGTGTCATGCCATCGCATTTTTACTGATATTTCATCAGACATAAAAAGGTTCTGTAATCTGGGGATCAATGGAAAGTGCCACATTACTTTTTTTGGCACACGAGATGGTGTTCCATCATCTTTTGGATTCCATCGGGAGGTTCCACTTTTGATACAATCATTTCTTTCAGCAGTTTCCTCCCAAAATAAGCTGCAATCATTCGGGCAAGCATGAATTTTTTTTTGAGAATCCAAGTTCATCAACTAACTTCCATGCCATATAGTGGTTTGAGGGAATATCTGCATCATTTGGAAGTAAGTTCTTCAAGAAGGTAAGAATGTAATCGATTTCAGTATTTGAAATCCGATACATAGTTTTCCCATGAAACAATCAGATTAAAAATTCCAACTTTTTCATTTTACCACATTACCGATATACTGGAGTCATCGCAGCATCATTCAATTTTTTCACCCTATCAGCATCATCATTTTCATTGGACATATCATGTGTACTTGTATCAAAATCTTGTTGGCTGGACATCCTTTCCTTCTCATGATGCCGAATAAATGGAAACTGATCATACATAAAACTCTCCAATTCAGTCCTATCATTTGGATCATCAACATTTTGAGATTCCATTTTCTCTCCATTGAGATAACACACATAATAGTTTGTTTGGAAACCATATTTGGTTATATGATAGCTAACTGCTTCACGACTCAACCAAGGTCTTCCAACATAATTAGAACATGGGAAGTGTATAAGACCACTATATGAAGCCTTGTCAAATGAAAAATCTAAAAATCTATTCAAATTATTTTGAAAATCGGTTGAAATCCGATCAGTTTCGTACATCCAACTTCTATCCATTCTATAAAAAAATTGCAATAAGTCATTTCAAATCTATTCAATAATATTGAAGTTCAATCAAAAAAATATTTAGGTAAATGATAATTGTTTACTTTATATAAAAGTATAACTGACACATTACTCTATATAAGAATCATATTAAGAAACGCAATAAAATACAATGTATATAAGAAAATAAGATACAAAATTTCTAATGCCTATATTCAAGGATTTCCCAGTAAGATATTCGAAGTGGATCAAAGAATACATAATCCTTAAGGGTCTTGTTGGGAGTACATGAGTTTTATACATTAACTTCTTCAGGGAGATCAAGATGAGGAGTAGGATGAAGATCACATCAAAAGTAGTTATGGCCTCATCAAGTTTCACCTTAACCATGGATTAAAGGATCCTAGGTTTGGGGCCATAGATCATAGGTTGGTAGGGTGTATTCATTGAATCATGTCCCAATTGATTTTGGAGAGGGACCTTTAATAGTTATAGGTATGGATTTGATTAGAAATAACTATAAAAAGGATATCCAGGAATTGTGACATCCCAAACCAGGATGCCACTCATTAGTGACCCGAACCCAGATGGCCACATGGCCTCAAGCACATCTACCAAAATTACAAATATTATTGACTAATAGTGAGAGCCTTTAGTGTGTCTGGGGGAGACTATTACCTCATTAACTAAGTTTCACAATTTTAATATTATCATTTAAAAAGTAGAAGAAAGATAACAATGGGAAAATATTGGAAATGGATGAAAATAACCAAATCAGTAATACCAACTAATAACAGAATCATAAACTTAATGATGGTAATGTATGTCATGTATCAAGAAGAAAAACATAGTTATAACTAGTAAGAAGTAGTACTATGAAAGAGGCTCAATAAATTATAAAATTTAACCTAGCTTCTTGAGCTACAACCCAATCATATGCTACATGCTCCATCCTATGTCATGTGAGTAGTCATGCATCTGTAAAATGGTGTTTCCCCTTATATAAACATATAATCATGTAGTTTATTTGGGTACCCAATGGAATCTCGAACAATGTGTGAGATAAAATTCATGTAGGTGACCACCAAGAGGTCTATAACTATCCAGTCTAATTATATAACATTTTAATATAATGATATGATAAATTAAAGCGAAAACTAAAAAATCTAAAAGGGTTTTATATGGTTCTGGAGAAAAAATCTAAAAGGGTTTTATGTGAATTAGTTTCATGAAGAAGGAAGAAGTACTACATGGGAGAAGGAGAGGTCCCACAGAGGGTTCCCTTTGTATATATTTTATTTATAAATAACATTGTATTGTACGGTTAAGTATTTCTTATTTATTCTGTGAAAAATAATTAGGGACCACATTATATTTTGAAAAGTTGAATAAGATACTCTATATGTTTTATTGTGTAAAGGATAAGTGAACAATGTGTCATCTTATATGTATAAATATTTTGATAGAAACATGATACATACTTGTTATGTAACACACATAGTGTAAAAAAATAAAGATGAATAAGATATTCATGTTTGAAATAATCTTAATGAAAGGAGTGATTTTCATGAAATACTATGAATAAATATTAAAAACAACTTCATATGAGTTCATATACATGAAGATGTAATATTTGGAGCATTGAGATTAAAAAATAACTATGAATATTTAAAATTAGAACACAAGAAAGAGACCATGCCCTTATAAATATATATGTGTAATGAAAAAATTAATTGGACAATGTGTACATTGATGTAGTGATTTGAGTACACAATTTGTGAAGGAAGTAGTGAATCATAAAATTTTCCAAAATCCCTAGAAATAGGGAAAAAAAACGTGATCTTTATAAATAGTGAAATAAATAGAGAAATGTTGAGAATAGAAGGATATCCTTAGCTAATATGAGAAGAGGTTGAAGGAGTCTAACTTGAATGGGGGATTTGCAGCTGATCGGATGGAAGAGGTTCACCTGGGCGGCCACTTCTGGGAGTTGGGAATGTGCTTCGGTAAATGGGGCGCGTCTGGAAGTCAGGGGTTTTGTTTGTGTGAATTTGGGGGGGGGGGTTTCCCAATGGTTTTTAATAACCGTTCGGAAAAGCATGGATTTCCCAATGGTTATTAAAAACCGTTGGGAAATACCTCCCTAACCACACCTTTACCAATGTTTTATTAAAACTGTTGGTAAAGGACATCTATACCGATAGTTTTTTTGAACCGTTGGTATAGAAGTGTTGGGAAAGATAGCCTTTCCAGTATTGCTGGTGTGTGAGTGCATGGGTGGCTATACTCTGGGTATATTATTTTTATATTTGGCGTGAGGATTTAACTAGTAGTCTTGGAAGGTGAGATAATCATTATTCTTTATCTATAGAGTGATGTCATGTGGAACTTATGATAAGGATGATGAGGCTATTATATGGTCATTGTGGTGCCGATAAATGCTATACCCTTAAAGAGATTGGCTTGGAATAAGATATTATTATAAGGATCCATCCTTAAAAACATAAACTTTACATTTCTATATTGATATCGATAAACATGAACCAATTTTTATCATCCAAAACTTATAATAAAAAAGGAAATATTAGATCACTTACATACCCAAAGACCTTTTAGGTTTAGAGTTTTAAAGAATCAAGGAAAACTCTTACATAAAAAATACCCATGTCTTCAAGTGAGTGTTTCTCCCACTAAACCCAAATTTTATTATTTCACATTAAGTCATAATCATCATCCATATGAAACCCTTATAGACATAATTCATTTAACATAATTATTGATAAACTGGAGAAAATGAAATTTAAGAAGGGTGAGCTCAAATGCTGAGTAAGGGTAAACATAAGAATTAACAACTGAATGTCAATGATGAGAAAAAGATAAGCATAAGGGTATAATGACATAATCAAAGTGTGTGAGAATAACATAATAGAAATCATACACATCAATACTTGGATCATCAATCATGAAACATGGAATAAGGCTTTAACAAAGGAAAGAGTCATAAGAATCAATAACCATGAGCCATGTGATGTCAATATTGATTAAAGGAAACATTTATAACCCATAGTAAGTGTAACAAAAATTTGTTGGTATCTTGGGACATTATCTTCATATAACTCTTATAGAGCCCTTATGAAGCCCTTAAAAATGGAATAACCATACGGTTGACTTCATGCCCAATGTATTGGAATGCTATCTGAGCAAACCCATCATATAAGTTATATCGGGCTTACCCATGATCTATAATGGGGCTCAACCCATCATATAAATGATTACTAATAAATAAAACCTGAATAAAGTACATATAGATTTCATTTCATTATAAAATTCCTAAAACAACCATTATTTATTTCATAACTTGATTAACCTGTGGAAAAGAAACAGGTTCCATGATAATATCTTTGAAACATTCACAATCCATCCAGATAAAGAATGTGAATTGTATCATTAAAAATTATCCCTAGTGGAGTATAAGTAACATCAAGTGTTTTTGATGTTGATGAATGGAAATACAATTAAAATTTAATAAAAAACATTCTTGAGAAAAATAATCTTTTCACTTTTAAATACCTTTTAAAATCTAAACAAAATCCCCAAAATATTATGAAAACCATTTTCTTTGAAAATAATCCTAGAAACTTATAAATTAATTTTAAATTAAAATAATGGTCATTACAATGAGAAAATAAATTCATTATTTAAATGTTAAAAATAAACATTCTTTGCAAATATTTTGTAAAGGGGGTAAAAAATACCCATTGGGAAAACATTAAGAAAATTATTTTTTTTAAAATAAAATAAAAGAACATGTAAAATAAATTTAATAAATAATTTATTATTATAAAATATTTTTTTTAAAAACATTTTAGAAAACATGGATATGGGAGAGAAAGATACTTGATTTAAAAGAAGATACAAAATCAGTATCTGTTACAAATGACTTTCTTGATGTATCTTTAATCAATAAGGGAAGAAATGAAAAAATAAAAATGTAAACCACATTCATAACTAGAGGAGAAGAAAATAGATGTGTTTCAAGAAAATAATAGTATATTTTTTCCTCCAAAGGAACTTTTAACATAAAAAAACCTGAAAATAGAGGATATTGTAACATGAATCCATTACCACTTTGGTAACTTTTCAATTGTAAGTCTCATGAAATAATAACTTAAAATGAAGCATTAAATATCATGAAGATAAGAATATTCATTATATTCATGTCAAATGGGTATTATATTCACCTCATAAAATAATATAGGTGTATATCATAGATATATGTCCCAAAGAAAGGGAATTTGAGACGAATAACCCTTATAAAGATCATATCATTGAATTGAGAGTTAATCAATGGAGAGATTATGTGTAATGAATGTAAATACATAAAAAACAAGTTGAAATAAAAAATAAAAAATTTAGAGAAAAATTCATACAAAATCATGGCATAATATTTTCAATGAAAAAGAGTTATAACCCTATGAAAGGAAATTGAGTTAAGATGCACTTTACTACTTGGTAACTTTCAAGTCAAATCCACTTGGATAAAATAATTCATATTTAAAATTATAATATCATTAATTATGAAGGAATAATGATATAACATACAAAATAGGAAGTATATATACACTTTATAAAAGAAATTAGGTTCATAGTAATAAAATAAGTCTTAATTAAAGTAAATTGAGATGAAATTTGTTACTGCTTTGGTAATATTTGGATAAAAAACACATAAAAGAGATAAAATCATATGGATTTGTAAATATTTTTTTATTAAAATAATCATAAAATAAATTAATGGGTAGTATATACACCATACAATATAAATAAGTGATGAATATGACATATATCTCATAAAGATAAAAGTGAGACGAGAAACCCTTACCTCAAGTCAAGACTTTACATGCATGTCATTTAAATCCTATATAATAAGCTTATATCAATTATTTTATTTCACAATAAAATTTTAAAAGTTTAATCCCTTACCCTTAATACATTTATTTCATTTATTTTAGTGACATATTTAATTACTCAATTAGTTAAATCCATATCGGGTGTTTTGAGGACGCTCAGTTCATATTTTTAAAATGGATTCAGTGTGTTGACCGTGGTGAAATAGATCACTGTTACATAATTTCCATAATAATAATAACTATATAATTATCATTTTTATACATCAATTATAATTTTAAAACCAACCATGAATAATGGTTATGAAAAATGGACTACATTATAATTATGGAGACGGTAGATGTTACTTACGAATGAACAACAATTCCATTTTTAATGATCATTATGAAAAGAAGTTAAGTATTATTTTATATTTAAAGAATGATAATTATATAATAAATATAATATTTTTTAAATACACTTATATATATCATCTGTGTGATGTGGTGATGAAAAGAAAATAATATCACTTTATAGAGGTAGTAGTCCACACGTACACATGAACAACATTATCATCTTTCAATGAATGGAAAGGTAAGAAAATATATGACATATTATATTTTAATAATGATAAATATATAATTAATATCATATATGAACATTAAATACATAATCATGAATATCTGTTAGAGGCGATGATGGAAAATGAATTACATCGCTTCACAAGGCAGTAGTCTGCCGTACACACGAACGATGATTTCATTTCTCATTTGATGGAAGTAGAGATAAATTTATGCTGTTACATTAATATAATAAAATATAATTATATTTTATATACTAGTTTTATTATATAATCATGTTTCAATAATATTTTTAGGAGGTATAATAAGGAAAAAACAAAAATACTCAGTTAAGAATGATACCTCATCTTCAGACTACCTCTTTAGGATTGTACCTAAATACTTCCTATATTGGTTTTATGATAAAGAAATGCCTCTAAGAAATGGGTAAGTAATTAAGGAAGTGATATGGGTAATTATTGGACAAAACAAAATATTTTTAAGGTGTGAATAAGATAGGAGAGGGGTGTATTTTTATATGTGAGGGAGAGGACACACTTGGAATTTTTAAAAAGAAAAAGGTATAACCACATTTTAAACATGAAAAAATGATCAAAAGGGAAAATATTGAGAATTAGATGATATAAGGTTGAAATATAGACATTAAATAAATTTTATACAAGTTTTTATGTCATTTTAACCCTTATATTTTTAGTTTAACCCATGGTAAATTCATTTTCACCTTAACTACGCTAAAAGATTTTTACTGTTCTCACTATTTATTATGAAAAAAATTAAGTTGAACTTATTATATAATATAAATTATGGTGATTCCAAATATGGTATCCATTTTATAAAATTATATTCATATAATTTTTAGAATTTAATTTAAAATAAAACCTACTAATGTGATGAAAAAGTGTTTTTTTCAAGAAATGTATTTTTCATGCATAAGATGATCTTATATTAAATTTATAACTAGTAATAATAATTATTAAAATTAAAATTAAAATTTATAGATATATAATATATAAATATCATTTAAAACATTCTTTATTGGGGGATATTTTAATTTATTAAAATGGAGAAACCTTATGCACATTAAAATAGTTATTAGAAAAATGCATTTTAATCCTAAAAATAAACTTACACAAAAAAATAGTATAAAGATGATTAAAATATAATTAATTTGATTAAATATAAATAAATAATACCTATGTTACTTTAAATCAAATTCAAATAATTAAGGTATTTTTAAATTACTTAATTTATTGAAAAGAGAGGACAATTTTACAAAAATCGTCATTTTTCACCATTCACTGAAAAATCAACATTTTCTAAAAAAATACCAAAATTTAACCCTAAGTTAATTTTTATATTTTAATTTTAAAAATTAATTTAATTTTATGAAATAAATTTTCTAAATTTTATAGAAATTAAATATAATATTTTCTCATAAAAAACAAAAAAAATCATTTTTGAAGAGAATATATTTTTGATGAAAAAACGACTTTACTAAAAATTGAGTGATTATATACTAAGAATTTATAAATAAATATATATTGAGTATGAAATTTATATATATATTTTATGAATGGGTTAATACTAATAATATCTACTAATTTAATGACTAGGTTATAACAATCATATATTTCACAGGTCGTTTAAGCTTGGTTTGCGTGTTATATATGCTATCAAACATAACGTTCTTATTTTAAAATATGGGGGTGTTAAATTCCCACCCATTTAATAAATTTAATCCTTGAAATTTTAACTTGATCTCAATAATTAAAGGTTTTAAATTTTAAAATACCTTTCTTGAAATATCACATCATAAAAAGGGTTAATAAAACTTCCTTTTAAAAAGAGGGAAAAGAAAGTATGAAGGTCATCTAGAATAACAAAAAATTAGGTTTCCAAATAGGAGAAAATTAGTGGGAAGTGAAGATATGGACATGGAATAAAATCGCAATTCCCAATTAATGATGGATAGTGACAAAGATCACCGATCATAATAAAGTGAATGATCATAAGAAAGTTAACAACCATAAAACCATAAACCAAAAAGGCGTGAAAAAGACCATCAATTTCATCAGAAATTATGGTAATAAGAAAATATTTTTTTATTTCATGATTCTTTTCCTATATTTGATGAATTAATTTACCATATGAATTAATAACGTATAGAAATATACTTGTTGAGTATAATTTCATCCTTTAATCAATTTCCACCATAATCACATCTTTTACTTCAAACAGTAACTATTCAAGATGATTTTTTTGTGTCTAAAGCACTAAAATAAACTTCTAGCAGATAATATAATCCCAAAAAGGATAAAAATATATTATTACTATTTTTATACATTAACCAAAACCAAAAATATTATCACAAGGTAAGATATTTCCCAAATTGAATAAACCTTCATATCATTAATCTCCAAAATTCAATTATAATACTAAAAGTTCAAACTAACTCATTCCATAAATAACTAAAAATATTCCTAGCTATGATTTAATCCTAATTATTAAAATGTTTTTATCACATATTCATCTAAGGTTGATTTAAAATTTGTCTATAAATAACACCAATCACTTTTAATGTCTCATACAAAAAATGTATATGCCTTAATCATATAATCTCTAAGATATAATAATCATTTATATAAATAACTTTAATCACCAAAAAGAAACAATGAAACAATATATGATTCCAAAACATAATTCAAACTTTATTCCTCAAATAAAATCACATAATGTTGCATTTACCTTAATCATATAATGTCCACCAAATTATAATAACCCATAATTAACTCAGTATAAAAGATATGATAAACCCTAAAGGTTTCCAATAATATTAAAATTATGACTAAAAAAGTTATGGTATTATTCATAAAATAATACTTTACATTAATCCTAAGGGTTATATATACCTCAACCCAATAAAATGTCTCACAAAATATCATTATTTACCTCAAAATTTCATTACTTAAAACCTCAAAAGGGGTGTCTAAGGATTAAAACTTATGATTAAACCTAAAAAATTAAACCCATGATGGAATTCATAAATCTTAAGATAACCTCACATAAAAACATCTTAATATCTAAAGTTATCTAAACCCTTCTTTGATACTAATTATAAGGTTATATCCTTAAAAACATATGATTTACATTTCTAGATTTATACCGATAAATGTGACCCAATTTTTTCCATAAAAAATTTATAACAATAAAATTAAATACTAGATCACTTACATACCCAAATAAATTTTAGGTTTAAAGTTTTAGAGAATTAGGACAAAATCATACATGAATAACACCCATGTCTTTAAGTGAGTGTTTCTCCCACTAAACCCAACCTTTATTATTTAACATTATGTCATAATTATCATCCATATGAAACCATTCTAGATATAATTAATTAAACATCATTATTTATAACTTAGGGAAAAGGAAATATAATAAGGGTGAGCTCAAATGCTTAATAATGATAAACATAAAAATTAACAACTGAATTTTATCAGTGAGAAAAAGATGTGCATAATGGTATGATGGTATAATAAATGTTCATGAGCATAAAATAATAGAAATGGTACCTATAAATACTTGGATCATAAATTATGAAACATTACATAAGGCTTTAAAAAATGCAAGAGTCATAAAAATCAATAATCACAAGCCATGTTATGTCAATCTTGATCAATAGAAACACTTATAACCCATAGTAATCATAATGAAAATGTGTTGGTATCTTGGGAAATTATCTTCATAGAACACATATAAAACCCTTACAAAACCCTTATAAATGGAATAACCATATAGTTAGCTTCCATGCCCAATACATTGGAGTGATATCTAAGTACACCCATCATATAAGATATATCGGAATCTCCCCTAATCTATAGTGGGGCTAAACCCACCATATAAAAATTTTACAAGAACCAAAATATGAATAAAGTACACATAACTTTAATTTCATCATAAAACTCATAAAACCCATCATCCCTTTCATAACTTGATCAACCCATGGAAAAGTAATGGGTTCCATGAAAATATTTTTGAAAGAATCATAATCCATCCAGATAAATAATGGTGATGGTATTATTACAAATTATCCCTAGTGTAGAATAAGTAAAATCAAGGTATATTGATGTTGATTAATGAAAATACCATTAAAAGATCATTAAAAACATTCTTGTAGAAAATAACCTTTTCACTTTGAAAATCAATTTTAAAAAATAATTTTTTTTGAAAAAATAGTATAAAAATCATTTTCTTTGAAAATAACCTTGGAAACTTATAAAGGAAGATTCAAAGAAAATAATGGTCATGAAGACAGGAAAATCCATTCATGATGTAAATGTTAAAAATAAATATTATTTTCAAACATTTTGTAAAGGGAGTTAAAAGTACCCATTTGGAAAACATTAAGAAATTTCATCTTTAAAACCTTTTAAAATAAGGTAAAAGATCATTTAAAATATATTTAAAAAATTATTTATGTTTATAAAATAACATTTTTTTGAAACATTTTAGAAAACATGGATTTGGGAGAGAAATATACATGATTTAAAACAAGATACAAAACCAGTATCACTTACAAATGACTTTCTTGACATTTCTTTAATTAATAAGGTAGGAAATGGAAGCTAAAAATTTAAACAAAATTCATAAATATATTATAATAAAGGATATTTGGTTCAAGAAAATAATAGAATATGTTTTCCTCTAAAATAACCTTGAACATAAATAATCTTGAAAAGAGAGGATATTGTAACATAAAGTCTTTTCCACTTTGGTAACTTTTTAACCATAACTCACATGAAATAATAAATTAAAATTAACAATTAAATATCATTAAAATAATAATATTCATTATATAAATGTCATAGTGGAAATATATATATCTCATAAAATAATATAGGTTTATATAATAGAAATATATCAAAAGGGAATTTGAGATGAATAACCTTTAAAAAGATCATATAATTTAATTGATAGTTAATAAATGGAGTAATTATGTGTAAAAAATTTAAATCCACAAAAAAACAAGTATAAATACAAAATAAAATAATTTAGAGACCAATTAACACATAATCATGGCATAAAAAAGTCAATAAAAAAGAGTTATAACCTAACAAACAAAAATTGAGTTAAGAAAACCTATAATAATTTGTAACTTTAAATTCAAATCACCTTAGTCTGCCGTACACACGAATGATGGTTTTGTTTCCCATTTGTTGGAAGAGGAGATGGATTTAGGTTATAAAATTAATACAATAACATATAAGCATATGGGAAATAGTATTTTTATTATATATTCTTGGTTTAATAAATTTTTAAGGTTGTAAAATAATAACAAAACAAAAATGCTCGGTTAAGAAAAACACATCTTCTTTGGACCACCTCTTTAGGATTATACCTAAAGACTTTCTAGATTTGTTTTATGATAAAAAAATGACTATAATATGTGGGGAGTGAATTAAGTAAGGTATTTGGGTATTTCTTTTATGAAATAAAATGATTTTAAGGTGTGTATAGGAGAGGATAGAGGGTGACCTTTTATAAGTGGGGGAGAGGAAACATTTGAAATTTTTGAAAAGAAATCGGAATACCTTGGTTTTAAACATTAAAAAAGGATAAAACATGAACCATTATTGATCATTATATGATATAAGGTCAAAATATAATCCTCAAATATATTTTAGATAAGTTTTTAGGTCATTTAACCATTATATTTTTAGTTTAACCCCCCAACAAACCTGTTTTCACCCTAATCGAGGTAAAATATTTTTACTGTTCTTAGCATTCACTATGAAAAATAATTAAGTTGAACTTTTTTATATAATATAAATTTTTTATTCAAAACATTAAATCAATTTTACCAAAATAATTTTTTTTTCATAATTTAATTTAAAATAAAACCCGCTGACATGATAAAAAATGATTTTTCAAGAAATGTATTTTTCAAGCATAAGAAGACCTTATATTAACTTTATGACTAGTAATAATAATTATATTAATTTAAATTAATATTTATAGATATATAATACATATATTTCATTTAAATAATTCCTAGTTAGGGGTTATTTTAATTTATTAAAATAGAGAAACATTATGCACTTTAAAACAATTTTCAGAAAAATGTGTTTTTAAACTTAGAAATAAAATTATACTAAAATATAGTATAAATATAATTAAAATTTAATCAATTGGATTAAATGTAACTAAATAATACCTATGTTACTTGAAATAAAATTCAAGTCATTAAGTTATTTTTAAATTACTTAATTTATTGAAAATAAATAATTTTTTTTACAAAAATTGGTATATTTCATTATTCACTAAAAAATAAATATTTTCTAAAAAATACAAAAAATTTCACCCTAAGTCAATTTTGATATTATGATTTAAAAAATTAATTTTATTTTATTAAATAAATTTTCTAAAATTTCTAGAAATTAATTATATTATTTTATCACAAAAAGAAATAAAATCATCTTTGAAGAAAGCATATTTTTGATGAAAAAATGATATAACTAAAAATTGAGTGATTATATACCAAGACTTTATCAATACATTTATATTAAGTAGTATATATATATATTATATATAAATTATTTAATCCTATTAATTTACACCAATTTAATAGTTATTTTATAACAATTATATATTTTGTGAGTCATTTAAACCCGGTGTTGCGTGTCGTGTATGTTATCAAACACATTGTTCTTATTCTAAAATATTGGGGTGTTAAAATTAGAATGATATAGGGGAGATCATATAGGGTGTGAAACTATAGTATATCCTAGGAGACTTTTGTGGGTTCCCTAGTATTGTATTGGCCCAAGGGAGGGCTTTGTTGGGAGAGATATTGTTGACTTTGGGCATCACCTTAGAACCCAAAGGTCCACAATGTGATCCTACCATAGTTGTAGTGGTGGTTATTGGTTTTTTTTCTTGAGTATCCAACCCAGGAGATGTGTGACAGGGTTTAGCTAGTAGTGAAAAGGGGGTTGTGGACCCATAGGCTAAGCGATCTTGGGGCGGGGTGGGTTTATTAAAAAACCGACATATAAAACGGGTTTATATGGACAACCCATATAGGCAACCAACCCATATGGGTTTACCCGTATAGATACGGGTTGGACCATGGGCCATTTTAATTTTTTTTAAAAATAATCAGGAGCTTATTTTTCAATGGGAATCTATAAGTACCGATGCACCCGCATGCGTGACTTTCTAATATCTTCACCCCTCTCCTGGAATGAAAAAAGAAACTCCTATAATCTCTAATTACAAACATCTCCTTAATTTTAATTTTATTTAGCTAGTCGCATTTCTCTGAGTCACCTCCTCCCTTCTAGTCGCATTCCCTAATCTCTTTTACTTTCACCCTTTGTTGTCTTGTTTGTCTGTTCTATTCCATATAGAGATGCATCGCCCTTGTCAACTTTGTTTGGTCTACACCATCACCTTTCATCATCCTTCACCCCTAAACCTTTCGCTTCACCTCCACCTTCCCCCCACGAGTCGATATCCTCCTCTGGTGCCCAACCCGCTCCTTCCACCTTTGTCTACAAGTAATGTTATTTTTAATTTTTAATATTTCAATTTTTTTTATTTTATAACATTATTTTAATTTTTAATTTAATTTTTTTAACATTTTTCAGTATTTTGATTTATATCTCATAAAATTTTTATTTAATTTTTTTAAAAAACTTATCATATCATTCAATATTTTTATTTTCATATAATTATTTGTTAATTTAAAATGTAATTTTTTTTATAACATGTATGTATTATTTTGTGATTTATATATTTATTAAATATTAAAATTATTTTATTAATAATGAATTGTTGAAATTTATTAAATAATGAAATTATATAATTTTAAAAAAAAATAGTTATTTAATCTCATTAATTTTATCATGTTAAAGAATTTGAATAATTATAATTCCATACTATTATCCAAATAATTCATTATTTCAAATTAGATAAATGAGATTATTCAAATTATAAATAATTATATTCGATCCATAATTCTTTATATTCAAAATCACATTATATTTGAAACATGATTTCAAATTAGTTAATGAAATTTTGAATAATTAATAAATTGAAAATTTTCTAATGTGATTATCTAAAAAAATAATTATATATTATCAATTTTTTTTAAAAAATCATTATTTCATCACATTTCATTAAAATATTTTATTTTACATAATAAAATTAAATAATTATATAAATTCATTATTTTTTTGAATTATATTTTTTTTCATAATTTCATTAAAAATGTGACCATTCATTTTTAATTTTTTTGTGTTATAATATTTCATTATATTATAAAATTTTATAATTTATTTATTTATATTTGAATTATGAATTATGAATTTTTAGTGATTAACCTTTATGATTATAGAAATATAACTTTTTAATGTTTAGTGTGTTTTTTTGGATCACAAATATTTTTATTAGAAAAACTTTATATAAATTATTTGTCTAATATAGATATAGTATTTTGTTATTATAGGTTATATTAAATTTGTATCAACTTGAAAATGATGTTGAATTTGAAGAAATTATTGTCATTAATGATAAAAACTCAGTGATTCATTGTCTAGATAACACTTGAAAATCTAGTCAAGGCATGGGTAAAGATGAAAATAAAAATTTTGATGTTCAAGTCGAAGTAAAAATATAAAAAAGAATACATATGATGTTTGGAGTTATTTTTAGCAAATGGGAATAATTGATGAAAACCCTAGGGTTAAGTGTAAATGACATGGATTAGTATTATTAGGGATGGAAGAAGATATAAAACATCAAATTTGTCCTGACATATTGAAAAATATAATGGGATCAAAGTATTTAAATATTAGAATGTTCCTTAAATGATCTTTGACCATTCATGAAATTTTTGAAATAAAAAGTTTGATTCAAAGATTTTTTGAGAAAAAATGGAAATGGACATTATAATATATGAACTCCCATTTAAATTTATTAAATATAAAGAAGTTAGAGAAATCATCAATTACTTGAATCTAGAAGTGAATTTTTTTTCTAGAATTACTGCAAGTTCAGATGTGATGGAATTATATGATCAAGAAAAAAATAAAAGATATTTTTTCAAACATTGGTGTTAGGATATGCCTTAATTCAAATTTCTGGATGAATTATACTAGTAAGTAGTATCTTTACTTGACTACACATTATATTTATTTGGAATGACATTTCAAGAGAAGAATTATTTCTTTTATTTTTATATAAACTCCACATTATGGTGTTGAATTAGAAAAAAAAGGAAAAGAAATATTGGTTGATTAGGGTATACAAAAGAAAATTTTTCTCTCTTACCCTTGAAAATAGTTTTTCCGATGATACCATGCAACAAAATTTGAAAGATTAATTAAATTTGGATAAGAATTTTCTTTTCATGAGTGAATTTTTTCATGTTCAATGTTGTGCCCAAGTTTTAAATATTATTATTCAAAAAGGTTTGAAGGTTATTGATTGTATATTTCAAAAAATTAGAGAAATAATTTATTATGTTAATTGTTATAAGGGTATAATAACATGCTTTCAAGATTGTGAAAAAAGTGTTTTGGTTGTTACTAGTGTTATTTTGATATTAGATGTGCCTAACAGGTGGAATTACACATATAAAATGTTTGAAAGTGCATTGAAGTATAATAATTTTTCCAATAATTAGGATATTTATAATCCAAATCACAATAATTTCCCTTTAAAAAATAATGTAAAAGAGGTGAGTTGATTTGCAATTTTTTAAATCCCTTTTATGTTATGAAATTTTTTAATTTGGGATCAACACATCCTACTTTAAATTTATACTTTGGTTAAGTTTTTAAAATTGAGATTTTTTTATTGAATAATGTCAAAAATAATGACGATTTCACTAGAAAAATGTCTTGAAATATTTAGAATAAATTTGATAAATATTGGATTTATTATAGAATTCTACATATAATAGTGGTTATGTTCGATCCGCGAATCAAGTTGACAATGTTAGAATTTATCTATCAAATCCTAGATTCATTTCATTACTAAAAAAATATTTCTACAGTGAAATGAAAGCTATATCAAATTTATAAATAGTATGTAAAAGATTTACCTTATGTTTCATCAATGGGAACTAATCAAATGGATTCAACTTCTACTTCTCTTAATCTTCTACAAGGAAATTTTTTGATGTATATTTAATTTATTATTATTTAAATAATTATTTATCCATTTAATTTTATCATTTTTAAATTTTTTTATTATATGTATTTTTGTAGATGTGTATTGATATAAAAAAAAATTAGTTAACCCAAATGATGCAAAATAAAAATTAGATATTTATTTGTAGATGCCATTAGTTGACCTATCAATTCATATAAATCTAAATGTGCTCGATTGGTGAAAGGATAAAATTAAAATATTTTCTATTTTATCACTCATGGAATGTGATTTGTTAAGCATTCCCATTACCATGACAACCTTAGAGTCTGCCTTTATCATTGGAGGGAGGGTGTTGAATAAATACATGAGTCGTCTTCCACCAAAAAATATTCAATAATTAATTTTTTATTGCAGTTGGCTTTTATCAGATTATATATATAATAATAACAATAATAGTAATAATAACAACTTTGATTTTCCTATAGGATTGGATGATGAAAATGAAGAATTTTTCTTAGAGGAAGATTCTAGTACTAAAACCATATATGTAGAGAGAACAAGAATGAATTAAATTTCTTAAATGTATGTATTGATAATAATTAATAATGACCCATTACTTTTATTGATATATTTTCATAATTTTTTAATCAAAATTACTCATACTTTTATTTTTTACTAAATTGTATATTTTATATTGGATTTGAAATTTATTTTTAATTGTGTTTTGATGTTAGATTTGGAGGAAACATTAAAGAGGATAAGGGAACATGTAATGTTAGAGAAGCATGAGAAATGGATCTCTCTCATTCTCTATTTTTGTTTATCATTGTATAAATTATATTTTTAACTTTAATTTTGAAAATTTGGTTTTTTTATAACAATTATTGAAAATTCTATAATTTGGTGGAATTTTGAATAGGCATTACAATCATTTTTAATTATTTTTTTTTATATTTTAAATATTAGATTCTCATTCTCATGCTTTAAAACAAAAAATTCACTCATTTTTCATGTGGGATTTTTTAGACCTATTAAAAATTAAAAAATTATAAAAACAATAGTGAGTGAAGGTTACCCATGGGTTTTCTCTCATTCATTGTGGGGAGAGGTGGGGTTGATAAATTTACCCATTTTTTATACGAGCATCGCCCACCCTACCCCGCCTCACTCATTTCGCATTTCTAGGTTTGGAAGGTGTAATCCCCCTATTTTGGGAATTTATTTATTTAATTTTATTTATGGGTTTGTAATTTTTGGTTCACCTTTTCTCGTATTTTTGAGAATTAATTAATAATAAATATTAACACATATAAATTCTGATAATAAATTTTAATAAATTTAAATTATGATAATAAATAACATTGATTATAAAAAAATGATTAAGAAAAAGAATAAGAATAATGGAAATGTAGTAATAATAGTAATAGCAATAGTATTAATAGTAGTAATAATAATAATAAAGAGAAAAAAGGGGTAGAACCCCATTCTCTCCACATAACTCACACCCCCTCCCACTAGCTTGAATGGGCACCCCCCCGAGTTTAATCCCCCCCTTGCGTGAGCCTCCTCTCCTACGACCTCCTCATCTTATGATGATTTCACTTGATTTCTTGGTGATTCATGGTCTACCTTCAAGGAAAGGTCTCCACTTCTATGTAATTTCCTTACTCATCATTGCACCCTTCCCTAACAAACCCTAGATAGGGTTTCAGTTCTAAAAATTGTTATAGTTCTTGCTGATAATGAATACATTGTATTCTGTTCATGTAGTATTTGAGTTCTAATGTGATTTCCTTTGATTCCAGGCAGGTCTTCCCATGTTTTGTTTTTTAATTTAAGAATTTTTTATTTCTTTATTCTAAAAAATTATTTTTTAATCTTCTATGATTGAATTTTAAGCGTTTCTAGATTTTATCATGGTTTTCATTGAAAGCAATGGGTTTCTAGTTTAAAATAATTGTGAAAAATTTATTTAAATTAATCTCACTCACCAATAATTTATTAAAACACCTAGTAGAAGTTTTAAATGGTGTCCTTGGTTTTATAATTGGACTTCAAAAGGATTCATTGGACTTTAAAGGGGAATTATTGTATTAAAACATGATGTTTGAGCTTCTTAAGGAACTTACATTTTCAAGATCCCCTATTTAAAAGTGGTTTTGAAACCAATAACCCTTTTACATGTTTTATTTTAAAAGCGGGAGTGTTTTAAGGTGAATCCCATGCACTTATAAATATATACATGCATGTGTATATATATATGTATGTGTACATTAATATGATAATTTATGAATGTGTGTATAGGGTGATGTTTTTATATGTACACATGGGTATATATTTATATGTGCATGGTAATAAAGGTGGTTTTGAAATAAAAGTTTTATGTCTCTTGTATGAATATTTAATGGTTTTTATGGTTTTATTTTCAATGAATTTGATAGTTTAAATGGGTTTAAAGTGGTACAAAAGACTCGGCCTAACCGAGTTGGATTTTCTAGAAGGCCTAGTTGGCACTTTTAATGTTTTCAATATTGATTGTGTATGTGAAACCTTCTATAATACCTTTATTGTTTATTTTCTTTGATTACCTATTTATGGGTCTTTATTTCTTGTAAGTTCTATAATGAGTTATT
This sequence comes from Viscum album, assembly GCA_963277665.1. Taxonomy (NCBI): domain Eukaryota; kingdom Viridiplantae; phylum Streptophyta; class Magnoliopsida; order Santalales; family Viscaceae; genus Viscum; species Viscum album. The sequence goes on along the minus strand of OY728135.1, from coordinate 1,527,626,510 downwards.
TAGGGTATTTTGGTTTGAGGATGATCTATTTTCTATGTTTTTATGGATGTGTGTACTGTAGTGTGGGTTGCGCACTAACTAATATTAGATTCCTAGATATCTTGAGTGAGATATTAGTATTATTCATGTTTCCATGGAAGTGGAATGCTTATAGGATAGTTTATATGATCAGCTAGCTCAATGGGTCCACTGAGAAAAGATAATATTATAGTTCTAACCTAGGGAATCATGTAATTAGTTCATATTGTGTTACATTAGCACCTAGGGGATAACCCATGACACATACTTTATTGATTTGTGGTTAATGTAGGTGATTATTCTATTGTTCATGATTTCTTTCTCCCCCACTTTTATTTCCCATGGAACACTTACTTTATTATTATTTCATTTATTACCTTCTTTGACTTGTAGTGCTAGTTTTATGATGCTCCGATTGTGATCTTTGGATTTCTTTCTTTAAAATGGTCTTTAAAAGTGGCTTAAGAAACTATTTTAAAGTAAAGTATTTCGATGTATTTTCAAATGGATTTAAAAATGACTGTTTTGGTTTTCAAATAAATCTTACGCTGAGAAAAAAATAGATTTCAAGTGATTATTTTCAATTAAGGAAAATAAAATAGAAAACATTTTTTTGAATTGTATTTCAAACTAGCATGAAAATGGTTTTATAATTAAAGGTTGGTTATGTGTCATGGTAGATGGTGAGATATTGAGTGATTATGTGATCATGCCTATGTTATATCTTATTTTTAGGTTCAATATTGAATTTTGACCACTCTTAGTGTGTTGATTATTTTGGTATTTTGAGGTTAATGGTTTTGGTTTATTTTATCAGATTCATCCAAGTGTACCTGTTATATTATTTTGGAGGACCACATTTATTTTCATATAATTTCTAGCATGTGGCTATTTAAATGAGTTATTTACTAATTTTAGTTATGCTTATTGGTGGATTGCATTATTTATGTGGAGACTGGGTGATTATGGAGTTTCAACATGTTGAGGGAGCTTGGAAGTGATTGAAGGTATGTTTCCCAAGTGAGAGAGTTTATAGGTTGATCTAAGGGATTGGTCTATATCTATTTATATTTTCTACTTGCTTATGTTTTGTTTGTATTAACTGATTTTTTTAGAGAGGATGTCCGACCTATGGATGAGTCATGATGAAATTTCATTATAAATATAATGCATATTTTACTTTGATTTAAGGGAGAAATCCTTCCCATTATAGACATACCTGATGAACCGGTTCTTTTCACTCGACCATAAGGATTAGGAACACTCCTTGGATATGTGGTAGTCTGGTTTGGGTGCTAGTTTGGATGATGGCCCAGGTCAAGTCATTATAAATAGAATCAAAGCCCTTTTTTGTTATTTGGGAAATAATGATAGTATGTGATTATAACTATCATGAATTGAGTGGTAAGTTTGTAAGGAGAGTCTAGATTTATCTTTTCCAATTTGAACGTCGATTTTCTAGGTGAAGTTAGGTTTTGAATTTCATTTTGGTTGTTTTAGTTGATTGAGAATTGATATGGTGATGTGACTTGGTCCTTATTGGCATGAAGGGTTGGATTGAGGATAATTATTATTTTTGGGATGGAATGGAGGAAAAATCGAGAGTGTGAGGTTAGCTTGCATGGCCTAAAAAACCATTAAATCACTAAAAACTTTATTTTCAACCCATTTTAGGAGCCGATGCATTATTGGAATATGGATTGTCACCATGTGGACAAGTTGGGCATAGTTCCACATCCTACTTGATTTTTTTATTTATATTTTTTTATGGATTTACTTGGGTGGAAATGGTAATGAGAATATAGTTGAGGGTGGTATTATGATATATTGATTAAATTATCTTTTATTTTGATGATTTTTTATCAAGATCCATTATTGATTGAAGAAGATTAAAATATAAATGGTATTTTCCTATATATGTTATAAGGGGTGATTAGAATAATAGTGTATCTAAAGGGATTGTTGTTTTATCAATTGATTGATTAGTTTATTGTGATTCGTTTCTTGTCTTCCATAGGGTAATGATTTTTGAAATAGCTGATTTTCGATAAAACCTAGTTTTGGAAAATAAAAACTTATGCGCTGGCATGAGTCATGTATAAGTGATCATGGAATATGATTTTAAATACATGACTCTTGGATATAGTGATTTTAAGAAAGTTTAAGAATTTAGAAATTGATTTTTGAATTATTATTGAAAACATAAATTAATTTTCAAATTGGTTTTGGAAGTAAGATTGATTTTGGTAAAGTGACCAGTAAGGCCATAGATTTTTGATGGTTTGAGGTTTTATTGAAATCCCTTAGATTAAAAGGGTTCATTATGAAAATAGAGCCTAAAAATAGGATTCCGAGAGATGTATATCTGAAAATTATGAATTTAGACATGGAATGGGCTCGTTGAGTTTCAGGTAAGCATCAGAGAAGGGATGAGGTGGTTGGGCTGCGGAAACTCATTAGCATAATCCATCGGTTAGCCGCTGGAAGGCCACCGATCGACTAGTGGGCTAATAGTGGCCCAAGTTTCTACCTAGATCCAATGGATGGTGGGCCATTGGCTAGATGGTGGGGCCTATTGTTTTTTTAAAATTAAATTAAATTATTAAAGTAACAGCTAAATTGAGGAGGGAGTCCTTGAGTTTATTTGAATTTTTGTTCATCTGGTGATTCTATGTTTTTGTTATTTCATTTTTACAGTTTCCTACATGTTTTATGTCTTGTATTATATCTCCATTGGTTAGGATGATCTCATATTGGCCTAATAGTCATCATAGACTATATATATTGCGAAATAGTTTGATGGTGCTGCCCTGGCTGAACGAGTGTTAGTGGCCCTCATTATGGTGCACTTAGTGATGTGAGTTAGTTTTTAAATTATGATGGGTTTCTATCTCATGATATAATTTAAAATAGTTTGGGATTAAATTATAATGAATTTCAAATGAAATATTTTAAATGGAAATGGATTTTCTAAATAAAGAATGGTGAATTTTGTCTAAGGACCTGATGTGAGAAAAGTGGCATGTGATGCCTTTTCTAAATGTTTTATAAATATATTTTACTCAGTTTTGAATAATTCTAAAAAATGCATCCTTTATTGAGATACTTGGTTATGATTTCTTCAAGTGTTGTTTTTCATGTGAATGTATGATTATATATAATGAATTGTAGTTTTTTTAAATGAAATGGTGATTTTATATTGATATAGTAAATGATTATATGTGATTTGACTTGATGATGCTGCTATGGAAAAAACCCTAGGGGCGATGATTATTTAATATGAAAAGAAAACACCCATAGGGGTGGTCTGTGTTATTTGATGAGAAAACACCCATAGGGATGGCCTATGATACATGGATGATAAAACTATCATAGTTTAGGTCTATGATAAATAGATAAGAAAACTCCCATAGGGGAGGTTTGTAATAATATTAGTGGGGATTCCATGGATTAAGAGATATGGTTGAGCATGTATATTAGGTAAATATTTTTATGGGATTCTCTAGGTTGTGATACCTATATGAAAACTATGGATACCCAGGTCTATTATACTAGTTAACATGACCATCATGACATTCTTAGAGATACCCTATCACTGGCCAAGGAAAGTATAGTCGATCAAGGTCATAGGCCTAAAGATCAACGATTTTTATTAGTCCTGGCCCAAGTCATATCTATACAACCTTGGAGTAGTTGTGATATTTTGGTTGTCATAGTCCCCATGACATGCTTATAGACATCATGGAATTGGAAGAAGAAAGTATGGTCAGGGTTTTTGGTGGTCTAGTTGACACCTAATGGCCCAACACACATGATTTATGTGCCTTGTGTGTTCTTTTATCATTAGTTATCTCTATTTTTAATCATTTGATGGAACTACTTTATGCATGGTTGTTCTCTTTTGGGGGTGTGACCGGTTCACTGTGGATGATTTCTTTCACAATTTCTAGTTTCTTATCTCAACATTTAGAATATTTATAAATAATGGGGAGAACCAAGATGAGTTTCCTTTTTCTCTTAGAGGTGTAATATTCAACTTTCTTTGTTTCCTTTTACTTTGAATGAAGGCTTTCTGGGGAAAGAAAGTTTTATATTTGGGTGATTGTAATACCCTATGTTCTGGGCATTTATTTATTTATTTATTTAATATTATTTTTGAGTTTATCATTTTTGGTTCACCTTTTCATATATTTTCAAGAATTAATTAATAATAAATGTTAATAAACAAAAATTATGATAATAAATAATAGAAATTGTAAAAAAATGAGATAATAATAATAATAAGAATGATAGAAATGTAATAATAATAATAATAATAAAGGGAAAAAAATGAGAGACCCCCCTTCTCCCTACATGACACCCTCTCCCAATATCTTGACCACACACATGCCTAGCAGAAGCCCCCCATAAACATGCCTCCTATCCTCTTACCTCCCCATCTTTTGGTAATTTCATTCAGTTTCTTGGTGATTCATGGTTAATCCTATGATGTAAGGTCTCTACTTTCCTCACTTTTTCTTTCTCTTGTGTTTTTATCCTTCCCCATCATTGTGCCCTTCCCAAACAAACCCTATGTAGGGGTTCAATTCTAAAAATTGTTTTTTTATCTTTTTTATAAGGTGTGTGATGTATTCTTCAGACTCCTTTCATTCCGTATTTTAGTTACGACTTGATTTACATCAATTCTAGGTAGGTTTTCCCATGTTTGAATTTTTAATTAAAGAACTATTGATTTATTTATTTCTAAAAACTATGTTTTAATTTTTTATGATTAAATTTCATGTTTTTTCAAGATTATATAATTATTTTCATTAAAATCAATGAATTTTTGGTTTCAAATAATTGTGAAAAATTGATTTTAATTAATTTTTCTCATTGATTATTGACTAAACTGCCTGATTTTCCCTTTAAAAATTTAATGGGAGTTATAAATGGTGTAATTTTTTTATAATTATAATTTTAAAATATTTATTGTACTTTAAAGGAGTGCGATTGTAGTAAAACATGGGGTTTTATCTTCTCAAGGAACTTAGTTTTTTCAGATGCCCTCTTTAAAAGTGGTTTTGAAACTAGTTAGCTTTTTCCGTGTTTAATTTTAAAAATGGGAGTATTGGAAGTTGAATCCCATGTAATTATAAATATATATAGGCATGTTTATATATATATATGGATGTATATATTCACAAGTGAATATGTGAATATGTGAATGAGGTGATGCTCTTATATATACATCTAAGTATATTTTTATATGCACATAACAATGAAGGTGGTTTTCAAATAAAAGTGGATCACCTCTTTTATAAAAATTTAATGGTTTTTATGGTTTGATTTTAAATTATTTTAATGATTTAAATGGTTTTAAAGTGGTACAAAAGAATCATCCAACCCGAGTTGTCTTTTCAATAAGGCTTGGTTGATACTTTAAATGTTTCAATGTTTTTTGTGTATGTGAAACCCTCTAGAGTCCCTTGATTGTTAATTTTCTATAATTACCCCTTTATGGATCATGATTGCTTGGAAGTTATAGAATTACATAGTTTTGGTTTTTTTTGTGGGAGTATGAGTTATTTTTTACATTTTTATGGATATGTGTTCCATAATATGGGTTGCATGATAACCAAGGTTAGGTGCCTGGATAGCCTAGGTGAGATATCAAGATTGTTCGCATGGCCTTGGTAGTGGTGTGATTCCATGTTGTTTTATAGGATTGGATAGCTCAATGGGGATACTAATATAGGACATGATTATAGTGTTGTCTTAGGCAATCATGTATCCAGTTCAGATCATGTTATACTAGCACCTAGGGGATAACCCATGACACCTACTTGCTTGATTGATGGTTGATGTAGGGGATCCTTCCCTTGTGCTTGATTTCTTTCTCCCCTACTTGTATTTCTTATGGAACCCTTACTTTATTATGATTTCCTTTATTATTATCTTTCACTTATGGAAACAATTATAACATGATCTAATTCTGATATTAAGTTCACTTTCTTTAAAATGGTCTTTAAAAGAGGTTTCAAAAACTATTTAATGTAAAGGATTTTGATGGATTTTTAAATGGAATTGTAAATGAGTATTTTTATTTTCAAAGGTAGATTACATCAAGAAAAAAAAAGGAATTCAAGTGATTATTTAAATTTAAGAAAAATTAATTAGAAAACCTATTTTTTAATTGTATTTCAAACTAGTATGAAAAGGGTTTTATAATTAAAGGTTGTTCATATGGCTAGGTGGGTGGTGGCCTAATGAGTGTTTATGTGCTCACACCTATATTATATCTTAGTTTTAGGTTCAATATCGGTTTTAGAGCACTCTTGTAGAATTGATTAATTTGGGCTTGTGAGTTTAGTGGTTTCCATTTATTACATTTGGACAAGTGTTCCTATTGCACGATTTTTTAGGACTACCTTTATTTTTATAGAGTGTCTACTGTGTATACCTTTAAATGATTTTTTATTGATTTAAAATATGGTTATTGGTGGATTGCATTATTTATGTGAAGACTAGGTGATTCTGAAGTAGTAGTATACTTAGGGTTTTAGGGGGGTGAGAAGAGGCATGCTGTCTAGGTGATGGAGTTTAGAGGGTGAGTTGAGGGATTAGTTTATATCTGTTTATATTTGTTTATTGCTTATGTTTTGTTTATATCTGTGGATTTTTTTTGGTGAGGGAATCGAACCATGGATGGTTCATGCTGAAATTTCATTAGAAATATGCTAATTATTTTACTCTAATGTAAGGATGAAATCATTTCCATTATAGATATACCTAATGCCCAGGTGATTTTTGCTAGCATATGAAGATCGTGAATGCCCCTCAGGTTAGTGGCAGTCTAGTTCAAGTGCCAATTTAGATGGAAGCCCATGCCGAATCATTATAGGAAAGTGGATGACCCATGCAAATATGGAGTTTTTATGAGATACTTTTGGGTGGATACTGACCCTTGATGTTTTCTGAGATAATTCTAGGTTGACACTGGCCCCTAAGGATTATGTGAGATTATTGGGTGGAAAATGAACCTCGATGATTTTATGAGATACTTTCAGTCGGATGTTATCCCCCAATTTTGTATGGGATGTTCCTAGGTGGATTCTAGTACTTGATAATTATATGAGATTATTGTGTGGATGCTATCCATCAATGATTTTATAAGATACTTCTGAGTAGACACTACCCCTCAATGTTGTATGAGATATTCCCTGGTGGACGCTGTCCCTATCGGATTATGTGAGATTATAGGGTATATGCTAGCCCCTAATGATTTTATGAGATAGTTTTGGGTGGATTCTATCCTTCGATGTTGTATGAGATGTTCCCATGAGGATTCTATCCCTCAAAGACCATGTGAGATCATTGGTTGGATATTGGACCCTAATGTTGTTCAAGATGTGACTGGGTGGATGCTGGCCCTTGATGATGATGTAATGTATGTGTCTTAGTAGGTCCTTCCACTAAGTTTCTTTATGACTATGAAAAAGGTTCTGGGGTACAATGGAAGGTTATTGGGTGGTGCTCAATAAAATTTTTCCATTAACTTCTTCAAATTTCTCCTTAGAACAAGATAAAAATGTGTTCTTGGAATCCACAGAGATAGGATCTCACATGTAATTTATAATTAATTTAGATAGGTCAAGAATTACCTCATTTTTTAATTCTTTCTTCATTGTTGAATGTGATTGACCCTTCTTGCCAAACCATAATTTTAATTAAGGAATCAAGGGAATATTCCCTCTAGTAGTGATCCACACATGTACCAAGAATCTCTAAATGTCACCATAGGGTTCTCTAGATGCTAGTGTGGATGTCCCTACACTCTACATCACTCATATTTGAATCCAAACAAGGCCTATTATATTTTATTGGTTCAATCATATATGGAGAGGGAGGATGAGGATCGCTAATGCTCATGGGACTTAGATAACTATTGAGAATATATTTGGGATAGGATAATTCTCTAGTGATCCAAATTTTGTGGACAAAAATTGTCTTTTCAAATGGAAATTCATGTTTTATTGAATTCTATAGTTGGGTATTTATAGATCTAGGGTTAGAATATTATTTACACAAAGACCCTTTAATATTCTATTAATCCCTAGAATATCCCATGTCTAAATAATAATAATAATAATAATAATAATATTTACTTGACATATGAATAAGCTAAAAATTAAATAAATATTATTTTTACTGAATAAATTAATATTTATTCAAATAATATTCCACTCTCATTGAACTATTACTTAGTCCAATCACCCTCCTCATTATTTACCATACCAATTATAATGACTATTTATTTAAATAAATAAATTTCATTTTTTATACAATGATAAATAAATATCTACGATCAACCAATAAATCCAATTAAATATTATTCCCCGAACCTGAGAATAATATTCTAATCTACTTGTTAAAATCATACTGAATTTAACTAAGGTTCTTGTATACACTTAACATGTTACCCTCTAGGTCTCTTTCTCAATAAAATAGGATAAACCACCTAAAGTACACGTTTATCATATAAAAACATACCAATACACCCATAGATAAAAGAGTTAATATCATAATGACATTTAACCTCCTAATAACTCTTACCATGTAATATAATCTATTTTTTATGATATATCACAACAAGTAGGTTTTATAGCTTGTGTCATCAACCTATATGCTCAACTATCTTTATTTGAATTTTTAGAAATGAAACTTCTGATATATATTTCCATTTTAATGTTTTAAAGCCTCTCGACTTTTTCCTTTGTGGGTTCTTGAGGCTTTGTGGTGTTGAGAAGGAGTTTAGGGGTGTTCTTGAGGCTAGGATAAGGCCTTTAGCCATTATGGGAGTCACTACACCCTAATAGTGGGAGTGGTGAAGGTCATTTTGGCCTAGAGTCTGCACGATATAAAATAGGTAGCTCAAAAATTCCTAGTGAAGTGTGTGGAACTAATCATGAAATCATGGGGAAACCCTATCCAAAACAAGGAGTTGGAGATCACCACACCATAGCCTTGAGTGTGGTGATGGGAAACGACCAGGTATTTTATGTCAGGTCGTAATGGATGGATCTAGAAGACGATAAAAGAATCACCATAGATTGGACTACTTTGTGGTCGAGGATATGGAGATATTCAAATCTGGTTTTGAAAATTCATAGAAAATGGGGAAATAGCTACATGAGATCCTAATCTTCCTTTAACTGGAGACACTATAGGCATTTTGGCTATTCACCACACCTTGGTGTAGTCTGATGGAATTAAAATATAAATAGGGGGATCAAAATCCTTTGTTTCAATTCATTTTATTATCCTATACGATTTGGCCAAATCTAGGACCCTTGGTTCTCTTTGGATCATCTTACTTGAGAAGACTAACCCTTGGATCGTTGGATCAAGTCTTGTGGATCAAGGTATGATCTCCCCTCTTCTCTCTTTCCCATTATTCTTAGCTTCTTCTTTTTTGGGAGGATAAAAGTTGTAGGAGGCTCTGTTTTGGTCATAGTTTGAGCATGGTTTGATGGTGGATTGTTGTGGGTAGGTTTTGGTGAGTTCTCATTTGAGTTTAGTAGGGGATTTATCTCTTATTTATTCTTTTTTGAGTGGTGGTTCTCTTTAAAGCTTCAATCGAGGAAGGGGATCCTTCATTCTCTCATCCTTTATATGTACATGTGGGAGTACCATGCTTTTTTATTCCTGTTTATTTATGGTAAATATCTTCTTAATAAATATAATTAATTAGCTTAATTGAAATTAAAGGGGAGGGGAGAAATCAAATGAGTTTTACTTGTTCTTATGTTTTTTCCTATATAGTTATATATGATTGTTTTTCCCACTTTTTTACTTATATTGATAATGTTATGTTGTTGTGGTTGTTGAAATTTGTGAACCTCAATGTGATTATTTGATTTAAACCACCATGCATGAAAAAGGATAAAAACATATATCTGAATAATTAATTTTTTTCCCCTGGAATCTTAGAATTTTATAAGAATACCCTTAAAATAATGAAGTTTCTGTGATGAAATCACTTTTTTGAAACTATAATTAGTTTTTTAGTGGTTGTGATGTAGTGTGGTTTTGATGTAGTGTTCTTTTTCATGATATAGATGGACTATTATGTGTTGTGTTGTATAGTTTATTAGTAACTATATAATGAACTTGAAATATTGAAATGGGAATGAACATGAATGGAAATTAATGAATAGTATGGATTTAAAAATGAAATTAATGATATTGATAAATAAAGATTGTTGATAATTAGAAAAATATGAAAATAGGTTGGTTTTAAAAGGAATAAAGAACATGTCTTTATTATGTGGTATGATGCATTTAGAGGTGGAAAAATAGTGGCAGAGGTTGTGATACTTTGTGGAAATATTGTGAGATATGTTGGTTATCTTGTTATAAATTCCTAGGTTGGATTGTTTAATATCTACATATCATATACTTTTATGTTATTTCTATATTCACCCCACCCAAGTCACATGTTTGCACTGACTCCCAAAGGTTTTGTGTTCTAGGTGTTTCCACCAAATATCCAAGATAGTGAGGATGAATGGATGGCTACCCCCTCTTCCCCATTCCTGCTTTCGGGTTAGATTCCATGGGTAGTGATGTCCTGTAAAATTAGTAAACTTGTGGTGGTGATTGATAAGTGGATGAGGTGGTTCATAGTGGGGGTGTTCATTATAGGAGGATGGAATGGGGTTTATGTCTTTCATGTTCATGATACCATACTAAAATAGATATATAGTAGTGGTTATGGGAGGATGTGGATGTGATGATATACTATAAGGGGTTCATGGTATGATGTGGTTTCCTAGGTGTCTTTGATCATGATTATTACGGAAGGGATTAGAGCACTAGGACGTATGAAATTGGGGCTTGAGAGTGGAAAATCATTTGGAAAGTGGTGAAGGATACCCTTAATCAATTTTCTTCCTATTATATTATTACAATTGGATGAATTATTTGGAGAACATGCCATGGTGAGGATGATAATTAGTTAGTTAACCTATTTAGGTGCATGTTGGTTCTAATATATCATGAGTGAATTAGTATGATATTTTCACATGTTCATCAGATACCTTGGGTATTATCCCATTGAGTATACATGTTATGCTCACACTACATATATATAAAACGTTTTTAAGGTTTCTAGAAGGAATTCAAGGACCGATTTAGAAATTACTAGACCAAACATTGGAGTTGTTGTTGAGTTGATGCCTTAGGATTACTTTTGGGTATTTATTTAGATACTCTATTTGTATTTGTTTATATTATACATGAATTATGGGATGATTTTGGGTTTCATTTTCTTTTATGATATGAAGTTGCTTGGAAATCTTCATTATCACTTGATCCTACTTTTATTATTGAGGGTAATTTTATCTATGTGTGGAATTTTTATATACCTTTAGTGCTAGTATCAAACCTAGGGCTTACTGAAGGTAGGAATTAGGGGTTATTATCCATATCCCTTCATTATTGGAGTAAGAGGGGTACCTATGTGGGGAGGGGGTTGTGAAAGAGTGATATTAGAGGCAGGTTGAGAGATAAGATGGTGTTTTGAGTTAGGAACTATAAGGATTTCATGGGTTTGTAGGGAAATAGTTTCAGTTGATCTTGATGCATGAAATAGGCCAAGGATACTGGTTAAGCATGAGATTTCAGGGACCCCATGATCTTATTCAAGGACCAATATTTTACCAAATGACTAAGTGAGGTAATTCCACTTACAGGGTAGATACCTAGGAAAGGTTCATGCATCATGATTGATTGTGTTCATGTTTGAATTGGGTATTCTTGGAAAATTAAATTAAATTAATTTAATGAACCTTAATAAAAATTCCATACCACTAGGATTAGGGCTTCTCCTTGTTTTTTCTAGCATGGTTCTTGGTTATAGTCTTCATGTAGCTTAGGTAGTAGAGTTTCAACATGTTTATCTGATTAATATTCAGAGGATTGAACCGATATATAAGGATGAGGCATGGTAACAATCACTACATGCTTTTCAGTGGTAATGCTTGGTGAAGTATGAGGGTAGTGTCTCAATCTAGAGGTTAAGTGATGGTTGGAGGATCTTGAGATTGCTTTTGATTTGATTCATCCTTGATTTGAGTTTTGGGTTATGTTAGTAGTCAGTCAGATGAGGGGAGCGACATTTAAATGGTAGAAATTGTATCTTAGTGATAATTAGGAGGTTAATGCTTCTTGGGTATATTTCCAGAAGGAGTTTTGAGAAGAGTTCTTATCGTCGACTATAAAGGCAGTGAAGAGGTATGAGTTTCTTTTTCTTTACTAGGGGAGTATCTCTTTGTAAGATATTGGGATCAATTTTAATGATATTTTTCACTTTTCTGCTAACCTTTCCCCCGACGAGGAGTACCATGCACAATGTCTTGAGGTAAACTCCACCCATCCATCTATATTTTCAATGTATTTGGAGGTGCAAAATAAGGTAGAGGTGATTGAGTATATACACTCATGAGAAGGGATCTTATGATAGGGGATCCAACAAGGATCCTCAAGGAGTAGAGTTATTGGTAGTATGCCTCAAATATCAGGACCTTAGAGGGTTTGACTAGAGGGGAGTCAATCCTAATAGCTTCCTTTTGGTATTTTGGGGCCAATAGCTCCTGTACTTTTCTTGGGGGATTTGGAACAATATAATATGTATTTGGGGTCCATGGTCATTGAAAATATTATTTCCTAGTGGTTCTTGGAGTTTAACATGGTAGTGACCATCAGGTTTAACATCATTCTCTATAGAATCTGCTAGTGAGGCCATATTATCATCAAGGGAATCAGGATTATGATCCTCCAAGAGGGGATGGGGGAAGTCAAGGTTTTACCTTAAGATGTTCCCCATCTTTAGGGACCTCAAACTAAGCATGGTAATAGATGTGTCTCTCAATATCTAGGTAGAGGATATAGGTATGGATAATTACATGATTTGGAGGTGCCAGTACCAGAGGGTAAAAATATCATAAGAGGTACAATTGGCCTATTATCCACCCTTATTTTTACATTGTTTTTATTAGGATCATCATAATCCTTTATTACACACACCTTAGTTTGTTCATTGGGACTAGATGCGGAGAGACTACCCATGCCCTTGGTGTTTTCTATTCCATTCAGAGGCCAATCCTTCTTGTTTGATGTGTGTTGGTAGTGTAGGTTGATAATGGGGAAACATCAGTCATGTGGGGATCTCTTATTTCTAAAAATACAGTTGTACAATGCCATACTTGGAATTTATTAGTTATATTATATACACATGTTTATAGATTACCTCCATATGAAGGTCACATTTTTAGATATGGATGGTCAGCGTGTGGTTTTCTTCAGTGAATGGGGTTGTTAGATGGGCAGTAGGCATGTAGAGCCCTTTTTTTCCATGATGGAAGAATTTTCAGAAAAAAATTAGTGGGTGATGGGATAGTGGAGACTCCCAAAGTTGTCGATGAATTTATAGATGTATTTCCTAAGGAGTTTGTGAAATTACCCCCTCAACGTGATGTTGAGTTTGAGATATATTTAAAGTCAGGAAATTATCTAGTTTCAATGGATCCTTATTGGATAGAACCATATAAGATGAGATATTTGGGGATTAATATTTATTATCTAATGTATAAAGGTATCATCTAGCCTAGTGTTTAATCATGGGGTACTTTATTATTATTCTTTAAGAAAGGGGATGGTAGTCTAAGGCTATGTGCAGACTACCGAAGGCTGAATCAAGTGATAATCAATATTTTTGATCATTTGAGAGGATCTATTTGGGTTTCTAAGATTGATCCATGATCTTAATATCATTAGTTGATGGTGAAGGGGGAAGATATTCTGAAGTCTGCCTTCTGGTGCTGGTATGGGAACTTAGAGTTTCTGGTCATGCCATTCAGTGTCATGAATGAACCAGCTGTTTTATGGGGATAATGAACACCATGTTCCATGAGTTCCTAGACTAGTGTATAGTCACGTTTATTGATGAAATATTGATTTAATTGAAGGTTTTAGGAGGAGAATATAGATCATATCTGAGCAGTCTTGCGGGTCTTTCGACGCCACCAACCCTATGGAAAGTTGTCCAAGTGAAAGTTTTAGAAATGGAAGGTGAATTTCCTTGGGGAATGTGGTATCCTAAAAGGTTTTCTCCACATACCCATAAAATATAGAGGCATTTATTTTTTGGGAATTACCTAATAATGTGGTATATGTTCATAGTTTCCTCAGCCTTAGGGGATATTATTGGAGGTTCGTGTCTGATTTATCATAGATTACAACTCTATTTATAGATATAACTAGAAAAGACCATGATTTCATCTATATTGATCAGTTCCAAGTAGCATTTGATTACCTGAAGAGAGATTGATCAGTTACCTAATTCTTTGGTTTCCAGAAGAAGGGGTGATGTTTGAGGTTTTATGTGACACTTCTCTTCTGGGACTGGGATGTGTCTTGATGCATCATAGGGAAATGAAATCTTATGGGTATAGGAAGTTATGTACCCACAAGCATAAATATTCTACCCATTATTCAGAGATAGTAGTGGTTGTGTTTGTGCTAAGTCAGTGGTGATATTACCTCATCTGAGTACACTTTATAGTATTTTACAATCACAAGAGTTTGAATTATATTTTCTATTAGCGTGACCTAAATTAGAAATAATAAATGTGGATAGAGTTTCTTCAGGACTATGATTTTGAGATTTAATACACCTCAGGGGAGGAGAATATCATGGATAACACACTGAGCGGGATGTCACATAGAGATATTTTTTAAAAGTATGGGGATTATTGGAGGGTGATAGCGGAGTTGGAAACCATGAACCTTGATGCATAGGTGGTTGATAGCAGACATTGATTGTTTCAAATGAAAATTTAGTATTCTATGATACAATATGTAGAGGATTCTCAATGGGGAGACTTAGAGGCATATGCGATGTGTGACCATGTTGTCCATGGTGATTCTTTAGAGGGATGGTCGAAGGATGGTTATAACCAGATGTTATTTCAGGGGAGACTATTTATCCTGATGGTGATGTGTGAGAGAGTCCTTAATGAGTTCCAAAAATCAAATTTATAAGTTCATTTAGAAATATCGAATATATAATGTGGTTTGAGGACACAATTTTGGTGGTTTAGGATAAAATAGGCAGTGGCATAGTTCATAGCTTAGTGTCTGGTTTTCCAGCAGTTAAAGACAAAACATCATGTTTCTAGTGGTTTTTTGCATCCCTTGGATGTCCTTGAGTATAAGAGAGAATAAATATCGATGGATTTCATAATAGGATTACCCTAGGATCAAGGAGGATATGATGCTATCTGGGTAATCGTGGATCGGTTGACGAAGTCATATCACTTACTAAAAATCACGGAGTTGAGCACCATGGATGTTTTAGAAATGAGTTATATGGATGATTTTATTTGGATTCTTGGAGTTATAAGTTACATTGTCTTAGATTGAGGTGCTCATTTTTCCTCATGAGTTTGGAGAGGATTTTAGTATGATTTGGGAACTTAATCACACCTCATCATAACTTTCCACCCTCAGAAAAAAGGACATACTAAGTTAACCATATAGACACTAGAGGATATGTTGAGAGTGTATATACTAGATTTTGGCGGACCTTGTAGATAACACTCACCTTTTTTTGAATCCACATACAACAAAAACTATTACTCATTTTTTATCATGGCTCCATTTGAGGCATTGTATGTGTGGTTGTGTTGACCCCAGTTGTGTTTGATCATGGTTAGAGAGTCATCTATTCTCGATCTTGATATGGTGAAGAGTATGATATAGAAGGTTTAGGTAGTCAGTGAGAAGATTAAGGTGGTGCATGACTAATATAAATATTATACAAACTGTTGGAGGAGACCCTTTGAGTTTTAGGTTTTGGGTCCATGTGTTTGTAAAGGTTTCCCCTTATCTGGGGTAATATAGGTTTGATAGGGGGAGAAATATTTCCCCTTGGTTCATTAGGCCGTTTGAGGTGTTAGAGCATATTGGAATGATGGTATATCGATTGGCGCTTTCACTATAGCTAGACCAGATTCAAGATGTCTTCCACATATCCCATCTCTATCGACATCTTCATGATGAATCCCATGTAATTGACTGGGGAGAGTTGAATATCAAGGATGCCACAATATTCATGGAGTGACCAGTAGAGATCTAGGATCATCGAGAGAAGGTAATGTATAGATGAACTATTCATTTGGTTCATGTGTTATAAATTTGTGTTGGCTTTGAGGTGAGTACTTGGGAGCATGATATGCATATACATTCCCAATACCCATATTTTTTTTGAGTTTTTCTCTATTTTGTTTTTCTTTGATGATGTGATGCCCAAATCTTGATGATTTATGAGTTGTTGTTTTTTTCCATTATCGATGGTGTGTTATATGTATTCTAGTATATAGGTAAGGTAACACCCCTTTCTAATCAATATGAATTATGTTTACAATACATTTTAAAACCGTGCAAGTGAGTCAGTGCTTCCCAAAGTTGTTAATATCTTGATATAGAGGGTGAGTTTTCTTGGTTTGTGTGCTAGGGGAAGTATTGTTTGATGGTTGTAGTAGTAATTTTATTGGGATGTGTAGATTTTTAAATATTGGTATAGATTTTTGTGTGTAATAGAAGTTTCTTGAGGATGGTGTGAGATAATGGCAGTGTTCTAGTTGTAATGAGATCCTTGAGAGGTATCTTGTGGGATGGTTGTTTGGAACCCCCTATTTTTTGTGTGTTTTAGGTTCATTTTTTATTCTAGAGGATAATAAATGTTTTATATTTATCTAATGTAATGGTTTGGACCTTCCTAACCATTAATTTATGGTTTATCAAGGCTTGATGATTCTGAGGAGGAGTTTGGGGGTGCTCAGGAGGCTAAGAGAAGGCCCTGGGCCATTCCTAGAGTCACCATGCCTTGATGGTGGGCATTGTGAAGGTCATGTTGGATGAGATCCCGAACTATTTAAAATAGGTAGCTCATAAACATCCAGTTAAGGGCATAGTGCCGGTCATGGTGTCTTGAAAAACCTCCTGTCTAAAATGGGGAGCTGGAGATCACCACACTGTAGTCTTGGGTGTAGTGAGGGGAAAGTGACCTGGAATTTGGTGCTAGTCTATAGTGGTTGTCCATGGAAGATGATGGAGGAACCACTATGGATTGGACCAAACCATGGTATAGGATATGGTTATAGTCAAATTTTGTTTTTCAAACATGTGAAAAATGGAAAATGTCCATGGGAGATTTAGATCTCCCTTTGATCAGAGCCACCATGGGCGTTTTGGCCGCTCACCGCACTATGGTGGATTCTAGTGGACTTTAATTATAAATAGTAGGATCAAACTCCTTTATTTTGATTCCTTATCTCCTCCTTCAATATTTATCCAACTCCATACCCCTTATAACCCTTTTGATCATATAACTTATAGATTATAACCCTTGGATCATTGGATCAATTCTTGTGGATCAAGGTACAATATACCCTCTTCTCTCTCTCCTGTTCTTTTTAGATTATTATTTTTAAAGAGTATAAAAGTAGTATGAGGATCTATTTTAGGCATTTTTGAGCTTATTTTTATGGCGGATTATTATGGATAGGTTTTTAGGAGTTATCCTTTGAGTTTGGTGGGGGATTGATCTCTTATTTATTCCTTGTGAGTAGTGGTTCTCTTTGGAGATTCAATCAAGGAAGGGGATCCTTTGTTACCACCTCATTTAGATGTATATTTAGGAATATCATGCTTTTATATTCCTTTGTACAGATTGTACATAACAACTTAATAAATATAATTAATTAGCTTTACAGAAATTGAATAGGAGTGGAGAACTCACATGATTTTTACTTATTCTTATGAATTTTTCCTATATGGTTGTGCATGTTATTTTTTACCACTTTTAACTTATGTTGAAATTGGATTATTTTTGTGGTTATTGAAATTTATGAACCTCATTATGATTTTGTATTAAACTCACCACACTTGAAAAAGGATAATAATGTATATCCGGATAATAAATTAGTTGCCCATGTAATCTCAAATTTGTGTGAGAATACCCTTGAAATAATAAAGTAAATGTAATATAATTCCTTTGTTAAAACTAAAATGAGATGTATGATGGTTTTTATGTGAGGTGGTTGTGAAGCAAGGTTCATTGGAATGATATGGATGGGTTGTTATGTGTTATGTTGTATATATTCCTGATAAATATGGAATAAACTTGAAATGTTAAAATGGGAATGATCATAGGTTGAAATTAATGAATAATATGAATTTAAATATGAAATAAATGGTCTTAATAAATGATGATGATTGATAATTGTAAAATCTAGAAATATGTTGGTATGAAAATGAATATGGAATATGTCTTGTGTGTGGATTGATTATGTGGTGTGATGCATTTAGAGGTGGAAGTGATAGTGTAAGAGGTTTTGAGATATGGTGGTGATATTGTTATGAACCTATAGGCTAGGATTGTGTGTTATCTACCCATCATGTACTATTATGTTATTTCTATACGAACCCCACCCAAGTTTCAGGTGTACACTAACTCCCAATTTTTTTTAATTTTGGGTGTTTTTCCAAAACATCCAAGATGGTGAAGACATATGGATGGCTACCCCCTCTTCCCTACTCTCCCTTCTATGCGAGATTATTCTGTATAAGATGTGATGGATTTCAGTTTTAGTGTATTTATGGTGGCGATTTAAAAGTGGATGAGGTGGTTCATAGTGGGGGGAATTCATGGTAGGAGGAGGGAATGAGGTTGATGTCATTCATTTTCATGATACCCTAATAATTTGGTTATATGGTAGTGGTTATGAGAGGATGTGGATTTTATGAAATGTTACATGGGGTTCATGGTACAATGTTATTTCCTAGGTGTCTTTTTCCATGA
Source organism: Viscum album (assembly GCA_963277665.1). Taxonomy (NCBI): domain Eukaryota; kingdom Viridiplantae; phylum Streptophyta; class Magnoliopsida; order Santalales; family Viscaceae; genus Viscum; species Viscum album. Next base: position 1,527,607,585 of record OY728135.1, on the reverse strand, counting down.
TTATTATAGAAGAGATGGGAGTGTTAGGACATATGACTTTGGGGTGTGAGAGCAGTAAATTAGTGGTAAAGTCGAAAAACTTAATCAATACACTTCTTATTATATTATTACACTTAGATGCATTATTTCACTTCTGTTATATGGTGAGGATGAAAATTAATTAGTTGACATGTTTAAGTGTGTGTAGGTTTTGTTTTTTTCTCATGGGTGCATTAGTATGCTCTTTTTACATGTTCATGAGATAACTTGGGAATGATCCTATTTAGCATACATTTTATACTCACCCTATGTATATAAAAACTATTTTTCTGGTTTCTAGGAGGACTTCAGGGGATGATATGGACATTACTAGCTTGAACATTAGAGATGTTGTTGATTCGTTGCCTTTTTATTTATTTATTTAGAGACTGTATTTGTGTGTTTTTTATATTATACATGCATTATGGGATGGTTTTGGTTTTACTTTAGTTTTATGAGATATATTTTCTTGGTGGTTTTAATTATATCTATCAACCCTACTTTTATTATTGAGGGTAATTCCTTCCATATGTGGGATTTTTATATAACCCTAGATGCTAGTTTCCAATCCAGGACTTACTGAAGGTTGGACATGGGGGGTTATATCTCTCTCCCTTATTTTCCTGTCTAGGAGGGGTACGTCTTGGGGGAGGAGGTCTTAACCACCATTTCCATTAACTTATAAGGTTGTTTTAACTCCATCAAAGGGCTTGATATATTCACTTCTAACAGAAGGGATAAATCCTCTCTCACGTTATTCATCAATGAAATACCACATGTGACACACAAAACGTATCCAAATTCATCATGAATGATCATCATCACGGTTTACCAAATACATCTAAGTACACAAGTCATGACAGACATTAATAATAATCTTATATTCAAAAGATCATTACACACATCAATAGATAAGAATATATAATGACACATGAAACATGTGGAATTATTATTAGCATGTCCATTCTCATAACCCCCCTTATTAGATATTACCAAGGGGTAATGTCATGAGATAGTATCTCAATGTCTTATGGGCCTCCTACCCTCAATATCCTGTATCCTCTTTTTCCCTTTAGATGATGTCATATGACTATAGAGCATAAATTTAAGGAATACTTTCAAAACATTGGATGTATCTCATCATAGAAGTGAACTGCTTTGTAATTTTTATGTGATAAGTATCTTAAGAAATTATCACATGCACTATCATGAAAAAGAATTATTAGGATGTGATAATAAAGTAATTAATATTAAAATCCTAAATATAATAGTAATCAAAATTATACAAATAATTAGTTTTAGTGCACCAACTCCAATAGACTCCTACCTAAATTATATCCAACTGATAACCCTCATATTAACTTCACATGATAAAAATGGTTCTACTGAGTAAATGCTTTAGGTGTTGGGCCTACCACATTTTACATGGTACCTATTGGCACTACCAATTTCTTATGGATGGTTTTCTTACCAAAACCTCATATATCTAAGAAAATACCCCACGAGATGATATCCATGAGTATCCATCTCTATGTTAACTTTTCAAATAATGACATATCGATTAAACCCACAATTGAAGTTTTAATATTATAGCAAAACCCAATTAATGGTAAAAACCAATACTGGAATAGTTCATTGATATAATGCTTCTTAATCTACATCAAAAGCCACAATATACTTAGTGTATTAAGATATTGAAATTACTATCTATAATATTCTTTACCTTCATATTACCTTATCCTTACAACAATACTAGATAAAAATTGATCTAAAGGAAGACTAGTTTTATATCCCCTCAAAAATAGTACTCCCATTTCTTCATTTTCTAGGAACTCATCTAGTTTTTCTTTCATAAGAATTATTAGATAGTTTTATTACCATATTATGTAGTTCAATTATTCTCATTCTATATTTCACTACTTTGATTTACACATAATAAGTATCAAAGCTAAGTACACTCCATGGTATGTAAAATAGATTTCCAATGTACTTGTAGGAGTAATTAATCTATACACCACAAATACCATGAGATACTGGAAATAATTTTAGTGAATTTTCCATCTTGCATTCCCAATACAATTTCAACTTGTATAAATGAATTAGATTAAGCAACCCCTTTTATCTATACTAGTAGATATTGTTCCCTAGAACTTGGGTTGCTGCTTAAGTCATTGTTGGAGAAATTAACCTTAGTCTTAATCAACCTTAAGACTGATCATCTATTTTCAATATTTTATAAAACACATATATGATTATAATAATAGTTCTCCCACTAACCCTTTGGAACTTGGAAACCATTCATTCCAAACAAATATATTATAATAATTATTCTTGTTTTAACTTATAAATAGATCCCAATAACATGTATTAATTATTGGAATCCTATGAAGTCACCTATCCTTTTGGTCAAGTCATATATACATTATCTATAAGGTTTCCTCCAAGGAAAAATGGACTTGACAATAAATTCCCATTAAAATGATCATGAAGCTATCAAAAGTAGAATTTAAATGGAATTTAGGCATGATAACTTGGTCCAACCAATTGATCATTATTGGAATTTACTTGTACCATCCATGTACAGTTTCTTGTAAAATACCAATAATAGATTTACATCGACCATCAAATATAAAAGTGTATTTTGGTATATAGAATCCATTTTATAATTCATAAAAACTTATCAATCATATATATTTTTATAACTTTTTAGTAATCATTATTCTCTAAGAATTATATATCAACTATCTTACCAAATATAAATCCATAATAACGATTTTATCTTTCCTATGTAATATGAGTCACTGGAACAATTCCTCCCATTGAATCTTGTGGAGTCTATTGTTCCTATACCAACCTATGTAAATCTAGAACCTAGATTACTTATAAATATATATTTCTCTCACTATCTCAAAATAGATGTTCTCCCTAATAAAAATATAGTTTTTTTTAACTAATAAATTTCTATCATATGTATGTTAATATCCTAAGTCGATATATGATAATTAATTGAGATGCACATTATGCATCATTTGATGTATATTTGAAGAAAATTCCAACTTAGAAAATGATTCTCATCAAACACATTCAGGCTATGATCTTAATGGATTCACATTATATGGATTCTTTATATGATATCCATTAATAAATTTGGTTGTCATATGGTTAGTTAATATTTTCAAACCCATGACTTGAAGAAATTATGGAAGATATGTAATATATATAAAACTATTCATTTATCCAAATTTCACCACTATAAAGTATAAAATAATGTGTGTTATTATTACTCAACATTTTAAATAACCAATGAAAAATATGGTTAATGATATACTATAATGAGTCACTCTGGAAAATTTTGTCTCTTCTCTAGATCTAGAGAAAAACTGTAGATCCAGTATATTTTACTAAGTATATTCATTTTCATTGAGCATCCAAAAATAAATCTCATGAAGTAAATGAATTCACCTCTAGCTTATTCTTATAATAGTTCCATGTATTTATAAAATAATTCTAGAGGATTTTATGGAATACCTTTAATTTTAAAGGTTCTATTCTCCATTAGGTAAGTTTGTTAGTATACCAAGTGTTTTATCACATTAGAGACTAAAAATTATTTGATGTATATTAATCAAATACACTAGAAAAAGAATTATATTTCCATAACTGGGTAAGTGTATTATATTTTTATTCATCACTCACTTCCATAGATATCTTTGATTCAAGAGTTTTATAAAAAAAATCAAGTATAAAGTACCAAAAACACATTCATTTCACAAATTAAATTACATCTCTATGTACCTAAATAAACACTAAGATAATTTTTTGGTAACACTCAATACAAACTCAAATCAATCCATTATTAGATCTTTGAAGTTGTGAACTTCTCAGTATTTATGTAAGAAAAATACTTTATCAACTCTTGGGAGAATTCACCTTGATTCTTGTAATGTTTTTTTGGTTCTAATATTTAATATAGATGTGTGGAAATCTTATTATATTTAATACCCAAGAATTCAATCATATAAAATTATGAAAACAACTAAAATAGATTCAATGGTTTGATTATTATTTAACTCATTACAATTCCACTTACAATGTACTTTATTACCACATTAAAAGAAAATAACATTTTCTTCTTTTTATTTCCATTGAAAATTCCTCTTCTTAGAAGAGTGCTGCTCAAGTTATTTATTCTTTGAGTGAGTATTATGAACCTTTTCCTTACACTTTTATTATTAACCATAATGAGTATAGGTTTTTCATTCTATATGTCCATATCCACTTGGTGAATTAAAGTGAGGAGTTCTAATAGTGAATTATCATTATTTCTTATATTATAATTTAAAATAAAATTGGAGAAACTTTGAGGTAATGAGGATAATATGAAATTTTTTCATAACCCATCTGATGGTATAAATCTTAGGATATCCAAGAGCTCTATATAGTCAATCATCTTGACCAAATGAGGCAAAACTGGCACCAACTCTCCAATTGTGCATATGAATAATGCCTTGGAGATATCATATCTTTCTTGTATCTCATTATCCTAATATAGATGAGATAATATAATATATGGATCCATTTCTTCATGAAGTTTATGGAGCTTACTGGATATAGTAAATAATATTAAATATTGGACATCTAGAACATCGTCCAAGTGTTTTTCACATAGAGCATGTTCCTCCTCACAAACCTTCTTGGAAAGAGCCTTAGGAAACATGGATTCTTGCAAGTATAATTTCATATCTTAGTATAATACTATGTACAAGCACATGCACCATTCCTGGGAATTCATGCCTCAGAGAAGGTTATCCTTCTCTTGTATGGACCACCTTGATAACATTAAAAGCATATCAATTTCCATTTTCTACAATGAATAAAACAAATATTTAAAACATTCCTTGATTATAAAAGGTGATGAATAGATTAATTTATTAGTCTCCCACTATTTCATAAAATCCCAATAGTCTTCACCATCAAACTCAGATTATCCCGCCGCATGGATAATATAGTGGAAATGTCCAATATTTCCCCTCTCATAACCACAATGAGGGTTGGTCAAGCTACTTGAATTCAACCTAAAACATTATTTAGAACTCTCTATTAGTTTAAAGAAACCCAACCAGGGTTGGTCAATAACTTTGAAACCATTGGTTCTATTCTAAATCAAGTAATAGAAGGCTATTTTAACATAATATTTTAATTGAGAGATTTTATTTTCTTATGTGTAAAATTTAGATCATTTTATCAAACCAAATACTTGTTAATATCAAGAATATTTTACTTAAGTGATTATCCATGTCCAATTTTTTTTTGGCAGGATTTGGTTTATTTAATTCCATTTTTCATTATTTTTAATTAATTAATTTAATTTAATTTCCATATATTCAAAATAAATAATTAACCATGAAACTAACAAAAATAAATAAAGTGTTATAATCATGATATTTATCTAATAGTTGTTTTATCTAGTGAATGATAAGACAACTCTGACCCTAGGGGAAAACACCTTAAACAATTCCTGGTTTGATTTGCAACATCCTACCTATACATCTATGTATCTCCTAGTATGGTTTCACCTTGAACCGGCCTTAAACCGCTTCCACTCACCTAGGAGCACATCCATACGTTATTACTCACACACAAGTGAGGGTAACCCAAGGATGGGTTAGAGGGTTTACATAAAAGAAACCACTGGTACATAGAACCCTATATAATAGAGGATAGGATGATGTAAATGACATTATTTTAATTTAATCTCATGATTATCCACACATAGAATGGGCATACATGTTCAAATTAGCTAACAATCATTTCAATTAATTATTTTATTAATATAAAGCATGATATGATTAATTTAATTAATCTAATCTAATTAATTAATTATTCATATTAAAATTCCATTCGAACTATCACATAATTCCATATGATTTTAATAATTACATGATATATAATTGAAGGAAACACAAAATATATTTCTTAATTTAAAATGGAATTAATTATGAATTTAATATTCTTCAAACCATTTCCACACAATGTGTAGACTCTATTAGTGAAACAATTAATTATATTTCCACATTAATTAATTAATTACATTATATATGATAAATACCTTGCATGTATATTAATAATACATTACATGTGAATTAATTACAACTCATGTAAATTCATTACATAATGTGAGAATTAATTAATTACAATTCATGTGAATTAAATACAACACATGTTAATTAATCACACATCATGTAAATTAATCACACAATATGAAAATTAATTAATTATAACGTGCATGAATTAAATACACCATGTTTTAATTATTTTTTACATATCATTTGAATTAATTAGATATCACATGTGTTACATTGTGTGTGAATTAAGTAATTAACCATCATGTTATTTATATTAAATACACCGTGTGTTTATGAATTATACAACCACCACATCATAAGTACTAAATACACCATGTATGTATTAATTATATCACCACTACATCTTGTGAATTAATTACCATGTTTCTCAACTTTCATTACCACTGTTATGTAAAAAATACACTACACATCCTTGACTATGATGATTCCATGATTTACACTATGAAAATGTGTATACTACATGGTGTGTATGCTGAATACATACATTGTAATTCAATAAGACACATACTTGTTTGTTTGGATAACACATGATGTGTGATAAATATACTATGTGTTGACTCCATGTGGTAAGATATGTACCATGAAACCCATCCATATTTGGTGAAATTGATTACATGATTTGTAATAGATGTCCACCATCCAAAACTCTGACACTTGCCTATGGATTCTATCAACTCATTCTTCATTGATCATTAACCGATTCTTGGTTAAATGAAGGTGAAAGATCATAATAAATTATAATCAGACTAAATAATTAATAAACTAGAAATGAATATAATAAAAAACACATGAAACGATCAATAAAAATAAATAATTAAAAATTTGACATGTGACCTCTATGTACCACTTGAAGGTTCTAAGGTGAAATGTAATCATGTTCGATAGTGCACAATAAATTTTTTCCATTAACTTATTTGGGTTTATCATTATAACTAGATATAAATGTGTTCGTAGAATCCATAAATATAGGATCTCACATGTAATTTACAATTTATTTAGATATGTCAAGAATTACCTTATATTATAATTCTTTCTTCGTTTTCAATTACGGTTGACCCGTATTACTAAATTGTCACTGTGATTGAGGAATAAAGGGTATATTACTTCAATCAGTGTTCCACACATGTAGCAAGAAACCCTAAATTTCATCATAATGTTCTCTGGATTCCAGTAAAGATTTCCCTATGCCTATCGTCGTTCATAATTGATCATGACTTAGAATCCCAACGAGGCTTGTTGGATTCTCTCAGTTCTCTCATAGCTAGAGGGGGAGGAGGATCACCAACCCTTATAGGACTTGTAGCATTTATTAGAATATCTTTGGGATGAGATAATTCAGCAGTGGTCCAAATTTTGTGCACAATAATTGTTTTTTTAAATGGAAATTCAAATTTTATTGAATTCTCTAGCTAGATATTTATAGATCTAGGGTTGTAATATTATTTTCACAAAACCCCTTTAATATTATCTTAATCCATAGAGTATCCCATGTTTAATATTAATGATAATATTATTATTTAATTGACATTTTCATAACCTATAGATTAAATAAATATTATTTTTCTTTAATAAATTATTATTTATTCAAATAATATTACATTCTCACCAAACCATTACTTGGTTCAATCATACACCTCATTATTTATTGGACTAAGTATAATGGATATTTATTTGAATAAATAAATGTCAGTCTATTATAAAATGATAAATAAATACTTGCGATCAACCAATAAAACCAATTAAACATTATTCCTATGACTCGAGAGTAATATTATAATATACTTGTTAAACACATATAGAATTTAACCAAGGCTCTTGGATACACTTAGTGTGTGACCCTCTAGTCCCCCTTTTCAATGGTATTAGGATAGAACACCTAAAATATAAGGTTAGAATATAACAACATGCCAAAAAACCCATAGAGAAAAGAGTTGATGTCCCAATGAAATTCAACCTCATATGAATGCTTACCATGTAATATAATCTCCTTTTCCTAATATCTCACATCAAGTAGGCTGCATAGCCTATGTCTTCAACCTATATGTTTTAATCTCTTTCTTTTACTTTACAAAAATGAACCTACCAATTTGTACAACCATGGACATGGACTTATCAAGTTGTTCAAACTCTATTAAAGGGCATGGGATATTTACTTCCAATAGAAGGGAAAAATCCTATCTCACATTATTCCTTAATGAAATACCACTCATGATGCACCCAATGTATCAATCTTCATTGTGAATGATCATCATCACGGTTTATGAAATACATATAAGTATGCAAGTCATGACATACATTAATAATAATCTTAATGTCAAAGGATCATTAGACATGTACACAAATAATAATATCCAATAACACATAAAATATATGGAATTATTGTTAGTAGGTCTGTTCACATAACCTCCCTTATTGGAGATTACCAAGGAAAAATACCATGAGACATTGTATCAATGTCTTATGAGACTCCTAAACCTGATAACTTGTGTCATCTATATCCCTTTATATGATGTAATCTATCCATAGAATATAGGTTCAAGGTATATTGTCATAGCATATGAAGTATCTCATCATAACAATGAACTACTATGTACTTTCAACATGATAAGTATCCTAGGAAGTTATCACATACACTGTCACATAGAAGAACGAACAGGATGTGATTATAAATTAATTAATATTAAATTCCTAAATATAATAGTAATCAAAAGTAAAAAGATATCTGGTTCTAGGGTTCCAACTAAAACATATGAGACATGCTCAAAGACTCTTCGATATTGGCTAAATCAGGTATAGTTGATCCTGGGAGGCACATTAGAACCTAAGGATCAATAGTGATTTATTTTATAACACTTCCATGCTGTTTTAATCATTCTAAGAATATCACTTGTGCATACAAAATATATACTAGTTATGTGAGGGAAAATGTTGGTATTTTACTACTAAGTTGTACTCACAGCCTTCTCCAGAATCCATGGAACTTTAGTACCCGAGTAGACCCTCATTATTCATAGGTCAAGGTAGGGTAGAGGCCTAGGGTTGGTGATTGAGTTAGAGAATCTCAACAGGTATTAGAGACCAGGATGAGATAAGGCTCAAGGATGGTATTAGAGCATATTGTACATTTTATTTATTTATTTATTTATATATATATATATGTGATCATTCCAATGGGTGATCAGTTGGGATATATAATTATATGTTGAATTACATTTTTTATAATATGATTCTTATTTATTGATTATGTATACTCTAATTATTATTATTTATGATGTTGGGTTATTTCCCACTTTTTTATTACTCTGATATAAGGGTATAGTCTCCCCATGTCAAACATTTAGACCCTTATTGTCGGGCAGTAGCCTTTGACTTATGATGAAACACGCCTAAGGTTATATGACACCGCTGATATAGGCACTATCGAGTTCCCACAAGTTTGGACATTAAAAAAAATCCTTAACATTGTATCTAATACTACTTTGAAATGAATCAACCTCATTGGGGTCCAAATTGACCCAATGATGAAACTAGGTAAGTGATTCCCCAAGTTTAACTCTAGTATATTAGGGGTTGATGACCAAAATTTATGGTACAAGTAACATTAATGGGATACATTGATGTAATATCTAAGAAATTTTGAAAATAAATAAAAATATTATTACAAAATGATGCAGTTTAAATCAAAGATACATATTTTCTAAGACCGCTACAACTAACAATGGACAATAGACAAATATAGATAATGCAAGTATAATTTAAAACTATCATGCCTCTAAATATATGATAAACATTAAAAATATAATAAGTACAATATAAAAAAATAATACAAGACACAAAAGTGAAAATTTTAAAGAACTAAAAAAGAGAAGTATTATTTGGTGGATTGGTATGAATGATTTTATAAGAACTAATAGGTTATATGGTCATTATATAACCATTGGGCATTGCGACCATTGGTAATATAGCTGATATAAAGTAACCATTAAAATTAGTGTAAATTAATAAGGGTAATGAAAAGATTTAATTGGAACAGGAGGGAGAAACCATGGATTTGATTAGTATGGAAAACCCTTATGAAGTATACTTATCAGATCTTGTAAAGGAGGTAGCATCATTAGGGTTATACCTAGACCAAACCCAAACTAAACTTCAATAATTTAGGTTTAAGTGGAATCATCTACATGATAAGTTCAAGTAAGTGGAAATGACTATGAGATTAGTGGTGGCCAAACCACCCATGAGAGTACCACCTTTTCACACTTTCCTGTTAGGACTTATTCTAGTGTAATAAGGGGATATGTATTTAGGGGTTAGTTGTATGAATGCATAAATTATTTTAGTATTATAATGAAATTTTCTTAGATACTACAGTTTTATTAATTTTTTCATCATTATTTAAAACTTAAATTTCATACAATCAGATAATGAATTTGATAAAATAAATTACATACTTGGAGTTGGGATATTAAATTTAGACAAGGGGTAGAATTTTATTTTTTTTCTAAAAAAGTAAAATATAATAAAAAATGGTGAAATATAGTAAATATGATATCATATATATGTAATCATGAAAAAATCCACCTCAAATAGCACTCTTGACATAATTTTGGAACTCTACCATATAATGAAGCATCAAGTGAGGTTATATGAAACTATGGGAGTAGTATGCAACTTGAGATAATGGAAAAATAAATAAATTAATACTTTATTCCTTGTCATTTCACTCACCAAACCTATAAACACCATCCCACTCTTCTCATTTATTAACACCCCAATATTGAGTTCACTCTTCATATCTCCCTCAAGGAGTATCTCCCATAACTCTCTCTTCATTATTGAAGAGTTTTGTTGGTTATAATGGTTAAATTTAGGTTAAGAAGATTAAGTGAGGTAAGGATATATTTTCTCTCACTTATTTATTCCTATTTACATTTCCATTGTGGTATGATTTTCAAATTCTAATTTCTTATCCCAACATTATTCTAATTTCTTATCCCAACATTATTTTAATATTATTATAAGGGTCTCTTTTATCTCTCTTCTTTATTCCTTTTTACATTTACATTATAATATGCTTTTAAAATTCTAATTTATTATCAAAATATTATTGAAATATTATTATAAGTATTGTATTTATGAAATTATATGCACATGAAACCCCATTTCACTCACATTATACTTTGTTCATAAGTCATTATAGTGCCAAAATTCTCCCAAGAGGCCAAAAACACTATATTGTTCCATGATAAACAATCCCTATGTATTCCATGTATTTTTTTAATTATAGATATTAAAATTTTTAATAGGGTTAATATATCTATATATGGATAAGATATATCTAGTCTAGACTCTATTAAGTCTGCTAGATTAAACATTATTTTTGGTATAAGCAACCTTTGGTATCATTGTCAGCAGTACTAAGAAATCATTCTCAAAGAATTTTTATATCCCTAATATATTTCAAATATGAATGAATACATAATCTTATTTTTAGAGGGTATTTTATAAAATTTATTTTGTATCCTACCATAAAAAAACCATGAACCCAATTTTCTTAAAAAATTGATCATCTTAATCATTATAAGTACCCAACAACTATAATTTTATATTATTCACTTGATCAGGGTACTTATTTTAACATTTTGAATCAATGATTATTACTATTAATATTAAAGGGTATTCACCAATATATCATTATTAATTCATTTATTGGGGAAAACTATTAACATGCTCATATAATAATTTGTTTTATATGGGAAAATCTTATAAAATAATCTTCATTGAGAAATTATGCTAAGTATTTTTAAGTTATTCATTACAGAACATTATGCAATGTATTTAATGTACTATTTTACCATATGATGAAATGAATTTAAATTTTATGTGATGGGCGTAACCAATAATTATATATCCCCTCAAGTCACTGGTAGGACTAATGAAACAACTAATACAGGGTAATGGGCATGTCCCTAACCTTTATGTTTGATGTCTTGGAACAAGATCTCAGTGGTATGTTTATGATGTCTAGAATTATGATTTCCCATCATTAAAACCATTATGAAATCTATTTATTATGTTATCTTTGATCATGTATTCATTTAAATGTATTATTTTTGGATTTATATTGATTATTCACTATTCTATACTATTTATACTATGATCATATAGCTTCTTTGATACATTATCCCTTATCGAGCATTCAAGTTCACCGCTTTTCTTATATTTTCCATTTACCCAAGAGATAAAGAGGAATTTTATATATAATATGCTCCATGGATAACATTAATAAATAAGGTTATGATGTAATATATCATTTTTGATTCCCAAAAAATAGTATATGGTCCATTCAAAGAATATTTGAATAAAAATTGATAAAGGGAATATTTCAACAAAGAATCCCAATTATTCATGAAGAAGATCAATCCTTCACAAATGAATTCCTTCATGATCATGTGAAGTATCTATGGTCATGTATCCATTTGAATTCACATAAATAAATTATAGTCAAGCATCACTTGTTAAGATAAGATGAGGATTCTTTGAAAAAAATATAGAACCTTCAAGATGTATTCTGTTAGTAGTCACATGATCCTATCGACTGTGGATACATGATTCTTCATGATCTCATGAATGATATGCGACCACCCAATTCTTAGAAAATGGTTATGAGACCTCTTCTATAAATACCCAACACATGTTTCAATAATTTTTTTTAGGAAGGACTTATTTTTTTTAGAAATACATTGGAAAGAATTGGAGACCCTATTTTCTACTTAGAGATATAATTCAAGAGAAAAAAATCACATAACTCATAAACCATTTATATTGTGTTAAACATTTGAATAAAACTCAGGTAATACACTAAGTTTCATAAAAAAAAAGAATAGGGGAAGAGTATGATAAAATAGAATCATGATAATTCCCCCCCTGCATAGAAATGTTTTGAAGTTGTCCACATAAGTCCTTCACGAAGGACTCCCTTTCCTCCTTTGTGAGGGACTCCCATAAAGTTCCCCTCTATGAATTACTCCCATAAAACCTTTCTCATAGATTTATATTATCATAAATCCCTTTATAAACAACCTTTAAACCCAATGCTTCCATGAATGATATTCCATCGTATATGACTCTAATTTCTTGTGAAATTTGGAGTCTTTAAGTACCCAATGGTCTCAAAACACGAAAGATTTGACCATGGTGCTTCATATTTTTAGGGAACCCTATTATGGGTAACCAATCCTACTTAACATCCTTTATTCCACCCAATTTATATATTTGGGTTAGATTGATCCAAATGAACTTAGTGGATTCCTTTTTCAAAGGTCAAAACTCTAAAAATTTCATTCTAGTGAGGCTTGTAACACCTTAAGATTTTATATGTATTCCTTAGAAATAAATTTGAGGCATTCAATTGCTTGTTTAACACATAACCCCAGGTCTAAAATAACCATGATATATTACAAAATTTAAAACCTAGTTGTTGGATTGGAGACTCGGAATAGTATTAACAACATTATAAAATATATATATATATTTTTTTTAATTCAAATTTATTGATTAATTCCTAAGAAATAATCATTGATTTTTTAATAAAACAATTTCATGATTATAATACCTATTTTAAAAAAATTATATTTATCTATATATAATGTATTTTTATATATCTATCATTATTTAAAAATTATTTTAATGAAATTTATTTATAATGTATGAATAATATTTCATACATTAGTTATCTGAGGATTCGAAATGAAGATAAAATCATTTAAAGGTAAAAAGAGTTATTTTTTAGAAAACTATTTTAATGTGCACAATGTATTTTTATCTCAATAAATCAAATAATTCACTATTGATTAACGATTTTAATTAAATTTATATAATATATATCTAATAAAATATTTTTACATTTATCTAATAGTTTTTATCAGGTAAGGAGTGAAAATAAACTTATTTTTATGCTTAAAAATGCATTTTTCTAAAAAAAGATTTTCATTCTATTTTGAGTGTTTATTTTAAAATTAATTTTAGGAAATTATAGAAATTGAATTTGATAAAATGTATTAAATATTTTTAATTACAATTTCCAAATTTGGTTTTGAGATCACTTTAATATTTGGTCATAATAAATAGTAAAAAGTATTTTTTTAACCATAGTTAGGGTTAAAATGTGTTTACTAGGGGGATTTAAACTAAGATACAAGCATAAAAATACAACTTAAACTTGTTTAATTCTTATTTTTTGAATATATTTAGACATTATATTATATTATATTCAAATTACTTTCCATTTGGTGCCACTTCCACATGAAAATAACATTCTATTATTCAAATATTTTAAATAATTCCATATATATCCCTCCCCTCACTTTTAAAAGGGAACCTATTATAATACCTTGTTAACAAAATTTTAGCACATTATATTATCAAATAACTATAAAAACACCTTTTTATATTCCTTCCCTTCATTCTTGAGCTTATGTTCATACCCTAAGACCATTCTAAAAAGGTTTAAGGTGTAAGTCAGAGGAGGTCTCTCAAAGAAGTGGTAATCCTCTTACTCAACTATTTTTGAGTTTATTTATTCTTATAATTAATCCATATAAAACCCTGATATTTATGATATATTTATTTTTAAATAAATTTAATTTTTCGATAACTTTCATTGCATGCAACACCAAGTTTAAACAAACAACAATATACTACTAAAATATTATTTAAATGTGTGCATTATAACCTAGCCGTTAAAATTGGAGGATATGAATAGGAATAAATAAATTATGAAATATTTATTATTTATAATTAATTCATTAGCTATCAATAGATCATAACTTAAAATAAAAATCATTTAAAGATAGAAGTGGTGTTTTTATGAAAAACTATTTTATGTGTGCAATGTGTTTTTATCCTCATAAATAAAATTTATCAATATTGGTTAATAGTTTTAATGAAATATATATTAAACCAAATGTTTTAATAACCATATAAAATTTTTATATCCATGAGATAAGAATAAATCGAATTTTATTCTTAAAAACCATATTTTTCGAAGAAGTGGTTTTCGTCACATTTTGCGATCTTATTTTAAAATCAATTTCTGCCGCTTATATAAATTGAATCATGAAAAAATAGATTCAATATTTTGAATCATAAGGTTAAAATATGTTAAATAGTCATCTTTTATTTTTGTTCATTATAAATAGTAAGAGTGGAAAAATTTATCACATCGGTAAAGTGTAAATTGCGTAATTAAGGTTAAAAAATAATGTGGTAAGGCATTAAAATTTATATAACACTTAACTTTATCATATTTTATGAGTCTATTTCATCCATTTCCATCCAATTATAATAAATATGGTCACTTGGTGCCATATTTCTTTGATATTTAAGCAATGAAAAATACAAAATGTCACTCTCTTGACTTTTAAATTCTATTTTATTTTCACTTAGGGATAAAAATGATTTTTAATGAATATTAAAGTTCATTTTGTGAATAATTATTTTTTATTATGGAAATTTATATATAATTTTTAGTGATTATATAACTTCCTTAAATGATTACATAATGCTGACACAATATTTATTCAATTAATGGAAAAATAAAATAAATAATTTTTAAAATATTAAAAGTAATAAAATTTGGAAGAATTAGTTTTTCCATAATTTTTTACAAAAATATAACATATTAGGGACGTTTGAAAGTTTTATATATTAATTATGTATTTGTATTGATGTTTTTAATGTCAAATTAAATGAATAATTTTAAAAATGACATTAATTATATTTTATGAAAATAATATTTTACTATTTTTTTGAAAAACTATAAAAAAAATTAATGAAGGAAATTGGGATAATATAAAGTCTACAATTTCACGACTTATCCATTTATGATCCAATTATTAACTTATAAGTAAAATTATAACCTTTTATGAGGTTAACCATGGGGTTAAACCAAAAATAAGTTTTAAAATACCACTTAATACAATACAAATTTTATTTTTTGATGATATTTATACCATATAATAACTTATATTTGAATATATGTATATTTGTAATCATTTTTCTTAAAAATGAATTAGTTATATTTTAATCTTTTTTTAGTTCCAAGTGTGTCCTTTCCCTCCCTTATAAAAGAACCCCCATCTCTCTCTTACTTACACCACTTTGAACAACATAGATAAAAAATACCTACCTATATCCCTTATCAACATACTTATACATGTTTTATAGGTGTTTATATTCCCAAAATACCAAACCTAGGGTCCTTAATAGGAGATCTCAAGGAGTTATTTCAAAGAATAGGTAATTGCCTTAAGCGATCACTTTTTTTTTGCTTATTATTTTACTCATATAAATTTATGTTATTAATCATAAAATAATAAATTATGTATACTAAATATAATTAAATATTATCATGATTATTGATTATCCACTAAATAAGGCTAATATTCATTGTTAATATATATAATATTCATGTGCCTTATTATTCATAAACACCATTTTAGTGCATTTTACACTTTGAACATCATTTCACATTATGATTGTAATACCTTATTAAAATGCACTATTATGTGGTACATTTTTGAACATCCTTTAAAGTACCAAATGATTCATCTGATTATACATAATTTAATCTGATATTTTTTTATCTACAATCCAATATGAACATGTTTCATTCAGGGATCAATGGAGAATTCATGGAAGAAGATGGGGATGTTTTGTGATGAAAGGAAGCAATTCTGGAGAAGGCAGATTGGACACTAGCCCACTGATGAGACTTTGGGGCCCAACATACAGGCCCAATGAATCCCATATTTTGTGGGATGCTAGAATACATGCATAGGAACAAATAACTATTCATGATCCAATGCTAATTCGGCCTCTATGGTGGTCATTAAGGCGGCCCAAGTTTGAGATACAATTCTGGGCCAGATTCTGCGTCCCAGAAAAATAGTCCACTAATTTTATCATATCTCGGAATCCACAACTCCAAATGGACCCAAATTTTACAGGAGGTTATAAGACATCCGGATCTCCATTTTATTATTCTATGACCCACTATTATTAGGCCGTCTAGAAGGTCTTCCAGACGCGTCTGTTCGGTGAATGAAAGATGGCTGCCACCTCGGGTCAAATGTGGAAAAGTTCAAATTCCACAAGCTTTCCACCACCTATGGCCTACCAAAATTAATTGAGATTCTTTGTACTGTTGGAGGCTCGACCCAAGGCTCCCAAAATGCCTATTTAAGGCAGTGTTGGTGAAGGAGTTTGAAATCTTGGATGCTTTGTTCAATTGTAATGTTATGCTGCATTTTTGTTGCCTCAAATTTGTCTTTCACATGTAAGTTGTTCAATTCACTTTAGTTTCTTAATAAAAGTTCTTATACACTTATTCTTTTGTTCTTCATATCACTTTGATACCGTTGGATCAAGGTGTGAATTTATTCACACCAACTCTTGTGAAATTATTCACACAACGGTGGAGTGATCATTTTATTTTTGTTGTTTTCTTTACTTCTCCATTTCCTCCCTCATGAGTCTACTTTCCGCTTCCATTGAAACCATGAGATCAATGGAGGGATAAACCGCTTATGGGTTGATCCAAGGGAGTAGAAAGGGGCTGTATTGGATGTTATTTATCACCTAATTAATGTATAATCACTTCTTTAATTGGGATTTTTATTTGATGATTTTTAAACTCCATCGTTCTTGTTGAATTTAAGGCCACACACTTCAAGTAATAATACGAACCTTTACCTTGAAGTGCTCAAAACTTTGATCCTTAAAGTGTATAGGTGATTAGTATTAAAGGGTGTAGGAATTAAACCATTAAGTGATGATGTTGTTTTATCTCCTTAAATTAACCCATCTCAAATTTAAGAAATTGAAATCATTAAAAAGAAAATACGTCCAATCCACTCCGAGCGATAACCTAGGATCAACTCATTCTTTTAAATTGAATTCACTTAAATCTATTAAATGTCTTTAAAACCCATCCAAAATCAATCCAATTTGGCCACTTCATAGCCGAAAACAGTCCATAGAATGTACATGTCTATAGGTTTCTTTTTAGGTCTCTGTGGATTCGATAACCCAAGCTAAACTACAAGGACTGTCTTACCTTCTTCTCTTGGGTAAATTTGAGCGAGAATCAAATTTTGGCACCGTTTATGGGGACCCAATTAAGTCATATAAACACCCATTCTATTCTCCCCCATTTCTTCTTTTCTCATCCAAATTCTCTTATCTTGTCCCTTTCTCGTTTTTTTTTCTTTGGCGCATGTCCGCCTACACCCGCGATCAATCAAACCGTCTTGTTAGGGTGGATAATCCTGGGGTTGGGGAGTCAATTACACAAAGGGAACTCATTCCATTAGATCCTAATCTTCCTAATACTCTAGAGTCCAAAATTGAGCCAATTTAAATGGAATTTCTTCAAGGAAACCAACTCATAAACCCGGGTGGAAACCAAAATGGAAACCCAAATGAGGCAGCACCAAACTTGGGGAATGCAATTGATCAAACCATGAATGACTTCCTCAAACCTTCCTGGACCAATGCCCCCTCATGAATTAGACATAATTCCCTAGGAGATTCTAACTACATATTTAAACCCCATGTCCTAAACCACCTTCCCACATTCCATGGAATGGAGTCCGAGATGCCATACCTGCACATTAAGGAGTTCAATGACATTGTAGAAACCATGTGTCCCCCACATCAACTAGAATATGATAAGATGAGGCTATTTAATTTTTCTTTAAAGTATGGAGCTAAAAATTGGCTAAAAAATTTGAGACCATCATCCATAAACTCTTGGGACCAACTACAAAGAGAATTCTACAAAAAATACTTTCCCCACCACAAAACAATTGCACTTAAAAAGAGTATCCAAAATTTTTTTGAAAAAGAGGGAGAGTCATTCTATGAAACATGGGATAGGTTCAAAGACACTCTAAACATGGTTCCACACCATGGTTTTTCTATTCCTGAACAAGTGAGAATTTTCTATGAAGGGTTGGGTCCGGGGAACAAATAATTCATTGACATGATGTGTAATGGAACCTTTAAAAACAAAGCCCCAAATGATGCTTACGAGTATCTAGAAAGCCTTTCTGAACAAAACCAAACATGGGGAACTTCACCTTATTCTGAAAAGCCACAAAGAACCACTAGAATTCATACACTTAGAGAAGAGGAAAGCCTTAGGGCTAAACTCGCATCACTCTCTAGGAAGGTTGAAGAGATATACCTTAGGAAAGTCCATGAAATCCAAACTGTTGACCCTGTTTGCACAATTTGTGACAAACATGACCATAAGACAGACAACTTCCCAACCATTCCATCCATCAAGTATGTTCTCTTAGGAGGACCCCCAATGGAAGTAAATGCTTTGAACTTTCAAAAGCCTCAATACCAAAACACCTTCAACCCAAGGTATAACGACCACCCATGCTTCTGCTAGAAAGATAACCAATAACCTAGCCAACCACAGGGACAAAATCCTTACCCCCATCAAAACTACCAGACCCATAACCAGTTCCAAACCCAACCTATCCAATACCAACAGTCACCGGTCCATTTTCAACAAACCATACCACCTCCAAAATATCCCCCTGGGATAAACCAACCTACTCAAGCACCCACCCAAACTGTTCCACAAAGCCTACTAGAACAACTGCGCAAACAAATGGAGAGGATGAACTCAGAAGTCTCTTCCCTAAAACAAGAACTTCAAACTATCAAAACAAGAAAGGAACCCATACCTACTCAGGCGGTGCCATCCTCAACTTCAAGGGGAGAGTCAAGTTGTGCTGAAACAACTCATGAACAACTAAAGGCTGTGACTATTTTAAGAAGTGGAAAATCAATTGAGAAACCTGAACAACTAATTCAGAACCCACCTAAAGATTCAAACTTTGATGAAAATTCAAATGAACCACAAGATCAAACTTAGGAAACTGATAACATTGTCAAGGAAACAACTCTTCAACAAACAACCCCACAACCTGCACCATTTCCTCAAGGCAAGAGGGGGAAAACCAAGCCTGAACTGAGTGAAACGTTGAGAGAAATATTTTCACAAGTAAAGTTGAACATACCCCTTCTCGATGCAATCCAAACCATACCTGCCTACTCAAAGTACCTTAAGGACTTGTGCACTTTTAAAAGAAAATTTTCACATAAAAACCAAGTCCTTTTGACTGCTAATGTGAGTACCACCATTCAAGGGACCATTCCTCCTAAGTTGAAAGACCCAGGTTTCCCTTACATCAATTTTTAACTAGGAGAGAGCAAAGTTGTCAAGGCCTTGTGTGATCTAGGTGCTAGTGTCAATCTCATCCCCTATGTCGTGTACTGCCAGTTAGGCCTAGAAGAGATCCAACCCACATCTGTCACACTTCAGCTTACTGATCATAGCATTAGGGTTCCAAAGGGGATTTTAAAGGACGTTCTGGTAAAGGTTGAAAACTTCATCTACCCTGCTGACTTCATTGTCCTTGAAAACCATCCAAACTTAGGAAATAAGGAACAAACCCCAATCATCCTTGGCCGTACTTTTCTTGAAACAATCAACTCTGTTATCCGAGTTCGAAATGGGAACATGACCATCACCTTTGGGAACATGAGTCTATACTTGAACATCTATAATGCAAGCTCACAAATAGGGGATGACGAGGACATTCATGAAGTAAGCATGATAGGAAGCATTGATAATGAATCCATGGAACATCAAGGAATATTTGATGGATGTTTAAGTCAGGATGAGATTGATTTCCTTTGTTCATATAAAGGAAGTTTATCTCCTTGGATTGAATAATTTTCAAATTGATCTTATGATGAATTCTTAGGTCCAACAATCAGTGAAACCTTTCAAGAAACCAATTTCATGGAGACCACTCCAATTTCCTTCCCTAAATCTGATCAATCCAATCTAGTAGCTGAAACTTCTACATGTGGGGAATCAATCATATCTGAAACTCTAAAAAAAGAAATTGATCTTGATCCAATGTACCAATCTTCTACTAAAATTATGAACCAACCTGATCTTGAATTGAAGGAACTTCCTACTACACTCAAGTATTCTTTCCCAGGGTACAATCAAACACATACTATTGTCATTTCTTCTTCTCTTGAAGCCAATCATGAGAGGATGCTTCTAGATGTCCTTAGGAAGCATAAGAAATCCATTGGTTGGACCCTTTCTGATATTCCTGGGATTAGCCCACTTATCGGGACTCATAGGATTGTTCTGGAATCTGATTCAAAGCCATGTCATCAACCTCAATGGCGACTCAATCCTAATCTCATGGAGGTAGTAAGGAAGGAACTTCTGAAATTGTTAAAAGCTGGTATCATATATCCCATAGCTGAGAGTGAGTGGGTGAGCCCAATCCAAGTGGTTCTAAAAAAGGATGGAATCACAGTGATAACAAATGAGGATGGAGAGATTCTTCCAACAAGGGTGAGTAGTGGATGGAGGGTCTACATTGACTACAGGAAGCTAAACTCATTCACCAAGAAGGAACATTTCCCCTTACCATTCATTGACCAAGTCCTTGAGAGAGTGGCAGGTCATGCCTTCTACTATTTCTTAGATGGGTACTCGGGGTACAATCAAATTAAGGTCTCCCTAGAGGATCAAGGGAAGACTACATTCACATGTCCATTCAGAACCTTTTCTTTCAAACGCATGCCCTTCGGGTTATGCAATGCCCCTGGAACCTTCCAATGGTGCATGATGGGAATCTTCTCAGGCATGGTAGGGGATTTTCTAGAGGTCTTCATGGATGACTTCTCTGTGTTTGGGGATAAATTTGAGGGATGTCTGAGGAATGTAGATAGAGTCTTGTCAAGATGTGAAGAAAAGAATCCAGTCCTAAACTGGGAAAAATTCCATTTTATGGTTAAAGAGGGACTAGTTTTAGGCCATCTGGTCTCAGGTAGGGGGATTGAAGTTGATAAAGCAAAGGTTGACATCATTCGACACCTTCCATCACCCAAAACTGTCAAGGAAGTGAGGTCTTTCTTAGGACATGCTGGTTTCTATAGAAGATTCATCAAGGACTTTAGTTCAATATCCCGTCCCCTTTGTGCTCTCTTAGTAAAGGATGCTCCATTTGTTTGGAAAGAAAGCTGTGAGGGTTCATTCTCAACCCTCAAATCCTCTCTCACCTCTCCTCCCATTATGAAATATCCAAATTGAAACCTTACTTTTGAACTTATGTGTGATGACAGTGACTTTGCTGTAGGAGCTGTGTTAGGACAACGTTGTGATAAAACTCCTTATGTCATTGCTTATGCAAGAAAATCCTTAAATGATGCCCAAATCAACTACACCACTACTGAAAAGGAGTTACTTGCTATTGTGTTTGCTTTAGAGAAGTTTAGGTCCTACCTATTAGGATCCCCCATCACTGTGTTCACTGACCATTCTGTACTAAAATACCTCTTCTAAAAACAAGATTCCAAGGCTAGACTGATTAGGTGGGTCCTTCTCTTACAAGAATTTGACCTCACAATCAAGGATAAAAAGGGTGTTGAAAATGTTGTAGCTGATAACCTCTCTAGGATGGAATTCAAAGACAACTCAAATCACCTTTCTGGGTCTGATTCATTTCCTGATGAACACCTATACTCTGTGAGTGACTGCCCTTGGTATACTGACATAACAAATTTCTTAGTGATAGGAGTCATTAAAAAATTCTTAGGGACTCAAGCTTGAAGGAAATTCCTTTCTGATGTTAGAAACTATGTGTTTTATGATCCATACCTCTATAAGTTCTGCCCTGACCAAGTCATTAGGAGGTGTGTTCCAGAATCTGAACAAGAGTCCATCCTTAAATTCTGTCACAGTGAGGCATGTGGAGGTCACTTTTCCTCTAAGAAAACATCTGCTAAGATTCTTCAATGTGGTCTTTTCTGGCCCACCCTCTCAAGGGACTCCTACACATTTTTTCAAAGCTGTCCTAGGTGTCAACAAGTAGGGTCCAACACAAAAAGGAATCAAATGCCACTCACTCCCATCTTAGTGGTTGAAATATTTGACTGTTGGGGAATTGACTTCATGGGTCCCTTCCCAAACTCTCGGGGATACCTCTACATACTCTTAGCTGTTGATTATGTCTCAAAATGGGTTGAGGCCATTCCCACTAAGTCCAATGATCATCAAGTTGTGATTCGATTTCTGAAAGAGAACATATTTTCAAGATTTGGAATTCTTAGGGCTATAATCAGTGATCGAGGAACCCATTTCTGCAATCATCCATTCTCTTAACTCATGTCTAAGTATGGTATTTCTCATAAAGTGTCCACTTCATACCATCCTCAAACCAATGGTCAAGCTGAGTTAGCGAATACGGAGATTAAGAAAATTCTTGAAAAAACTGTCAACCCCTCTAGGAAAGATTGGTCTGAGAAACTATTAGATGATCTTTGGGCCTATAGAACCACATATAAAACCATTTTAGGAATGTCCCCATATAGGTTGGTTTATGGTAAAGCATGCCATTTGCCAGTGGAGATTGAACATAAGGCCGTTTGGGCAATTAAGAAAATGGATTATGACCTCTCATTGGCTGGAACAAAAAGGAAATTAGATCTCAATGAACTAGAGGAATTAAGGATGGAGGCTTATGAAAATTCAAGGATCAATAAAGATAGAGTTCAAGCCTACCAATCTAGGAATATCAATGTCAAACATTTTGAACCGGGAAAACTTGTGCTCCTGTATAGTTCAAAACTTCATTTACACCCGAGAAAGTTAAGGTCTAGATGGTCAGGTCCTTTCATAGTGCATCATGTATTCCCCCATGGGGCAGTAGAGATTCAAGATCCCACAAGTGGTTACATTTTCAAGGTCAATGGTCAAAGGTTAAAACCATTCATTGAATCATTTAATAAACAGGAAATAGATGTTGAGTTAATTGAGCCAATCTATGAACCAGGAAAAAATTGATAAATTTAGGATCTATGTCGGGCTAACGACGTTAAACAAATCGATGCACGGGAGGAAACCCATGGTTTTTATGTTTCTAATCTTTCTGAATCATATTTATTTTTCAAATAAGATTAATTAATCATTTTTATATTTAAAAATAAAAAAAATAGACTTTTGACCTGTTCTTCTATTATGAGTATGGATGGGTACGAAAGGGGAGCACCATATTCATCCGTGTCACGTGGTGTGATCCTTGAGTAATACCTTACCTAGAAATTTAAAAATAAGACAATGTATCATCAGTTTATTTTTATTATTTTACAGTTTAAGATAAAAATAATAAAAATAAAAATAATAATATAATAATTAAAAAAGGGAAATGCCATAAGCCATGGGGAAAACCCCGTCACAACTGGCGAAGCCGCGGGGACTCGAACCCGGGACCAAAGGGAGACAGGGGCATGCGCCTACCACTAACCTATGGCTTAATGGAACTCTGCAAGTGACATGGATATCAAAGTACTAAATTGGAGCAGCAAGAAATTCAAACTTCAACCACCAGGTGACTTCATTCCATGATCCTAATATTTCAATTTCCTTATTGAACTTCCCTTTTATTCCTCTACCCCTTCTAAATTTTCTTTTCTTTAACCACTAGGGACAATGTTATTTTAAGTTGAGGGGGAGATAAAATAAAAAAATTATTTCATGTAAAAAAAATTGAATGATTTGAAAAAAAATTGTGTAAATGGAAGGAAGAATTCCTTTAACTTTGAACATGGTAATACACATTGCACACTTTGAAACTGAATATCAAATAATTTAGCATGCCCTAATTCTGATTTTAATCCTTGTATAATTTCATGAGCATAGATTTTGGAAAGTGTGGCTGTCCAATGTGATATTTCATCGTTTATATTTTTATCCAAATAAAAAAAAGATCACAATGCACGTCCCTTGGATAGTGGGGTATTAGTTTGAGTTCATGGGGTCCCCCAAATAAATATCATAGGTTTGGTGATCATTTTAGTTTAATTTGAGTATTAAAAAAAAAATTAAAAAAAAAAATTTGCGCGTAGAGCAATGAAATGACCTAATGCGTGGATTTCGGAACTTGGGGATCGTGACTCCATAGTTGTCTGGCCCAGAGTTAGTAATTTTATCTCTATTTTTGTTAATTTAAATTTGTTTTTTACTGAGTTAACTCTAGATGATGCCCGAGTATGTGGGCTTCACTTGGTGCCCTAAGGTCTTTGAGTCTGGGAGTCATCGACAAAGTCTCGCTACAGGGGTTGACTCTTTTGAGAGCAACTTCAATTACCATGGAAAAATTGCAAAAAAAAAAAAACAACAAAAAAAAAGTTATACAAAAAAAATGAATACTCATCTTAATATTGAAATGTGATTCCACCTAGTGCTTCCATAATTTCCCCCTTGAATAAAGATGAACCCCCATGTCTATTGTGATGCACAACACATCCTCATACTTAATTGATATTGGATGAAATATGGAAATGAATTTAAAAAAAGGAATGGGCTTGGGATTGGGATCTGCTTATGAAACTATCTTGTATTAAAATATTTTTATGGGTTTCATGATTGTTTGGTATAAGGTTTTTTGGTGATCATTGTGTATTAAAATGTTTTTGGAAAAGGGAATTTGAATTTCATATTGTTGAGATGTATTTTGCTCGGGACTAGAAAAACTCAAGTTGGGGGGTGTGATTAGCCACTAAATGAGGCTAATATTAATTATTAATATATATAATATTCATGTGCCTTATTATTCATAAACACCATTTTAGTGCATTTTACACTTTGAACATCATTTCACATTATGATTGTAATACCTTCTTAAAATGCACTATTATGTGGTACATTTTTGAACATCCATTAAAGTACCAAATGATTCATCTGATTATACATAATTTAATCTTATATTTTTGGAAATTTATCTACACTCCAATATGAACATGTTTTATTCAGGGATCAATGGATAATTCATGGAAGAAGATGGGGATATTTTGTGATGAAAGGAAGCAATTCTAGAGAAGGCAGATTGGACACTAGCCCACTAATTAGACTGTGGGGCCCAACATACAGGCCCAATGAATCCCAAATTTTTTGGTATGATATAAGACATTCATATGAACAAATAACTTTTCATGATCCAATGCTAATTAGGCCTATATGGTGGTCATTAAGGCGGCCCAATTTAGAGATACAATTCTGGGCCAGATTCTGTGGCCCAGAAAAATAGTCCACTAATTTTATCATATATTGGAATACAAAACTCCAAAGGGGCCCAAATTTTACAGGAGGTTAGAAGCAATCCTGATCTCCATTTTATTCTTCTATGTCCCACTCTGATTCTGCTTTATAGAAGGTTTTACAGAAGCGTCTGTTTGGTGAAGGAAAGCTGGCTGCCACCTCGGGTCAAATGTGGAAAAGTTCAAATTCCACAAGATTTCCACCACCTATGGCCTACCAAAATTAATTTAGATTCTTTGTACTGTTGTAGTCTAGACCCAAGGCTCCAAAAATGAATATTTAAGGCAGTGGTGGTGAAGGAGTTTGAAATCTTGGATGCTTTGTTCAATTGTAATGTTATGCTGCATTTTTGTTGCCTCAAATTTGTCTTTCCCATGTAAGTTGTTCAATTCACTTTAGTTTCTTAATAAAATTTCTTCTTATACTCTTATTCTGTTGTTCTTCATATCACTTTGATACCTTTGGATCAAGGTGAGAATTTATTCACACCAACTCTTGTGAAATTATTCACACAACGGTGGAGTGATCATTTTATTTTTGTTGTTTTCATTACTTCTCCATTTCCTCCCTCATGAGTCTACTTTCCGCTTCCATTGAAACCATGGGATCAATGGAGGGCTAACCCACTTATGGGTTGATCCAAGGAAGTATCAAGGGGCTATATTGGATGTTATTTATCACCTAATTAATGTATAATCACTTCTTTAATTGGGATTTTTATTTGATGATTTTTAAACTCCATCGTCCTTGTTGAATTTAAGGCCACACACTTCAAGTACTAATACGAACCTTTAAATTGAAGTGCTCAAAACTTTTATCCTTAAAGTGTATAGGTGATTAGTATTAAAGGGTGTAGGAATTAAACCAGTAAGTGATGATGTTGTTTTATCTCCTTAAATGAACCCATCTCAAATTTAAGAAATTGAAATCATTAAAAAGAAAATACGTCCAATCCACTCCGAGCGATAACCTAGGATCAACTCATTTTTTTAAATTGAATTCACTTAAATATATTATATATCTTTAAAACCCATAAAAAATCAATCCAAGTTGGCCACTTCATAACCGAAAACAATCCATAGAATGTACGTGTCTATAGGTTTCTTCTTAGGTCTCTGTGGATTTGATAACCCAAGCTAAACTACAAGGACCGTCTTACCTTCTTCTCTTGGGTAAATTTGAGCGAGAATAAATTATGAAACCACAATTATCCACCCTATTTTCCATCAAATGAAAAATTATAATGTCGCTCGCGCGTATGTGTGGACTACCACCTTCACTAAGCGATGTGATTTTTTTTCATTTCTGCTTAATATGGATGGTAATAAGGGTAGTTTTAATTAATATATATGATATATATGATATAATAATGATTATTTAAAGTTTAATTATTGTTTAACTTTCTTTTATTCCATCGATCAAAAAGTGAAAACTGTATTTATGCGTACATACGACCTACCGTCTCTATGAACGAAGTAATTAATTTTTCTATCTATATTTTTTATGGATTACTATAAATACATATATAATTAATATATATGATATTTAAATAATGATTAAATTTTTTTATATGATGAAACCATGATAAAATTAAGAGGTTTGAAACTTCCAAACCAAACCATACATGAAACATGAAGCAGTTATTACCCAGAATAATGATTTTAATAAAGAATTTCTAATAAATATGTGATAAAATATTATATGTAAATAATATATGGTATGATATATATGATTATGGTTATAAAATATATTTATTATAAATTTATATTTATTTTATATGAGTCTTGAGAGCCTATGAATGAAGTTAGACCCGAGGTAAGAGTTTATTTAATAATCTCATCATTATTCGAGATTGTTTATGTTTAAGTATATGTTAGGTTAATTATTGGATATTTATATATTAAAAGATATATATTTTATTCTAATATAGTTATTTCTGTAAATTACAATTTTTCCTTTCATTTTTCTCTCTTTAAGTACTCAAGATACTGAAATAATTTTTTAAGGAAAACCAACCTTGCATTTTCTACTTGATCGAGAATATTTCTATTCCATGTCTATATTTTCCTTAAAATGTATAAAATAATGTTTTAAAAATAATTTAATGATTTTTTAAAGAAATTTTTACCCATGTTTTAATCTTTTACAAAATGGTTTAAAAAGGAATCTTCTTCTTATTTTCCGAATGAGGCAGTTTTTGACATTTTTACAAAAGTGTGAAAGGAAGATTTTTTTAACTTACAAAGAATGAAAAAAATTTATAGACATCATTACTAATAATTAATTTTAAGATTAAGATAAAATTTTACAAGGTTTTTTTCAAGGAAAATGTTTTCCTTATTATCTTGAAACTTTTTAGATTTTAAATAAGTGATTAAAAAGTGAAAAGGGTATTTTCCTCAAAAAAATTTCCAGTGATATTTTGAAAGTATTTTCATCTATATAAACATGTTTTATTTAATATTATGAATTAATATTATTGTAATATAATTATACCATCCACCATATTTATTTTTATGGTTTATGATCAGTTTTATAGGGTAAAGTATTGATATTTTGTATGCTACTTCTTCCAATATGGATAATTATTGATTTTTAAGGATTTTTGAATAAGTTGTGTTGTTTATTCAAATGATGAATGAATTGTAATTATTAAGTGATGGGTGGGGACCAAAATCACATAAAATATAAATTCATTGATATGTTTTACTAAAAAAACTATATTGGTTATTTAGCAGAAGCCTTACCCATTTATGTATGATGCCTTGGCCTAAGGCCTCGATGGTAAGTTTCAAATATCCAACATTATATATTATTATAAAATCAGTTTCTAATTTCCATGTGATTATTTGAGAAGTTATGATATCCATGGATAAGTTTCTAGATCATTTTATTATTTATATGGAATTATTTGATCATTATTTACTATTTTTACATTATTTATTCCTTATTAGATTCTACAGTACACATACCCTTACCGAGCATATGATCTCACCCCTTTATTATGATTTATTTTCCCAAATATACTAATAATTGTATTATGATTGATATATAGGGATATTATATTGATAATAATGGTATTCTAAAATAAAATACTATGTTTTAGTTTATGATTTCAAATATAATGTGGGATTAAAGTATGTTTCTAGATTTACAAGACTAATAAACTATTTGGTTTGTTAGGATGTGATCACTTGTATATAGTACCAATTTAATGAATTAACCACCAACTCTAGGATACTGGGGTTTGTTTATTTACAAATTTCATTATAGGTAGGTTTAGTAGAAACCTTGGGAAATGGATTTATAAAAGAATGGATTAGGGACTATAACCTTATGACTGAATTTGAAAATAAGTATAAGTATAGGATAATATCCTAAAGTGTTGGTAAGGTATAAATTATTTTATTTTCCTAGAAATATATCCATGTATGGATACTAAAATTAGATATAGTTTTGGAATAAATTTACATAGGGTTAATAACCCCAAAAAGTTGGTTTGAGTATATATCATCCTTAATTTTGGTGCACAGTGAGTGTTCCCTTACTAAACACATAGTTTGACACTCTGAAGTGGATATTTTTGGTTAAATTAACATTTTATTTACAAAAAAATATGAAATATTTTAAAATAATTTTATGATATGATAATATTTCCAAAGAAACCAATTTTATGATTATGAGATTATTTATCCATAAGTTTTTCAATTTATGTTAAGTGTTTCAATAGTTTTAAAATTATACATTATGATTCTTAATATTATGATTTAATATATTGTATGATATTATTTAGAAATGGTTCTTATAATAAATAATGTAAACCATATAAATTCATGTAATACATATAGGGATTTCCCTCCTGGGAAAGATAATAAAGCTGAAGCTGGAGCTTCAACTAGAATGAACAAATTATAACTATATTGGGGAAGTGGAATCAGGTTATGAATAATAACCTTTACCATATGGAACAACCTTATAATCCAAAATTTGGTTTAACAATGTTATACCACTTCTTGCATCAACAACATCCATCATTCAATAAAACTACAAATACATTTTCATATGAGAAATGGATAAGTTCCTTAGAGAAAATATTTATCATTTTGAGAAGTAATGAAAGGGAGAAGGTTTTCATGGTAGTTTATAATAATTTTGGGGATGTATATAAATAGTGGTTATTGATTAAAAACACTAAGGATGAGGATAAAATATCAATCATGCAATGGAAGTATTTTAGGAAACTTTTATGGGAAAAATATTTTCCATGAAAACAATGAGTAGATATGAAGAGACAATTATCGAGTCTAAGACAAAAGGAAGAGGAAAATGTTTCTAAGTTCAAATCCAACTTTATAAGGTTAGAAATTCATGTGGTGGAATACTCATGTAATCTAAAGATTAATATTATCAATTTATTTTATAGGCATAATCAAATCATTCAAAGGGAACTAGTATCCCAAAAATTATTATCATATGAGGATATAATATCATGTTATATCAAGATAGAGAAATAATTCTCCAAGTCTTAGGGATTTTAAGAAAATAAAGAGAAGATCTGGATGATAGAGAAAAATATATATAAGTGGAATAGGATAAAGGGTAATTTTCCAACATTTGATACTTGTGGAAAGAAACACCTTGGTACATGCTTAAAAAGAAAATGAGTTTGGTTTAAGTGTGGAGAAAATTTCCATCATGCTCATGAATGCAAGGGTATGGGAGAATATATCAAAATAAAATACTTTAAATATAAATATATTGGTCATTATTCCAACCAATTCCCCAAATTTCAAGGGAACATACCACAAAAGAAGCCAAGGGGAGATGGAAAAGATTATAAAATTGCTACAACTGAAGTGGAAGTTCCTAGTGAAGTGGTGAAAGGTACACCTGTCATCCACTTCAAGATTGAAATATTTTTATTTGATTCTAGTTATAACCAATCTTTACATATGAAGAATTTTATAAGGGTATTGCATCACCACCTCAATGATTATATATTGATTTGGTTGTGAAAACTCTTAATGGTAGGATTTATGCATCTCAAGTCTATAAATCCTATTTGATAGAAGTTTGTGGGAATGTTCTCCCTGTAAATATTTTTATTCTTCTTCTAGTTGAATTTGATATAATTCTGGGTATGGATTGGATCTGTTAGTATAGATCACATATTAATTATTGAGAAAGGGATTCAATATTTGATATTCCAAATCAACCTTAAATCATCTATCAGTGTGAGGATAAACCTAAACACCTGATGGAAATTACTTATATTTTATATGGTTTTCTACCTATTCATGATGGTTATTTATCTCAAATGGTTAGGGAGAAAATCAATATTGAAAATGTGCCTATTATTTTGGAATATGGTGATGTATTTCTTGAGGCCTTTCCTCATCTTCCCCTGAATCATGAAGTTGATTTTTCAATATAAATCATACCCAGTTCTATGAATATCTCAAATAATCCATATAGAATGTATCTAATTAAGTTGTGAGAATTTAAGAATAAACTCTGGGAGAATCTAGATAAGGGTTTCATTTGGACAAGTGCTTCTCCAAGTGGTGCAAATATTTTTATGTTAAGAATAAAGATGGGTCAATGTGACTTTTCATTTATTATCACGAACTTAACAAGATCACTATTAATAAAAAGTATCCTCTAACCCATAATGATGATATATTTGACCAATTATGAGGAGATTTATATTTTTTCAAGATTTATCTTCAATCTGGGTATCATTGATTAAGGACCAAGAAGGATGATATACCCAACAAAACATCTTTATGATGTATGGTCTTTATAAATTTATATTAATTACATTTGGACCAACCAATGATTTTTATATATTCATGGATTTAATGAAAAATGTCTTTAAATATTACCTTAATCAGTTTTTGGTAGTCTTTATAGGATATATTCCTATATATTCAAAGAGTATGGAATAACATGAAGAACATTTGATAATTGTGATGAAGAACCTAATGAATGAGATGTTGTATGATAAATTTACCAAGTTTGAATTTTGGTTACAAAATGTTTCATTCTTGGGATATATAATATCAAGTAAGGGTATATTAGTGGATCCTTCCAAGATGAAATTTATTGAGTAATAGACTAGACCAATCATGGTAATTTAAATCCATAGTTTTCTTAGGTTGTCTGGATACTAATGATGCTTTGTGAGATATTTCTCATGACTATCTAATAAACTCACCAATTTGACTTAGAAGGGGGTTAAGTTGTTATGGACGAATGAATGTGAAGATAGTTTCAAATAACTAAAGTGAAGTTTGGCCAATGCACTTATTCTTACACTATCCTATAATGGATAAGGGTTTATTATCTTTAGTGATGCATCAATGAAGGGATTGGGATATTCCATCATGTATGACATGGTGATATCATATTCCTCCATTTAATTAAAAAATCATGAGAAAAATTACTCAACTCATGATTTGGATTTGGTAGTGGTAATTTTCACATTAAAGATATAGAGGAATTATCTATATGGTGAAAGGTGTGATATATATATACTGATCATAAAATCTTGAAGTATATATTTACACAAAAGGATTTTAATATGAGTCAAATAATATGGTTGGAGTTGATCAATTATAATGATTTATTAATACATTACCACCACAAGAAGACAAGAAAGGTGGAAGATGCTCTGAGTTGGAAAGAACATACTAGTTTTCATGATTAGGATTGAAAGATATCCAATATTTATGGATTTGAATAATATGAATCATGAAATGATGAGAAAAGTGTAAAAGTATTATCTTTATTAAATAAATGTTTAACCATCCATCCATGAGAGTATTAAGAAGGAATAGAAGTAAGATGTTGAATTATAAAAGAAGGTGAGGAATGTTCCTAAGTTTAACCATGATCATGATGGAATAATAAAGTTTTGGAATCGAGTATGTGTCCCATATATACCAGAATTAAAGAAGGAGCTATTGGATTAAGCTCATAGTTCATCATTATCTATTTATCCTAGAATTAAAGATTTATAGAAATATGAAAAAATATTTCTAGTGGGATAACATGAATAGAGATATTGCAAAGAATGTATCTCAGTGCCTAGTATGTCAAAAATCTATGGCTGAGAGACTAAAATATAAGGGTATTTTATAACCATTATCCATACTAGACTAGAAATGGGAAAACATCACCATAAATTTTTTCATTAGACTAACCAAAATGTCAAAAGGGCATAATACTATTTGGGTTATATTCAATCACCTTACAAAGTCATCACAATTTATTGATTTCAAATAAGACTTATCTCTTGATAAACTTTACAGAATATACATTAAGGAAGTGGTAAGGTTTCATGGAGTACCACATTAAACTATAATTTATTGAAATCTAATGTTTACCTCAATGTTATGGAAAAGTATTAAATGAGATCAGGATACATAGTTGAGTTTCAGTGACACTTATCATCCTAAAATAGATGGTCAGTCTGAGAGGACCATTCAAACTATATAAGACATTTTTAGAGATTAATCTATATATTTCAAAGGTGATTTGGATCAAAACCTTCCTTTGGTGGGTTTTTTTAAAAATAATAACTTATAATTGATTATTTAGATGGCTCCTTATGA
Source organism: Viscum album (assembly GCA_963277665.1). NCBI lineage: Eukaryota > Viridiplantae > Streptophyta > Magnoliopsida > Santalales > Viscaceae > Viscum > Viscum album. The sequence goes on along the minus strand of OY728135.1, from coordinate 1,527,573,596 downwards.
ATCCCTCTATGGAAGGAAGTATAGAACTCCAACATGTTGGGATGATATAGGATAAAGAAATCTATTGAGACCTGATCTAGCTGAGAAAATGACAGAGAATGTTAGATATATTCAACAACACATAAGGTCTTCTCAATATCAACAAAAAATTTATACTAACAATCACTGATGAGATATAGAGTTTGAAGTTGGTGATAAGGTATTCCTATGAATATCTCCTTAGAAAAAGGCAATGTGATTCAAAAATAATAGAAAGTTAATCCCTAGGAATATTGTACCCTTTTAGTTTCCTGATCATATTGGAATGGCATCTTATCACTTGACACTTCCACTAAATATATCTCATGTTCATGATGTGTTCTATGTACCTCTCCTATATAAGTACGTACTTGATTCTTCAGATATAATGAACTTAGAAGTCATATAATTAGATAAAGATATATCTTATGAGGAATAAATAGCATAGTATCTAGATAATATGGATAAAGTGATATGAATCAGGGCCAATCACCTCATCAAAATTTTGTGGTGAAACCATAAATTTAAGGAAGCTATGTGGGAACCTCACGATGCAATGAGGTATAAGTATCCTAAATTGTTTCTATTAGAGTGATGAAATTTCTAGGGCGAAATTCTTATAATGGGTATATAATGTAACACCCTAAGATTTATGATATATTTATTTTTAAATAAATTTAATTTATTTGATAACTTACCATACATGCAAAACTGAGTTTAAATGAATCGTGATCTACTACTAAAACATTATTCAAATATAAGAATTATAACCTAGCTGTTAAAATTAGTGGGTATGAATATGAATAACTAAATTAATAAAAATTTATGATTTATAATGGATTCCTTAGTTATCAATTGATTAGAAATGAAAATAAAGTGATTTTTTTTTATGAAAAAATATTTTATGTGCGCAAGGTGTTTTTCTTAATAAATTAAATTTATCACTATTGGTGAATTATTTTAATGAAATATATATTAAAGAAATTTTTTTAACCACCATATAATATTTTTCTAGGCATGAGATAAGAATAAATCTAGTTTTATACTTAAAAACTGTATTTTTCTAAAAAAGCGGTTTTCATCATATTTTTCAATCTTATTTTAAAATTAATTTCTATCACTTGTAGAAATTGAATCTTAAAAAATGGATTCATATTTGGAATGTTTACTTGGGATAATTCACCTTGATTCTTGTAATGTTTCTTTGGTTTCTGTATTTAATATAGATGTGTGAACATCTTTTTATATTTAATACTCAATAATTGAATCATATAAAATGATGAATAAACCTAAAATAGATTCAATTGTTTTATTATTATTTAACTCATTACAATTATAATTATAATGTAATTTCATCCCACATTAAAATAAAATCACATTTTCTTCCTTTTCTTACCATTGAAAATTCCTCTTCTTAGAAGAGTGCTGCTCAGGAGATTTAGTCTTAGAGTGAGTATTTTGACCCTTTTCCTTGCACGTATTCTTATTCACCATAAGGAGTATAGTTTTTTCATGTCATATGTCTATATCAACTTGGTGAATTTAAGTGAGGAGTTCTAACAGTGACTTATCAATATTACCTATATTACAATTTATAATAAAATTGGTGAACCTCTAAGGTAGTGAGGATTATATGAGATATGTTCATAACTAATATGATAATATAAATCTTAAGATGTATAAGAGCTCTATGTATTCAATAATATTGACCAAATGAGGCCAAAATGGAACTAAATCTCCAAGAAAACATTAGAATAATTCCTCAGATATATCATATCGTTCTTGTATCTCATTCCCCTGATGAAGATGAGACAATATTATATATGAATCCATTTCCTCATGCAATTGTTGGAGCTCATTGGATATTTTAAATAACATTAAACATTGAACATATAACATATCATCTAAGTGTTTTTCATATAGAGCATGTTCCTCCACACCAGCCTCCTTGGAAAGATCCTAAGGAAACATTGATTCTAGCACATATAATTTTAGATCATAGCATAATACTATGCACAAGCACATACACCGTTCATGGAAAATCATTCTTGGGAGAAGGTTATATTTCTCTAGTATGGACCACAATGATAACATTAGAAACATATCAGTTTCCATTTTCTATCTTGAATAAAACAAATATTTAACACTTTTCTTGATTATAAAAGGTTCTGAATAAATTAATTTATCTATCTCCCTCTATTTTATCAAATCCTAACAGTCCTCTATATCAAAATTAGATTATCCCACTACATGTATAATATAGTGGAAATTACCTATATTTCCCCTCTTATTACCATGATGAGGGTTGGTCAAGCTACTTGAAGTCAACCCAAAACTTTCTTTAGAACTCCCCATTATTTTAAATAACCCCAACAAGGGTTGACCAAGAACATTAAATCTATTGGTTCTATTATAAATCAAGTAATGGAAGGATATTCTAACATAATATTTCAATTGATATATTTCCTTTTCTTATGTGTAAATTTTAGCTCATTTTATCAAACCAAAGTCTTGTTAATATTAAGAAGATTTTACTTAAGTGATTAGCCATGTACAGATTTTGTTATAGAATTTGGTTTATTTAATTCCATCTTGCATTCTTGTTAATTCATTTATTTAATTTGATTTGAATACATTAAAAATAAATAAATATCCATGAAAGTAAAATAAATAAATAAATAAAGTTTTATTATCATGAAATTTATCTAATAGTTGGTTTATCTAGTGAATGATAAGTCAACTCTAACCCTAGGGGAAAACTCCTTTAAAAATTACTAGTTTGAGTTACAACATCCCACCTATACATCTATGTATCTCCTGGTATGGTTTCACCTTAGAACAACCTTAAATAACCTCTACTTACCTGGGATCTCCATCCAAGCGCTATTACTCACACACAAGTGAGGGGAACCCAAGGATGAGTTAGAGGGTTTACATAAAAGAAACTGCTGGTACATATACCCCTACATAATAGAGGATAGGATGATGCAAATTCCATTATTTTAATTTAATCTCATGAATATCCACAACAATTTACATACATTTTCAAATTAGCTAGAATTAATTTCAATTCATTATTTTATTATAAAGCATGATCCAATTAATTTGATTAATCTAATTAATTAATTCTTTATCTTAAAATTCCATCTAAAATATCAGGGAATTCCATATGATTTTAATAAGTACATGATGTGAAATTGGAGGATACACAAACTATATGTCTTAATTTAAAATGGAATTAATTGGGAATTTAATATTCCTCAAACCATTTTCACACAATGTGTATACTTGATTAGTACCAAAATTAATTATATTTCCACATTAATTAATTAATTACATTACATGTGATAAATAACTTGCATGTATGTTAATAATACATTACATGTGAATTAATTACAGATCATGTAAATTCATTACATAATGTGAGAATTAATTAATTATAATTCATACAATACATGTTAATTAATCACACATCATTTAAATTAATCACACAATATGAGAATTAATTAACTATAACATGCATGAATTAAATACACCATGTGTTAATTAATTTTTACATCCCATGTGAATTAATTAGACATCACGTGTGTTATATTACATGTGAATTAATTAATCAACCACCAAATTATTTGTATTAAATACACTGCATGTGTATGAATTATAAAACCACCACATCATAATTATTAAATACACCATGTATAAATTAATTATATGACCACCAAATCATGTGAATTAATTACCATGTTGATCAGATTTCAGTACCACACATTTTGTAATAAATACATGATGCATATTTGACCATGTAGATTCCATGATTTATACTAAAAAAATGCTTATACTACATGGTGTGTATGCTGGATACATACAATTTAATTCAACTAGCCACATACTTGTTTTTTTGGAAAACACATGATGTGTTATAAATATACTATGTGTTGACTCCATGTGGTGAGCTATGTACCCTGAAACCCATTCATATTTGTTGAACTTGATTACATGATGTATAATCTATGTCAACCATCCAAAAATTTGACAGTTACCTATGGATTCTATTGACTCATTATTCATTGATATTTAACCTATTATTAGTTACATGAAGGTGAAATATTGTAATAAATGATAATCAAACTAAATAATGAATAAACTAAAAATGAATCTAATAAAAAATTCATGTAAGGATCAACAAAAATAAATAATTTAAAACTATACATGTGACCACTATATACCACTTGAAGGTTCTGAGGTGAAATTGAAACATGTATACCGGTGGACAACAAATTTTTTCCATCAACTTCTTTGGGTTTCTCCTCATAACTATATAGAAATGTGTTCCAAGAATCCATAAAGATAGGATACCACATGTAATTTATAATTTATTTTGATAGGTCAAGAATTACCTTATCTTGTTATTATTTCTTCATTGTCAATTATGGTTTACCCTTCTTACTAAACCATCATTGTGATTGTGGAATTGAGGGTATATTCCCTTAAGTAGTGTTCCACACATGTACCAAGAAACCCTGAATGTCATCATAATGTTATTTGGATGCAAGTAAAAATTTTTGTATGCCTAACATCTTTCATAGTTTCTCCTGCCTTAGAATCCCAATGAGGCATATTTTATTCTCTTTTTTCTATCCTATCCAAAGAGGGGGGATAAGGGTCAAAAACCCTTATGGGACTTAGAGAATTATTTGGAGTATTTTTGGGATGAGAGAATTCACTAGGGATCCAAATAATGTGCAAAAAAATGTTTTTCAAATGGAAATTAAAATTTTAGAGAATTATATAGTTGGGTATTTATAGATCTAGGGTGGTAATATTATTTTCACAAAACCCCTTTAATATTATCTTAATCTCTAGAGTATCCCATGTCTAAATATTAATGATAATATTATTATTTAATTTACATTTTCATGACATAGAGACAAAATAAATTATTTTTCTTGAATAAATTATTATTTATTTAAATAATATTCTATTCTCAATAAACCATTACTCAGTTCAATCATACACCTCATTATTTACTAGACTAAGTATAATGACTATCTATTTAAATAAATAAATGTCACTCTATTATACACTGATAAATAAATACTTGTGATCAACCAATAAGACCAATTAAATATTATTCCTCTAACCTATGACTAATATTATAATATACTTATTAAACACATATAGAATTTAACCAAGGATCTTGGATACACTTAGTGTGCGACCCTCTAGTCCCCTTTTTCAGTGGTATTAGGATAGATCACCTAAAGTCTAAGGTTAACATATAACAACATGCCAAAACACCCATATAGAAAAGATTTACTGTCACAATGACATTCAACCTCATATTAATGCTTAACAAGTAATATAATATTTTTTTTCCAATATCTCAAATCAAATAGGTTTCATAGCTTGTATCGTCAACCTATATGTTTGAATCTCTTTCTCTAAATTTCTAGAAATGAACCTACCAATATGTACTTCTATAGACATGGAATTATCGGGTTGTTCAAACTATATCAAAGGGAATGAGATATTTACTTCCAACTAAAGTGACAAATCCTCTCTCACATTATTCATTAATGGAATACCACTCATGATGCACCCAATGTATCAAACTTCATTATGAACGATCATCATCATGATTTATGAAATACATCTAAGTATGAGATTCATGACATACATTAATAATAATATTAGTTTCAAATGATCATTACACATGTACAAAAATAATAATATACAATAACACATAAAATATGTGTAATTATTATTAGTGGGTCTATTCTCATAACCTCCCTTCTTGGAGATTACTAAGGAAAAATACTATGAGACATTGTCTCAATGTCTTATGATCCCCTAACCCTGATAACCTATGTCATTTGAATCCCTTTAGATGATGTAATCTAGACATAGAACATAGGTTCAAGGTATATTGTCATAGAATCCAAAGTATCTCATCATAATGGTGAACTAGTATGTACTTTAGACATGATAAGTATCCTAGGAAATTATCACATACACTATCATGCAGAAGAATAAACAAGATGTGATTATAATTTAATTAATATTCAATTCCTAAATATAATAGTAATCAAAAGTACAAATATAACTGGTTCTAGGGTACCAAATCAAACATATGAGACATGCTCAAATACAATTCAGTATTGGCTAAAGAAGGTATGGTTGATCCTGGGTGGCACATTAGAACCTGAGGACTGATGGTGATTTATTTCATTACACTTCCATACTATTTTAATCATTTTGAGAATATCACATGTGCATACACAATATATAATATTTATTTTAGGGAAACCATCAGTATTTTACTACTAAGTTGTAATCACACCCTTTTCCTAAAGCCATGTAATTTTGGTACCCGAGAAGACCCTCACTATTCAAAGTTCAAGGTAGGGTAGAGGACTAGGGTTGTTGATCAGGTTGGAGAAGATCAATAGATATTGGATACTGGGATGAGATAAGGCTAAAGGATTATAGTAGAGCTTGTTGTATAGTTTATTTATTTATTTATATATGCGATCGACCTAGTGGGTGATCAGTTAGGATGTATAACTGTATGTTGAATTAAATTTTTTATAACATGATTACTATTTATTGATTATTCATACTATAATTATTGCTATTTATGATATTTGGTTATTTACCACTTTTTATTACTCTTATATAAGGGTATAGTCTCCCCATGTCAGAAATTTAGACCCTTATTATTGGGAAGTGGCCTTTGAAATGTGAGGAAACACACCTAAGGTTACATGACACACCCAATATAGGCACTATCAAGTGCCCACAAGTTGGGGGCATTACAACAAATCCTCAAAATTGTGTCTAGTACTACTTTGACATGAATCAAACTCATTGGGGTCCAAATTGAGCCAATAATGAAACTAGGTAAGTGATTCCCCAAGTTAATCTCTAGTATATTAGGGGTTTATGACCATCATTGAGGGTACAAGTAACATTAATGGGATACATTACTGTAATACCCAACAAATTTTGAAAATAAATAAAAATATTATTAAAAAATGGAGTTCAAATCAAAGATTCATATTTTATAGGACCTCTACAACTAATAATGAATAATAGAAAAATATAGATAATGTAAGTATAATTTAAAACTCTCATGTATCTAACTCTTCAATAAACATTAGGACTATAATAAGTACACTAGAAAAATAATAATACAAGACACAAAAATTTAAAATTTTAAATAACTAAAAATGAGAATTATTATTTGGCGGATTGGTATGAATGATTTTATAGGAACTAATAGGTTATATAGTCATTATGTAACCTTTGGTCATTGTGACCATTGGTAATATAGCTGATATAAAGTAATTGTTAGAATTAGTGTAAATTAATAAGGGAAATAAAAATAGTTAATTGGAATAGGTGGAAGAAACCATGGATTTGGTTAGTAGGGAAATCCCTTATAAAGTACATTTATAAGATCTTGTAAAGGCTGTAGCATTATTAGGGATCTCCCTAGACCATACCCAAACCAAACTTCAATAATTGTGGTTTAATTGGAATCATCTACATGATAATTTCAAGTAAGTGGAAATAACTATAAGATAAATGTTTTCCAAACCACCCCATGAGAGTACCACTTTTTCACAATTTCCCATTAGGAATTATTCTAGTGTAATGAGGGGATATGTATTTGGGGGTTAGTGGTATGAATGCATAAATTATTTTAGTATTATAATGAAATTTTCTTGGATACTACATTTTTATAAAATTTGTCATCATTATTTAAAACTTAAATTTCAAATAATTAGATAATGAATTTAATAAAATAGATCACATACTTGGATTTGGGATGTTAAATTTAGGTAAGGGGAATAATTATTTTTTTCTAAATAAGTAAAATATGATAAACAATGGTGAAATGTAGTAAATATGATATCATATATATGTAATCATGAAAAAATCCACCCTAAATAGCACTTTTTGCATAATTTTGTAACTTTACCTTATGATAAAGCACTAAGTGAGGTAATATGAAACTATAGGTGTAGTATAGAACTTGAGATAATGGAAAAATAAAATAATTAATACTTTATTCCATGATATTCCACTCACCAAACCTATAAACACACACAAACTATTCTCATTTATTTACACCCCAAGTTTGAGTTCACTCTTTATATCTCCCTCAAGGATTATCTCCCATAACTCTCTCTTCATTCTTGAAAAGTTTTGTTAGTTATAATGGTTAAATTTAGATTAAGAATCTTAAGCAAGGTAAGGGTCTCTATTCTCTCTCTTCTTTATTCCTTTTTACATTTCCATTATAATATGATTTTAAAATTATAATTTATTATCAAAATATTATTGAAATATTATTATAAGTATTGTATTTATGATATTATATGCACATGAAACCCCATTTCACTCACATTATACACTGTTCATAAGTCATTATAGTGCAAAAATTCTCCCCAGAGGCCAAAACACTATATTATTCCATGATAAAAAATCCCTATGTATTCCATGTATTTATGTTATTATAGATATTAAAATTTTTAATAGGTTCAATCTATCTATATTAGACTAAGATATATCTATTTTAGCCTCTACTGAGTCTATACTGGATTAAACATTATTTTTGGTATAAGGAACCTTTAGTATCATTGTCAGAAGTACTAGGTGTTCATTCTCAAAGAATTTTTATATCCCTAATATTTTTCAAATATGCATGAATACGTATTCTTATTTTTAGAGGGTATTTTAAAAAATTTCTTTGGTATTCTACCATAAAAAATTCATAAACCCAATTTTCTAAAAAAATTGATCATCTTAACCATTATAAGTATCCAACAACTATAATTTCATACTATTAACTTGATCATGGTACTTATTTTAACATTGTGAATCCATGATTATTACTAATAAGATTCAAGGGTATTCACCTAGATATCCTTATTAATTCATTGACTGGGGAAAAATATTAACATGTTTCTTTATTCCTTTATTTTATATGGGAAAAGTCAAGAAGATAAGCTTCATTGAGAAATTATGATAAGTATTTTTAAATTATTCATTATAGAACACTATGCCATGTATTTCATGTACACTTTTATCATATGATTAAATTAATTGAAATTTTATGTGATGGGTGTGGCCAATAATTATATATCCCTTTAGGTCACTGGTAAGTCTAATGAAACAACTAAGACAGGGTAATGGGTATGTCCCTAACCTTTATATTTGATGTCTTGGCACAAGATCTTAGTGGTATGTTTATGATGTCTAGAATTATTATTTCGCATCATCAAACCCATTATGAAATCTATTTATTATGTTATATTTGATCATGTATTCATTTAAATGTATTATTTATGGATTTATATTGATCATTTATTACTTCCATACTATTTATGCTATGATCATATAAATTATTTGATATGTTATCCCTTATCGAGCATTCAAGTTCACTACTTTTCTTATATTTTCCATTTACCTAGGAGATAAAGAGGAATGTTATGTATGATATACTCCATGGATAACATTAAGAAATAAGGATATAATTTAATATATCATTATTGGTTCCCAAAAAAGAGTATATGGTCCATTAAAAGAATATTGGAATAAAAGTTGATAAAGGGAATATTTCCACAAAGAAACCCAATTATTCATGAAGAATATGAATCCTTCACAAATAAATTTCTTCATGATTGCATAAAATATTTGAAGAAAATTCAAGTAATAAACTATGTTTCATAAAAAATAATAGGGTAAGAGTATCATAAAGAAGTGTTATGATAATTCCCCCCTGTATTTTTTTGAAGTTTTACATATAATTCCTTCATGAAGGAATCCATTTCCTACATTATGAGGGACTCCCAAAAATTTCCCCTCAACGAATTAATTCCACAATCCCTTTATCATATATTTTTATTAGCATAAATCCATTTATGAACAACCTTTAAACCCCATACTCCCATGAATGATGTTATATCATATAAGACTCTAATTTCCTATGAAATTTGGAGTATTGAAGTACCAAATGGTCCCAAAACATGAAATATTCAACCATGGTGGGTCATATCATGAGGTAACCCTGTTACGGGTAACCCCTCCTTAACAACCTTTATTACACCCAAGTTCTATATTTGGGTTGGATTTTTCCAAATTAATTTATTGGATTCATTTTTCCAAGGTCAAAACTCTAAAAATGTCATTATAGTGAGACTTGTAACACCCTTACATTTTATATGTATTACCTATAAATAAATTTGAGGTATTCTATAGCTTGTTTAACACACAACCCTAAGTCTAAAATAACCATGATATATAGCAACATTTAAAACGTAGCTATTGGATTGGTGACTATGAATAATATTAACAACATTCTGATATATATATATATATATATATATATATATATTCCTTAATTCAAATTTATTGATTACTTCCAAATAAATAAACATTGATTTTTTAATAAAACCATTTCATCGTTAAAAGAACTATTTATCGAAAAATTATATTTTTCTACATAAAATGTATTTTTATATATTTATCACTATTTAAAAATTATTTTAATAAAATTTATTGATAATTTATGAATAATATTTCATACATTAGTTATCTGAGGATTATGAATGATGATAAAATCACTTTAAGGTAAAAAGAGTTATTTTTCAGAAAACTATTTTAATGTGCACAATTTATTTTTATCTTAATAAATTAAATAAATCACTCTTGGTTAATTATTTTAATTAAATTTATATAATATATTTCTAATAAAATATTTTAACATTCATATAATATTTTTTATTGGGAAGGAGTGAATGTAAACTCAGTTTTCTGCTTAAAATTTTTTTCTTCTAAAAAACGGTTTTCATTTCATTTTGGATGTTTATTTTAAAATTAATTTTAGCCACTTATAGAAATTGAATTTGGTAAAATTTATTAAATATTTTTAATCTTAATATCCAAATTTGGTTTTGAGGCCACTTTCATTTTTTTTCATAATAAATAGTAAAAATAGTAAAAATTTGTTACCATAGTTAGGGTTAAAATGCATTTATTAGGGGGGTTAAACTAAGATACAAGGGTAAAAATACCACTTAAACTTGTAAAAATATTATTTTTAAATATATTTAGACCTTATATTATCTTATATTCAAATTATTATCCATTTTGTGCCACTTGCACATGAAAATAACAATATATTATTCAAATATTTTAAGTAATTCCATATGTATCCCTCCCCACACTTTTAAAAGGGAACCTATTATAATCCCTTATTAACAAAATTTTATTACTCTATATTGGAAAATACCTACCCAAACACCTTTCTATATTCCCTCCCTTCATTCTTGAGCTTATGTTCATACCCTAAGACCATTCTAAAAAGGTTTAAAGTGTAATCCAAAGGAGGTCTCTCAAAGAAGTGGTAATCCTCTTACTCAACTAATTTTGAGTTTATTTATTCATACAATTACTCCATATAACACCCTGATATTTTATAATATATTTATTTTTAAATAAATTTAATTTTTTGATAAATTTCATTGCATGAAACACTGAGTTTAAACGAACCGCAATCTACTACTAAAATATTATTTAAATGTGTGAATTATAACCAAGATATTAAAATTGAAGGATATGAATAGTACTAAATAAATTATGAAAAATTTATGGTTTATAATTAATTAATTATTTATCAATTTATCATAAATTAAAATAAAAATCATTTAAAGATAAAAATGATGTTTTTCTTAAAAACTATTTTATGTGTGTAATGTATTTTTATGTTAATAGGTAGAATTTATCACTATTGGGGAATGGTTTTAATGAAATATATATTCAAAAAAATGTTTTAACCTCCATATAATATTTTTCTATCCATGGTATAAGAATAAATCTAGTTTTATGCTTAAAAATTGTATTTTTCTAAAAACAGATTTTTGTCACATTTTGAGATCTTATTTTAAAATTATTTTTTACCACTTATATAAATTGAATCATGAAAAATTAGATTACATATTTTGAATCATAAGGTTAAAATATGGTAAATAGTTACCTTTTAATTTTGGTCATTATGAATAGTAAGAGTGGAAAAATTTATCACATCGGTAAAGGGTAAATCAGGTAATTAAGGTTAAAAAATAATGTGACAAGGCTTTCAAATTTCTCTAACACTTACCTTTATCATATTTTATGAGTGGAGTTAGTTTATTTTCATACAATTATAATAAATATGGTCACTTGGCCCCATTTTTCTTTGATATTCACCATTATATTATTTTAAGTAAAGAAAAATACAAAATGTCACTCTCTTGACTTTGAAATTATATTTTATGTTCACTCTGGGATAAAAATGAGTTTGAATGAATATTAAAGTTTATTTTATAAATAATGTTTTTTATGATGGAAATTTATATATAATTTTTAGTTATTATATAATTACCTTAAATGCTTGCACAATACTAACACAATATTTATTCAATTAATGGAAAAATAAAATATATATTTTTAAAATATTAAAAGTAATAAAATTTGGAACAATTTTTTTTACAAAAAAATCGATAAATATAACATATTGGGTATGTTTTAAAGTTTTATATATGAATTATATCTTTGTATTGATGTTTTTAATGTCAAATTAAATGAATAATGTCAAAAATGACATTAATGATATTTTATGAAAATAATATTTTATTAAATTATTTAAAAATTATAAAAAAATTAAAAGAGGACAAGTGGGATAATATAAGTTCTATAATGTCATAACTTGTTCATTTATGATCCAATTATTAACTTATAAGTAAAATTAGAACCCTTTATAATTAAAGAAGTTGTTACCCTAGTTAAGGTTAAAATAGGTTAACTAAGGGGTTAAACCAAAAATAAGGTTTAAAATAAAAATTAATACTATCCAAATTTTATTTTTTGATGAAATTTATACCATATCCAAAATTATGTTTGAATATATGTTTATTTGGAATCAGTTTTCTTGAAAATGACTTAGTTATATTTTAAACTTTTTTTAATTCCAAGCATGTCATTTCCCTCCCTTATAAATGGACACCCCATCCCTCTCTTACTTACACCACTTTGAACAACCTAGATAAAAAAATCACTACCTATTTCCCTTATCAACATACTTATACATGTTTTATAGGTGTTGATATTCCCAAAATACCAATCCTAGGGTCCTTAATAGGAGATCTCAAGGAGTTCTTTCAAAGAAGATCTAATCCCCTTAACCAATCATTTTTTTGAATTTTATTTTACTCATATAAAATACTATGTTGTATTTTATATTTTCAAATATAATGTGGTATTCAAGTATGTTTCTAGATTTCCAAGACTATTAAACTATTTGGTCTGTTGGTATGCTATTGATTGTATCTAGTACCAATTTAATAAAGTAACCACCAACTCTGGGATATTAGGGTTGGGTTATTTACAATTTGTATCAGATATAAGTTTAGTAGAAACCTTAGGAACTGGATTGATGAAATCATATATTAGGGAATATGACCCTATGGATTACTTTGAAAATAAGTATAAGTATATGATAACAACCTAAATTTTTAGTAATGTAGATATTATGTTATTTTCTTAGAAATAAAACCTTTTATAGATACTACAAGTGGACATAGTTTTGGAACAAATGTATATAGGGGTAACAACCCTAAAAAAGATTTGGCTTGAGTATATCTCAGCCATAATTTTGGTTAATCATGAGTGTGCCCTTACTGCACTCCTAGTTTTACACTCTTAGGGGATATACTTGGTTAAATTCACATTTTCTTTACAAAATATTATGAAATATTTGAAAATATTTTTATGATTTCATAATATTTCCAAAGAAACCAAGTCTATGATTTTGAGATTATTTATGCATAATATTTTAGCTTTATGTTAAGTTTTTCACTACTTTTGAAATTATATATTATGATTCTTAATATTATGATCTAATATAGTGTATTTAATTGTTTATAAATAGTGTCTATAATAAATAATGTATACTATATTAATTCATATAATCTATATAGTGATTTCCCTCTTAGGAAAGATAACAAAGATAAAGGTGGATCTTCACATAGAGATGAACAAATTATAACTATATTGGGGCTGCTAACTTAGGTTATGACCAATAACCTTTCCCATATGGAACAACTTAATAATCCACAATTTGGTTTAACAAAGTTATACCACTTTATGCATCAAAAACCTCCATCATTTAATAGAACTACAAATACATTTGTAAATGAGAAATGGATAAGTTCCTTAGAGAAAATATTTCTCTCTTTGAGAAGTAATGAAAGGGAGAAGGTTGTCAAGGTAGTTTGTCATCACTTAGGGAATACAGATCAATGGTGATTATTTATTCAAAACACTAAGGATGAGGAGAAAATATCAAGCATGAAATAGAAGGATTTTAGGAAACTTTTCTTGGAAAAATATTTTCCATGAAAAGAATGAGTGGATATGGAGAGACAATTCTTGATTCTAAGAAAAAAGGAAGAGGAAAATGTTTCTTAGTTAAAATCTAACTTCATAAGGTTATAAAGGCATTATTTGGAATACTCATGTAATCCAAAGAGTAATATTATAAATTTCTCTTATAGGAATAAGACAAAAATTCAAATGGAATTAGTTTCCCAAACATTATTATCATATGAGGATATAATACCATGTTCTATCTAAGGGAATTAGTTGATTCAGAATGCCTTCGGGACACCTTAAGTCCTTAGGGACACCCCAAGGCCTTCTAGCCACATGAATGCAGGTCCCAAACACACTACAAAAAATAAACAGCCCCAGAAGAGGATTCAGAGCAGGTGCACTCAACAGAGCAGAGCCAAATGGATTGTCAGAATGAGAGGGTATGGATATGCCATCGGTACCAGCCTATTCTTGCACAAGAAGACTAGCCAAACGGTCATGCAAAAGATGGAGAGATAATATCAGGATGCGGATGCTGGGTAGGGGCAGTTCCTTGTAGATAATATGGTTGAATTCCCTAAGACCTTTAGGTCATGTAATCTCCTAAGCCTACGGGCCATGTAATCGCTGAGCCTATGGGCCTTGTAAGGGTTCCACATCATCCCTTGAAAGGGGGGTTATCAAAAATCAATAAAAAATGAAGGCCCTCGGGCCATTTAAGCGTATCAATATAGAGAATTAATTCTCCAAGCCTTATGAATTTTAAGAAAAGAAAGAGAATAAGTGGATTATAGAGTAAACAATGTATAAGGGGAAGAAGAGAAAGGTGAATTTTATTATATTTGATACTTGTGGAAAGAAACACATTGGTACAACTTAAAAGGAAAATGATTTTGGTTCAAGTATGGAGAAAATGGCCATCAAGCTCATGAATGAAAGGGTATGGGAAAAGCTATCAAAATATAGTGATTTAAATATAAAGATAAGGGTCATTATTCTAACCAATGCCCAAATGTCAAGGGAACTTACCAAAAAAGAATCCAAGGGGAGATGGCCAAGATTATGAAATTACTACAGCTGAAGTGGAAGTTCCTAGTGAAGTGGTAAAAGGTACACCTATCATCCACTTCAAGATTGAAATATTTTTATTTTATTCTAGTTATAACCACTCTTTAAATATGAATAATTTTATATGGGTATCACATCACCACCTCAAAGATTAGATATTTATTTGGTTGTGAAAACACCTAATGGTAGGATGTCGACATCTCAAGTCTATA
This sequence comes from Viscum album, assembly GCA_963277665.1. Classification (NCBI taxonomy): domain Eukaryota; kingdom Viridiplantae; phylum Streptophyta; class Magnoliopsida; order Santalales; family Viscaceae; genus Viscum; species Viscum album. The sequence continues at coordinate 1,527,557,880 of OY728135.1, read as the reverse complement.
ACTCATCTTTAATAGAAGTTTGTGGGAATTTTCTCCCTTAAAATATTGTTATTCTTCCTCTATTTTAATTTGATATAATTTTGGGTATGGATTGGATGTGTTAGTATAGATCCCATATTAATTATCAAGGAAGGGAGTCTACATTTGATATTCCAAATCAACCTTAAAGAATATACCAGTGCAAGGATAAAACTGAACAATTGATGGAAATTATTTCTATTTTATAGAGTTTTATACCTATTCATGATGGTTATTTATCTAAAATGGTTGGGTATAAATTCAATATTAAAAATGTGCCTATTGTTTTGGAACATGATGATATATCTCCTGAGGAATTTTCTTGTCTTCCCTCAAATCATGAAGTTTAGTTTTCAATAGAAATTATATATGGTGCTATGAATATCTCAAATACTCCCTATAGAATGGATCTAATTTAGTTAAAGGAATTTAAGAAGAAAATATGAGAGAATCTAGACAAGGGATTAATTTATCCAAGTGCTTCTCCAGGGGTGCACATATTCTTTTTGTTAAGAAGAAAGATGGGTCAATGCAACTTTGCATTGATTATCAAAAACTTAACAATATCACTATTAAGAACAAGTATCCTATGACCCATATTGATGATCTATTAGATCAATTATGATTAGATTTATATTTTTCAAATTATTTATCTTCAATATAGGTATCATCAAATAAGGATCAAGAATGAGGATATACCCAAGACAACCTTTCGTATGAGGTATGGTTATTATGAATTTATATTAATTCCACTTGGACATACCAGTTATTCTACTATACTCATGGATTTAATGAATAATGTATTTAAATATTACCTTGATCAATTTTTGGTATTCTTTATAGGCGATATTCTTATATATTCAAATAGTAAGGAAGAGAATGAAGAAAATTTGATAACTATGTTGAAGAACCTAAGGAATGGGATGTTGTATGATAAATTTACCAAGTTTAAATTTTGGTAATAGAAAGTTTCATTATTGGGTTTTATAATCTCAAGTGAGGGTATATTAGTGGATCCTTCAAAGAAAAAAGTTATTGAGCAATGTAATAGACCAATCAAGGTAATTGAAATCCCTAGTTTTCTTGGGTTATTTATATACTACTGATTATTTGTGAGATATTTCTCATGACTATCTAATCCAGTCACCAATTTTACTAATAAGGGGGTTAAGTTGTTATGGACAGATGAATGTGAAGAGAATTTTAAAGAACTAAAGTGAAGGTTGGACAATGCACCTATTCTTACACTATCCTATAGTGGATAAGGGTTTATGATCTTTATTAATGCATCAATGAAGGGATTGGTATATGCCATCATGTATAATGACATGGTGATAACATATTACTCTATCCAATTAAAAATTCAAGAGAAAATTACTCAACTCATGATTTGGAGTTGGTAGTGGTAATTTTCACATCAAAGATATGGGGGAATTATCTATATGGTGAAAGGTGTGATATATATATATTGATCATAAAATCTTGAATTATATATTTACATAAAAGTATTTGAATATGAGTCAAATAATATGGTTGGAGTTGATCAAATATTATGACTTCTCAATACATTTCCACCCTAGGAAGACAAATAAGGTGGATGATACTCTGATTCGGAAAGAACATACTAGTGTTCCATGATTAGGATTTAAAGAGATCCAATATTTATGGATTTGAAGAAGAAGGATCATGAAATCATGAGTTAAGGGGACAAGTATTATCTTTCTTAAATGAATTTTCAACCATCCATCCATGAGAGTATTAAGAAGGCATAAAAGGAAGATGTGGAATTATAAAGGAATATGAGTAATTTTCATGACTTCAACCATGATGTTGATGTAATAATAAAGTTTAGGAATCGATTATGTGTCCCATTTATACCAGAATTGAATAAGGATCTGTTCAATTAATCTCATAGTTTATCATTATCTATTTATCTTGGAATTAAAAAGATTTATATAAATATGAAAGAGTATTTCAGGTGGTACAACATGAATATAGATATTACAGAGTATGTATCTCAGTTCTTAGTATGTCAAAAAGTTAAGGTTGAGAGACTAAAATATAAGGTTATTTTATAATAATTACCCATACTAGAATGGAAATGGGGAAACATCGCCATGGATTTTGTCATCAGACTCCACAAAATATCAAAAGGACATAATGATATTTGGGTTGTATTCAATCACCTTACAAAGTTAGCACACTTAATTCCTTTAAAATAAGACTTATCTATTAATAATATTTCCATAATATACATTAATAAAGTGGTAAGGTTGTATGGATTACCACATTAAATTGTATTTGATCGGAATCTAAGGTTTACCTCAAAGTTCTAGAAAATTATTCAATGAGATATAGATACAGAGTTGAGTTTCAGTACCACTTATCATATTCAAATATATGTTTAGTCTGAGAGGAACATTTAAACTGTTTAAGACACTTTTAGATCTTACTCTATATATTTCAAAGGTGATTATTATCAACACCTTCCTTTGGTGGAATTTTCTTAAAATAATAACTTTCACTCAAGTATTTAGATGGATCCTTATGAATCCCTCTACGGAAGGATGTAAAAAACTCAAACATGTTGGGATTAGGTTGGATAAACAAATCTATTGAGACCTAATATATCTAATAAAATGATATATAAGGTTATATCCATTAAAAATCATATAAGGGCTGTTTAGAGTCAATAAAAAATTTATACTGACAATCATCGATGAGATCTAGAGTTTGAAGTTGGTGATAAGGTATTCATATGAATATCTCCCTAGAAAAAGGCAATGAGATTTGAAAATAATAGAAAGTTAATACCTAGTAATATTGGACCCTTTTATATTCTTGATCATATTGGAATTGTATCTTATCAGTTGACACTTCCACTAAATCTCTCTCAAGTTCATGATGTGTTCCATGCATCTCTCATGTGGAAGTGTATACTTGATTCTTCACATATAATGAACTTATAAGTCATATAATTGGATAAATATATATCTTATGAGGAATAAATACCGGAGATTCTAGATCATATGGATAAAGTGATATGAAGCAAGACCACTCGCTTGGTCAAATTTTTGTGGTGAAACCATAAATTTGAGGAAGTTATGTAGGAACCTGGGGACGTGATGAGGTACATGTATCCTCAATTGTTTCTATTAGAGTGATGAAATTTATAGGGTGAAATTATTATAATGGGTATATAATGTAACACCTTGAGATTTTATGACACATTTCTTTTTAAATAAATATAATTTCCCCAATAGGTTACGTTGCATGCAACACTGTGTTTAAATGAACCACGATCTACTAATAAAAAATATTATTTAAATATGATCATTATAACCTAGCTGTTAAAATTAGTGGGTATTAATAGGAATAAATAAATTAATAAAAATTTATGTTTTATAATAAATTCATTAGTTATCAATTGTTTAGAAATGAAAATAAAAATCATTTGAGGATAAAGTGATGTTTTTATGAAAAATTGTTTTATGCACGTAATGTATTTTTATCTTAATAAATTGAATTTATCAATATTGGTGAATTATTTTAATAAAATATATATTCATCCAAATGTTTTAACCACCATATAATATTTTTATAGGCATGAGATAAGAATAAATCTAGTTTTATGCTTAAAAAATGTATTTTTTCTAAAAAAAGGTTTTCATCACATTTTGAAATATTATTTTAAAATTAATTTATATCACTTATAGAAATTGAATATTGAAAAATGTATTCATATTTGGAATTATAGGGTTCAATTTTTTTAAATATATACCTTTTATTTTTTTTCATTATGAATAGTAATAATGGAAAATTATCATCACGATAAAGGGTAAACCGGGTAATTAATGTTAAAAAATAATGTGGTAAGCCTTTAAAATTTATATAAAACTTTCCTTTATCCTATTTTATGAATTTATTTCTTAACATTACAACCATTTATCGAAAATATGGACACCTAGTGCCATTTGTTTATATTGACAATTATATTATTTTAAGTAAAGAAAAATACAAAATGTCACTCACTTGACTTTAAACTTCTATTTTATATTTAATCAGGGATAAAAATAAGTTTTGAATCGATATTAATATTTATTTTGTGAATAATGAAATTATTTTTATTATGAAAATTTATTTATAATTTATGTTAATTATATAATTATCTTAAATTCCTGCACAATACTAACAAACTATTTATTCAATTAATGGAAAAATAAAATAAATGATTTTAAAAATATTAAAAGTAATAAAATTTTGAATAATTATTATTTTACAAGAATTTTTTAAATAAATATAACATATTAGGGATATTTTAAAGTTTTATATTCTAATTAAATCTTTGTATTGATGTTTTTAAAGTCAAATTAATTGAATATTGTAAAAAATGATATTGATGATACTTTATAAAAAATAAAATTTTATTTAATTATTTAAAAATCATGAAAATATTTAAATTAGACAAGTGGGATAATATATGGTCTAAAATTTCATCCCTTAGTCATTTATGTTCAAATTTATACTTTATAAGTAAAATTATAACACTTTATGATTGAAAAAGTTGTTACCACATTCAAGGTTAAAATAGGTTGACTAAGGAGTTAAAAAAATATAATGTTTAAAATACAAATTCAACCTATCCAAATTTTATTTTTTGATGATATTTAAACCATATCCTACCTTATTTTTTAATATATATCCATTTTGAAGCATTTTTCTTGATAATGACTTAGTTATATTTGAATATTTTTAGTAATTCCAAGTGTGTGATTTCCCTATCTTATAAAAGGACGCCCATTATCTATCAACATTTCCATTAAAAATATCCTTATACATGCTCTAGAGGTTTTTCCTTCCAAAAATACCAACCCTAGGGTTCTTAAAGGAGATCTCAAGGAGTTCTTTCAAAGGATATGTAATCACCATAACCAATCATTTTATTTTTTACTTATTATTTTACTCATATAAATATGTGTTATTTATCATAAAATAATAAATTAATTATCCTTAATATTCTAAAATGATATTATGATTATGAAACCACCATTATCTACCATCTTTTCTATCAAATGAAAAGTGATAATGTTGCTCGTGTGTACGTGCATACTACCACCTCCACAAAGTGATGTGATTCATTTTTAATTTATGATTTACATTGATGGTAATAAGGGAATATTTAATAAATATATATGATATAATAATTATTTTTTAAAAGGTTAATTAATATTTACCTTTCTTTAATTCCATCTATCGAAAAGTGAAAATAACGTTCATGCGTACGTATGACCTGCCGTCTCCAAGAATGGTGTAATTCATTTTTATATCTCTATATTTTATGGATTACTATAAATAAATATATATTTATTATATATTATATTTAAATAATTATTAAAATTATATATATTATTAAATCATGATCAAAGTAAAAGGACCGAAACTACCAAACCAAAACATACATGAAAAACTAAATAGTTATTACCCGGAACAATGGTTTTAAAAAAGAATTATTAATAAATGGGTGATAAAAGATTATAAGTAAATAATATATGGTATTATATATATGATTATTATTATGTAATATATTTATAATAAATCTATATTTATTATACAGGAGGTTTGAACACATATGAAAGAAGTTGGACCTGTGGTAAGGGTTTATTTTACAATATCATTATTATTTAGAATTGTTTATGTTTAAGTCTTAATTGGGGGAATTATTTGATATTTTTATATTAAACCAAATATATTTTATTCTAATATGTTTATTTATATAAATTAAAAATTTTCCTTTCATTTTACTCTATTTAAGTAGTCAAGATACTGAAATAATGTTTTTAAGGAAAATTGACCTTGTATTTTCTACTTAGTCAAGATTATTTCTCTTAAATGTATATATTTTCCTTAAAATATCTAAAATAATGTTTATAAAATTATCCAATGATATTTTAAATAAATTTTTACCATGTTTTAATTTTTTTAAAAATGTTTTAAAACTTAATCTTCTTGTTGTTTTATGAACAATGTACTTTTTGACCTTTTTATAAAAGTGTAAAAGGAATGTTTTTTAACTTATAAAAAATGAATGAAATTTAATACCACCATGACCACTCATTGATTTTAATTTTAATTTATAATTATACATTGTTATTTTAAAATAAATTTGTTTCCTTATCATTTGGGAATTTTTTTGATTTTAAATAAGTGATTTCAAAGTGAAAAGGCTATTTTTCTCAAGAAAATTTCTAGTGGTCTTTTGAAAGTATTTTCATATTTGTAAACATAATTTATTGAATATTTTTATTTAATAAGGTTATAATCTAATTATATCATCCACCATATTTATTTTTATGGTTTATGATTAGCTTTACTGGGTAAAGTATTGATATTCGGTATGCTAATTCTTCCAATACAAACAGTTATTAATTTTTAAGGCTTGCTGATTAAGTTGTGTTGTCTATTTATATGATGAATACATTAAACTTATTAAGTCATGGGTGGGTCCTGGAATTTCATAGCCCCTTGATACATTGGTAGGTATCATGAGACAAACTATATTGGTTATTTGGCTAATCCCTTACCCATTTATGTAAGATGTCTTGGCATGAGGCCTCGACAATATTTTTTAGATATTTGAAATCATGAGTTCCATCATTATGAAATAAATTATTGATGTCCATGCGATTATTTTAATAGTTATTATATCCATGGATAAGTTTATAGATCATATGATTATTTATATTGAATTATTTTATCATCATTTATTACTTATATATTATTCATTCTTTATTAGATTCTCCTATACACATACCCTTACTGAGCATCTAATCTCACCCATTTTTTTGTTTTCTTTTCTCCAGGATGCTAGGAATTGTATTATGATTGATATGTAGGGACATAATAAAGGGAATAATGGTGTTATCAAAGAAAATACTATATTTTATTTTAATTTTTTCAAATGTAATGTGGGATTCATGTATGTATCTAGTTTCCTAAGACTAATAAACTATTTGGTCCTTTAGGATGTGATCACTTATATCTAGTACCAATGTAATAAAGTAACTATTGACTTTGGTCTTCTAGGATTTGGGATATTTAAACTCTAGATATTTTGTATCCATACTAACATAATGAATAAAATATCATCAATATACTGAGATGTTATTATGATTATGGGACAACCATTTTCTATCTCCTTTCTATCAAATGGGAAGTAAAATCATCGCTCGTGCATACATGTGGACTATAGCATCCCGTCTTTTTATAACATAACTTTCATTTCATTACATGGAACTGAGGATCTTTAAGGTTTAGTGTCTTGGAAACAAGGAACATAATACATTAAAAGAACAAAAAAACACTCTTCTTAAACACTTGAAAGGCTTCTCCTTAAGTTCATCCTAGGTTCATTACTGCATCTCATAACCTAGGGACATACATCAAAAGAAAGGGTGAGCAGAAAGCCCAGTAAGGGAAACAAGAGAAACATTTTACATGTGAACTTGAGATACTTCAATAGGGACATGAAAAGAACTTTAAGGCATGAGAAAGAAATCATGAGATACATCATAATAAAAATAACATTTGTCATAACTTGAATATGTGGCTACGACATTTAATATTGACAATCGTTTCGTTTCACCAAGGTCCATCCCCAAGGTGTCATTAAAAATTACCAAGGTTATTCACCAAGGCGTCATTAAAATGGTCATCTCTAGAGATTAAGTCTTCACCCAATGCATTGGAGCGCTATCAGGGCGCACCCTTAATTTGTATTTATTATCATGTGAGCCACATATATCATCATCAAACATTTCATAAATAACCCATATAGCATAAAATAAATGGGTTTCATTTCATAATCATAACTTTTTAAAAACTGCTTTAAAGACATGATCTTTACGTCACTTTAAACCCACGGAAGGGAAAGCGGGTCTCATGTATGTAAATCCTAGAATTTAAAATAGAAAATTTTGATATATATGTGAATACCCTTTTAGAAATAAGAGCTTTGAGTATTCACTTTATAACATAAAATAATTTTTAGAAAAGAGAGAGGCATTTTGAGATGAAAATTCTGCAGCATAACGGCTATGTTACAAGGTTTTTAGAAAACATTGAAAAGAGAGGGGACATGGGTCAAACATTCATAAATGACCCATAAAACAGTATAGGGACAGAATATAAAGTATTTAAGAACATGGTAATGAAATTTGAAAATATACCATATGAAATGAAGAACATGAAAGGAAGACAAAAATAAGATTTCTCTTATGAAAATTCGGCAGCCTAACAGCGTTACATAAACTTAAACCAAAAATGAATTGATGATGTAAAATAGGGTCTCTTATCATATGAACATAAAAGATCAGTATGATAGATATAGATATCATACCCCAACATAATAAAAAGTAACTTACAAGACTTTACATAAAATTAGAACTTTGAAAAGGAGAAGGGTGAGAGAATCCCTTAAAAATTCGGCAGCCTAACGACGCCACTTAAACTTCAACAAAAATGAATTTATGAGATCAAATAGGGTCTCTAATAATATGAAAATAAGATTCCATCATGAAATATATAGATATCATACCCCAACATAACAAAAATGAACTTGAAATAACTGACATGAAAGTAGAACTTCAAAACGAGAAGGGTGAAGAACCACTTAAAAATTCGACAGCCTAACGACGCCACTTAAAACTTCAAAATACTGAAGTGAAGAGATAAAATGGGGTCTCTCATAATATGATCATAAAAGATCAGTATGATAAATTTAGAGATCATACCCCAAAATAATAAAAAGGAACTTGAAATACTTTACATGAAAATAGATCTTCAAAAATGAGAAGGGAGAAAGAATTCGTTACAAAAATTTCGGCAGCCTAACGGCGCCACTTAAAACATCATAAAACGAAATAATGAGAGTAATAGGGGATATCTCATTATATGAATATGAAAAGTTCAGTAAGAGGAGTATAAAATACCATACTTTAACATAAGAACACGGAGAAAAAAATAAATGACAAAAAAGAGATTTCTTGAAAAGAAAGAGAGAGGTCGGATCCCTTACCTTAAAATGTAACTCTTAAACCTCAATGGTCGGGACCTTGAGGGATTGGGGGAACCTTGGGAGGACTCCTTGGGAGGTAATGAGACCAGAAATTTGTTGGGGAAGAGTGGGGAGTCGAATGGATGAGAGGAGGGCTTGGTATTTATAGGGAAAGTGAGGGGACAAGGCATTAATGGCCAAGGGACACCTCACATGTGCTTTTCTCAAACCCATGTGCTCTCCCTTGGCATTTACCATGGAGTTAGGCCACATGGGGCCCCCAAAACAATAATTCATCACCCTTGGCCGGACAACCCTTATAATATCTTATGACATCATCATGACACAATTATGATGTCATTAAACATACCGAAACCCTAAAACTGCATTTTTACTATTCACTGAAAAATTTGTCTTTCTCAGAAAAATCCCAAAATTTCACCTTAACTAAATAGCGATGCTCTAATTACATTTATGAACTCCATTTTATAAAAATAATTTTCTAAATATTTTTAATTTAATTTTTAAATAAAAACACTATTCATTGAGAATTCATTTTTTTCCAGAAAAATCCCCAAAAATTACCATAACATAATATTGATGCTCTGAGTTTAAAAATAATGTCCTTTTTATAAAAATAATTTCCTAATTATTTTTAATTAAATTTTTAATTAAAAAACACTATTCACTCGAAAAAACTAATACTTGACTAATAATTTATGAAACCGTTATTTACCCATTTTATTGAATCACATTACTTAATCTAGGTGTCTAAATTATATTAAAACTTTCTTTGAGTGAAATTACTAATCTATTTGGTCACATTACTAATCCTAAGCGTAAAATCAGTATTCACAATTTACTATTCATCAAAAATCAAGTTGATCTTCTTAGACTCTAAATTTCGTACTGGACATAATTGTAGAAGACCATTTTTTGAAAATCATTACACATTTTAAATTATTTAAGGTTTACATAAACATTTTTTTAAAATATCCTTTTGAAAATTCATCAAAAATATGCATACTATTTTTATCCGGTCATTTGAAAATTCATAAACTTCATCATAAAAAGAAATCCCAATTTTTATTTAAAACAAGGATTACACAAGGCAGTTACGGTCTCGTTAAATAGCCCCTTATAACACCAGCATAGGACCTAAGTGTAAGGTGTGCTAAGGTGAGAGAATCTGAGGGAGGCTCAGCCAACATCGCACGAGTAGTAATTTCTATTAGTTTGAACTTCTCGCAAAGGCGATTTCGTTCTAGTTTCACATGATGAAGTTCAGCTTGGGTTTGGTCTTGAGCAAATCCCAGTGGTGCTACCTCTTTCCCAAGTTCTGTTAGATGGGCTTCGATCGGTCCAAGACTACTGGGTGAGGCCATCGAATCTTCTTTCTATAACAATTAACCAAGATTACTTGTATTTAGAGACAATAATCAAAACATTTTGTTCACATCGGTCATATTGACCGATGGTCATATAACAGTCAAAACCCAATGGTCTAATTTTAATTATAATCAAGTTTATCAAATAAAACATTTTTTGAGTATAAAAATAAAATAAAATAACACATGAAATTAGGAAACAATATTTATTCAAAATTTCGGGCCGTTACAATCTTCCCCCCTTAAGAAATTGTGTCCCCACAATTTTTAAAATTGGGTTTTGAAATTTTGTTGAAAGTCCCACATCGGAAAAAGAGTTAGTAACACCATTACTTTAAAAGAAAGAAGAGGAAGTACAAAGGCCACCCGAGTTTACTCATACTAGGATTCCATGTAGGAAACATGGACATGGAGGAGAAAACAAAGGGTCACGTTCTAAAGGAGAGTGATAGAAAACATGATTAGGAGGAAGTTAACCACTAGAAAATCTCAAAATTATGATGTGTGTAAGCGGTCTTTGATTACCCAGTAGGAAACGTAAGCCAACAACGTTTTTGTTTTACGTTACTTTTCATAACTTTGAGGAATTCATTTACAACATAGAAAAAAAACATAAGGAAATATATCTATCTTCATGTAGGGTTTCATACTTTAATAAGTTTCTACAAAAACTAATCTTTTCTCCAAACGATGAGCATTCAAAACTACTTGGTCTCATAAAAACACAAGAATCATCTTCTAGAGAATCACATAATCCATAAAAGATCAACTATCTATTTCTTCTATCTTTAAACATTATCCCAAAAATAGAAAGGGTAAGGTAAAACAACTCTTCAAAAATAATCCCATAGGAATGGAAACTACTTTTAAATCTTCAAAGTTCCATGGTACTACCCAAAGTTCATCATAGACCATTCCGTAAAAAATGGTCCTTAAGATTCCTCAAAATAAACCAAACTAAGATTGAAACCCAAATACAAGAAAGATTTGATAACATAGTCTTCCAAAATAAACTTCATTGTTCATCTCCAAACAACATCAACCACTCCTAACATCTTATAACAAAAGTAGCTAACCTAGACATATTTTACCCAAGATAGGTTAATCATTCCCGTAAGTAACCTAAATTACTATAAGTCCACCTTAAATTCATCGATTCTTCAAAATATAAGTCAACCTCACTCCTCAATGAAAATACCGTAGTAATATATTTACCTCGATCAAATATGGTTCCCAAAATAATGAATGTCTTCCAAAATAATAATCAGCTTTTAATCCCCGAATCATCTCTTTTATATTAATATGGCAATCATTGAATTTCCTATCACATTGGTTATTGGGACATTTTATTCCATCTCCCACCATTAACTAAGAAGAGAAATTATAATTAGAGGCTTAAATACTTAACCAATAATCCTAAAAAGGAGCTTAAAGCATATAAGGATAACTTGTAGAAGAAAAGTATACCCTAACTTGTGATCCCCTAGGTTCCAATCTAGGTTATCCATGATCATATATTCTTATGTGAATCTTTGTTCCTTTAAAAATGGTTCATACTAAGCTTATGAATTTACCAAAGCATATCCCCCAGGAGTGTCATAACCAAGAGTGCACCAAGGCCCGTTGTCGTGTACTAGTTCCCGTTCGAGTCTAGCTCAAAGCGGTGTTTTCAGGTTTTACCCCTATGTACATCTGTGCCAGAGCCACCTCTACCTGCTTTTACCCAGATAGGGATGTATTTGCTTGGAAACCCATTACTCAATACTCACCAAAATACCAGAAAGATTTCCTATATTTAAAATTTTTTATAGGGTTCTTCCTATAGTTTTCATATCCTAATTTCCACAAATAACTAAACCATACTTTGATACCAACTATAGAATCCCGTCTTTTTATAACATAACTTTCATTTCATTACACGGAACTGAGGATCTTTAAGGTTTAGTGTCTTGGAAACAAGGAACATAATACATGAAAAGAACAAAAAAACACTCTTCTTAAACACTTTAAAGGCTTCTCCTTATGTTAATCCTAGGTTCATTACTGCATCTCATAACCTGGGGACATACATCAAAAGAAAGGGTGAGCAGAAAGCCCAGTAAGGGAAACAAGAGAAACATTTTACATGTGAACTTGAGATACTTCAATAAGGACATGAAAAGAACTTTAAGGCATGAGAAAGAAATCATGAGATACATCATAATAAAAATAACATTTGTCATAACTTGAAGATGTGGCTACGACATTTAATATTGACAATCGTTTCGTTTCACTAAGGTCCATCCCCAAGGTGTCGTTAAAAATTACCAAGGTTATTCACCAAGGCGTCGTTAAAATGGTCATCTCTAGAGATTAAGTCTTCACCCAATGCATTGGAGCTCTATCAGGGTGCACCCTTAATTTGTCTTTATTATCATGTGATCCACATATATCATCATCAAACATTTCATAAATAACCCATATAGCATAAAATAAATGGGTTTCATTTCATAATCATAACTTTTTAAAAACTGCTTTAAAGACATGATCTTTACGTCACTTTAAACCCACGGAAGGGAAAGCGGGTCTCATGTATGTAAATCCAAGAATTTAAAATAGAAAATTTTGATATATATGTGAATACCCTTGTAGAAATAAGAGCTTTGAGTATTCACTTTATAACATAAAATAATTTTTAGAAAATAGAGAGGCATTTTGAGATGAAAATTCTGCAGCATAACGACTATGTTACAAGGTTTTTAGAAAACATTGAAAAGAGAGGGGACATGGGTCAAACATTAATAAATGACCCATAAAACAGTATAGGGACAGAATATAAAGGATTTAAGAACATGGTAATGAAATGTGAAAATATACCATATGAAATGAAGAACATGAAAGGAAGACAAAAATAAGATTTCTCTTATGAAAATTCGGCAGCCTAACAGCGTTACATAAACTTCAACCAAAAATTAATCGATGATGTAAAATAGGGTCTCTCATCATATGAACATAAAAGATCAGTATGATATATATAGATATCATACCCCAACATAATAAAATGTAACTTTCAAGACTTGATGTGGAATTAGAACTTTGAAAAGGAGAAGGGTGAGAGAATCCCTTAAAAATTCGGCAGCCTAACGTCGTCACTTAAACTTCAACAAAAATGAATTGATGAGATCAAATAGGGTATCTCATCATATGAAAATAAGATTATATAATGATAGATATAGAGATAACACCCCAAAATAACAAAAAGGAACTTGAAAGAACTGACATGAAAGTAGAACTTCAAAACAAGAAGGGTGAAGAACCACTTAAACATTCGACAGCCTAACGACGCCACTTAAAACTTCAAAATACTGAAGTGAAGAGATCAAATGGGGTCTCTCATAATATGATCATAAAATATCAGTATGATAAATTTAGAAATAATAACCCAAAATAATAAAAAGGAACTTGAAATACTTTACATGAAAATAGATCTTGAAAAATGAGAAGGGAGAAAGAATCCGTTACAAAACTTTCGGCAGCCTAACGGTGCCACTTAAGAAATCATAAAACGAAATAATGAGAGTAAGAGGGGATCTCTAATTATATGAACATGAAAAGGGAATTAAGAGGAGTATAAAATACCATCCTTTAACATAAGAACATGGAGCATAAAAGAAATGACATAAAAGAGATTTCTTGAAAAGAAAGAGAGAGGTCGGATCCCTTACCTTAAAATGTAACTCTTAAACCTCAATGGTTAGGACCTTGAGGGCTTGGGGGCACCTTGGGAGGACTCCTTGGGAGGTAATGAGACCAGAACTTCGTTGGGGAAGAGTGGGGAGTCGAATGGATGAGAGGAGGGCTTGGTATTTATAGGGAAAGTGAGGGGACAAGGCATTAATGGCCAAGGGACACCTCACATGTGCTTTTCTCAAACCCATGTGCTCTCCCTTGGCATTTACCATGGATTTAGGCCACATGGGGCCCCCAAAACAATAATTCATCACCCTTATCCAGACAACCCTTAAAATATCTCATGACATCATCATGACACAGTTATGATGTCATTAAACATACCGAAACCCTAAAACTGCATTTTTACTATTCACTGAAAAATTCATCTTTCTCAGAAAAATCCCAAAATTTCACCCTAACTAAATATCGATGCTCTAATTACATTTATGAACTCCATTTTATAAAAATAATTTTCTAAATATTTTTAATTTAATTTCTAAATAAAAACACTATTCATCAAGAATTCATTTTTTTTTTCAGAAAAATCCCCAAAAAATACCATAACATAATATTGATTCTCTGAGTTTAAAAATAAAGTCCTTTTTATAAAAATAATTTCCTAATTATTTTTAATTAAATTTTTAATTAAAAAACACTATTCACCCAAAAAAACAAATACTTGACTAATAATTTATGAAACCGTTATTTACCCATTTTATTGAATCACATTACTTAATATAGGTGTCTAAATTATATTAAAACTTTCTTTGAGTGAAATTACTAATCTATTTGGTCACATTACTAATCCTAAGCGTAAAATCAGTATTCACAATTTACTATTCATTAAAAATCAAGTTGATCTTATTAGACTCTAAATTTCGTACTGGACATAATTATAGAAGACCATTTTTCGAAAATCATTACACATTTTAAATTATTTAAGGTTTACATAAACATTTTTTTAAAATATCCTTTTGAAAATTCATCAAAAATATGCATACTATTTTAATCCGGTCATTTGAAAATTCATAAACTTCATCATAAAAAGAAATCCCAATTTTTATTTAAAACAAGGATTACACAAGGTAGTTATGGTCTCATTACATAGCCCCTTATAACACCAGCATATGACCTAAGTGTAAGGTGTGCTAAGGTGAGAGAATCTGAGGGAGGCTCGGCCAACATCGCACGAGTAGTAATTTCTATTAGTTTGAACTTCTCGCAAAGGCGATTTCGTTCTAGTTTTACACGATGAAGTTCAACTTGGGTTTGGTCCAAAGAAAAGCCCAGTGGTGCTACCTCTTTCCCAAGTTCTGTTAGATGGGCTTCGATCGGTCCAAGACTACTGGGTGAGGCCATCGAATCTTCTTTCTATAACAATTAACCAAGATTACTTGTATTTAGAGACAATAATCAAAACATTTTGTTCACAGCGGTCATATTGACCGATGGTCATATAATAGTCAAAACCCAATGGTATAATTTTAATTATAATAATGTTTATCAAATAAATTTTTTTTTTGAGTATAAAAATAAAATAAAATAACACATGAAATTAGGAAACACGATTTATTCAAAATTTCGGGCCGTTACATGGACTACTACCTCCAATTAGCGATATGAATCGATTTCCATCCTCACATATCATTAATAGATATAATTATTAATTTGATATATATATATATATATATTATGATATAATAATGATTATGTAATGTTGAACTATTTTCTGTCTTTATTTCCCTATTTTCATTAGAAAATGAAAACAACATTCATGCATATATATGGACTACCACCTCTATAAATCGTGTAATTCATTTTTATATCTCTAACTTTTATATAAAGTTATAAATATGTATATAATGAATATATATGATATTTATATCATGATTAATATTCTGTATATGATATAACCATGATCAATATGAAAGGACCATAACTTCATATTCAAAACATAGATGAAAAAAGAATCAATTAACACCCAAAATAATGATGAAAGTGGAAGATTATTATTGAATAATTGATTTAATGGATCATGATATTTGATTCTTTTATGATTTATTTCTTATAAACTACCAAATCTTTATGCCATGATTATGATATATGAATTGTTGGGTATGATTTTCAAATGGTAAGCTCATATTATCATACCCTAATTTTCATGTTATGATTACATATGAAAATTGACTGATATCTCCCATATTCACCCTTATTAAGAATTTGAGATCACCCTTAAATATGGTTTCTTTACCCAGGTTATGAAGAAAGTTTTTAAGTAGGTTATGAAAAAGTAGTGAACTATGTGAGAATAAGTTTCTAAGATATTTTGAAGATATTTCTTGAAATAATATGTTTATGTATCTATTCTCTAAGGACACTAAAATTTTATGGTTATAGAGAATGTATTGTTAATTTATGTATTGAATATTCATCTAAAATTATGTAATATTTATATATTTAATGTTTGGGTCACCTCAAGGCCTCCTCCATAGCCACCTGAGATACATGGTAGTAAAATTCACATTAGTGTGCACCCCATCAATAATGTGTTACTTTGATAATAAGGATTAATATTTCTATAAAGGCATTCATTGAGTTTACTACAATATATATAGGACCCTCAAGGGGTTTACAATCATATATTCTCTTGATAATGAGGGTCCTTATCATTAGGATATCAGTGAAACCTTCCTTTACCCAAGTCATTGACCATGTTAGGCACCTTCAGGTTGCATATGCATATACCCCACATGCATCATTACTTCCCTCAAGCAGGGCCAGGGCCTCTTATTAGGTGTAAGCCCTAAATTCTCCCTCATTGGTCCATATTATCAATGAGTATAATTATAATTAATCAATAAACTATATTACCTAATAGAAACCCTTACTTAATAGGATATACTCCCTGTCATAAACCCGTACTCACTTAACCATATTCCCCATGAAACCCATCCTCACTAGGCCATATTCCTCGTGAAACCCATCCTTACAAGGCCATATTCCCCATAAAACTTATACTCATTGGGATATATTTCCATTGAGTCTATCCATACCCCTCATGCTGAGTTACTAAAAGATAATATAAACTAGAAAGTATCACTAATATGTAAATTCCACAACAACCATTACTAGGAACCTTTTACCTAGTAGGCCATTCTGTTCGATGTTAAAATGGTTACAATAGGTCATAGATGCATGATCTTAAAAGGCACTTTACTTAATAATTGTCTCAAAATCTTAAAATTAACCAAAATTTTCCTTTTCATATGATCTTAAAAGGTATTATGTGTCCCATTAAGTTGCACTAAACTATTGGGTTCAAATTTCTTTCACAGGGATATGTAAGAAGACCCTCTCATGAGCCTAATAACAATTTCACAACAGCCAATGCCTCCCAAGATAGTGATAAATTATAGAGAACCCAAATATATGGATTTAAACCATAACATAAAAAAATAGTAAAAAAATATGTAAAACCTTTAATATACACATAGGTTTACATAAATTTATGGTTTCTATTGATATCTTCCATAGTGGTAACCATCCCCACATTGGGATTTGGGAAAGATTCATAAATATGTATTAAAATCTTTAATAGAGTATCAAAGTTTAAAATAATTCCACCCCAAAAGGGTGAGTTGATCCTAAAATTCCATCCTATCAGCTAATAAAAAACCTAAATAATTTCTAAAAAATCCCTAGTGAACACCTAGCTTTGAAAATAAGGTTAGAGCTGACTCAAAACATCATAGGTGTGGGTGAGAATTAGAAACAAAATGGTGAACTCGAAGTGAATCCTTTAACTATGAATGTAATCAATCAATGATGTAATTTTACTAATTATATTGTATTAATGATGTTTTATTCATGGTTGTTATTTATTTCATGAACATCAAGAGTTCCCATAAATCCAAAAAATGGTGTAATGAAGTGAAATGATAAATGATAAAATCTCTCAACAAATGCACTATTATCCAAAATTCCAAATGTACACTGTAGCCATGATAAAATATATGGAACCATATCCCTAGAGTAAATTATCACCCACTAAGCACCTTCAACACCGGGTGATGAAAAATACAAGAGTACCTTCTAAATAGAACTATATTGAAATTGGAGTTAGCTCATAAAATCCTATAACTAATGAATCCCTAAAGGTCATCCTAAAAATGATGATCTGTAAAGATTTATGTGGAACCAGTGGCCACTTATTACCACTTTAAAAGTTTATCCCTAGAGAATGATAATGCCTATCTCCTTTACCTTATATAGGTAGATAAGGACATGAATTTTATCCTCATTATTACCTGAGAACTTCCTAGGAGGTCTCTTATTATCCACCATCATCACTGATGTTGCATGGACCTAGTCCCTCAAGAGCACACCGAGGGGGTTGCCCTATAGATCCAACCACAATTTTCCCAAAATAGAAACCCAGTAGGGTATTATAAGGATAATTGGCCAAAAACACCCATAATAAAGCTTATTTACTTATTCCCATCATCACCCAGGGATAAGTACATATTCCTACTCTTAGATGCATCTATGGGAAGTTTTATCTATCTACCACCCTTCTGAACAAGGAAGGTTGTTGGCATATTTTGATGGCAACATAAGAGAAGGATTATATACCTAATCAAACCTAGGAGGATCTTCAACATATTCTAAAAAAATTATATGAGTAGGATCATATCTTTACTTCCATAAATATAAAGAAGAAAACTCACATCACTGCTTCCATCTAGAAGAAATCTAACCATATTTTGGTAGAAGCTCAAGAGTTTCTCATATACCTTCTTCAAATTAAGAATTTTATCAGTATATTCCAGAAATGAATGACAGAGATCATTAGTATATTTTGGAGGTGACAATAGAGTATGAATATATCCCTACCTATTATGAAGATGCTCGTCAATATATTCTTTTGATAATAAACTGGAAAACCCATATTCCTACTCACCTTTAAGAAGCTCACCAACATATTTTGGTGGTTATCTAGGATTATGTACATATTCATTCCCACCTTCAATAAGTTCATTGACATATTATGATAATGTTTTAGGAATAGGATCATACCCATATTCTATCAATAACCAGTCAGCTCATAAATATATCCTAATAATAACACATGAGTAGCCTTATATCCCTACTTATACCATGAAAGGTCATCAACATATACCAATAGAAACTTAGGAGTCACCTAAGAGGTATAATATTCATGAAGGTCTCTATCCATGTTGTGTGACCTTTTTTATGATAAAATTTTTGGCCTTAATCACCTGATCGAGATAATTCAGAAGAAAAAATCACCAGGGTAAAGATACCATTCAGGAATAAGCAGATATCCTTGTTCCCTATGATATTTTTGATTCCCTCTAATACATGTCAATAGTTACCCAAGGTATAATTTTCCATAACATAGACAACCCATAATTACATGATTTATAACAATAGTTTCACTTTATTACATTTTGAAGATCTTTTTAGTTTAGAGTTTTAGATAATTAAGAAAAAAATATTATATATCAAACTCTTACAATTAAAATTGTAAACTTCCACTCAAAGTCTATTTTTTTCATAAAAATATGATTCTTAAATTCATATTCCTATTTCATTCATGACACACTTTATTTGTTCAAGTATTATTTATATTATTTAGAGATTGAATTCATAATAATTCATAATCACCCATAAGCATTGTGAAAAATATTTTAAAACTCGGAATGAGAAAAAAAATCTCAGTAGAGGTTATAAAAATAAAGGAAACCTATTAATCATTTTGAAATTCATAAAAAACCCTAAGAAAGTTTTACTTTTTTAAAACAAAATTTTGAGCTCAAAATAATCATTTACCTACTGATGAAATAAACCTCAAATCTCAAATATTTTATAAAACATTTTAAAGATAATATAAATGAAAAACCATAATTCATGAAATATTTACTATGAAAAAAAAGCTTTTATATTTATAATATCATAACTTTACTTTAAATCATTTAATAAATGTTTACCTTTTGAAATCAAAATATTTACATGAAAACCTATTTTGAAAGAATAGAGAAAACATGTACGAAACTTGGGGAATTATTATTTATAATTATGTAATCACATAACAAGATAATTCCAACATTCTATTAGGAGTAACTTACATCAGTTAACTCGATCACTTTATAAGAGTAATTAACTTTGTCTATATTCTATTAGGATTAACATGAAAAATTTGACTTCTCCACCTCATAAGAGTAATTAAATCTATCTACATTATATTATATGTAACTTGTATTTGTTAACTTTGTTTATTTACCCAATTAATTAGGGGGATTTAACAGGCCCACCTATCACATAATGGACAAAGTCCCATAAGAGTTTGGGATGACTCCCCATTCTATCTTTCATCAATAATGCCCAAATGTCATGTTTTAAAATACAAACATTTAATATAATTTAGTTTTCACTATATCTTAAAATCAAAAATTTTGATAACAAGAAATTTTCACCATAAAAATAATAAAATTTTCATTTTATCCCATAAGAAAACCCACTTTTAGCTATCACATATAATTGAGAAGAAATATTCTTTTCTTTTAAAAATATTTAAAAAATAAAACTTCAAAAAAATGAGGAAATTATATTCTTTGAAAAACCATTGAAACTTATAGAGGAATATTGATAACTAAGAAAGGACATGATTATAGGAAAATATATTGTATACATTAAAAATACATGTCTTTTTCACTTTGGTTAAAAGAGTCAAAAGTGACCTCTACAGAAAACATTTAAAAGATTACTTTTTTAAAACCTTTGTAAAAAGTCAAAGATAGCTGAAAATTTCCTTTAAATATATTTTATGTAAAAATAAGAATTTCCTTGAAACATTTTAAGTGACATGGATATGAAAGAGAATGATTTTGAAATAAGAACTTTCAAATTATGTTTTAAAGATTATCTATTACATCTTTGGTAACTTTTAAATCAAAATATAATTAAAGGAGATAACTTGAAAATAATTTTTAAACAAATTTAAATTCAATAAATTAATGATAAAATATATCCATATGGTAGTATACACACTAAACAAAGGAAAACTTGTTGTGAAAATGTCTTAAGTCTCAACAAAGTGAAATTGAGATGAGAAATCCCTTACCTTAAGTCAGACTCACCACATATATTATTTAAATACTGTATAATAAAATTATATTAATTATTTTCTTACTTAATGACCATTTATTGATTTATTAACTTATCATAATCCTCTTTATTTAATTTATTATCATGTCTTATATAGTTACTAAATTGATTAAGTTCATGTTGTTTGTTTTGAGGATGTTTGGTTTATAATCCTGAAACAACATCGAAAGGTCAAACAAGGTTAAAGGGATAATTTTAAACACATATATAGAATATTAATCATGAAATAATTATTATTTTTATATATTAAATACAATTTTATAACCATTCATGGATGGTGGACATGAAAAACAAATTAAACCACTTCATGGAGGTGGCAAACCACACATATGCACGAGCAACACTATCATTTTTCAACGGATGGAAGGATAAGAAGTTAACTAATATGTTATCTCTATAGAATAAAAATTATGTAATAAATATTATATACATTAATTTTATCCATCATTTAAACCATCCATATGATCCAGTGATGAAGAAAAATACATCACTCTGTGAAGGTGGTAGTTCGCACACATGCACGAGTGATGTTTTCATTTCCCATAGGATGGAAAAGGAGATGAAAAAGGGTTTAGACATAAAAATAATAAAATTTTATTATATTTAAGATACTTATTTTATCATATAATCATGATTATAAAGATTTTAAGGATGAGGGAGATGAAATAAACATGAAAACACTCAGTTAAGAGTTATACCTCTTCTTTGTAAAATTCCTTTTGGCTTACACATTAAGAATTATAGGTTGGTATTTTGGTGAGAAAAAGAACTCTAGTACAAGGTGAGGAAGGTAAAAAAGGTATTGTTTTATAGTTTGGTTGATATAAAAGGCTCAATAGGTGTGAGTAAAAGTAGAGAAGAGTTTTCATTATTTAAGTGAGGTGGGTGACAATCTTGTAAGTACATGAAATATTAATATATAATACATTTCTAAATCTTTTCAAATAGATCCAAAGTGACATAGATTATAATATAAGGAGGATAAGGTCTAAATAAATTCAACCAATAAAATTTAAACAAATTTAAGTGTCATTTTAAACCTTATCTTTTGGTTTAACCCCTCGTTAACCCTTTTAACATTAACTGTGGTAACAAATTTTCAATCTCTAATGGTTATGAAAGTAACTTTAAAATTTTAAAGTGGCATATATATATATATATATATAATATTCATGATATCCTAAAATGTTTTCCATAAAATTGAGTCATGATAGTATTTTTTATGATTTTATAATCATTTAAAAATATTTTTTATATAATAATAATCATTTAAAGTAATTTTCAAGACTATTCATAAAATTTGACTTTAAAGACATCAATATGAAAATAGTATAATGTCCCATGTTTTGAACTGGACAAAAATACAAGGGAATTTGATTTTTTTTTCATTTACTGGATGGACCGTTTTTTAAATCGAGCATCAAAATGTATTTCCAAGAGTTGGAACACCGAAGTGTGTTTTTTTAAAGAAATTAAATTAATTAAATTAAAAATTAAATTGAAATTAAAAATGAAAGAAAGAATTTAATAATAATAATAATAATATAATAATAATAATTATTATTATGATTTTATTTTTATTATGATTTTTTGTATTATGATTTTTTTTATTTTAGGATATGTTTTGAGAGAACCCCCAAATGAGTCCTCCTTCTTCCCAGCGACACCCCCTAAAGCCCTTGGCCTCAAGTGAATCCTCCTCACCTAGGATCCTCTCTGGTACACCATCCAAACTAGATTTCTAGGGGTTCTTCATCCAATCTGTCATGGTAAGCCGCCTTCCTCCCTCCTCTTCCCTATTATGTCCATTTTCCGGTCTATATATTAACCTACATGGATTGGCTAAACCTAGGGTTTTAGATTAATGTGATTTTCTTTGTTTCTTCTGGTGTTAGGGTATGTGAAGCGTCCATCAAGACTCCCTTACACATGTTTCAGCAACTGTCACTGAAGGAGAAGAAGTTTGCTTTGATTCAACTTGCCGCCATCATTTGAGGTAAGGTTTTATACCCACCGTTTGGTTTCACTATTATAATATGGCGTCCTTTGGGTTTTTTAGGGTTCCTAGTATTTTTTTTATAGTGCTTTAGACTCTTCCATATGTTTTCTAGTTTTCGGGTCAAAGGCAACTTGTCTGCGTATGCACAAGTAAGTATATATATATATATAGGTTCCCCCATTATGTGTATATTCATCCATGGTAGTGGATATAAATGTATGTGGCTAGGTGTTCCTATATATATATATATATATATATGAAAATTCATATGTAGGTGAGTGGAGACTAGTATATGCATATAGGCATATATATAAGGACCCCCTTGCACATGTTCATGTCCATTCATATTTGTGCATATGGGCTAGGTGTCCTTATATGTATATGAAGGTGCATATTCTTAGTGGGGGAGAAAAAGCTTCTAGTTATAAAGCATCAAGAGAGAAAATGTTCAGTTTGATTCCACCCTAAGTTAAGATCATTTTCTCTTTCCCTTTAATCTTATTAATGCATTAACTAATTGATAATCATTATTAGTTTTTAATTAATGAAACTCGGTTTAGATTAAATTCTTCCTTTGAATAAGTTAATGAAATTCTTAAAGGTGATAAATGATTGTTTGTAAAACAAAGTCATGTATTTTTAATAAAACCCCTCCAATGGAGGTGTGATGCCTTCAAGATAAAAATTTAGTGATAAAATTTTATCCTTGACTAACTTAATGCCTTGGTGTCTCTTTATTCTTGAGATTATAATTTTTAAATGTAATTTTTGGGTGCCTGTCCCCTTTATGTTTCATTTTCCCAAGTAGGCACATTCCTTGTTTCCTTGACACCACTCCTTACACTTGAGCCCTTGAAAAGTAGTTTTTATGTCTAAATGAGATAAATGATTTGGTTAAGGAAAATATAATGATTATAATGGATTATTAAATATGGTTGTTTTTTAAGGGTAGTAATTATGATTCCTTTCTTTGACACATGCACCTTAAATCAATTTTCCATGTTTAGGCAAAATGAGTTCGATGACCTTGATTATGATGACTCACACCAAATGGCATACCTTGAATAAATAATTTAGTCATAACGAATTGATTATCTTATTTTAAATGGTTTAAATTGAATTGAACGTGGCTATTGAAATGCATAAGAGGTATTTCATTATACACTATATTATAAATGTAATGTAATGGATTAAATTAAATGTCATTCTTGAACAAGTTTTTAACTAGTTTTATTTAAATTTCATAAAATGACATGCATTTGGGAGGCATGTTGATGACATGCACCTTTTTATTGTATCCCATTTCTTATGAAAGTATTTAATGCTTATACTCACATTTAGTGGTTTCAATTATATACTTTCCTAGTTATCATTATTTGGAGCTTTGAGTTTATTTTTTTTCTAAATTCCTTATTCCATATTAATGGATTAAATTATAATGTTTAGATGGATTGAATAGCTCATGGATTTATAATGCTTATTTGTTGACATGCATTTTTTTAAGGCTTATGCCCCATATCTTACACCTCATACCATACTGGCTTTTATTTTTTGTTGTTTTTTGGCTTGCTGTATGAAATGTGATTTTGTTGTTAGGCTTGGATTTCTTAGCTTGATTAATGTAAAGCA
Source organism: Viscum album (assembly GCA_963277665.1). Classification (NCBI taxonomy): domain Eukaryota; kingdom Viridiplantae; phylum Streptophyta; class Magnoliopsida; order Santalales; family Viscaceae; genus Viscum; species Viscum album. Next base: position 1,527,532,895 of record OY728135.1, on the reverse strand, counting down.
TACGGTTTTGAGATGACATTTATTGGAATGTAGCTATGTATTTACATTACCTTGAAATATTCTTTATGTTTTCCTTGAAATGTGCCTTAGAGATTTGGTTCACTTGATGTGGACTGGGTGATAACATGGGTTTTGTATTAAGGACTCATGGATGGAATCTCGTGCTCATGTGGTTATACCACAACGCACTGGGGATGATGTTTTGGATTGCCATATAAGGGATTCCTGGATGGTTATTTATAATCCCAAGTGATACTGGTTCCCTAGGGGAGTAACTATGGATGTACCCATTGGTAAGATGGATACGCCATGCCTTGGGTGATACTCGGTCCTCTAGTGAGATACCTGGAATGGACTCAGAGTTACCATGACATTTCGTGATACAAGGGAATCTATATGGATTGCCTTGGATGGACTCAATGACATTGGATTATCAGATGTTCCCATTATGATACTTAGGATTCTTTACAGATCTCCTTAGATGGGCATGAGACTCCACTACTGGATTTGACAAATTGATTGAATTTCATTGATTGATTTCTTTGGTTAATTGCATGTTCTATACTTATTGCTTCTTTTTAGATTATATCACACACTTGTGAATTATCTCTCTTTCTTATTAGCATACTTAAGTGATGAAATGGGAATTAGACCCCAAGCCTAAGAACAATCTTGGGGGTGCACCTCTTTGAGTTTCCTTATTTAATTTTGGCATTGGTACACATATTATACTTTCATAGGTACCTCCTTTCTAATTTCCATATTAGGTCAAAGCTGGTGGTATGGGATGAGTATCAATTTAGAAAAGCATAAAAAGTTTCTATTTTTAATTTTTTATTACTGTGAATCTATTTTATATTGAACACTTATTAATTTATATTTCATTTTCAAGATTGGGCTAGGCACTGGTGGTGTCAGCCTACAGAGATTATGTCTCACACCCTGCTCGGGCCACTATTTCACTGGGGTACCCAAGTAGTCCTACATGCTTGCAGTATTTAGATTGATTTATTGTGATGTGATGCATATATGGGAGCTAGGGAGCATAGGACTAGGATCATGCTCAGGATGCTCGAGGAGACCGTCTTTGGTCTTTTTTAGTTCTTTTCTTTTATTGAGTCCTATTTTGTTTTGAATTTAAAATCATGTTGGATGTTTACTATTTCCAATTATTCATCACTATGACATGTATGCATGTTCTGTATAAACTAGAATTTGACACATTTATTAAATTGTTATTATTTATCTTCCACTGCTTAATCAGTTATTTATTACTACTTCCTCTATCTGTTGTTTTATTATTATTATACCATTGTGATACTTTCATATATGATGTCATAGTCTCCCCAAAAACACATATTAGGCCCTCTCTGCTAGTCGACAACCTCTATAATTTGATGAGATGCACTTGAGATCATGTGAACCACCGGTATGCTTACTAGTTTAGTGGTAACATAACTAGAAAAATGGGTTATTTCCACAATTGAGAACCATGTAAATAGGGCCCAAAACTGTGGTCATAGCCTATGACCATGATGTTTACCAACTATGGGCACTATAATCATGGAAATAGTGTCTAAACTATTGTCAAGGTTTTAACTTTGGTAATAAATCTCAAAGTTTCCATTGGTGGAAGTTGACCTATAGCCATGATTTAAACTATGGCTATAGCCTACACAAAAACGTGTCTGCAGCCAAATTTGATTCCTACACCTTACCTTTATGATTCAACTTCCTAACCAATACACCACCGAGGAATTCAGGTATATATATATATATATATATTATGTTATATATATTATTAGAAACCATGGAAATAGCCTGGAAACCATGGTAATAGAGATTCCCACTCTTTTTTTGGTGGGAAAAGTTTTCTCCCATGGAATCCCGAGAGACCTATAGCCCTGGTTATATGGAACCATGGAAATAATCTATGAAAAAATGGCTATGGCCATGGTTTTACCAAAACCATGGCTATAACCTACCTATAGCCATAGTTTTTAAAACTGTGGCTATAGATCCATGGTAGAAGCCCATTTTTTTAGTTGTGTAAGTTGGGTCGGGATATTACAAAGTGGTATTAGAGCTTATTTTCCTTTGTCTAACTATTTTGGGTTGGTAGAAAAGAGACTAGGAATGTGTTGGTTCTTGGTTAATAGTGTTCCTAGTACTGATCACCCCACATATGGGAAATGACCACGTGGCTAGGGCTGGAAATTGATATTCATGCTGTTTGTTATTACAGTTGATGTGATTTCAACTTGGGTGAATGGTGTATTTTCTATTGCTTATCGATTTATGAGATTATGGTGTTTTAACCTTATCCAGGTAAGGCAAGTATGAAGAATTACATGCATCATTATAGGAACATAGATATTCACATTCCATGCATATATCATTCCATGTAGTTGCATATGTAGGCTTCTTGCTAATTTGGATTGTGTGCCTTTAGTGATATGCCATGTTTTTATTTTCTTTAGAATGTTTGATTACATAACATGATTAGGTGTTAATATGACATGCTCCAATTTGTTTTAAATATGTAATTGATGGCATGGTAAAAATTTATTTGGTTTTGATAAAATGGGATCCAATTTTCAAATTATGGAGATTATGGGTGCTTCATGGATTGGGAAATGGAAACCCACATTAAATGTAATGACCATGTTATGTTTGAAATGGTTATAAATGTAAAATATGTTTAGTTTTAATCTGAAATGAATTGGTTAAATTCCAAAATTCTCAACTGGACCCAAGTAGGCCATATGGGGCATGTTTCTTATTTGATAACCCGCTACAGGTGTTTGAAACTTAAATAATTAAACAAATTCTATTGGGTTTCTTTCTAATGAACCCAGAATGGCTTAACAGGACCCTTGTAGGTCTCCTTATTCATTATAACTTAAGGAGAATTTTATTTCATAAATTTCCTAATGACGATGGGATGTCAATTAATATAAAATGTTTTAAAAGGAGGTTTTATAAGATTTACCTAGCGACTTTTTTAAATCCTTTAAGTGTTTAAATGTTAAATGTGATTAAATATAAAGGGATATGAAACAAAACTCTAGGTTTTGTCCTCTATTTAAAACCCTTGTATAAGGTTAGTTTTAGTTTCTCCTTGAGTTTCCTTGGAACAGAACCATAAGTGTCTTCCGTAGAGTTTCTTCTATTTAATAATGGCCTTAATGATCAGATCTTGAGCCTCATGACTTTCGTAGGCAAGAACCCATTATGGGTTGATACTTTATGATTTCATAAGGGGCTATCCCATTGTATTTATCACCCTTAGAGCTTAAATTCCATACTAAATCTAGTTATTTTTCTGATTTTTGGTGTCATTAGGGTGTTATTGTCCCTAGTAGGACTTTTAGCTTATCAATGACACCCTTGTTTGGATGGGTGATCATGGAATCTTTGACCCTTATTACAGGTGTGATCATTGATAGATTCTCAGTTTTAGTAGTTTAGACATGCCTAGGGAGTGGTAAACTACTTTACAGCTCCCATGACCCTTTCTTCTCCTTTGGGTATGGGTGACTTGGTATGACGTCCTCCAAGTTAATGCTCGTATGGGAAAATACGACTTTGGGTTACATCTTTTATATGGACCACCTGATACTTGAATTCATAGGTAAGATAACCTATAGATAGTATCAAGGGTGTGCCATCTTGTTTTTAAAGCCTCGAGGTACTATGCATATGTGTACGTGGTGCTCGTTGAGTGCTTAATGTTGTAACAAACTGGTTGAGTTTTGTGAAATCATTGAGCCTTGTGCTTGTACATAAGTACTCAGGTTTTCTCTATAGTAGAGTGACCTGGGCATTAAAGGTAATCAAGTTCATCCCAATGTGCAGGATGACTTCTTTGAGGCTCAGGTGTTTTACACACCGGTTTGTTTGGTTTTGGTTTTATACCAGTTTGTCTGATATACATGAGCGAGGATTAGAGGAGTGTCACCTGTGCATCTAAATTCAATATAACTTAGCACAATTTTGAGAGGATGGTATATCTCTCTCTTATTTCGATGTATAGGACACTTCTAGGTGGGGATTGTCAAGTTGAATCTGATAAATGTGTCCTTATAAGTAGAAGGATCATGACCAAATAGGACTATTTGGAAATGGTTGGTCTTGCTTAAACGCCTTTCAGGGTTGGTGAATTTTGTAAACATCGGTGCTTGCTTGAGAACATGATGTTTTTATAGTTGGATACGAGTGCAACATTTGAGAAATTCCATCAGTCTTGGTGGACTTGGGTGGGTAAAGTGTGAGTGATCACATAATGCCTCCAGTGGGAAAATAATTTGTGATCGGTTGTAGTAATGCATCAGTAAGTGAAGTTTAGTTTCTCCTTTGAGGTCGAACAGTTCTAGTTTGACTATACACCTTTCTAGTAATTGGGTATGATTGACTATAAACTATTTAAACCCTCATAGTGTATTTTTCATAGCGACGAGCATGTATCTTATCTTTACATCATCCTTGATGCACTAAGAGAGCGTCAGTCTTACGTCGCACTAAAGTTTCGAAAATCTATTTGGATTTTGAGAGTTTTTTATCGATGTTGCATGCTAGAAACATGGTTCTTTTTAAGATTTGTTGGTTCTAAGTGACCCTTAGATTCCCAAGTAGAAATTCTCTTGAAAGACTCTTGGACACCAACCATTTCCCTTGACTTGACCGCCAGATGGATGTTGTTTTGGGATCAGACAATGTTTTTATGTGGACATCTTGGTCTTGTACCAACTTATCACTTGTCAGTATAGAGTATAAACTACCTTGGTTATTTCCTTGGTCCCAATTATTTTAAATTCCAAGTTCATCCCAGACTCTTAGTCAGGATTGTAGTTAATTCTTAAAAGGGTAACGATTTTGGCAGGATGAATCTGATTTACACCCTTGTTTGTGCTGAGGAAAGGCATTTTTAAAATGGTCAACATGATGTTTTAACCAAGGAACATCACCAGAATTTAGGAATAGACTTTGGTGGTTGCGTTCATAGTAAATTCATAATTCCTTGGAAGGAGGTATTGGAGTTTTGTTAAAATATGTTTTCCATCTAAGCCGATCATCCTTAGAATGGTTAATCAGATGTGGATTGACTCGTGTTTTCCCTTATTCAATGAATACAGTTGGTGAAGAAATATTTTAAAGCATGTAGCCAGGTTAAGGTGAGTATGGTTTAAGGGCTATCTACATCTTTCAAGGAAAGCATGCACGATCAATTTTTTTTAGGTCGATCGGGATTCGACCATTCCTTTTTAATGAAATCATGCTAGGAGCGTCATTAAAATGCCTAGAAGCACTTTTGTAAAGCAGTTCTGACGGTGGAGGTATCGTGGCTTAGAATTGGATCTTTCTGATGATAAAGACCTAAGGTGGGGAGCACATTCGACTTGATGTTTAAAGAGATGAAGACATGATCATGTCTTTGGCTAAACGAGCTTGGGTAAGCGTTGCTTCGATGTTTTAGTTGGAAAACAAGAATTGGCTCAAATTTTAATGGTATGAGTGTTGTTTTCTCAAGTGAATGCTTAAAGGTGTGTTGGGTGTTTGGAAATGCAATGTGACCGTCTGAGCGAGAATTCACGACCCTTGTAGGTCAGGTGATGTTTTCATTGTTCTTGAAGGCTTCTTGGGGATGGAAAGTTTTAAGGTGGTGAGGTTGTAACATCCTATGTTTTTAATTGGACAAAAGTCCAAGGGAATTTGATTTTTGTTCATTTAATAGATGGGTTGTTTTTAAAACTGAGCATCAGAATGTATTTCTGAGAGTTAGAACACTGCGGTGTGTTTAAAAAAATTTAAATTAATTAAGTTAAAAATTAAATTGAATTTAAAAATGAAATAAATATTTTAATAATAAAAATAATAAAAATAATAATTTTTTTATGTTTTTATTATGATTATGATTATGATTATTTTTATTTTTGGTTATGTTTTGATAGAACCCCCAAATGGGTTCTTCTTCTTCCTAGCGACGCACCCCCACTTGGATCCCTCGGCCTCACGTGAACCCCCCTCACCTAGTCTCCTCTCCGGTGCCCCGTTCAACCTGGATTTCTAGGGGTTCTTCATCCAATCCATCACAGTAAGCCTCCTTCCTCCTTCCTTTTCCCTATTCTGATTGTTTTTATATCTATATGTCACCCTAAATGGATTGAACGAACCTAGGGTTTTTGGTTAATGTGTTTTTTTATTTCTTTTGGTGTTAGGGTATGAGAAGCATCCATTAAGACTCCCTTGTGCATATTCCGGCAACCACCATCGAAGGTGAAGTAGTTCTCTTCGATTTGGATCACTACCACCATCTCAGGTAAGGTTTTATACATTATTTTTGGTTTCTCTCTTAAAATATGGTATCCTTTGGGTATTTTAGGGTTCCTAGTATTTGTTGTGTAGTGCATTGGATCCTACCATATGTTTTCGAGTCGCCAGGTCTAAGGTGACTTGTCTACATATGCATAGGTAAGTATATATATATGTAGTTTCTTCTATTATGTGTATATTCATCCATGGTAGTGAATATATATTTATGGAGTTAGGTGTACCTATGTATATATATATATGAAAATGCATACGTGGGTGAGTGGAGACTAGTATATGCATGTAAGAATATATGTAAGGATCCCCTTGCACATGTTCATGGCCATGAAGATGTGTTCATAGAGGCTCGGTGTCCTTATATGTATGCGAAGGTGCATATGCTCAGTGGAGGAACAACATCTTCTAGTTAGAAAGTTCCAAGAGCTAAAATGTTTAGTTTGGTTCCACCCTGAGGTAGGATCCCTTTCCCTTTCCCTTTAATCTTATTAATGAATTAATTAATTTATTACTATTCTTAGTTTTTAATTAATGCATCTTTGTTTAGATTAAATTATTCCCTTGAATAATTTAGTGAAATTCTTAAAGGTTATAAATGATTATTTGTAAAACAAAGTCATGTTTTTGTAATAAAAACCCTCCAACGGAGGTGCGCTGCCTTCAAGATAAAAATGCAATGATAAACTTTTATGCTTGTATACCTTAGTGCCTTGGTGTCTCTTTATGCTTGAGATTATAATTGTTAAATGGCATGTAAGGGTGATTGAACCCTTTATGTTTCATTTTCCCAAGTAGGCACATGCCTTGTTGCCTTGACACAACTCCTTACACTTGAGCCCTTGAAAAGTTGTTGTTTTGTCTAAATTAGATGAATGATTTGGTTAAGGAAAGCTAAATTATTAGAAAGGCTTATATTAGATAGTAGTTTTTTAATAGTAATAATTATGATTCCTTTCTTTGAAACTTGTACCTTAAATCAATTTTTCCATGTTTAAGAAAAAAGAGTATGATGACCTTGATTAGGATAACTCACACCAAATGGCATACCTTGAATAAATAGTTTATTCATAAAAAATTGGTTGTCTTGTATTAAATGGTTTAAATTGAATTGAACATGACTATTAAAATTCATAAGAGGTATTTCTCTCTATATTATAAATGTAATGTAATGTATTGAATTAAATGTCATGATTGAACAAGATTTTTAGCTGGTTTGATTTAAATGTCATAAAATGACATTCATTTGGGAGGCATGTTGATGCCATGTACCTTTTCCTTGTATGCCATTGCTTATTCAAGTGTTTAATGCTTATGCCCATGCTTAGTGGTTTCAATTATATACTTTCCTAGTGATCCTTATTTGAATCTTTGATTTTACATTTGTGCTAAATGCCTTATTCCATATTGATGGCTTAAAGTATATTGTTTGGATAGCTTGAATAGCTCATAGATTTATGATTCTTATTTGATGAAATGAAATTATTTAAGGCTTATGCCTTGTAGCTTATGCCTCATACCATGTTGGCTCTTATTTGTTGTTGTTTTTTTGTCTTTCTATATGAAATGTTCCTTTGTTGTTGGTCTTGTATTGCTTATCTTGGTTAATGGAAATCATATGGTTTTGAGATGAAAATTGTTGGAATGTAGTTATGTCTTTACATTTACTTGAAATATTCTTGATGTTTTCCTTAAAATGTCCCTTGGTGACTTGGTTCACTTGATGTGGGCTGGGTGAGAATAGGGGTTTTGTATTAAGGACTCATGGATGGACTCATGTACTCAGGTGGTTATACCCCGATGCACTGGGGGTGATTCTTTGGCTTGCCAGACGATGGATTCCCAGGCTGTTATTTATACTCTCGAGTGCTAATGATTCCCTAGGGGACCAACTGTGGATGGACCCATTGGAAAGATGTCTATGCCATGCCTTAGGTGATACTTGATCCTCTAGTAAGATACTTGGGATGGAATCAGAGTTACCACGCCTCATGGTGATAAAAGGGACTCCATATGGATCACCTTGGATAAAATCAACGACATTAGATTATAAGATGTTCCTATTACGATACTCGGGATTCTCTATAGATTTCCTTGGATGGGCATGGGACTCCACTAATAGATTTGAAAAATTTATTTAATTTCATTGATTGATTAATTCGGTTAAATGTTTGTGCTATACTTATTGATTATTTTTAGATTAGAGCATGAACTTATGACTTTTCTCTCTTACTTATTTGAATACTTATGTGATGACATGGTAATTAGACCCCAAGCCTAAGCACGATCTTAGGGGTGCACCTATTTGAGTTTCCTTGTTTACTTTTGGCATTGGTATACATATTATACTTACACAGATACCTCCTTTTTAATTTCTGGCTTAGAACGAAGTAGGTGGTATGGGGAAGGTGCCCGTTTAGGAACCCAAACCAAGTTTTTATTATTAATTTGTTATCACTCTATATCTATTTTATATTAAACACTTCTTAATTCATATTTAATTGTTTGGATTGGTCTAAACACCGATGGTGCTGGACTACTGAGATTATGTATCACACCCTACCTGGGCTGTCATTACACTGGGGTACTCGAGCAGTCTTACATGGTTGCAAGTCTTTGGATTGATTGCTTATGTTGTGCTGCATACAGGGGAGATAGGGACCATAAGACTAGGCTCGTGCTCAAGATGATCAAGGAGATCGCCTTCGGTATTTTTTAGTTCTTTTGTTTTCTTGAGGCCTATTTTGTTCTGAATTGTAAATCATGTTACATGTTTACTTTTTTCAATTATTTTTCACTATGGCATGCAAGCATGTTTTTTATAAACTAGCATTTGCCGCATATATTAAATTATTATTATTTGTCCTCCACTTATTAATCAATTATTTATTACTGATTCTGTTGTATGTTGTTTTATTATTATTATAACATTGTGAGAATTTCATCTATGATGGAATATTCTCCCCACAGACACATCCTAGGCCCTCACTACTAGTTGGTAGCCTCTAGCGTTTAGGGAGATGCGCTTGAGGTCATGTGAGTAAACGGTCTGGCTACCAGTTTAGTGGTAAGCCAGGCCGGGACATTACAAATGGAATTATAATATAAATTCATTCACCATAAATTATACATTATAATTATCTAATAAATTATTGTAACACTAAAATTAATCCAAAACATATTACTTTTAATGTTTTTAAAATACTTTAATTTCTTTTCTACTATCTGTATAAGTGTCGCGTCAGTGTCGCATAAGCGTTTAAGGTAATTATACCATTAATAAAAATTTAAAATAAATTAATATAATAAAAAAATATTTATATTAAATTATATCATATATATTCATTCATATATTATTTTCATCCATATCCATATCATGACAGCATAACAAGTGAGTGGGAGTGACATTTTTTAATAAATCTTAACTTAAAATAATATAAAAGTTGTAATGAAAGGAAAGAGGTACCAAAATGAAATATTTTCAAATATAGGATGTTTATATTCAAAATAAACCCATTAAATGAAATAAATTCAATTTTAGGATTGATTTTTAGACCTTATCCCATATTTCTAACCCCGCTTAACCCATTTTACCCTTTACCGTGATGATAGTATTCATTACGACTAAAAAAGAAATAAAACTTATTAAATAATTTGAATATTCTGATTTTAAATATGTAATTAATTTTTTAAGATTTAATTTCGAGAATTGTTTTAATAAATGTGCATGAAATGTAGTTTTTTTTTGAAAAATACCTATTTTAAGTATAAAAATGATTTTATACCAAAATCACTTATAATGTCAATTATCGTCCCATTAATTGGATCATATTTAATAATATTATACTCATGTGACTTTAAAATAAATAAAAAACCAAATTAAAAATTGAATTTACTTTGATTAATAGTAAAGAAATTACAGTTTTTTACAAAATCGGTATTTTCACTATTCACCAAAAAATAAATCTTTTTGAAAAAATCACAAAAAATTATCTTAATATTTTTTTGAAATGATGATTTAAAAAATTATGTCTAATTTATAAAATAAAATTTTGAAAATTGAGATAAATTATTCATAATATTCATGCACAAAATGAAATAAAAACTATATTGTAATATAAAATTAAATTATAATAATTCCTTATCAAATAATTACCATTAGATGAATGTTGTTTTATTAAATATATAATTCATACATTTCATTAAAATGATTCATCTATATCAATTAACTTTATTTACTTTGATAAAACTACATTGTACACATAAATCAATTTTATGAAAATATCTCTTTTAAACATATATGTTCTTATCTAAATTTGAGTTTTGATTTCCTATGCATTAATCAATACATTTGTATTAAATAAAAATTCCATATATATATATTTTATAATGTGGTTACTCCTATTCATACCCATTGAACTGATGGCTAGGTTATAATTTTCATATTTAAATAATTGTAATAACCCGGTTCTTCTCTTTGAGGTACGAGCTTCTTCTTTCCTCTTTTCCTTAAGTGTTTTTAACAAAATATGGAAAATGGGAAAAATCCTAAATTTTGGAAGTACACGCTGTGTACTTTTTCCACACGCCGTGTACTTCTAGCTATGTAGGGATGCGTTTACAGGGCGTGTAGCCATGTCGGCAACAAAGGGTGTAGGAACAGACTACACGCCGTGTAGTGGTCCTTTACACGCCGTGTAGTCAGTCGGTGAGCCAAAATAGTAAGGCGGTGGAGCAGCCGCCAGCTGGGTGACAGTACACATCGTGTACTCAGAAGTACATGTCGTGTACTCATGTCGACGGATGAACAGTGTGGCAGTGCCGCCAGAGGAACAGTTAAATGAAGGAAGTACACACCGTGTACTTTGTTTTTTCTTAAATCGGGCAGTAGCCTCCCCTATTCACAGGGAAGGCTTAGAACCGGATGAAGGAGCGGGAGTGGAAGACCAGACCTTTGGAGATCCACCAAGTGTTCGTCTGGAATCAGATTCCGCCTCGGACAATCTCGTTGGAACCGCGCGGGTAATCCCTCTCTTCTCCAAGCGTGTTGCTTACCAATTCTTCTCCTAAAAAAAGTTATTTTAGGTTAAGCGAGTTTTTTTCTTCGACAGATCTACATCATTATTGTGCGTTTCTGGAATCGACATTCGCATATAGAGCTCGTTGGTATATAAGGTAGGTGGCTTGGTGTTAATTTTTCCAACTGTCATGTGTTTTGTGCGTTTTTGTGCCACGAACCCATTCTGGGGTGTCGTGTGGCTAAGGCCGTTTCTATATTAAACACCTAGAATTTATTAGGTATTTAATTATGATATTAAAATGCTGGTTGGGATCGTTGATTGGATCTGGAACCACCCTGTGGGTGTGTTCCACTGTTTAGCCGTTTGGCCAGGATACCTGAGGGTATGCCTTAAAAGTAGTGATTGTAGAATTGCCTTGAGAGGAATTGCTTGTTTACTGCATATTTACATGTTGGGCATGGCCCGGTTACCTCTTTAGCATGAGGGTGGTGTTGTGATTAGCCTGTGGACTTTGTACTACTTAGCCTATGGGCAACTTCTTCCGTGCCTGTGGGTAGATGATTCTGTGCCTGTGAGTGACACTTCTTACGCCTGTGGGAAAATACCGTGTGCCTGTGGGCAGATTCTGGGTTTGATTTCTCTTTACCCAAGGGTAGGAGTTAGACGTAACTGAGGACTTTGATTTTTTACTTAGAATATTCACTGAGGTGGTATTTTAAATTAAATGATTAAAAAGAATATTGAAGTGACAACATAACTGGTTGAGTTAGTTACTTTTCAGTACTACTTACTTTATTGCACTTTACTATTGCACACTGTCATTGCATGCTTACACGCAGTTGGGAATGGGACTTTGGTAGGTGCCTACTGGGAATTTATTTCTCACACCCTATTTGGGTCACACTTTTCAGCCCAAACAGATTGCATTTCTACAGGTGTGGATAGGGGCAAGAGTCCCTATATAGGTATTTGACTGTTGCTGAGGAGTAGGAGGGCATGGGACCGAGCCTAGGCTCGCGATGCCAATGCCAGCTGTTTTTCTTTGTTTTGATGTACTCTGCTTTTGGGTGTACTGTATTGATGTATAACATGTTCTTGCTATTTTCTTATAAATTGAGACATGTAGCATCATTATTTATCTACTGTTTGTTATATCCACTACTGTTGTTTATTTCAGTTGTGTATGGTTTACTGCTTCCACTGTTCGTTGTATGTTTTATTTGTATTCCGCTATGCTAAACTTTGGAAAATGAGGTCATAGTTTCCCCACTATCAGACCTGGGCCATCACTGCTAGTCGGCAGCCTCTGGCGATTGGGGAAACTCACTTGAGGTCACATGACGAACCAGGTTCGGGGCACCCGTTGAGTGGCACCCGGAACTGGGACGTTACAAAGTGGTATCAGAGGGGTTATTTTCTTTGACTTATAATTTGGAGCCTTAGTCAGGGATAGGACGAACGGTAGTTGGTAATAATCTGTGCCCAGGCATAGCTAACTGTGTACAGGGAAAATCCAGTCCACCTCGTATTTTGCAATTTTTCTGATTTTGCAAATTTTACAGTTGATATGTTTTCACCGTTGGGTGACGCACTTGAGATTGTGATGTTATAATTTATTTGTGCGTTCTATTTAGTTGCAACCCGTGGAGGCGAGGGTATGCCTTCTCATGCATCATTTAGGCACATGCTAGATATCACATTCCATGCATAGTTTCTAAGCCATTTAGGTGAATTATAAATTGCATGTTGTTGTGATAGTTGTTGTGCTAGAAAAGCATGCTATCATGATAGCTTCTCTGATAAAATACCAGCTATTTGATAGGGTATTTTTTGTAATCCTGTTTATATAATGGAAACCAAACTTTGGTTTTTGGGGAGTATGGGCCCCCATTGACCGAAATTTGGTGGATCATTGACTATTTATTAGTTATAACACAGATAAGATGTCAAACTTTGATTCGTGGGGAGTATGGGCCCTCACGAGTTGGAATTTGACACTTAAGTGTTGTTTTTCAGTATTTTATGTGTTCCGGAGAAGTTTCTAAGACATAATATCCGAAAACCCAGTATACACGCCGTGTAGTATTTTTACACACGTCGTGTATGGCCTTCTGTTCGGGAAGAAAAATGAACTTTTTAAGTACACGCCTTGTACTCTGAGTACACGCCGTGTAGTCTCTTTCGGTGTCACAAACCGTGTGGGTGGTGACACGGGGTAGGGAAGAGCTTGGGTAAAAAACACCGTGTACCAGATATACACGCTATGTAGTTTTGACCCGGAGTCCGACCGTGTAACTAACAACACGGGTCGGTGAACTCCTTCACAGAACACACCGTGTCAATAATGTACACGCCGTGTAGTGTGACCTAGGGACTCGGCCATTTAACTAACAACACAGGTCGGTGTCACCTATCCTTGAACACGTTGTGTACCTTTGGGACACGCCGTGTAGTCTTGTCCGAGGACAGACCATGTGGACTTAGCCGTGTGACTGGAAAACGGGGTTGTTGACACTCTGTGTGCGGGTGTAACACGCCATGTAGTGTCAAGCCGAGTAGTCAGCCGTGTCACAGACGACACAGGATGTTGGAAATAAAACCATACATGCCGTGTATATGAAATACACGCCGTGTAGTTTTTGTTCAAACGGGAGCTGTGTGGATTATCCATGCAGAAGGACCCGGGCATGGGAAGGAAAGTCAAGTACACGCCGTGTAGTCAGTATACACGCCGTGTAGTCTTGTTTTGAAAATTTTGAATGCCTTATTCCTTCTGTTCCCTTTTGGGTTTCTTCATCTTCGGTCTTTGATAATCTTGTTCTAAGGCATGTTTTTGACCTTGTAGTGTCAAGCCGCCTAGATGACCGCACGTTGTTCGCCAGGAGAGCGACAAAGAGAATATTCCGGAGATGGTGGGCCATGGGATACCAATTGATATTCCAGTAGATCTAGATGCTGCACCAACTGCTATACCGGACACAGGCGCGGAGGCGCAGTTCCGTGAAATCTTACTGCGGTTCATGCAGACCTTTCAGGGAGCATCATAGGCTGCCACATCTTTGGCCGAGCTGACATGTATCTTCTAGCAGCAGCATCCGCCTATGTTCTCAGGGGATGGCGGACCACAGGCTGAGGAGTCTTGGCTGGGGTTGATGTAGACTATTTTAGAGCATCTTGAGACTCCTCTAGGGCGGAGGGTCAAGCTCGTGACTTACATGCTATGTGATTCTGCCAAGAGGTGGTGGGATGTTACCACCCAGTTAGAGCATCACAGGGACATGGCGTGGGAAGAATTTCAGGCAGTCTTCTATGACTTTTTCTTCCCAAAGACGCTGAGAGCAGATAGAGCTCGAGAATTCATGAATCTACAGCAGGGCGCTATGTCAGTGATGGACTATTCTGCTCGTTTTACAGAGCTTCACCACTTTGCACCCATGCTGGTGGGTGATGAGACGTTGAGAGCCATACGTTTTGAGGATGGTCTTCAGTATGACATCCGAGCAATGGTGAATGTCTTCAGGTTGCCTACTGTACATGCTATTGTGTACCCGACATTGATCACAGAGAGGAACCTTCTAGAATCTAGTGGTGTGGGCCAGGACGGTTCAGCACCAGTTACTGGCACTTTTTCTATTGGCAAGAGGAAGAGACATGCAGACTTCTCTCAGGGAGGCAGTACCAGTCAGAAGAATGTTTCAGGTGACTAGGTTATGTGCTACCAGTGTGGTAAAGAGGGGCACAAGAGGCCACAGTGTCCATGAGACCCAGTGGAGTGCTGAGATTGTGGCAGGATGGGTCATCTATAATGCTTTTGCAGGGCGTTTCCACCAATGGCTAGTGAGAGGGGTTCTGTGTAGACTCCGCGAGCGGGAGCGGGACCAACAGCTTCTTACCAGTCTGGGAATTGGAATACGTCAGGGCGTCCAGGAAGAGATGGTGGTCGTGGCCAAGGTAGACAGACACCAGGATCACAGAGGCAGTAGGGTGGGACAACTTAGGGTAGCCAGGCTATGTCAGAGGGTCGTGACACTGGGCAGACATATGCAGTGCAAAAGACCCAACAGGAGAAGGATCCCAGACCTTCTACAGCCAGAGGTACTATTTTAGTAGCTTCTGTCTTATCTTCAGTACTTTTAGAAACGGGTGCTATACATAGTTTCATATATTTACCTGTTTTAGAGAGCCTTGGGCTCTGTGTTTCTCCATTTTCTAATGTTATGACGTTGGACACTCCGTTGGGGACTAAAACGGCTGGTTTGCGTTAGTGCAAGGAGTGCCCCCTTGAGGTTGGTGGGTGTCACTTCCTTTGGGACCTCTATGTCCTAGAGATGACGAGCTATGAAATCATTCTATGGATGGACTGTTTGGTTCCCTTTCAAGCCTTTGTAGACTGCTATCATCGTAGGGTGAGTTTCACGTCACCAGAGGGTGGAGAGTTTTTATACAAGGGCGAATGGGATGTTCAGGCGAGTCGATATGGACCAGAGCATTGTGGGTGATGTGGAGTCACAACCCATATTTCGAGATTAAATCTGGATGACCAGGGGACTTGTCAGGCGGATTTCCCTCTAGTTGTTGATTGTTTCAGGGATGTCTTCCCAGACGACTTTTCGCGTCTACCTCCGGAGCGAGAGGTGGATTTCTCCATTGAGCTTGTTCTAGGAGCAGCACCGGTGTCCATTCCTCCATATAGGATGGCTACACCTGAGTTTCAGGAGCTCAAGAGGCAGTCGGAGGAGTTGTAGGCAAAGGGATTTATCTGACCCAGTACTTCTCCTTGGGGTTTATCGGTCCTTTTTACAAAGAAGGTGGATGATACCCTCATAATTTGCATGGATTATCAGAATCTAAACCAGTTTATAGTTAAGAAACGATATCCCTTACCGAGGATTGATGATCTTTTTGATCAGCTTCGTGGAGCACGAGTGTTCTCGAAGATTGACCTGAGATCATGATATCATCAGCTGCGCGTGAGACCATTTCATATACCTCTCACGACTTTCAAGAGTAGGTATGGTCTATATGAGTATACGGTTATGCCGTTCGGACTCACGAATGCGCAAGCAGTTTTTATGGCTCTGATGAATCGTGTTTTCCATCCATATCTTTATTCTTTTGTGGTAGTATTCGTGGACGACATCTTGGTGTACTCTCACACTCGACATGACCATTCCACCCATCTTGAGATCATATTGAGTACATTGAGGGAGCATCAAATTTATGCTAAGATCTCAAAGTGACACTTTTGGATGGACCAGATTTACTTCCTGGGTCATATCATCTCTGAGGCAGGAGTTTCAGTAGACCCAGAGAAGGTGAGAGTAGTGGTTTCCTGGGAGCAGCCTAAAAACGTGTTCGAGATACGAAGTTCTTAGGGCTGGCTGGTTACTACAGACATTTCATACAGGACTTCTCCTGCTTAGCAGCACCGTTGACAGGTCTGACTAAGAAGGGTGTGAAGTTCATTTGGTCAAAAGCTTGCGAGGCAGCTTTTCAGGACCTGAAGGGAAGGTTGACATCAGCACCGATTCTGATACTCCTAGAGCCGGGGAATAGCTATACAGTTTACTGTGATGCATCAGGTATTGGGCTGGGAGCAGTGTTGATGCAGGGCAACTGAGTTATGGCATACGAGTCTCGACAGTTGAGGCCACATGAGAGGAATTACCCAATGCATGATCTCGAGTTAGCTGCAGTTGTACATGCGTTGCGCTGTTGGAGACATTATCTATTGGGGGAGAATTTTGTGGTTTTCACCGACCACAAAAGCCTCAAGTATATCTTTACTCAGCATGACTTGAATCTGAGGTAGAGGAGGTGGGTCGAATACCTACAGTCCTTCGATTTTGTGCTTTCCTATACACCTAGTAATGGTAATGCAGTAGCTGATGCACTGAGCAGGAAGACTCAGATATAGGTAGTGCAGGAGGCCAACGGTGAGTGGAAGCTCATGGCCTTGTTCTATGAGATGCATCTGGAGGTGCATGACAGTCAAGGGAAGACTTATATTTCATCTTTAGCTGTGACTTCTACCCTCCTGGATAGCGTAAGGATGAGATAAATTTTTGATCCAGAAGGCCTAGTTCTACGGGATTCAGTGGAAGGCGAGGACCCTTCTCCTGGTTGGACGATAGACGAAGATGAGGTTTTGCATTTATATAGATGAGTATGGGTTCCAGAGGATATACGCAAGGAGTTGATGCGAGAGTTTCATGCTTCAGCTTGGGTAGTTCATCTCGGGGTTACCAAGATGTACCACGACTTGAGACGTTAGTACTGGTGGCCAGGTATGAAGAAAGATGTAGCTAGTTTTGTTACGAGGTGTTCCACCTGTTAGCAGGTGAAGGCGGAGCATCAGAGACCAACTGGGCTGTTACAACAGTTACCTATTCCGGAGTGGAAGTGGGATGATGTCATGATGGATTTCATGACTGGATTGCCGAGGTCACCTTGTGGGAATGATGCCGTGTGGGTTGTTGTGGACAGACTCATGAAGGTACCTCACTTCTTTCCAATCAAGGAGACATTCGGTGTTGACGAGCTCAGAAGACTGTATATCCGAGAGATCGTACGTCTTTATGGGGTCCCTCGTTCTATCATTTCTGATAGGGATGCCCGCTTCACGTCTCGTTTCTGGCATAGTTTTCAGAGGGCGCTGGGTACACAGGTGCTTCTGAGAACAACCTACCTTCCTTAGACCGACGACCAGTCAGAGCGTACGATACAGGTGCCAGAGGACATGCTGCGTGCATGCGTCCTAGACTTTGGGGGATCTTGGGAGAAGAATATACCCTTAGTCGAGTTTGCCTATAACAATAGCTTCCAGGCGACTATTGAGATGGCACTATACGAGGCTTTATACGGTAGGCCATGCCATTCACCCTTTTGCTGAATAGAGGTAGGTGAGGCAGCTTTATTGGGGCCACAACTCGTGCAGGAGATGTCTGAGCAGGTCCAGTTGATTCAGAAGTGGATGGATACCGCACAGTCTCGTCAGAAGTCATATGTTGATCGCCACAGACAACCTTTGGATTTCGTGGTCGGGGACCAGGTTTTCTTACATGTTTCGCCGAGGCTGGGACACAAGCGGATCAGGAGACAGGGTAAACTTTCACCGCGGTATGTGAGACCATTTTAGATTCTTGAGAGAGTCGGGCTGGTTTCTTATCAGTTGCGGTTACCATAGCGGTACCGAGCCATGCATGACGTCTTCCACATATCTCATTTGCGTCGCTATCATTTAGACCCATCTCAAGTATTTCAGCCCGTGGAGGTTGAGTTGGAGGTAGATGTGTCCTTTGAGGAGCATCTGATTCGTATCATTGAAAGGAGCACAAAGGTTCTCCGAGGCCATTCAGTTCCTCTCGTACAGGTTCTATGGCAGCATGACCGAGTACAGGATGAGACCTGGGAGCGGGAGGCCGACAAACGTACTCAGTGGCCGAAGTTGTTCACGGCTATATATTCTCCACCCTTGGAAGGGAAATTCGGGGATGAATTGCTATAAGGGGGAAGTTTGTAAGAACCCAATTCTTCTCTTTGAGGTAAAAACTTATTATTTTCTCTTTTCCTTAAGTGTTTTTAACAAAATATGGAAAATGGAAAAAATCCTAAATTTTGGAAGTACACGCCGTGTACTTTTTCCACACGCCGTGTACTTATGGCCGTGTAGGGATGAGTACATGGGGCGTGTAGCCATGTCGGCGACAAAGGGTGTAGTAACCAACTACATGCTGTGTAGTGGTCCTTTACATGCCGTGTAGTCAGTCGGCATGCCAAAATCATAAGGCGGTGGAGCAGCCGCCAGCTAGGCAGCAGTACACGCTGTGTACTCAGGAGTACATGCCATGTACTCATGTCGACAGATGAACAGTGTGGCGGTGCTGCCAGAGGAACAATTAAATGAAGGAAGTACACGCCGTGTACTTGGAAGTACACACTGTGTACTTTGGTTTTTTGCTTAAATCGGGAAATAGACTCCTTTATTCATAGGGAAGGCTTAGAACCGGACGAAGGAGCGGGAGTGGATGGCCGGACCTTTGGAGATCCGCCGAGTGTTCGTCTGGAATCCGATTTCGCCTCGAATGATCTCATTGGAACCGCGCGGGTAAGTCCTCTCTTCTCATAGTGTGTTGCTTACCAATTCTTCTCCTAAGAGAAGTTATTTTAGGTTAAACGAGTTTTGTTCTTCGACAGATCTACGTCGTTCTTGGGCATTTTTGGAATCGACGTTCGCGTATAGCTCTCGTTGGAGTATAAGGTAGGTGGCTTGGTGTTAATTTTTCCAAATGTTGTGTGTTTTGTGCATTTTTGTGCCACAAACCCATTTTGGGGTATCGTGTGGCTGAGGCCGTTGCTATATTAAACATCTAGAATTGATTAGGTATTTAATTATGATATTAAAATGCTGGTTGGGATCGTTTCTTGGATCCGGAACCACCCCGTGGGTGTGTTCCACTGTTTATCCATTTGTCTAGGATACCCAAGGGTATTCCATAAAAGTAGTGATTATAGAATTGCCTCAAGAGGAATTTCTTGTTTACTGCATATTTATTTGTTGGGCATGTCCCGGTTACCTGTTTAGCCTGAGGGCGGTGTTGTGATTAGCCTGTGGGCGTTGTACTACTTAGCCTGTGGGAAACTTCTTCCATGCCTGTGGGCAAATGATTCTGTGCCTGTGAGCGACACTTCTTATGCCTGTGGGAAAATACCGTGTGCCTGTGGGTAGATTCTAGGTTTGATTTCTCTTTACCCAATGGTAGGAGTTGTACGTGACTGAGGACTTTGGCTGTTTACTTAGAATATTCACTGAGGTGGTATTTTAAATTAAATGATTAAAAATAATATTGAAGTGGCAACATAACTGGTTAAGTTAGTTACTTTTAAGTATTGATTACTTTATTGCACTTTACTATTTCACACTGTCGTTGCATGCTTACACGCAGTTGGGCACGGGCCTTTGGTGGGTGCCTACTGGGAATTTATTTCTCACACCCTGTTTGGGTCCTGCTTTTCGGACCAAACAGATTACGTTTCTGTAGGTGTGGATAGGGGAAAGAGTCCCTATATAGGTACTTGACTGTTGCTGAGGAGTAGGAGGGCATGGGACCGAGCCTAGGCTCACGATGCCGCTGCCAGCTGTTTTGCTTTGTTTTGATGTACTCTGCTTTTGGGTGTACTGTATTGATGTATAACATGTTCTGGCTGTTTTCTTATAACTTGAGACATGTAGCATCATTATTTATCTACTGTTGGTTATATCCACTGCTGTTGTTTATTTCAGCTGTGTATGGTTAACTGCTTCCGCTGTTCGTTGTATGTTCTATTTGTATTTCACTGCGCTGCACTTTGGAAAATGAGGGCATAGTTTCTCCACTATCAGACCTGGGCCCTCACTGCTAGTCGGCAGCCTCTGGAGATTGGGGAAACATGCTTGAGGTCACGTGGAGAACCGGGTTCGGGGCACCCGTTGAGTGGAACTCGAAACCAGGACATTACAATAATAATATTTTAATAGTATATCATAATTCATTTATTGCATGTGGTACATGAAATTAGACAAAATATTATTTTTAAACAAAAGTCTTGGGGTGTTACATTCTCCCCCTCTTAAAGAAATTGAATCCTAATAATTTTAATTTGATTCTCTCAAAATTAATTTATCATAACATAATAATAAAATCATATATAGATTTTATCATGAACTTTATTCTCTAGGTCCAGATTAGAAAAAATATTATTTCATAAATGAATGTATCTTTATAAGACTCATAATTGAAAATGAGTTTGTAAAATCATACCTTAATAGTTAAGTGTTACTTTCTATATAAAACATGATAAAGTTGAGAAACTATTTTATCATCTAGATTATGATTTTAAGGGAATATACATACTTGATTTCTTTCCACTTCATAATTTAAATTTTATCCTTTGATTTTGATTTAATCATTTTCCACTTATTTATCATCTTTTATTCCAAGTAATGTATATTCAATATTAATTTTTCATTCTTGAAGAACTAAAATTAAATTTCAACATATCACAAAATCTGTAAAAGGATGAAAAAATATTCATTTTATTTATATCCATTAACCAAAATAAAAAATTGTTAGAACAAGTTTAGATAATATCCAATATGAATAAATACTACTTTAATCTACAAATCCTCAATAATAACAACCAAATTTCAAATTAAATGATTTTTAAAACTCTTAAAAATGCGCCAAAACAAAATTTAAACCAAAAAATTTTAAATATTTGATCATATATTCTTCTAATATCAACATAACATTCCTATCTAACTAATATCAATCACTTCTAAAGTCAAATAACAAAAATGTATATACCTTTATAATATAATCTCCAAAATCTTCTAATCTTTTTCATAAATAACACAAATCACTATAAATTCACAATAAAATCATATACGCTTCCAAAATATAATTCAACCTTTATTTATAAAATAAAATCCTATCTTGATGAAAAATATATCTATTTAATTTAATCATCTAATGTTACCAATATAGTGAACTTTTTCAAGAATAACATTAATAACTTAGTAAACAAATTAATTTTCAATACCACAAATATGTATATGATAAATCATATGATTCCAAAATGTAATAACCATTTTATACCAATTAACAATAATTACCTCAACATTAAATATCATATTAACCCTACAGGTTACCAATACCTTTCAATTTATTTCCAAAAAATATAAAAGTATTATTTCTTAAATAACATTTTTACTATACTACATGTTAAACTTAAGATTTACATATACCTCAGAAATTTATTAAAACTCAATAAATGTCTCCCAAAGTACTCCCATCACTACCACAAAAACAGTTTTTTGCAGCGCCCCCCCCCCTTTATTAGTGCTAACGAAAAAGCGCTGATAAAGGGGGGTCCCTTTATCAGCACTCAAAAAAGCACTGATAAAGGGTGCCTTTATCAGCGCTAAAAAAAGCGCTGATAAAGGCACCCCTTTATCAGCACTTTTTTTAGCCTTGATAAAGGGACCCCCTTTATCAGCGCTTTTGTTAGCGCTGATAAAGGGTCGGCTTCAAAAAAAAATTTTAAAAATATATTAATATATTAATATATAAATATAGTTATATTGTTATATAAATATAATATATATTTTTTAAATATATTTTAGATAAGTATAAATATACATTTACACTTATTATACTTAATATATATATATAAGATATTTAGTGAAAATGGATTCTTAAAAAATTAAAAAAATATTTTTAATTAATAATTTGATAATCATTATGGAGTAAATTATATTGTTTAGATGGATTGAATAGCTCATGGATTTATAATGCTTATTTGTTGACATGCAATTGTTTAAGGCTTATGCCCCATATCTTACACCTCATACCATACTGGCTTTTATTTGTTGTTGTTTTTTGGCTTGCTGTATGAAATTTGATTTTGTTGTTAGGCTTGGATTGCTTAGCTTGGTTAATATAAAGCATGCGGTTTTGAGATGACATTTGTTGGAATGTACCTATGTATTTACATTAACTTGAAATATTCTTGATGTTTTCCTTGAAATGTGCCTTAGCGATTTGGTTCACTTGATGTGGGCTGGGTGATAACATGGGTTTTGTATTAAGGACTCATGGATGGAATCTCATGATCGGGTGGTTATACCACAACGCACTGGGGATGATGTTTTGGATTTCCATATAAGGGATTCCTGGATGGTTATTTATAATCCCAAGTGATACTGGTTCCCTAGGGGAGTAACTATGGATGTACCCATTGGTAAGATGGATACACCATGCCCTGGGTGATACTCGGTCCTCTAGTGAGATACCTAGAATGGACTCAGAGTTACCATGCCATGTCGTGATACAAGAGAATCTATATGTATTGCCTTGGATGGACTCAGTGACATCGGATTATCAGATGTTCCCATTACGATACTTAGGATTATTTATAGATCTACTTAGATGGGCATGAGACTCCACTACTGGATTTGACAGATTTATTGAATTGCATTGATTGATTTATTTGGTTAATTGCATGTGCTATACTTATTGCTTATTTTTTAGATTATATCACACACTTGTGAATTATCTCTCTTTCTTATTAGCATACTTATGTGATAACATGGGAATTAGACCCCAAGCCTAAGAACAATCTTGGGGGTGAACCTCTTTGAGTTTCCTTATTTAATTTTGGCATTGGTACACATATTATACTTTCACAGGTACCACCTTTCTAATTTCCATATTAGGTCAAAGCTGGTGGTATGGGATGAGTATCCATTTAGAAAAGCATAAAAAGTTTCTATTATTAATTTTTTATCACTTTGAATCTATTTTATATTGAACACTTATTAATTTATATTTCATTTTCTAGATTGGGCTAGGCACTGGTGGTGTCAGCCTACAGAGATTATGTCTCACACCCTGCTCGGGCCACTATTGCACTGGGGTACCCAAGTAGTCCTACATGCTTGTAGTATTTAGATTGATTTATTGTGATGTGATGCATACATGGGAGCTAGGGAGCATAGGACTAGGATCATGCTCAGGATGCTCGAGGAGACCGTCTTTGGTCTTTTTTAGTTCTTTTCTTTTATTGAGTCCTATTTTGTTTTGAATTTAAAAGCATGTTGGATGTTTACTATTTACAATTATTCATCACTATGACATGTATGCATGTTCTGTATAAACTAGAATTTGACACATTTATTAAATTTTTATTATTTATCTTCCACTTCTTAATCAGTTATTTATTACTACTTCCTCTATCTGTTGTTTTATTATTATTATACCATTGTGATACTTTCATATATGATGTCATAGTCTCCCCACAAACACATATTAGGCCCTCTCTGCTAGTCGAAAACCTCTATAATTTGGGGATATGCACTTGAGATCATGTGACCCACCGATATGATTACTAGTTTAGTGGTAACATAACTAGAAAAAAGGGTTATTTCCACGATTGAGAACCATAAAAATAGGGCCCAAAACTGTGGTCGTAGCCTATGACCATGATGTTTACCAACTATGGGCTCTATAATCATGGAAATAGTGTCTAAACTATTGTCATGGTTTTAACTTTGGTAATAAATCTCAATGTTTCCAATGGTGGAAGTTGACCTATAGCCATGATTTAAACTATGGCTATAGCCTACACAAAAATGTGTCTGCAACCACATTTGATCCCTACACCTTACCTTTACGATTCAACTTCCTAACCACTACACCACCGAGGACTTCAGGTATATATATATATATATATTATGTTATATATATTATTAGAAACCATGGAAATAGCCTGGAAACCATGGTAATAGAGATTCCCACTCTTTTTTTGGTGGGAAAAGTTTTCTCCCATGGAAGCCCGAGATACCTATAGCCCTGGTTATATGAAACCATGGAAATAATCTATGAAAAAATGGCTATGGACATGGTTTTACCAAAACCATGGCTATAGCCTATCTATAGCCAGAGTTTTTAAAACTGTGGCTATAGATCCATGGTAGAAGCCCATTTTTCTAGTTGTGTAAGCTGGGTCGGGATATTACAAAGTGGTATTAGAGCTTATTTTCCTTTGTCTTACTATTTTGGGTTGGTAGACATGAGACTAGGAATGTGTTGGTTCTTGGTTAATAGTTGTTCCTAGGACTGATCACCCCACGTATGGGAAATGACCATGTGGATAGGGCTGTAAATTGATGTTCATGCTGTTTGTTATTACAGTTGATGTGATTTCACCTTGGGTGAATGGTGTATTTTCTATTGCTTATCGATTTATGAGATTATGGTGTTTTAACCTTATCCTGGTAAGGCAAGTATGAATAATTGCATGAATCATTATAGGAACATAGATATTCACATTCCATGCATATATCATTCCATGTAGTTGCATATGTAGGCTTCTTCCTAATTTGGATTGTGTGCCTTGAGTGATATGCCATGTTTTTATTTTCTTTAGAATGTTTTCTTACATAACATGATTAGGTGTTAATATGACATGATCCAATTTGTTTTAAATATGTAATTGATGGCATGGTAAAAATTTATTTGTTTTTGATAAAATGGGATCCAATTTTCAAATTATGGATTTTATGGGTGCTTCATGGATTGGGAAATGGAAACCCACATTAAATGTAATGAACATGTTATGTTTGAAATGGTTATAAATGTAAAATATGTTTAGTTTTAATCTGAAATGAATTGGTTAAATGCCAAAATTCTCAACTGGACCCAAGTAGGCCATATGGGGCATGTTTCTTATTTGATAACCCGCTACAGGTGTTTGAAACTTAAATAATTAAACAAATTCTATTGGGTTTCTTTCTAATGAACCCAGAATGGCTTAACAGGACCCTTTTAGGTCTCCTTATTCATTATAACTTAAGGAGAATTTTATTTCATAAATTTCCTAATGACGATGGGATGTCAATTAATATAAAATGTTTTAAAAGGATGTTTTATAATATTTACCTAGCGACTTTTTTAAATTCTTTAAGTGTTTAAAGATTAAATGTGATTAAATATAGAGGGATATGAAACAAAACTCTAGGTTTTGTCCTCTATTTAAAACCCTTTTATAAGGTTAGTTTTAGTTTATCCTTGAGTTTCCTTGGAACAGAACCATAAGTGTCTTCCGTAGAGTTTCTTCTATTTAATAATGACCTTAATGATCAGATCTTGAGCCTCATGACTTTCGTAGGCAAGAACCCATTATGGGTTGATACTTTATGATTTCATAAGGGGCTATCCCATGGTATTTATCACCCTTAGAGCTTAAATTCCATACTAAATCTAGTTATTTTTCTGATGTTTGGTGTCATTAGGGTGTTATTGTCCCTAGTAGGACTTTTAGCTTATCAATGACACCCTTGTTTGGATGGGTGACCATGGAATCTTTGACCCTTATTACAGGTTTGATCCTTGATAGATTCTCAGTTTTAGTAGTTTAGACATGCTTAGGGAGTGGTAAACTACTTTACAGCTCCCATGACCCTTTCTTCTCCTTTGGGTATGGGCGACTTGGTATGACGTCCTCCAAGTTAATGGTCGTATGGGGAAATACGACTTTGGGTTACATCTTTTATATGGACCACCTGATACTTGAATTCATAGGTAAGATAGCCTATGGATAGTATCAAGGGTGTGTCATCTTGTTTTTAAAGCCTCGAGGTACTATGCATATGTGTACGTGGTGCTCGTTGAGTGCTTAATGTTGTAACAAACTGGTTGAGTTTGGTGAAATCATTTAGCCTTGTGCTTGTACGTAAGTACTCAGGTCATCTCTGTAGTAGAGTGACCTGAGCATTAAAGGTAATTAAGTTCATCCCAATGTGCAGGATGACTTCTTTGTGGCTCAGGTGTTTTACACACCGGTCTGTTTGGTTTTGGTTTTATACCAGTTTCTCTGACATACATGAGCGAGGATTAGAGGAGTGTCACCTGTGCATATAAATTCAATCTAACCTAGCACAATTTTTAGAGGATGGTATATCTCTCTCTTATTTCGATGTATAGGACACTCCTAGGTGGGGATTTTCAAGTTGAATCTGATAAATGTGTCCTTCTAAGTAGAAGGATCATGACCAAATAGGACTATTTGGAAATGGTTGGTCTTGCTTAAACGCCTTTCAGGGTTGGTGAATTTTGTAAACATCGGTGCTTGCTTGAGAACATGAAGTTTTTATAGTTGGATACGAGTGAAAAATTTGAGAAATTCCATCAGTCTTGGTGGACTTGGGTGGTTAAAGTGTGAGTGATCACATAATGCATCCAGTGGGAAAAGGCTTTGTGATCGGTTGTAATAATGCATCGGTAAGTGAAGTTGAGTTTCCCCTTTTAAGTCGACCAGTTCTAGTTTGACTATA
Source organism: Viscum album (assembly GCA_963277665.1). Lineage (NCBI taxonomy): Eukaryota > Viridiplantae > Streptophyta > Magnoliopsida > Santalales > Viscaceae > Viscum > Viscum album. Next base: position 1,527,505,676 of record OY728135.1, on the reverse strand, counting down.
CACCTTTCTAGTAATTGGGTATGATTGACTAGAAAATATTTATACCCTCATAGTGTATTTTTCATAGCGACGAGCATGTATCTTATCTTTACATCATCCTTGATGCACTAAGAGAGCGTCAGTCTTACGTCGCACTAATGTTTCAAAAATCTATTGGGCTTTTGAGTGTTTTTTATCGATGTTTCATGCTAGAAACATTGTTATTTTTAATATTGGTTGGTTCTAAGTGACCTTTAGATTCCCAAGTAGGAATTCTCTTGAAAGGCTCTTGGACACCAACCATTTCCCTTGACTTGACCGCCAGATGGATGTTGTTTTGGGATCAGACAATGTTTTTATGTGGACATCTTGGTCTTGTACCAACTTATCACTTGTCAGTATAGAGTATAAACTACCTTAGTTATTTCCTTGGGCCCAATTATTTTAAATTCCAAGTTCATCCCAGACTCTTAGTCAGGATTGTAGTTAATTCTTAAAAGGGTAACGATTATGGCATGATGAATCTGATTTACACCCTTGTTTGTGCTGAGGAAAGGCATTTTTAAAATGGTCAACATGATGTTTTGACCAAGGAACATCACCAGAATTTAGGAATAGACTTTGGTGGTTGCGTTCATTGTAAATTCATAATTCCTTGGAAGGAGGCATTGGAGTTTTGTTAAAATATGTTGTCCATCTAAGCCGATCATCCTTAGAATGGTTAATCAGATGTGTCTTAACTCGTGTTTTCCCTTATTCAATGAATACATTTGGTGAAGAAATATTTTAAAGCACGTAGCCAAGTTAAGGTGAGTATGGTTTAAGGGCTATCTACATCTTTTAAGGAAAGCATGCACGATCTGTTTTTGTTAGGTCGATCAGGATTCAACCATTCCTTTTTAATGAAATCATGCTAGGAGCGTCATTAAAATGCCTAGAGGCGCTTTTGTAAAGCAGTTCTAACGGTGGAGGTATCGTGGCTTAGAATTGGATCTTTCTGATGATAAAGACCTAAGGTGGGGAGCACATTTGACTTGATGTTTAAAGAGATGAATACATGATCATGTCTTTGGCTAAACGAGCTTGGGTAAGCGTTGTTTCGATGTTTTAGTTGGAAAACGAGAATTGGCTCAAATTTTAATGGCATGATTGTCGTTTTCTCAAGTGAATGCTTAAAGGTGTGTTGGGTGTTTGGAAATGCAATGTGACCATCTGAGTGAGAATTCACGACCCTTGTAGGTCAGGTGATGTTGTCATTGTTCTTGAAGGATTCTTGGGGATGGAAAGTTTTAAGGTGGGGAGGTTGTAACATCCTATGTTTTTAATTGGACAAAATTTCCAAGGGAATTTGATTTTTGTTCATTTAATAGATGGTTTGTTTTTAAAACTGAGCATCAGAATGTATTTCTGAGAGTTATAACACTGTGGTGTGTTTAAAAAAAATTTAAATTAATTATGTTAAAAATTAAATTGAATTTAAAAATGAAAGAAATATTTTAATAATAAAAATAATAAAAATAATAATTTTTTTATGATTTTATTATGATTATGATTATGATTATGATTATTTTTTTTTTTGGTTATGTTTTGATAGAACCCCCAAAGGGGTTCTTCTTCTTCCTAGCGACGCACCCCCACTTGGATCCCTCGGCCTCACGTGAACCCCCCTCACCTAGTCTCCTCTCCGGTGCACCGTTCAACCTGGATTTCTAGGGGTTCTTCATCCAATCCTACACAGTAAGCCTCCTTCCTCCTTCCTTTTCCCTATTCTGATTTTTTTATATCTATATGTCACCCTAAATGGCTTGAACGATCCTAGGGTTTTTGGTTAATGTGTTTTTTATTTCTTTTGGTGTTAGGGTATGCGAAGCATCCATTAAGACTCCCTTGTGCATATTCCGGCAACCACCATCGAATGCAAAGTAGTTCTCTTCGATTTGGATCACTACCACCATCTCAGGTAAGGTTTTATACATTCTTTTTGGTTTCTCTCTTATAATATGGAATCCTTTGGGTGTTTTAGGGTTCCTAGTATTTGTTGCGTAGTGCATTGGATGCTACCATATGTTTTCGAGTCGCCAGGTCTAAGGTGACTTGTCTGCATATGCATAGGTAAGTATATATATATGTAGTTTCTTCTGTTATATGTATATTCATCCATGGTAGTGAATATATATGTATGGAGTTAGGTGTACCTATTTATATATATATATATATATGAAAATGCATACGTGGGTGAGTGGAGACTAGTATATTCATATAAGAATATATGTAAGGATCCCCTTGTAAATGTTTATGGCCATGAAGATGTGTGCATAGAGGCTAGGTGTCCTTATATGTATGCGAAGGTGCATATGCTCAGTGGGGGAACAACATCTTCTAGTTAGAAAGTTCTAAGAGCTAAAATGTTCAGTTTGGTTCCACCCTGAGGTAGGATCCCTTTCCCTTTCCCTTTAATCTTATTAATGAATTAATTAATTTATTACTATTCTTAGTTTTTTATTAATGCATCTTTATTTAGATTAAATTATTCCCTTGAATAATTTAGTGAAATGCTTAAAGGTTATAAATGATTATTTGTAAAACAAAGTCATGTTTTTGTAATAAAAACCCTCCAACGGAGGTGCGCTGCCTTCAAGATAAAAATGAAATGATAAACTTTTATGCTTGTATACCTTAGTGCCTTGGTGTCTCTTTATGCTTGAGATTATAATTGTTAAATGGCATGTAAGGGTGATTAAACCCTTTATGTTTCATTTTCCCAAGTAGGCACATGCCTTGTTGCCTTGACACAACTCCTTACACTTGAGCCCTTGAAAATTTGTTGTTATGTCTAAATGAGATGAATGATTTGGTTAAGGAAAACTAAATTATTAGAAAGGGTTATATTAGATAGTAGTTTTTTTAATAGTAATAATTATGATTCCTTTCTTTGAAACTTGTACCTTAAATCAATTTTTCCATGTTTAAGAAAAAAGATTATGATGACCTTGATTAGGATGACTCACACCAAATGGCATACCTTGAATAAATAGTTTATTCATAAAAAAATGGTTGTCTTGTATTAAATGGTTTAAATTGAATTGAACATGACTATTAAAATTCATAAGAGGTATTTATTTCTATATTATAAATGTAATGTAATGGATTGAATTGAATGTCATGATTGAACAAGATTTTTAGCTGGTTTGATTTAAATGTCATAAAATGACATTCATTTGGGAGGCATGTTGATGCCATGTGCCTTTTTCTTGTATGCCATTGCTTATGCAAGTGTTTAATGCTTATGACCATGCTTAGTGGTTTCAATTATATACTTTCCTAGTGATCCTTATTTGAATCTTTGATTTTACATTTTTGCTAAATGTCTTATTCCATATTGATGGCTTAAAGTATATTGTTTGGATAACTTGAATAGCTCATGGATTTATGATTATTATTTGATGACATGAAATTATTTAAGGCTTATGCCTCATAGCTTATGACTCATACCATGTTGTCTCTTATTTGTTGTTGTTTTTTTGTCTTTCTATATGAAATGTGCCTTTTTTGTTGGTCTTGTATTGCTTATCTTGGTTAATGGAAATCATATGGTTTTGAGATGAAAATTGTTGGAATGTAGTTATGTCTTTACATTTACTTGAAATATTCTTGATGTTTTCCTTAAAATGTCCCTTGGTGACTTGGTTCACTTGATGTGGGCTGGGTGAGAACATGGGTTTTGTATTAAGGACTCATGGATGAACTCATTTACTCGGGTGGTTATACCCCGATGCACTGGGGGTGATTCTTTGGCTTGCCAGACGATGGATTCCCAGGCTGTTATTTATACTCTCGAGTGTTACTGATTCCCTAGGGGACCAACTGTGGATGGACCCATTGGAAAGATGGATATGCCATGCCTTAGGTGATACTTGATCCTCTAGTAAGATACTTGGGATGGAATCGGAGTTACCACGCCTCATGGTGATAAAAGGGACTCCATATGGATGACCTTGGATAAACTCAACGACATTAGATTATAGGATGTTCCTATTACGATACTTGGGATTCCCTATAGATTTCCTTGGACGAGCATGGGACTCCACTAATAGATTTGAAAAATTTATTTAATTTCATTGATTGATTAATTCGGTTAAATGTTTGTGCTCTACTTATTGCTTATTTTTAGATTAGATTATGAACTTATGACTTCTCTCTCTTACTTATTAGCATACTTATGTGATGACATGGGAATTAGACCCCAAGCCTAAGTATGAGCTTAGGGGTGCACCTATTTGAGTTTCCTTGTTTACTTTTGGAATTGTTACACATATTATACTTACAAAGGTACCTCTTTTTTAATTTCTGGCTTAGAACGAAGTAGGTGGTATGGGGAAGGTGCCCATTTAGGAACCCAAACCAAGTTTTTATTATTAATTTGTTATCACTCTATATCTATTTTATATTAAACACTTCTTAATTTATATTGAATTGTTTGGATTGGGATAAACACCAGTGGTGCCGGACTACTGAGATTATGTATCACACCCTGCCTGGGCTGTCATTACACTGGGGTACTCGAGCAGTCTTACATGCTTGAAAGTATTTGGATTGATTGCTTATGTTGTGCTGCATACATGGTAGATAGGGAGCATAAGACTAGGCTCGTGATCAAGATGATCAAGGAGATCACCTTCAGTATTTTTTAGTTCTTTTATTTTCTTGAGTCCTATTTTGTTCTGAATTGTAAAGCATGTTACATGTTTACTTTTTTCAATTATTTTTCACTATGGCATGCAAGCATGTTTTTTATAAACTAGCATTTGCTGCATATATTAAATTGTTATTATTTTTCCTCCACTTATTAATCAATTATTTATTACTGATTCTGTTGTATGTTGTTTTATTATTATTATAACATTGTGAGAATTTCATCTATGTTGGAATATTCTCCCCACAGACACATCCTAAGCCCTCACTACTAGTTGGTAGCCTCTAGCATTTAGGGAGATGCGCTTGAGGTCATGTGAGTTAACTGTTTGGCTACTAGTTTAGTGGTAAGCCAGGCCAGGACATTACAAATGGAATTATAATATAAATCCATTAACCATAAATTATACATTATAATTATCTAATAAATTATTGTAACACTAAAATTAATCCAAAACATATTACTTTTAATGTTTTTAAAATACTTTAATTTATTTTCTACTATCTGCATAAGTGTCGCGTCAGTGTCACATAAGAGTTTAAGGCAATTATAACATTAATAAAAATTTAAAATAAATTAATATAACAAAAAAATATTTATATTAAATTATATCATATATATTCATTCATATATTATTTTCATCCATATCCATATCATGACAGCATAACAAGTGAGTGGGAGTGACATTTTGTAATAACTCTTAACTTAAAATAATATAAAAGTTGTAATGAAAGGAAAGAGGTACCAAAATGAAATATTTTCAAATATAGGATGGTTATATTCAAAATAAACCCATTAAATGAAATAAATTCAATTTTAGGATTGATTTTTAGACCTTATCCCATATTTCTAACCCCACTTAACCCATTTTACCCTTTATTGTGATGATAAAATTTTACCATGATTAGTATTCATTACGACTAAAAATGAAATAAAACTTATTAAATAATTTTAATATTCTGATTTTAAATATGTAATTAATTTTTTAAGATTTAATTTCGAGAAGTGTTTGAATAAATGTGCATGAAATGTAGTTTTTTTTTGAAAAATACCTATTTTAAGTATAAAAATGATTTTATACCAAAATCACTTATAATGTCAATTACTGTCCCATTAATTGGATTATATTTAATAAGATTAAACTCATGTGACTTTAAAATAAATCCAAAACCAAATTGAAATTTGAATTTACTTTGATTAATAGTAAAGAAATTACAGTTTTTTACAAAATTGGTATTTTCACTATTCACCAAAAAATAAATCTTTTTGAAAAAATCCCAAAAAATTATCTTAATATTTTTTTGAAATGATGATTTAAAAAATTATGCCTAATTTATAAAATAAAATTTTGAAAATTGAGATAAATTATTCATAATATTCATGCACAAAATGAAATAAAAACTATTTTGTAATATAAAATTAAATTATAATAATTCCTTATCAAATAACTACCATTAGATGAATGTTATTTTATTAAATATATGATTCATACATTTCATTAAAATGATTCATCTATATTAATTAACTTTATTTACTTCGATAAAACTACATTGTACACATAAATCAATTTTATGAAAATATCTCTTTTAAACATATATGTTCTTATCTAAATTTGAGTTTTGATTTCCTAGGCATTAATCAATACATTTGTATTAAAGAAAAATTCCATATATATATTTCATAATGTGGTTACTCCTATTCATACCCATTGAACTGATGGATAGGTTATAATTATCATATTTAAATAATTATAATAACCTGGTTCTTCTCTTTGAGGTACGAGCTTCTTCTTTTCTCTTTTCCTTAAGTGTTTTTAACAAAATATGGGAAATGGGAAAAATCCTAAATTTTGTAAGTACACGCCGTGTACTTTTTCCACATGCCTTGTACTTCTAGCCGTGTAGGGATGAGTATACAGGGCGTGTAGCCATGTCGGCGACAAAGGGTGTAGGAACAGACTACACACCGTGTAGTGGTCCTTTACACGCCATGTAGTCAGTCGGCGAGCCAAAATAGTAAGGCGGTGGAGCAGCCGCCAGCTGGGCGATAGTACACACCATGTACTCAGAAGTACATATCGTGTACTCATGTCGACATATGAACAGTGTGGCGGTGCCGCCAGAGGAACAGTTAAATGAAGGAAGTACACACCGTGTACTTTGTTTTTTTCTTAAATCGGGCAGTAGCCTCCCCTGTTCACAGGGAAGGATTAGAACCGGACGAAGGAGCGGGAGTGGACGACTGGACCTTTGGAGATCCGCCAAGTGTTCGTCTGGAATCTTATTCCGCCTTAGACAATCTCGTTGGAACCGCTCGGGTAAGCCCTCTCTTCTCCTAGCGCGTTGTTTACCAATTATTCTCCTAAAAAAAGTTATTTTAGGTTAATAGAGTTTTGTTCTTCAATAGATCTACATCGTTCTTGGGCATTTCTGGAATCGACATTCGCGTATAGCGCTCATTGGCGTATAAGGTAGGTGGATTGGTGTTAATTTTTCCAACTGTCATGTGTTTTGTGCGTTTTTGTGCCACGAACCCATTATGGGGTATCGTGTGGCTAAGGCCATTTCTATATTAAACACCTAGAATTGATTAGGTATTTAATTATGATATTAAAATTCTAGTTGGGATCATTTCTTGGATCTGGAACCACCCCGTGGGTGTGTTCCTCTGTTTAGCCATTTGGCCAGGATACCTGAGGGTATGCCTTAAAAGTAGTGATTGTAGAATTGCCTTGAGAGGAATTGCTTGTTTACTGCATATTTACATGTTGGGCATGGCCCGGTTACCTCTTTAGCATGAGGGCGGTTTTGTGATTAGCCTGTGGACTTTGTACTACTTAGCCTGTGGGCAACTTCTTCCGTGCCTGTGGGTAGATGATTCTGTGCCTGTGAGTGACACTTCTTACACCTGTGGGAAAATACCGTGTGCCTGTGGGAAGATTCTGGGTTTGATTTCTCTTTACCCGAGGGTAGGAGTTGGACATAACTGAGGACTTTGATTGTTTACCTAGAATATTCACTGAGGTGGTATTTTAAATTAAATGATTAAAAAGAATATTGAAGTGGCAACATAACTGGTTGAGTTAGTTACTTTTCAGTACTGCTTACTTTATTGCACTTTACTATTGCACACTGTCGTTGCATGCTTACACGCAGTTGGGAATGGGACTTTGGTAGGTGCCTACTGGAAATTTATTTCTCACAACCTGTTTGGGTCACACTTTTCGGCCCAAACAGATTACATTTCTGCAGGTGTGGATAGGGGCAAGAGTCCCTATACAGGTACTTGACTGTTGCTGAGGAGTAGGAGGGCATGGGACCGATCCTAGGCTCGTGATGCCGCTACCAGCTGTTTTGCTTTGTTTTGATGTAATATGCTTTTGGGTGTACTGTATTGATGTATAACATGTTCTATCTATTTTCTTATAACTTGAGACATGTAGCATCATTATTTATCTACTGTTTGTTATATCAACTACTGTTGTTTATTTCAGTTGTGTATGGTTTACTGCTTCCGCTGTTCGTTGTATGTTTTATTTGTCTTCCGCTATGCTGAACTTTGGAAAATGAGGGCATAGTTTCCCCACTATCAGACCTGGGCCCTCACTGCTAGTCGGAAGCCTCTGGCGATTGGGGAAACGCACTTGAGGTCACGTGACGAACCAGGTTCGGGGCACCCGTTGAGTGGCACCCAGAACCGGGATGTTACAAAGTGGTATCAGAGGGGTTCTTTTCTTTGACTTACAATTTGGAGCCTTAGTCAGGGATAAGACGAATGGTAGTTGGTAATAATCTGTGCCCGGGCGTAGCTAACCGTGTATAGGGAAAATACAGTCTACCTCGTATTTTGCAATTTTTCTGATTTTGCAAATTTTACAGTTGATATGTTTTCACCGTTGGGTGACGCACTTGAGATTGTGATGTTATAATTTATTTGTTCTTTCTTTTTAGTTGCAACCCGAGGAGGAGAGGGTATTCCTTCTCATGCATCATTTAGGCACATGCTAGATATCACATTCGATGCATAGTTTCCAAGCCATTTAGGTGCATTATAAATTGCATGTTGTTGTGATAGTTGTTGTGCTAGAAAAGCATGCTATCATGATAGCTGCTCTGATAACATACCTGCTATTTGATAGGGTATTTTTTGTAATCCTGTTTATATAATGGACACCAAACTTTGGTTTTTGGGGAGTATGGGCCCCCATTGACCGAAATTTGGTGGATCATTGACTATTTATTAGTTATGACATAGATAAGATGTCAAACTTTGATTCATGGGGAGTATGGGCCCTCACGAGTTTGAATTTGACACTTAGGTGTTGGTTTTCCGTGTTTTATGTTTTCCGGAGAAGTTTCTAAGACATACTATCCGAAAACCCAGTATATACTCCGTGTAGTATTTTTACACACGCCGTGTATGGCCTTCTGTTCGGGAAGAAAAATGAACTTTTTAAGTACACGTCGTGTAGTCTCTTTCGGTGTCACAAACCATGTGGGCAGCAAAACGGGGTAGGGAAGAGCTTGGGTAAAACACACCGTATACCAGATATACACGCCGTGTAGTTTTGACCCAGAGTCCGACCGTGTAACTAACAACACGGGTCGGTGAACTCCTTCACAGAACACACCATGTCAATAATGTACACGCCGTGTAGTGTGACCTAGGGACTCGGCCATTTAACTAACAACACGGGTTGGTGTCACCTATCCTTGAACACGTTGTGTACCTTTGGGACACGCCGTGTAGTCTTGTCCGAGGACAGACCGTGTGGACTTAGCCGTGTGACTGGAAAACAGGGTTGTTGACACTCCGTGTGCGGGTGTAACACGCCGTGTAGTGTCAAGCCGAGTAGTCGGCCGTGTCACAGACAACACGGGATGTTGGAAATAACACCATACACGCCGTGTATATGAAATACACGCCATATAGTTTTTGTTCAAATGGGATCTGTGTGGCTTAGCCGTACAGAAGGACCCGGGCATGGGAAGGAAAGTCAAGTACACGCCGTGTAGTCAGTATACACGCCGTGTAGTCTTGTTTTGAAAATTTTGAATGCCTTATTCCTTCTGTTCCCTTTTGGGTTTCTTCATCTTCGGTCTTTTATAATCTTGTTCTAAGGTATGTTTTTGACCTTGTAGTGTCATGCCGCCTAGATGACCGCGCGTTGTTCGCGAAGAGAGCAAAAAAGAGAATACTCCGGAGATGGTGGGCCATGGGATACCAATTGATATTCCAGCAGATCTAGATGCGGCACCAGCTGCTATACTGGACACTGGCGCAGAGGCGTAGTTCCGTGAAGGCTTATTGCAGTTCATACAGACCTTTCAGGGAGCATCATAGGCTGCCACATCTTTGGCCGAGCTGACATGTATCTTCTAGCAGCAGTATCTGCCTACGTTCTCAGGGGATGGAGGACCACAGGCTGCGGAGTATTGGCTGGGGTTTATGTAGACTATTTTAGAGCATCTTGAGACTCCTCCAGGGCGTAGGGTCAAGCTCGTGACTTACATGCTACGTGATTCCGCCAAGAGGTGGTGGGATGTTACCACCCAGTTAGAGCATCACAGGGACATGGCGTGGGAAGACTTTCAGGCAGTAATCTATGAATTTTTCTTCCTAAAGACGCTGAGAGCAGATAGAGCTCTAGAATTCATGAATCTACAGCAAGGCGCTATGTCAATGATGGACTATTCTACTCGTTTTACAGAGCTTCAGCACTTTGCACCCGTGCTGGTGGGTGATGAGACGTTGAGAGCCATACGTTTTGAGGATGGTCTTCAGTATGACATCCGAGCACTGGTAAATGTCTTCAGGTTGCCTACTGTACACACTATTGTGAACCAGATATTTCTCAGAGAGGGGAACCTTCAAGAATCTAGTGGTGTGGGCGAGGGCGGTTCAGCACCAGTTACTGGTACTTTTTCTATTGGCAAGAGGAAGATACATGCAAAATTCTCTCAGGGAGGTAGTACCAGTCATAAGAATGTTTCAGGTGGCCAGGTTATGTGCTACCAGTGTGGTAGAGAGGGGCACAAGAGGCCACAGTGTCCATGAGACCCAGTGGAGTGCTGAGCTTGTGGGAGGATGGGTCATCTACAATGATTTTGCGGGGTGTTTCCACCAATGACTAGTGAGAGGGGTTCTATGCAGACTCCGCGAGCGGGAGCGGGACCAGCAGCTTCTTACCAGTCTGGGAATTGGAATATGTCAGGGCATCCAGGAAGAGATGGTGGTTGTGGCCGAGGTAGCCAGACACCAGGATCTCAAAGGCAGCAGGGTGGGACAGCTCAGGGTAGCCAGGCTGTGTCACAGGGCCGCGACACTGGGCAGACATATGCAGTTCAAAAGACCCAGCAGGAGCAGGATCCCATACCTTCTACAGTCAGAGGTACTATTTTAGTAGCTTCTGTCTTATCTTTAGTACTTTTAGATACGAGTGCTATACATTGTTTCATATCTTTACCTGTTTTAGAGAGCCTTGGGCTCTGTGTTTCTCCATCTTCTAATGTTATGATGCTGGACACTTTGTTGGGGACTAGAACGACTGGTGTGCGTTAGTGCAAGGAGTGCCCCCTTGAGGTTGGTGGGTGTCACTTCCTTTGGGACCTCTATGTCCTAGAGTTGACGATCTATGACATCATTCTCGGGATGGACTGGTTGCTTCCCTTTCAAGCCTTTGTAGACTGCTATCGTCGTAGGGTGAGTTTCACGTCACCAGAGGGTGGAGAGGTTTTATATAAGGGCGAATGGGATGTTCAGGTGAGTTGATATGGACCAGATCATTGTGGGTGAGGTGGAGTCACAACCCAGATTGCGAGCTTAAATCTGGATGACCAGGGGACTTGTCAGGCAGATTTCCCTCTAGTTGTTGATTGTTTCAGGGATGTCTTCCCGGACGACTTTTCGGGTCTACCTCCGGAGCGAGAGGTGGATTTCTCCATTGATCTTATGCCAGGAGCAGCACCAGTGTCCATTCCTCCATATAGGATGGCTACACCTGAGTTGCAGGAGCTCAAGAGGCAGTCGGAGGAGTTGTAGGCAAAGGTCTTTATCCAACCCAATACTTCTCCTTGGGTTTCACCGGTCCTTTTTGTGAAGAAGGCGGACGGTACCTGCATACTTTGTGTGGATTATCGGAATCTAAACCAGTTGATGGTTAAGAACCGATATCCCTAACCGAGGATTGATGATATTTTTGATTAGCTTCGCGGAGCACGAGTGTTCTCGAAGATTGACCTGAGATCAGGATATCATCAGCTGCGCGTGAGACCATCTGATATACCTCTCACAACTTTCAGAAGTAGGTATGGTCTATATGAGTATACGGTTATGCCGTTCAGACTCACGAACGCGCAAGCAGTTTTCATGGCTCTGATGAATCGTGTGTTCCATCCATATCTTGATTCTTTTGTGGTAGTATTCATGGATGACATCTTGGTGTACTCTCACACTCGACACGACCATTCCACCCATCTTGAGATCATATTGAGTACATTGAGGGAGTATCAGCTTTATGCTAAGCTCTCAAAGTGACACTTTTGGATGGACCAGATTTACTTCCTGGGTCATATCATCTCTGAGTAAGGAGTTTCAGTAGACCCAGAGTAGGTGAGAGCAATGGTTTCCTGGGAGCAGGCTAAGAACATGTTTGAGATACGAAGTTCTTAGGGCTAGCTGGTTACTACAGACATTTCATACAGGACTTCTCCTACTTAGCAACACTGTTGACAGGTCCAACTAAGAAGGGTGTGAAGTTCATTTGGTCAAAAGCTTGCGAGGCAGATTTTCAGGACCTGAAGGGAAGGTTGACATCAGCACCGATCCTGATACTCCTAGAGCCGGGGAAGATCTATACAGTTTACTGTGATGCATCAAGTATTGGGCTGGGAGCAGTGTTGATGAAGGGCAACCGAGTTGTGGCATATGAGTCTCGACAGTTGAGGCCACATGAGAGGAATTATCTGATGCATGATCTCGAGTTAGCTGCAGTTGTACATGCATTGCGCTTTTGGAGACATTATCTATTATGGTAGAATTTTGTGGTTTTCACCGACCACAAAAGCCTCAAGTATATCTTTACTCAGTGTTACTTGAATCTGAGGTAGAGGAGGTGGGTCGAATACCTACAGTCATTCAATTTTGAGCTTTCCTATACACCTAGTAAAGATAATGCAGTAGCTGATGCACTGAGCAGGAAGACTCAGATACAGGCAGTACAGGAGGCCAGTGGTGAGTAGAAGCTCACGGCCTTGTTCTCTGAGATGCATCTGGAGGTGCATCACAGTCAGGGGAAGACTTATTTTTCATCTTTAGCTGTGACTTCTACCCTCCTGGATAGCGTAAGGATGAGACAACTTTTTGATCCAGAAGGCCTAGTTCTACGGGATTCGGTGGCAGGTGAGGAACCTTCTCCTGGTTGGACGATTGACGAAGATGAGGTTTTTCATTTATATGGACGAGTATGGGTTCCAGAGGATATACGCAAGGAGTTGATGCGAGAGTTTCATGCTTCAACTTGGGTAGTTCATCTCGGGGTTACCAAGATGTACCGCGACTTGAGATGTTAGTACTGGTGGCCGGGTATGAAGAGAGATGTAGCTAGTTTTGTTACGAGGTGTTCCACCTGTCATTAGGTGAAGCCGGAGCATCAGAGACCAACTGGGCTGTTACAACAGTTACCCATTCCGGAGTGGAAGTGGGACGATGTCGTGATGGATTTCATGACTGGATTATTGAGGTCACCTTGTGGAAATGATGCCGTGTGGGTTGTTGTGGACAGACTCACGAAGGTAGCTCACTTCTTGCCGATCAAGGAGACATTCGGTGTTGACGAGCTCAGAAGACTGTATATCCGAGAGATCGTATGTCTTCATGGGGTCCCTCATTCTATCATTTCTGATAGGGACGCCCGCTTCATGTCTCGTTTATGGCAGAGTTTTCAGAGGGAGATGGGTACACATGTGCTTCTGAGAACTGCCTACCATCCTCAGACCGATGGCCAGTCAGAGCGTACGATACAAGTGCCAGAGGACATGCTGCATGCATGCGTCCTAGACTTTGGGGAATCTTGGGAGAAGCATATACCCTTAGTCGAGTTTGCCTATAACAATAGCTTCCAGGTGACTATTGAGATGGCACTATACGAGGCTTTATACGGTAGGCCATGCCATTCACCCTTGTGCTGAATAGAGGCAGGTGAGGCAGCTTTACTGGGGCCACAACTCGTGCAGGAGATGTCTGAGCAGGTCCAGTTGATTCAGAAGTGGGTGGATACTGCACAGTCTCGTCAGAAGTCATATGCTGATCGCCACAGATGACCTTTGGATTTCGTGGTCGGGGACCAGGTTTTCTTACATGTTTCGCCGAGGCTGGGACACAAGTAGATCAGGAGACAGGGTAAACTTTCACCGCGGTATGTGGGACTATTTGAGATTCTTGAGAGAGTCGGGCTGGTTGCTTATCGGTTGTGGTTACCATAGCGGTACCAAGTCATGCACAACGTCTTCCACATATCTCAGTTGCATCGCTATCATTTAGACCCATATCAAGTCTTTCAGCCCGTGGAGGTTGAGTTGGAGGTAGACGCGTCCTTTGAGGAGCATCTGATTCGTATCATTGAAAGGAGCACAAATGTTCTTCAAGGCCATTCAGTTCCTCTCGTACAGGTTCTATGGTAGCATGACCGAGTGCAGGATGAGACCTGGGAGCGGGAGGCCGACGTACGTACTCAGTGGCCGGAGTTGTTCACGGCTACATATTCTCCACCCTTGGAAGGGCAATTCGGGGATGAATTGCTATAAGGGGGAAGTTTTTAATAACCCAATTCTTCTCTTTGAGGTACAGAGTTCTTATTTTCTCTTTTCCTTAAGTGTTTTTAACAAAATATGGAAAATGGGAAAAATCCTAAATTTTGGAAGTACACGCCGTGTACTTTTTCCACACGCCATGTACTTCTGGCCGTGTAGGGATGAGTACATGGGGCGTGTAGCCATGTCGGCGACAAAGGGTGTAGGAACCGACTACACGCTGTTTAGTGGTCCTTTACATGCCGTGTAGTCAGTCGGCATGCCAAAATCATAAGGCGGTGGAGCAGCCGCCAGCTAGGCAGCAGTACACGCTGTGTACTCAGGAGTACATGCTGTGTACTCATGTCAAAGGATGAACAGTGTAGCGGTGCCACCAGAGGAACAGTTAAATGAAGGAAGTACACGCCGTGTTCTTGGAATTACACACCGTGTACTTTGTTTTTTTGCTTAAATTGGGAAATAGACTCCCCTGTTCACAGGGAAGGCTTAGAACCAGACGAAGGAGTGGGAGTGGACGGCCGGACATTTGGAGATCCACCGAGTGTTTGTCTAGAATCCGATTCTGCCTCAGATGATCTCGTTGGAACCGCGCGGGTAATCCCTCTCTTCTCATAGCGTGTTGCTTACCAATTCTTCTCCTAACAGAAGTTATTTGAGGTTAAGAAATTTTTGTTCTTTGACAGATCTACATCGTTCTTGGGCGTTTTTTGGAATTGACGTTCGCGTATAGTGCTCGTTGGTGTATAAGGTAGGTGGCTTGGTGTTAATTTTTCCAAATGTCGTGTGTTTTGTGCATTTTTGTGCCACAAACCCATTTTGGGGTATCGTGTGGCTGAGGCCATTTCTATATTAAACACCTAGAATTGATTATGTATTTAATTATGATATTAAAATGATGGTTGGGATTGTTTCTTGGATCTGGAACCACCCTGTGGGTGTGTTCCACTGTTTAGCCATTTGGCTAGGATACCCAAGGGTATTCCATAAAAGTAGTGATTGTAGAATTTCCTCAAGAGGAATTTCTTGTTTACTACATATTTACATGTTGGGCATGGCCCGGTTACCTGTTTAGCCTGAGGGCAGTGTTGTGATTAGCCTGTGGGCGTTGTACTACTTAGCCTGTGGGAAACTTCTTCCGTGCCTATGGGAAGATGATTCTGTGCCTGTGGGCGACACTTATTACGCCTGTGGGAAAATACCGTGTGCCTGTGGGTAGATTCTAGGTTTGATTTCTCTTTACCCAAGGGTAGGAGTTGAACGTGACTGAGGACTTTGGCTGTTTACTTTGAATATTCACTGAGGTGGTATTTTAAATTAAATGATTAAAAATAATATTGAAGTGGCAACATAACTGGTTAAGTTAGTTACTTTTCAGTACTGCTTACTTTATTGCACTTTACTATTGCACACTATTGTTGCATGCTTACATGCAGTTGGGCACGAGCCTTTGGTGGGTGCCTACTGGGAATTTATTTCTCACACACTATTTGGGTTGCGCTTTTTGGCCCAAACAGATTACGTTTCTGCAGGTGTGGATAGGGGAAAAAGTCCCTATATAGTTACTTGACTGTTGCTGAGGAGTAGGAGGGCATGGGACCGAGCCTAGCCTCGTGATGCCACTGCCAGCTGTTTTGCTTTGTTTTTATGTACTCTGCTTTTGGGTGTACTGTATTGATGTATAACATGTTCTGGCTGTTTTCTTATAACTTGAGACATGTAGCATCATTATTTATCTACTGTTGGTTATATCCACTGTTGTTGTTTATTTCAGTTGTGTATCATTTACTGCTTCCGCTGTTCGTTGTATGTTCTATTTGTATTTCACTGCACTGCACTTTGGAAAATGAGGGCATAGTTTCCCCAATATCAGACCTAGGCCCTCACTGCTAATCGGCAGCCTCTGGAGATTGGGGAAACACGCTTGAGGTCACGTGGCGAACCAGGTTCAGGGCACCCGTTGAGTGGCACTCGAAACCAGGACATTACAATAATAATATTTTAATAGTATATCACAATTCATTTTAAGCTCATTATTGCATGTGGTACATGAAATCAGACAAAATATTATTTTTAAACAAAAGTCTTGGGGTGTTACATTCTCCCCCTCTTAAAGAAATTGAATCCTAATAATTTTAATTTTATTCTCTCAAAATTAATTTATCATAACATAGTAATAAAATCATATATAGATTTTATCATGAACTTTATTCTCTAGGTCCAGATTAGAAAAAATATTATTTCATAAAAGAATGTATATTTATAAGACTCATAATTGAAAATGAGTTTGTAAAATCATACCTTAATATTTAAGTGTTACTTTCTATATAAAACATGATAAAGTTGAGAAACTATTTTAACATCTAGATAATGATTTTAAGGGAATATACATACTTGATTTCTTTCCACTTCATAATTTAAATTTTATCCTTTGATTTTGATTTAATCATTTTCCACTTATTTATCATCTTTTATTCGAAGTAATGAATATTCAATATTAATTTTTCATTCTTGAAGAACTAAAATTAAATTTCAACATATCTCAAAATTTGTAAAAGGATGAAAAAATATTCATTTTATTTATATCCATTAACCAAAATAAAAAATTGTTAGAACAAGTTTAGATAATATCCAATATGAATAAATACTACTTTAATCTACAAATCCTCAATAATAACAACCAAATTTCAAATTCAATCATTTTTAAACCTCTTAAAAATGCGCCAAAAAAAATTTAAACCCAAAAATTTTAAATATTTGATCATATATTCTTCTAATATCAACATAACATTCCTCTCCAACTAATATCAATCACTCCTAAAGTCAAATAACAAAAACGTATATACCTTTATAATATAATCTCCAAAATCTTCTAATCTTTTTCATAAATGACACAAATCACTATAAATTCACAATAAAATCATATATGCTTCCAAAATATAATTCAACCTTTATTTATAAAATAAAATCCTATCTCGATTAAAAATATATCTATTTAATTTAATCATGTAATGTTACCAATATAGTGAACTTATTCAAGAATAACATTAATAACTTAGTAAACAAATTAATTTTCAATACCACAAATATGTATATGATAAATCATATGATTCCAAAATGTAATAACCCTTTTATCCGAATTAAAAATAATTAACTCAACATTAAAGATCATATTAACCCTATAGGTTACCAATACCTTTCAATTAATTTCCAAAAAATATAAAAGTATTATTTCTTAAATAACCTTTTTACTACACTACAAGTTAAACTTAAGATTTACATATACCTCAGAAATTTATTAAAACTCAATAAATGTATCCCAAAGTACTCCCATCACTACCACAAAAACAGTTTTTCACAGTGCCCCCCCTTTATCAGCGCTTTTGTTAGTGCTGATAAAGGGCCCCCCTTTATCAACGCTTGTTTAGTAGCGCTGATAAAGGGGGGGGGGGGCTTTATCAGCGCTTTTTTTAAAAGCACTGATAAAGGGTCGGCTTCAAAAAAAAAATTAAAAATATATTAATATATTAATATATAAATATAGTTATATTG
The DNA here is from genome assembly GCA_963277665.1 of Viscum album. Lineage (NCBI taxonomy): Eukaryota > Viridiplantae > Streptophyta > Magnoliopsida > Santalales > Viscaceae > Viscum > Viscum album. The sequence goes on along the minus strand of OY728135.1, from coordinate 1,527,487,646 downwards.
TTATATAAATATAATATATGATTTTTAAATATATTTTAGATAAGTATAAATGTACATTTACACTTATTATACTTAATATATATATAAGATATTTAGTGAAAATGGCTTCTTAAAAAATTAAAAAAATATTTTTAATTAATAATTTGATAAACATTATGGAGTAAATTATATTGTTTAGATGGATTGAATAGTCATGGCTTTATAATGCTTATTTGTTGACATGCAATTGTTTAAGGCTTATGCCCCATATCTTACACCTTATACCATACTGGCTTTTATTTGTTGTTGTTTTTTGGCTTGCTGTATGAAATGTGATTTTGTTGTTAGGCTTGGATTTCTTAGCTTGGTTAATGTAAAGCATGCGGTTTTGAGTTGAAATTTGTTGGAATGTAGCTATGTATTTACATTACCTTGAAATATTCTTGATGTTTTCCTTGAAATGTGCCTTAGCGATTTGGTTCACTTGATGTGGGCTGGGTGATAACATGGGTTTTGTATTAAGGACTCATGGATGGAATCTCGTGCTCAGGTGGTTATACCACAACGCACTGGGGATGATGTTTTAGATTTCCATATAAGGGATTCCTGGATGGTTATTTATAATCCCAAGTGATACTGGTTCCCTAGGGGAGTAACTATGGATGTACCAATTAGTAAGATGGATACGCCATGCCTTGGGTGATACTCGGTCCTCAAGTGAGATACCTGGAATGGACTCAGAGTTACCATGCCATGTTGTGATACAAGGGAATCTATATGGATTTCCTTGGATGGACTCAATGACATTGGATTATCAGATGTTCCCATTACGATACTTATGATTCTTTATAGATCTCCTTAGATGGGCATGAGACTCCACTACTGGATTTGGAAGATTTATTGAATTGCATTGATTGATTTCTTTTGTTAATTGCATGTGCTATACTTATTGCTTCTTTTTAGATTATATCACGCACTTTTGAATTATCTCTCTTTCTTATTAGCATACTTATGTGATGACATGGGAATTAGACCCCAAGCCTAAGAACAATCTTGGGGGTGCACCTCTTTGAGTTTCCTTATTTAATTTTGGCATTGGTACACATATTATACTTTCATAGGTTCGTCCTTTCTAATTTCCATATTAGGTCAAAGCTGGTGGTATGGGATGAGTATCCATTTAGAAAAGTATAAAAAGTTTCTATTATTAATTTTTTTATCACTGTGAATCTATTTTATATTGAACACTTATTAATTTATATTTCATTTTCTAGATTGGGCTAGGCACTGGTGGTGTCAGCCTACAGAGATTATGTCTCACACCCTGCTCGGGCCACTATTGCACTGGGGTACCCAAGTAGTCCTACATGATTGTAGTATTTAGATTGATTTATTGTGATGTGATGCATACATGGGAGCTAGGGAGCATAGGACTAGGATCATACTCAGGATGCTCGAGGAGACCGTCTTTGGTCTTTTTTAGTTCTTTTCTTTTATTGAGTCCTATTTTGTTTTGAATTTAAAAGCATGTTGGATGTTTACTATTTCCAATTATTCATCACTATGACATGTATGCATGTTCTATATAAACTAGAATTTGACACATTTATTAAATTGTTATTATTTATCTTCCACTGCTTAATCAGTTATTTATTACTACTTCCTCTATTTGTTGTTTTATTATTATTATACCATTGTGATACTTTCATATATGATGTCATAGTCTCCCCAAAAACACATATTAGGCCCTCTCTGCTAGTCGAAAACCTCTATAATTTGGGGAAATGCACTTGAGATCATGTGACCCACCGCTATGCTTACTAGTTTAGTTGTAACATAACTAGAAAAATGGGTTATTTCCACGATTGAGAACCATGTAAATAGGGCCCAAAACTGTGGTCGTAGCCTATGACCATGATGTTTACCAACTATAGGCACTGTAATCATGGAAATAGTGTCTAAACTATTGTCAAGGTTTTAACTTTGGTAATAAATCTAAAAGTTTCCAATGGTGGAAGTTTACCTATAGCCATGATTTAAACTATGGCTATAGCCTACACAAAAATGTGTCGGCAGCCAAATTTGATCCCTACACCTTACCTTTACGATTCAACTTCCTAACCATTACACCACCGAGGACTTCAGGTATATATATATATATATTATGTTATATATATTATTAGAAACCATGGAAATAGCCTGGAAACCTTGGTAATAGAGATTCCCACTCTTTTTTTGGTGGGAAACGTTTTCTCCCATGGAAGCCCGAGAGACCTATAGCCCTGGTTATATGGAACCATGGAAATAATCTATGAAAAAAATGGCTATGGCCATGGTTTTACCAAAACCATGCCTATAGCCTACCTATAGCCATAGTTTTTAAAACTGTGGCTATAGATCCTTGGTAGAATCCCATTTTTCTAGTTGTGTAAGCTGGGTCGGGATATTACAAAGTGGTATTAGAGCTTATTTTCCTTTGTCTTACTATTTTGGGTTGGTAGACACGAGACTAGGAATGCGTTGGTTCTTGGTTAATAGTTGTTCCTAGGACTGATCACCCCACATATGGGAAATGACCACGTGGCTAGGGCTTGAAATTGATGTTCATGCTGTTTGTTATTATAGTTGATGTGATTTCACCTTGGGTGAATGGTGTATTTTCTATTGCTTATCGATTTATGAGATTATGGTGTTTTAACCTTATCCTGGTAAAGCAAGTATGAAGAATTACATGCATCATTATAGGAACATAGATATTCACATTCCATGCATATATCATTCCATGTAGTTTCATATGTAGGCTTCTTGCTAATTTGGATTGTGTGCCTTGAGTGATATGCCATGTTTTTATTTTCTTTAGAATGTTTGATTACATAACATGATTAGGTGTTAATATGACATGCTCCAATTTGTTTTAAATATGTAATTGATGGCATGGTAAAAATTTATTTGGTTTTGATAAAATGGGATCCAATTTTAAAATTATGGAGTTTATGGGTGCTTCATGGATTGGGAAATGGAAAACCACATTAAATGTAATGACCATGTTATGTTTTAAATGGTTATAAATGTAAAATATGTTTAGTTTTAATCTGAAATGAATTGGTTAAATTCCAAAATTCTCAACTGGACCCAAGTAGGCCATATGGGGCATGTTTCTTATTTGATAACCCACTACAGGTGTTTGAAACTTAAATAATTAATCAAATTCTATTGGGTTTCTTTCTAATGAACCCAGAATGGCTTAACAGGACCCTTGTAGGTCTAATTATTCATTATAACTTAAGTAGAATTTTATTTCATAAATTTCCTAATGACGATGGGATGTCAATTAATATAAAATGTTTTAAAAGGAAGTTTTATAAGATTTACCTAGTGACTTTTTTAAATCCTTTAACTGTTTAAAGATTAAATGTGATTAAATATAAAGGGATATGAAACAAAACTCTAGGTTTTGTCCTCTATTTAAAACCCTTGTATAAGGTTAGTTTTAGTTTCTCCTTGATTTTCCTTGGAACAAAACCATAAGTGTCTTCCGTAGAGTTTTTTCTATTTAATAATGGCCTCAATGATCAGATCTTGAGCCTCATGACTTTCGTAGGCAAGAACCCATTATGGGTTGATACTTTATGATTTCATAAGGGGATATCCCATGGTATTTATCACCCTTAGAGCTTAAATTCCATACTAAATCTAGTTATTTTTCTGATTTTTGGTTTCATTAGGGTGTTATTGTCCCTAGTAGGACTTTTAGCTTATCAATGACACCCTTGTTTGGATGGGTGATCATGGAATCTTTGACCCTTATTACAGGTGTGATCATTGATAGATTCTCAGTTTTAGTAGTTTAGACATGCCTAGGGAGTGGTAAACTACTTTACAGCTCCCATGACCCTTTCTTCTCCTTTGGGTATGGGCGACTTGGTATGACGTCCTCCAAGTTAATGGTTGTATGGGGAAATACGACTTTGGGTTACATATTTTATATGGACCACATGATACTTGAATTCATAGGTAAGATAGCCTATGGATAGTATCAAGGGTGTGTCATCTTGTTTTTAAAGCCTTGAGGTACTATGCATATGTGTACGTGGTGCTCATTGAGTGCTTAATGTTGTAACAAACTGGTTGAGTTTGGTGAAATCATTGAGCCTTGTGCTTGTACGTAAGTACTCACGTCATCTCTGTAGTAGAGTGACCTAGGCATTAAAGGTAATCAAGTTCATCCCAATGTGCAGGATGACTTCTTTGAGGCTCAGGTGTTTTACACACCAGTCTTTTTGGTTTTCATTTTATACCAGTTTCTCTGACATACATGAGCGAGGATTAGAGGAGTGTCACGTGTGCATCTAAATTCAATCTAACCTAGCACAATTTTGAGAGGATGGTATATATCTCTCTTATTTCAATGTATAGGACACTCCTAGGTGGGGATTGTCAAGTTGAATCTGATAAATGTGTCCTTCTAAGTAGAAGGATCATGACCAAATAGGACTATTTGGAAATGGTTGGTCTTGCTTAAACGCCTTTCAGGGTTGGTGAATTTTGTAAACATCGGTGCTTTCTTGAGAACATGATGTTTTTATAGTTTGATACGAGTGAAAAATTTGAGAAATTCCATTAGTCTTGGTGGAATTGGGTGGGTAAAATGTGAGTGATCACATAATGCCTCCAGTGGGAAAAGACTTTGTGATCGGTTGTAATAATGCATCGGTAAGTGAAGTTGAGTTTCTCCTTTGAAGTCGACCAGTTCTAGTTTGACTATACACCTTTCTAGTAATTGGGTATGATTGACTAGAAACTATTTAAACCCTCATAGTGTATTTTTCATAGCGACGAGCATGTATCTTATCTTTACATCGTCCTTGATGCACTAAGAGAGTGTCAGTCTTACGTCGCACTAAAGTTTCAAAAATCTATTGGGCTTTTGAGTGTTTTTTATCGATGTTTCATGCTAGAAACATGGTTCTTTTTAATATTGGTTGGTTCTAAGTGACCCTTAGATTCCCAAGTAGGAATTCTCTTGAAAGGCTCTTGGACACCAACCATTTCCCTTGACTTGACCGCCAAATGGATGTTGTTTTGGGATCAGACAATGTTTTTATGTGGAAATCTTGGTCTTGTACCAACTTATCACTTGTCAGTATAGAGTATAAACTACCTTGGTTATTTCCTTGGGCCCAATTATTTTAAATTCCAAGTTCATCCCAGACTCTTGGTCAGGATTGTAGTTAATTCTTAAAATGGTAACAATTCTGGAAGGATGAATTTGATTTACACCCTTGTTTGTGCTGAGGAAAGGCATTTTTAAAATGGTCAACATGATGTTTTGACCAAGGAACATCACCAGAATTTAGGAATAGAATTTGGTGGTTGTGTTCATTATAAATTCATAATTCCTTGGAAGGAGGCATTGGAGTTTTGTTAAAATATGTTGTCCATCTAAGCCGATCATCCTTAGAATGGTTAATCAGATGTGACTTAACTCGTGTTTTCCCTTATTCAATGAATATAGTTAGTGAAGAAATATTTTAAAGCACGTAGCCAGGTTAAGGTGAGTATGGTTTAAGGGCTATCTACATCTTTCAAGGAAAGCATGCACGATCAGTTTTTGTTAGGTCGATCGGGATTCGACCATTCCTTTTTAATGAAATCATGCTAGGAGCATCATTAAAATGCCTAGAGGCACTTTTGTAAGCAGTTCTGATGGTGGAGGTATCGTGGCTTAGAATTGGATCTTTCTGATGATAAATACCTAAGGTGGGGAGCACATTCGACTTGATGTTTAAAGAGATGAAGACATGATCATGTCTTTGGCTAAACGAGCTTGGGTAAGCGTTGTTTCGATGTTTTAGTTGGAAAACGAGAATTGGATCAAATTTTAATGGAATGAGTGTCGTTTTATCAAGTGAATGCTTAAAGGTGTGTTGGGTGTTTGGAAATGAAATGTGACCATATGAGCAAGAATTCACGACCCTTGTAGGTCAGGTTATGTTGTCATTGTTCTTGAAGGCTTCTTGGGGATGGAAAGTTTTAAGGTGGGGAGGTTGTAACATCCTATGTTTTTAATTGGACAAAAGTCCAAGGGAATTTGATTTTTGTTCATTTAATAGATGGGTTGTTTTTAAAACTGAGCATCAGAATGTATTTCTGAGAGTTAGAACACTGCGGTGTGTTTAAATTTTTTTTAAATTAATTAAGTTAAAAATTAAATTGAATTTAAAAATGAAAGAAATATTTTAATAATAAAAATAATAAAAATAATATGTTTTTTATGATTTTATTATGATTATGATTATGATTATGATTATTTTTATTTTTGGTTATGTTTTGATAGAACCCCCAAATGGTTTCTTCTTCTTCCTTGTGATGCACCCCACTTGGATCCCTCGGCCTCACGTGAACCCCCCTCACCTAGTCTCCTCTCCGGTGCACCGTTCAACCTGGATTTCTAGGGGTTCTTCATCCAATCCATCACGGTAAGTCTTCCTCCTCCTTCCTTTTCCCTATTCTAATTGTTTTTATATTTATATGTCACCCTAAATGGCTTGAACGAACCTAGGGTTTTTGGTTAATGTGTTTTTTTATTTCTTTTGGTGTTAGGGTATGCGAAGCATCCATTAAGACTCCCTTGTGCATATTCCGACAACCACCATCGAAGGCAAAGTAGTTCTCTTCGATTTGGATCACTACCACCATCTCAGGTAAGGTTTTATACATTCTTTTTGGTTTCTCTCTTATAATATGCTATCCTTTGGGTGTTTTAGGGTTCCTAGTATTTGTTGTGTAGTGCATTGGATCCTACCATATGTTTTCGAGTCGCCAGGTCTAAGGTGACTTGTCTGCATATGCATAGGTAAGTATATATATATGTAGTTTCTTCTGTTATGTGTATATTTATCCATGGTAGTGAATATATATGTATGGAGTTAGGTGTACCTATGTATATATATATATATATGAAAATGCATACGTGGGTGAGTGGAGACTAGTATATGCATATAAGAATATATGTAAGGATCCCCTTTCACATGTTCATGGCCATGAAGATGTGTGCATAGAGGCTAGGTGTCCTTATATGTATGCGAAGGTGCATATGCTCAGTGGAGGAACAACATCTTCTAGTTAGAAAGTTCCAAGAGCTAAAATGTTCAGTTTGGTTCCACCCTGTGGTAGGATCCCTTTCCCTTTCCCTTTAATCTTATTAATGAATGAATTAATTTATTACTATTCTTAGTTTTTAATTAATGCATCTTGGTTTAGATTAAATTATTCCCTTGAATAATTTAGTGAAATGATTAAAGGTTATAAATGATTATTTTTAAAACAAAGTCATGTTTTTGTAATAAAAACCCTCCAACGGAGGTGCGCTGCCTTCAAGATAAAAATGCAATGATAAAATTTTATGCTTGTATACCTTAGTGCCTTGGTGTCTCTTTATGCTTGAGATTATAATTGTTAAATGGCATGTAAGGGTGATTGAACCCTTTATGTTTCATTTTCCTAAGTAGGCACATGCCTTGTTGCCTTGACACAACTCCTTACACTTGAGCCCTTGAAAAGTTGTTGTTATGTCTAAATGAGATGAATGATTTGGTTAAGGAAAACTAAATTATTAGAAAGGCTTATATTAGATAGTAGTTTTTTTAATAGTAATAATTATGATTCCTTTCTTTGAAACTTGTACCTTAAATCAATTTTTCCATGTTTAAGAAAAAAGAGTATGATGACCTTGATTAGGATGACTCACACCAAATGGCATACCTTAAATAAATAGTTTATTCATAAAAAATTGGTTGTCTTGTATTAAATGGTTTAAATTGAATTGAACATGACTATTAAAATTCATAAGAGGTATTTCTTTCTATATTATAAATGTAATGTAATGGATTGAATTGAATGTCATGATTGAACAAGATTTTTAGCTGGTTTGATTTAAATGTCATAAAATGACATTCATTTGGGAGGCATGTTGATGCCATGTGCCTTTTTCTTGTATGCCATTTATTATGCAAGTGTTTAATGCTTATGCCCATGCTTAGTGGTTTCAATTATATACTTTCCTAGTGATCCATATTTGAATCTTTGATTTTACATTTGTGCTAAATGTCTTATTCCATATTGATGGCTTAAATTATATTGTTTGGATAGCTTGAATAGCCCATGGATTTATGATTCTTATTTGATGACATGAAATTATTTAAGGCTTATGCCTCGTAGATTATGCGTCATACCATGTTGGCTCTTATTTGTTGTTGTTTTTTTGTCTTTCTATATGAAATGTTCCTTTGTTGTTAGTCTTGTATTGCTTATCTGGGTTAATGGAAATCATATGGTTTTGAGATGAAAATTGTTGGAATGTAGTTATGTCCTTACATTTACCTGAAATATTCTTGATGTTTTCCTTAAAATGTCCCTTGGTGACTTGGTTCACTTGATGTGGGCTGGGTGTGAACAGGGGTTTTGTATTAAGGACTCATGTATGGACTCATGTACTCAGGTGGTTATACCCCGATGCACTGGGGGTGATTCTTTGGCTTGCCAGATGATGGATTCCCAGGCTGTTATTTATACTCTCGAGTGCTACTGATTCCCTAGGGGACCAACTGTGGATGGACCCATTGGAAAGATGGATATGCCATGCCTTAGGTGATACTTGATCCTCTAGTAAGATACTTGGGATGGAATCGGAGTTACCATGCCTCATGGTGATAAAAGGGACTCCATATGGATCAACTTGGATAAAATCAACGATATTAGATTATAGGATGTTCCTATTACGATACTTGGGATTCTCTATAGATTGCCTTGGACGGGCATGGGACTCCACTAATATATTTGAAAAATTTATTTAATTTCATTGATTGATTAATTCGGTTAAATGTTTGTGCTATACTTATTGCTTATTTTTAGATTAGAGCATGAACTTATGACTTCTCTCTCTTACTTATTAGCATACTTATGTGATGACATGGGAATTAGACCCCAAGCCTAAGCACGAGCTTAGGGGTGCACCTATTTGAGTTTCCTTGTTTACTTTTGGCATTGGTACACATATTATACTTACACAGGTCCCTCCTTTTTAATTTCTGGCTTAGAACGAAGTAGGTGGTATGGGGAAGGTGCCCGTTTAGGAACCCAAACCAAGTTTTTATTATTAATTTGTTATCACTCTATATCTATTTTATATTAAACACTTCTTAATTTATATTGAATTGTTTGGATTGGGATAAACACCAGTGGTTCTGGACTACTGAGATTATGTATCACACCCTGCTTGGGCTGTCATTACACTGGGGTACTCGAGCAGTCTTACATGCTTGCAAGTCTTTGGATTGATTGCTTATGTTGTGCTGCATACATGGGAGATAGGGAGCATAAGACTAGGCTCGTGCTCAAGATGATCAAGGAGATCGCCTTCGGTATTTTTTAGTTCTTTTATTTTCTTGAGTCCTATTTTGTTTTGAATTGTAAAGCATGTTACATGTTTACTTTTTTCAATTATTTTTCACTATGGCATGCAAGCATGTTTTTTATAAACTAGCATTTTCCGCATATATTAAATTGTTATTATTTGTCCTCCACTTATTAATCATGCATTTTTTGAGGCCAAAAGAGGCCCAGAAGGCCTCCAAAACTGAGTTTTTTGTCGGGGTACCCAAATTTTTTAACATTTTGTGGATTTTCAGCCTCGTTTAAGGGGGTATTATTGGCTTTTTTGGTGGGGACTGAATTTGTTCCAAGTTATTACATTCATATTGATATTATATATTTGAAATTTTATCCTTTTTGATAATGCACTGCTATTTATAATCAAATATATAACTATATGTACAATTTTTTTATATATTCATACCTAAAAATTTAATTATAAATATAAATAATAAAATATATTTACATATAAAATATATTAGCTTTATCTAAATAATAACTAACATCCATTTTATTTAAAATACAAATATATGAATATTTATATACCTATATATTAATCTAACTATATATATATATATTAATCTAACTATATATATATATATTAATCTAATAACTATATATATATTAATATAACTACATATATATATATTATTATTACTATAAGTATATATATTAATATCACTATATATATATTAATATAACTATATATATATATATATATATTCATATAAATATATATATGTTAATATAACTATATATATATATATTAATATAAATATATATTACTATACGAATAAATATAACTAAATATATATATATATATATATATATAGATATATATTAATATCACTATATATATATATTAATATTACTATATATATATATTAATATAACTATATATATATATATATTATAATATAACTATATATATATATATATTATAATATAACTATATATATATATATATTATAATATAACTTTATATATATATTATAATCTAATAACTATATATATATTAATATAAATATATATTACTATACAAATAAATATAACTAAATATATAAATATATATATATATATATATATATATATATATATATCATGAATTGGAAGACAAATCAAAATAGAGTAGTGGTAAAGGCTTAGGCGCGCAGGGGGGAGGTCTCGAGTTCAAATCCTGTGAGAGGCAGGGGCGCGCGCGCATGAGGGAATATAGCAGCAAGCACTGTTAAAGGGTGAAGGGGGTGCATGGGGTGCGTGGGGTGCTGTACAGGGGCAAAAAAGCACTGTAAAATGGGGGGATCAAGCGCTATAAAATCCCACCCGATTCGCAGTAATTTTTAATTTTTTTTAATTTTCTTTAATTTTTTTTAATTTTTTTTAATTTTTTAAACTTTTATCAGTGCTTTTTTAAAAGCGCTGATAAAATGGTCCTTTATCAGCTCTAAAACAAAAGCGCTGATAAAGGAAGCGCTGATAAATGGGACCCCCCCTTTATCTATGCTGGCTTTATCAACGCTTTTTTTAGCGCTGATAAAGGCCATTTTTAGCGCTGATAAAGGTCGTGTTTGTAGTAGTGCATCACATAAAAAACTCAAAAGGGGTATCTATTCCTTTAAACTTATGATAAACATTATAATTATTAACCCATAAGGGTATCTAAAATACTTAAAATATCCACATTTGAATCATCATAATCTCTAAATTTGTCCAAACCTTTTCATTGATACCAACTATAATGCTCTGTAACTTAAAAAATCTCATAATTACATGATTTATAAAAAGGGATTCACTTTATTATATTTTTAGGATCTTTTCAGTTTAGAGTTTTAGAAAATTAGGGGGTGGAATTATTATATATAAAACTCTTACAATTCAAATTAGACACTTCAACTCAAAGTCAATTTTTTTCACACAAATAGGATTCTTAAATTCACAACACTATTTTATTCATGACACACTTTCTTTATTCAAGGTCAATTTCCTTTATTCAGAGTTAGACTTCATAATAGTTCCTACTCATCCTTAGGTCCTATGAAAAACATTTGAAAAGTTGGGATGAGAAAAAAATATTATTAAGGGATATAGAAAGAAATTAAACCCATTAATCCATTTAAAATTCATAAAAACCCATAAGGAAGTTTTTCTTTTTTTTAATAAAATTTTGATCTCAAAATAATAATTTACTTACTCATGAAATAAACTTTGAATCCCAAAGTTTTCATTAAATATTTTATAAGAAATCATAAAGGTAAAATCGTAATTAGTGAAGTCTTTACCATGAAAACAAACCTCTCACCTTTAGAATATCACAAAATTTCCTTTAAATTATAAAATCATTATTTACCTTTTAAAATCAAAATATATCCTTAAAAACCCATTTAAAATGATATAGAAAACATATAGGAAACCTAGGTCATCACACTTTCATCATGGAACCACCTAATAATATAATTATAATATTTACTTAGGAGTAACTTACATCAGTCAACTCTATCACTTTATAGGATTAATTAACTCGACCCACATTTTCTTAGGAGTAATTTACAATGGTTAACTATGTCACCTCATATGATTAATTAAATCCATCCAAATTCTCTTAATAGTAACATAAATTAGTTAACTCCATTGATTTAATCAAATAATTTGAGAGATTTAATGGACCCACCCATCACATAATTGATGTAGTCCCACAAGGGTCTGGGTTCACTCCCCATTCCCACTTTCATCAATAACACCCAAGTGTCATATTTTAAAATCAAAAAATTTAATAACTTTTAATTTTAACCATATCTTGAAATAATTTTTTTAACTTTCACTTTTCATCATAAAAATCATAAAATTGGAATTTCAATCCATAATCAAAACTACTTACAATTATTTCATAAAATTGTGAAGAAATATCCTTTTATTTTGAAAAACTTTTAAAACTAAAAATTCCTAGAATAATTGAAAAATTATATTATTTGAAAAAACATGGAAAATTATAGATTAATATTGGTAAAAAATAAAGTACAGAAAGGTGGGAAAATCTGTCCATGCTGTATTAGTTAAAAAAAACTCTTTTGTACTTTGGTAAAAAAAATCAAAAGTGGACGATATAAAAAATGTTTCAAAGATTATTTTTTAAAACCTTTGTAAAAAGTTAAAGATAGTTAAAAATTTACATTAACCATATTTTAAGTACAAATATAATAATTTTTGAAACATTTTAAGTGACATGGATACAGAAGAGAATGGTTTTTAAAATAATAACTTTAAAACAGTACTTTAAAGAAAATCCATTACATTTTAGTAACTTTTAAATAAAAAAATTGAATTTGATAACTTGAAAAGAATTTTTAAACCAATTAAACTTTACTAAATGAGTGATAAAATACATCCATATGGTAGTATATACACCACACAAGGGATTTTTTTTTGAAAATTACATATTTCTTAATAAAGGGAAATTGAGATGAGAAATCCATTACCTCGAGTCCAACTCACCATGCATATTCTTTAAATCATATGTAATAAAATAAAATAAATAATTTAATTAATTAATACATTTTTAAGGTTTATTACATTATTATAATCCATTTTATTTTATTCATTACCATGTATTATATAGTTACTAAATCGATGAAGTTCACATCAGATGTTTTGAGGATGTTTGATTCATTATCCCAAAACAACTTCGATAGGTTGACCAAGGTCAAAGTAGTCATTATTTTGTTATGTATAAAAAATTAATAATGAAAAAATTATCATTTTTATATATTAAATACAATTTTATAACCAGTCATGGAAGGTGGGAAAGAAAAACTAATCACATCACATCATGGAGGTGGTAGTCCACACATACACATGAGCGATGTTATAATTTTTAAATGAATGAAATGGTAAAAAGGTAAATAATATATTATATTTATATAATAATATTTATGTTATAAATATTATATTTATATATTCATTTATATAACATTTTAACCATCTATATGAATCGGTGATAAAAAAACACATCACTTCGTGCATATGGTAGTGCACACGTACACACGAGCAATGTTTTCATTTCTCCTAGGATAAAAAAAAGATGAAAAGGGACATTAAATAGATATCATAACATTTAAATATTTTTAATGTAATTATTTTATAATATGACCATAGTTATATAACATCTAAAGAAGGTTTAATAAGAAGTAAACACGAAAACATTTGGTTAAGTGTTATACCTTTTCCTTGTAAAACCTTCTCTGGGTTACATATTAAGCCTTCTAGGTTGGTCCTTTGGTGATACTAAATCCTATAAGAAATGGGGAGGAAGGTTTTTAATGGATTTGGGTCGATATATTTTGAGATTAAATGATCATTATGTGTGAGTAAAATATTAGAGGAGGTTCTCTTTTATAAGTGAGGCGGGTAAAAATCTTGCAAATACATGAAATGTTAATATATAATATGTGTCTAACTCATGTAAAATGGCTCCAAAGTTCTATATATAAAAATATAAGGAGTATAATTTCAAAATAAATTCAAACAATAAAATTTATATCAGTTTAAGTTTCATTTTAAACCTTATAGTTTATTTTAACATGTCGTTAACCCTTTTAACCTTAAGCGTTGTAACAATTTTTTAATCTCTATAGGACATGAAAGTAATTTTAAAACTGAAAAGTGGAAAATAAATTGATAATTAATAATATAATAGAAAATTTACCATATAATTCAGTTATTATATTATTTTTTATGATTTTACAATGATTTAGAAATAATTTTTAAACATTAAACACCATTTAAAGTCATTTTCAGGACTATTCACAAAAATTGACTTTAAATCCATCAAAAAAATAATGGAATTTGAATATAAACTCTTTAAAAATAAATTATACATTGTAATTATCCATTAAATCCATGTAATTCTAAAATTAATCATTTTTTTTACTTTTAATGTTTTAAAAATATTTTACTTACTTTTCCTACCACTTCCATAAGTGTAGCATCGGCATTGCATATGTGTTCAAAGTAATTATACCATCACTAAAAAATAAAAATAAATTAATAAATAAAAATAATTTATTCATATTTAAATTTATCATCTATATTCATTCATATATCATTTTTATTTATATCCATATTATGACAACGTAATAAGTGAGAGAGAGTGACATTTTGTAATTACTCTTAACTTAAAATAATATGAAAGTTGCAATCAAAGGAAAGTGGCATGAAAAAGACATATTTTAAAATATAGGATAGTTATGGTAGAATTAAAATTATAAAATTAAATAAATCTAAGTTTTATATTTATTTTTAAACCTTATCACATAGTTTTAACCTCATTTAATCTATTTTACCCTTTATTGTGGTGATAAACTTTTACTATGATCACTATTCATTAAGATTAAAAATGAAATGGAAATTATTCAATAATTTGAATATTTTTATTCTAAATATGTAATCTATTTTATAATATTTAATTTCCATAAGTTATAAAAATTAATTTTAATTCAAGTGTGCAAAACGCAATGAGAAATGATTTTTAGAAAAATACCTATTTTAAGCATAAAAATGATTTTATATCAAAATAATGTATAATATTGATTCCATTGGAATTAATTGGACTATTTTTAATAAAATGAAACTTATATAACTTTAAAATAAATCTAGAATCAAATAAAATATTAAAATTACTTTTATAAAAGTAAATAAATGACATTTTTTACAAAATTGATATTTTTCACTATTCAACAAAAAATAAAACTTTTAAAAAATATTTCAAAAATTTATCTTAAGATTATTTTGAAATGATTATTTAAAAAACAATTTCAATTTATTAAAATATAATATATAAAATTTCCATATTTTAATCATAACATCTGCACACAAAATGCAATGAAAACTATTTTTAAAGAAAATGTATTTTTGTAGTATAAAATAAATTTATACTCATTCCCTATCTAATAAAAACCATTATATGAATATTATTTTATTAAATATATGATATATACATTTCACCAAAATCATTCATTTATACTGATAAACTAAATTTACTTTGATAAAAATTCATTGAGCACATAAATTAGCTTTCTAAAAAATATATCTTTTAATCATATATGATGTTATTTAAAAGTGGGTTGTTATTTACAAGGAATTAATCAGTACATTTTTATTAAACAAAAATTCTATAAAAATATTTCATAATGTTATTACTTCTGTTTTGACCCACCAAACCAACAAATAGGTTATAATGATCATATTTAAATAATAACATTTTAACAGCATATCACAACTCATTTTAAGCTCCGTATTGTGTGAGGTACACAAAATTAGACATAAAATTCTTTCTAAAATGTCATATTAGGGTGTTACATAAGGTTATACTATATCTATATTTATTGGATAAGGGATTCATAACTATGGAGGTTCCCCTTGTGGTACCACAATCAATATCTTGGAGGTCCTCCACAAAGTTCCCGCCCTAAAGGTCCTCCCTACGATGATTCGAAGATCAGTCATGAAGGTCCACCTCATGACACTAGTTGTGGAGTTCCTCTCCATGACATGAATATCAACTTGTGAAAAGTTACCCCCTTATCAATTCCTCAAAAATAGTTAACTATAGAGTCCCTTACCATGAGAACCAAGACAAGAACCCTGAAGGCCCTCCATAGGGAATATGTTGTAGTGGTACTCATTATAACAAATTAAATAACTAGGATATAGGCCCTCCCCATGAAAGAGAAACAAAAATCAATTATTGTGGTCATTTTCGTGGTGCTCATTATAAAGGTCCTCCTCAAGGTTTCATTTCTTCTTAGAATGTTGGTCCTCCCCATGTTAAATATATTACAAGGTTAACCTCATATTGAGAGGTGCTCGAGAAATTGAGGTTGGCCATACTAAGCACCTTGTCATTAATCAGTGGTGTTTCACCCCCACCAATGGATGATTTTGGGTAATGGTCATCATCTGCACCTACCCTATACTACACATCATTTGATTCAATTGAGGAAATTCTGAATGACCCCATGTTTTCCAACAAAGAAGAAGAAAAGAAGCCTTTTTGTTCAGACCAAGTTAAAGAATACCTCAAATAAGAGGAATAAGACACTATGCACATGTGAGGAAAATTGTCCAAAGACAGAATGTTGGTCATGTATCAGTCCACAACCACTCCTCAGTATGAAATTTTTGTGGCTCTAAAGGGGGAATACATACCCTACTTTCATTGTAACCAATGGATGACTCTTATACACCTCAAGTCTAGATTCATTCCTTATGAGTGAAAGTTATAGGGTGTCATTGAAGTGGTTAATCCCATGCCCAAAATTGGATTTTGATTTTCTTCTTCAGTTAAATACTCGTAACTAGATGAAACATCCCTAGAACATTCTTTGAGGTGGGTTTTCACATATAATTTATGAATTACCTTTGTGATAAATCGTTTTAACAAAGTTTTTGTATTTGTTGAAAACTAGATTTTTTATTGAAGAATATTTTTATTATATAGGAAGAATGAAGTTACTGATTTAGAAAGAAAGAATATTTTTGTGATAGAAGTTATTGGTTAAAGAATTCATATTGTAGCTGAAGAGGTATGTTGATGAATATTGAGAAGTTTGGAGTTAGAAAGTTTTCATAATTTCTAAAAAAAATTAGATGATGCTTTTCTGATCAATAAGTTCTAAAAAATCATGAAAAATTTCATTATAAAAGTTTTTGAAGAAATTATGGAGAGGTTTGAAGAAATAGGAATCACTAAAAAGTTTCAGAAAATTGGGTCTAGCTTATTGTTCTAAAAATCAGATCCAATATCTTTAGAAAAGAAGATCCAACATCTTTAGAAAATTAGATCCAGAATTTACAGAAATCAGATTCACACAAAAATGAAAATTCCATAAGTTTAGGAGGTCAAACTTGAAATTTAATTTTTCATAAATCTTAGAGAAATATAAGGAGGTTTGACGAAGTCAAATTTGAAGTTTTGAATGCAATATATTTATGGAGTTTTGATATTTATGGAAGCATGAATGTTTTCAAAGTTCCCCACCTTTGTTTTCAGAGTTTCCTATAAATACTTGATCAGATCATTTGTTCATTTACAACTTTATAAATATGTAAGAAAGGAAGAGAAATAAAGAAATCAAAGTGAAAGTTCTCATCTGATTGAATAAAAACTGTATTGAGAATTCCATCAAAGTTTGAGTTTTTTAGATAGTTCTGAGAAAAACGAAACCACGATTATAAGAAAATAAAAACTAGGATTATGAAAAAATTAGAACCAGGATTATGAGAAAATCAGAACCAAGATTATAATAAAATCAGAACCAAGATTTTGAGAAAATCAGAACCAATATTCTGAGAAAATTAGAACCAAGATTCTGAGAAAATCAAAATCAAGATTTTAAGCAAATTAGAACCAGGATTCTAAGAAAATCAGAACCAAGATTCTGAAAAAATCAGAACCAAGATTCTAAGAAAATTCAAACCAAGATTCTGAGAAAATTACAGCCAAGATTTTGAGTAAATTAGAACCAAAATTATAATCAAATCAGAACCATCATTCTGAGAAATTAAAATTGGATGCAGCCAAATCAAATTGAGGATTTAGACTAAGCATTTTTGGAGCAGATTCAATAAAGTGTTTATTCTTTTGTTTGGCTCAATTTTTTATAAGAAAATATTGTAAATTGATGAGAGTAAATATATTCTTTTCTATTAGGAGATATAATGTGTCTAATGGTAGTTTACACAAGTTGTATTCAATTCTTCATAATAGTGGATTTACATAAACCCATGGGAGTGACTATGACAAGGACGTAGGTTCTCACACTGAGGCCAAACCTTGTAAATCTTGTGTACTTTTCCTTATTTCCTACCTTTTCATGAATGAGTATTTACTAAAGGTTGATAAGGATATAAATCTTAACAATTTGTAGGGGTTAAGTTTCTAATTTTTTTGAAACTTATAAAAAGTTAAAAACTAATTCACCCCCCATTCTCAGTTGTTATTTGATCCTTAGAACTTAAATTAGTATCAAAGTATTCAGGTTCCCTTGTTGAATCCTTATCATTGATAATATCAATTCTATTAATATTAGAGGAATTCATATTTTTGATGTAAAAAATTATTATGTATGAAAAAATAGGATGATTCCTTATCTTCTATCTCTTGGCCTAGAAGTTTTTTATTTTGCTACTATTAGTTTTCCACTTATTGACAAAGATGCTCCTATTACATTTGCTGATAATAGAAATACAGAATTTGATGGAAAGGATAGAAATACAATTCTCATGTATTTATTAGAAAATATTTATCAGAAGGTGATAGATCTCAAGACTTCAAAAAGTATGTGGGATAGGCTGGAAAGTGTTTTCGAAGGGGATGAAAAATTTAAGGAAGGAAAATTACAAATCTAGCATAGTAAGTATAAAGATGTCAAAATGAGAGATGAAGAAACAATTAATGAATACTTAACTAGAGTAAATTAATTTTTTTGAAACATCAGGGGGTTCAGATATATTTTATAAAACTCTACAAATGTGAAGAAACTTATGCGAAAATTTTCTAATAGTTTTGATTTTAAAATTTATTTTTTAGAAGATAAGGATGATTTATCTCTTGATGAATTTCATAACTTTCTTATTTTTCTTATGAAATAAGGAAAGCCCCAATATTAAGAAAACATGAAAGATGAAATGGATTATGAATCTATGAGAAAAATTAAAATCCAATATGTTGAGGAAGCATATCCTTGTGAGTCCTAAGATAAAGAGGATGATGAGATGAATGAAAAAATCACGTCTCTTATATCCAAGAACTATTGAATAGGAAAAGGAAATTTTGTAGGTAAACTTCATCTCAAATGTTTTGAGTGTGGTAGAATCATACAATTTTATATGAATTTCCCCAAGAATAAACTTGAAGAATATAGAGATGATTATGATGAAAAACATCGATGGAAGAAGTGGAACAAAAATGATAAAGAAAAAAGTATTATAATAGATACAAGAAGAATTTTACTGGAAATAAAAGAAGTATGTTGAGTAAGAAATTTGAATTAGACTCAACTAACAACAATTAAAAAAATTGAGAACCTTTATTGCAAAAGTTGAAAAAAAAGATTCCTCAGATAATGAAGAAGGTGGTGAAGAATCACTACTGGAAATGAAGGTTTTACCAATAGTTTAAAACCGTTGGTTTAGGCTGGAAAACCGTTGGTATAGACTATACATATAGTTTTACAAACCATAGGGTAGTAATCTATGAGAAAATCACTATAATAATGGTTTGATCTAAACCGTTGGTATAGGCCACTGGTTGTATTGATTTACCAACGGTTGTAGGCTAACTATTTGTATATGTTTGTATAGCATTTTTACCAAAAATTTCATTGAAACTGTTGGTATATATTAAACACTAAACACTATACCAACGGTTCTAAAACCGTTAAGATAGTTTTTAAATTTTTCTAAAATTAAACCAACGGTTTAAAACCATTGGTACTGTGTATTTTCAGAACTATTTCACAACAGCCCCTCCAGTATACACCAACAAAAAAATAGCACAAAAAACACATACAAACAGACTTAAATCAGCACAAAAAACACCTGCAATAGCACAAAAAAAACACATAAAACCATCAAAATCTTCCAACCATGTCATGTACTATAATTCCCTATTTCAGTATTCATATGACAACAATCATCCAGTAGAGTTGAATAATAGTTTCAATAACTCAAACATTATTTACACCCATTTCAATCTTCATATGACAACCACTCTTCCAGTAGAAATTCACCTCACCCCTGCACAACCCCCCTAACCAGCACAACCCCCCACCTCCCCATCAAATTCTAAGAGGCAGAATACTATGAGAAATACTTATTAGAGTTGAATAAGAGTTTGAAATTGGATCAAATCCCAATTTTTTTTTTCTGATCCTAGATTTGGGTATGTAATGATTTGTGATGCATTTTGCATTGAACTTTTATTTTTTATAATATATGGTGAAAATGTATTTTCTTATTTTTTACTTATGACCCCATGAGTGAAACTACCCAACTCATGAAAAAGAGTTTGCGACTATCGTTGATGAGTGTAAATTTCAGTTGTTGTATTCACTTAAAATGATGTCCTTTTGAAACAAAAGAGAGACACTTTAAGTGGTGCCGGACACAACGCGCCTTATATTGAGGTGGGGTTGACTCGTACATGTCAAAAATGACACATGGATCGTTGTCCTAAAGTTTCAACAGAATCCTAATGCATTTGGTCGGTTTTCTGTATGTCAGTTGTTGGTTTCACTTAAAATGATGTTCATTTTAAACAAAAGAGAGACATTTTGAGTCATGTTGGCCACACCACACCTCAGATTGAGGTGAGGTTGACTCTTACATGTCACAAATGACCCATGGATCATTGTCCTAAAGTATAAACACAATACGAATGCATTTGGTTGGTTTTCTGTATGCCAGTTGTTGTTTTCACTTAAAATTGTATCCATTTCAAATAAAAGTGAGACAGTTTGAGTTGTGTCGGCCACATCGTGCCTCGTTTTGAGGAAGGGTTGACTCGTAAACGTCACTTGGGCATTTTGAGTGCTGTCAAGTGCGGATTGAAGATCAGGGTGAGTCTAATCCTCTCCTTGCTTCCTCTTTTCGATTAGGGTTTGCACTCTTCTCTCATCTTCTCCCAAAGCTCTAAAACCCTCTTTGACATTGGGATTTAGGGTGAATCTTGAAGAGAGTATAGATTGGGATCTGGCGTCCAGGGAGGAGGGTTGGGGGGGCTTTCCAGGGGGTTGTCCAGGGGGATGTCTGGGGGGCAGTCCGGGGGGTGGGGAGGAAGGTGGGGGGGATATCAGGGGGGTTGTCCGGGGTCCAGGGAGGAGAGTGGGGGGGGGGGCTATCCGGGGTCCAGGGAGGAATGTGTGTAATGTATCTAAAACTCTATCTAGGTATCATACATCGAATTCCGACAGGACTACGAACTGCTGCGGGGTGTCATCTTGGAGCAGGGCCAAATCACGGCATTACTGCGGCGTGACCGTGGCATGACTTTGGCCTGACTGCGGCGTGACCACAGTGTGTTGGCCCAGTCCAGTGACATCCGAAGGGAAACATCTTCCGGCCAGGATAGAAGGGATTGGGAGGAAGCGGGGCAACATTCTGGCCGTCGCCTCCCTCCCCATTAACTATTGATGGGAAATGTATCTAAAACTCTATCTAGGTATCATACATCGAATTTCGACAGGACTGCGAACCGCCACAGGGTGTCATCCTGGAGCAGGGCCAAATCACGACATTACTTCGGCGTGACCGCAGCATGACCGCGGCGTGACCGCAACATGTTGGCTCGGTCCAGTGACATCTGCGGGGCAACATCTTCCGGCCAGGATTCCAAATAAATCCTATATAGTTGTCCTTCACATTATAGAAACTGATATTATATTATAAAAAATAGACTCTTGATTTAGGATTGTGGTATGATAGAGATATATATTTTATATTTTTTGTTTTTAAAATTGGTACTAGGTAGTTGAAACTACTGATTGAGTGTCAAATTATCACGCCCTAAACTATCATTGTGAGTTTTCGTAGACAGCGCACCTCCGTTGGAGGGGTTTTATTATAAAAACTTGACTTTATTTATAAAATGAAACAATTATATTAAAGAACACTTATTCAAGATATGAAATTCAATATAACTAAGCAAAATTAAAAAAGAAGCTAAACTCAATTTAAAGCATTCTTAAATTAAAGAGGCTACGAGAGGGACTCTACCTCAAGGTGGAACCAAGCCATCCACTTCGGATCTTGGAGCTTTCTAACTAAAAGCTGCTGCTCCTCCACTAGGTATATGTACCTTCATACACATGCAAGGACACATAGCCCCTATGCACACACCTGCATGGCCATGAGCATGTGCAAGGGGATCCTTGCACATATGCTTATATGAATATATCTGTCTCCACTCACCTACGTATGCATTTATATATATATATATACATGGGAACACCTAGCCCTATACATGCATAATCACTGCCATGGGTGACTATACACGTAATGGGGGAACCCACATACATATACTTACATACCTATTCACACGCAGGCGTGTCGCCCTTGACTTGGTGACTCGAAACCAACGAGTAGGGATCAACACACTACAAAAAGGATATTAAGAACCTTAAAACACATTAAGGACGTTACATAACCAGTGAGAAACCAACCAATGGCATTAAAGCCTTACCTAGATTGGAAGCAGAGAACCAAATCCACCCAAACCAACACGAAATGATCCAACGCCCTATTGAAAGCATAATATGGAGTAAAAAACACTAAAGCTCCAAATACATGAAGTGTGAGACAAGTAGTAACCATAGAATCTTACCTCAGATAAAAGATGTTGAACTGAATCAATCTGAACTCCTTCTGGCACCCTTCAATGAATATAACTACCCTCTTTCCATAGAAAGTAGTCAAATATCTAAGTGACCAATGCGATAAATAAAATAAAATAAAAACTAAACAAAAAAAATACCTGTCTCCTGTGACTATACCTGTCACCGCCCACATATAAGTACCACAATGCCCCATGGGTCAAATCATGGTCCTGCATGCAATGGGGAAACAAATCAATGTTTCAAAATGAAACTATTAAATAGTACATTCCTATTAATTAACAATTACTCTTCCTATTAATGGTATATAATCAATTTGGCCCGATTTTCAACTCAGTTTGGTTTTGTTCGATACAAGGGATGAGGTCTTATTATTCTGGCTTTTTATTTTTACACTTGAGATATTTATTTAAAAATGAAGCATGTATTTGGTATTATTATTTATGGTTTTAGTTCTTAGCCTGTTTCCATGGGGCTTGTCCACATGAATAATTCTTGGAATTTAGGGTTCAGTTGAAATTTATGCACTTTAATGTGATTGATGTCACTAACGATGAGGATTTAGATCAAGTAAAATATTCCTAAGAGGATTGGGCCTTGTAGTTATAGGTGTGGTAATTGTACATCTAGCGTTTGATGAGGAAATAATTATGAGGATGGATTGGAATCTTGGTAGTTTATTAGAGTGGGATGGTCCCTCTAAGTATATAAAATGTATTATGAAAGGTTTTACTCCATTTAATGATTCAAGAGTTCAACTAAAGAGATGATGGATGAGATGCTAGTGTGGGTATTGGGTATTTTCAGATAGATTGGCATTATAATGCCAAGAGGCTTGGTGTGATTTAGCTTAGGATGGAACCTGGTTAGTGGGTCTAGGTTATAATACATGATTTTGATGAGGTTCTTGACCGGATTATTGAGAATATAATGTAGATGAGTTTGACATAGTGTACTTTTGTGACTAGGACAATCATAAGGTGAATAATCCTCTTTGTCTAGTTGGATGATGAGATGTGCATCAAGGCACACTACTAGAAAATGGGTCTATACCCACGATTTTGCAAAAAATCGTGGGTATAGGTATACTATGTGAGCCTATACCCACGACTGTGCCAAAAACCGTGGGCATAATTTTCTTTTAAGACCTATACCCACAGTTTTGGAGAAAACTGTGGGTATAGGGTATTTTTCGAAGAGCTATACTGCCAGTTCATCAAAACCGTGGGTATTGGGTTTTTTTTGAAGACTTATACCCACGGTTCTGAGGAACCATGGGTATAACTTTCCCGCATTATGGCGGGGAAAGAAAATTAGGCGGGAAACGAAAAAAATTGGTGGGAAGACATTTATTCACAGTTTAGATTAATATATTTACATTAATTTAAATATATAAAATCAAAAATTATTTAGCTCGGTTGGTAAATGCTTCTCGGCGGCTGCTGTAGGTCGGGTTTTCAATTCCCACAGTTAACATTATCTGAAACGCGGATGGTATTATTATATATAGGTATATGTATGTTCAAATAATAAATAAAATTGACAGCCCGTTTGGTTCTATAGTGAGGTGCGATATTTAGGAGAGTTATTAGGTGCGGGTTCGAATCCTGCTGCCTTTAATATTTTCCAAAATGCTGTTTATATTAATTTTCGAAACCCAATTTATATTAATATATATTTGCAGATATATATATATATATATATATATAACAGATAAAATGGTCAGGTCGGTTGGTTCCTTGATGAGGCGTGGCTGGGAGGCATCCTGTGCGGTGCGTGTTCAAATATTCCCAACTTCAGATTTTTTGAATTTAAATACCCACGGTTTGAAAACCATGGGGGTATTTTGTGTGCCATGTTGGACAGTCATATGTTGTGTGCCACGCTGGACAACTGTATGTTGTGTACCACGCTGGACAGTCGTGGTGCACACTTTGACTCACCTATATCCACGGTTCTCCAAAACCGTGGATATAGGTTGAGACCCTTATACCGACGCTGTTCCAGCCCACGGTTCCCAAAACTGTGGGTGTAGCCTATACCCACGGTTTTGGGGGCTATACCCACGGTTTTGGGGGATATACCCACGGTTTTGAACCATGGGTATAGGTCATTTTTCCAGTAGTGGCATGGGATAATCTGCGAGAGATGAGTCTAGACTATGTGACTGAGAGGATAGACTAGGATAGGTTTGATAGGATTGGGTGAGTTTCCAACCCATGTGAGGATGATACGATGTATGGAGACACTTGGAGACACTTGGGTTTATTTATGCTATCTCATGGAGACACTTGGGGTTATTTCATGACACAAACATACTCCAGAAATGTTCCCACACAATGTTTTAGAAAAACAATTCCATCTCATGGAAGACCCCAAGGCTCCTCTATCTTCCAATGTTTCCTCACACTCACACCTCATGGTATTATAGTATACAAGTGATCTACGTCAACTAGTCAGGATAGAATCACTACCCTTCATCCGTAGAAAGAAGTAAAATACCTAAGTAGCCAATGCGATAAAGAAAATAAAATAAAAACTAAACAAAAACATACCTGTATCCTGTGATTATACATGTCACCACCCAATATATAAGAACCACACCGCCCCATGGGTCAAATCATGTTCCTACAAGCAAGGGGGAAATAGTTCCATTTAATAATCTCTTCATTTTTCATTATGTTCTTTATATAGCACATTGTTGTAAACACCATACTAGTACACTTATCCATTGAATATGCACATATGCTACATTAGTTGAGTTGAAGATTGTGAACATAACCCTCTTCACTATGGAAAGAACCTCAGAGGAACCACAATCAATGTTTAGTAGTTGATCCTACTCTTGAACCTGGTTGGGAACCAGTCCATGAACCAGATGGTCTACTTGGTCATGAGGGTGTAAACCATTTCATTATACTATAATAAGAATAAATGTGTTGGTATCTTTTCTTCCAACAATGAGAATTTATCAAGGTTTTAGTGCCAATAGACTTCAGTTCCTAAGTTAATATCCCCTTAACTATCCGTAGATGTCAAGGGGTGTCTCCCATGGGTGTCTTGTGGTGTGTAGTGTCTATATATGATTTTTGTGGTGCTTCCGTATTGTGGGAAATGTGTATTGCATGGTCAGTTTAATAAATACATTAGTCAGTTAGAAAATACACCCGTATTCAATAGAGATATACCCACTTTTGATAGAGAATACCATCCAAATAACCAAATCAAAAATCCGAGACCAACATTTTACTTTACCAATTCCAATTACATAATATATGCAGCACCGACTTATGTTTTATGAACCAATCAATTAAAGGGAAAGAAACTCCTCACAATAACCCATAAAATCTCATATAGCATCACTCACCTCCAATTAACCCGCATCATTGCACATCTTAATGATGATACAACCTCATCACATATAGGTTAAATCAAAACAGAAACAAAAACATATACACATCAAGATAAAATCTAAAAACTGAAATATTAGATAAATTTCAATAAAAATAAGGCACCCATTAAGAAAATACCTAATTTAGGATGGGTCAGATGGAGATTCAACAGGAGATTCAGCATCTTGGATGGGATGGAGGAAGAGGAAGCCAAAGGATCTCCTAGATCACCGAGAGGGAGGGGGAATTTGGGGGAATCACTCCGGTTTAGGGTTCTGTATCGCGAATGGGGGAGAGGAGCAAATACTGTTAATTTGGGGGGAACTTTTAACAATGATTTTTAAAAACCGTTGGTAAAAATTTTCGGGCCACACTTATACCAATGGTTCTAAGGAACCGTTGGTAAAAGGTCCCCTAAGCCATACTTTTACCAACAGTTCTATTTAAACTATTGGTAAATGTTGATTAGAACTTCATTTACCAATTATTTTATGTAACCGTTGGTAAAACTATTCTTTACCAGTGGTTTTATGAAACTGTTGGTATGGAAGTGTTGGGAAAAATCCACATTCCAGTAGTGAATCTTATAGAGAGTGTCAGCTCAAAACCAAAATTATTGCATGTCTTGATAAAAAAACTCTTAAGAAATAAATTAGAGTAATTAAGAAAGATCATGAAGAAGTTGTTGATGGAAGAAAATATGTCATCAAGTAGCAGGATTAATACATTCAGAAGATTCTAAGTTATAAACTTATAATTACTGTATAGGGAAAGATGATTGAAGATCTTAACAAGAAGTTGGAAGCTAAGGAAGAATAGGTTAAGAAGTTTTAATCAAAACTTATTGAGTTTGAAAGTACCATGAGTAAGATGAATGGAAACTTCAATAAAGATTCAGAAGTAAAAGCTAAGTCTTATAAAGTTTTTGAGAAGCCTCAATATGAGAATCATGTGAAATATTATCTTACCCAAAAAATGTTTCATCAGATTCTTTTAACATTTCAGGTTTCATAAAAAAAGTATTGGGAAATCTTGGGTAGATAAAGGATGTGAGAAACCTATCAATTCTATAAAAGTAGAAAACTCACTCAAAAGAAAATATGGTCTACATCCTGATCATTTTAGAGCTGAAATAAGTTACCAACCTCAAGAAAGTTTCTATAGAGAAAGATCTTTATTGAATATAAAATATATATTTTATGGCTATTTCTAGTGTTGTGGAATCTATGGTAATAGAGCTTATAATTATTGGCACAACTTATCTTTACCCAGAATAAGGTTTGAGAAAAATGAAAAAAATAGTGAACGAAGAGTGAGTAACTTTCCTAACTTACATGAATTTAAAAAGGTTAATTCTCAAGATGTTAGTTTCTTTCCAACAAAAAATCAATTTTAATGTCTAGAATACGTTTTTGGAAGATTTGATCAGTCTGGTCATCATGCCAAAAGATGTATGAAACTCTATCTAGAATAAGTTTCTTATGATCAAAAGGAAAAGAAATATGAAAATAAGAAGGTTCAGGAAAGAGCTTTTGTTGTTGAGATAACATTGAAATCAAGTAAGAGGAACAACCCATGGATACTTAATAGTGGTTTCTCTCACATATGACAGGTGATATAAAAATCTTGAAACATGTTGAATGTCAAGATGGAGGAGCTGTTACTTTTGGAAATGATAGTTCCTTAAAAACCAGAGGAATCAGAATGACATAGATTGAAGCATAGAAATTAAAATATAAGGAAGTTTTACTTGTTGATGTGCTAAAACATAACTTACTTAGTGTAAGTCAAATTTTTGATGATGGAAAATAAGTAATCTTCAGAAAGGATTCTTGTATCATCAAAAGTTTGAAATATGGAAAATTCATAACAAAAGGAGAAAGAACCAGTGAGAATCTATTTCAAATAGAAGAATTCAATAACTCCTATTACTTTAGTTTTGAAGATTAAAACAAATTGTGGCACCGATGAATTGGGTACCTTGGGTAAAAACATGAATAAAATTTCTAAAGATGATGTTGTCCAGAATTTTCTAGAATTAAAAAGAAGAGATGAATATGTTTTTATTACTTTCCAGAAAGGAAAGATGACTAAAAAAAGTCATAAGAGAATTTAGATTCAATCTACAAGACCACTTGAGCTTATTCATTATGATTTGTGTGGGCCGATGAGACATCAATCAAAAAAAAGGGTATTTATACTCTATCACTTTTATTGATGATTTCACTTGGATGAAAAACATCATGTTCATGACGAAAAAGTTAGAGGCCATTGAAATGTTCAAATTCTTCAAAAAATATGTTGAGATAGAATTGGGGGTTTCTATAAAGAATTTGAGAATAGATAATGGTATTGAATTCAAAAACAATACTTTTGAAACTTATCTAATAAAACATGGTATCAATCATCAGTATAGTTCTCCTTATACTCCACAAAAAAATGGAGAAGCAAAAAAAAAGAATAGAATCTTGATGAAAAATGGGAAGAAGTATGTTACAAGAATACAAAATTTCAAAATTCATTTACAGAGAAGCTATTAGTACTGCTGTACATGTTAAAAATATATGCTTATTGAGACTGGAAACCAACATGAATCCTTATGAAATTTGGTATAACAAAAAATCCTTCAATGAAATACTTGAATGTTTTTGGAAGCCCATGTTTTCTCAAAATCAAAAATCTGAATTTGTGAAAGTTTGAT
The DNA here is from genome assembly GCA_963277665.1 of Viscum album. Lineage (NCBI taxonomy): Eukaryota > Viridiplantae > Streptophyta > Magnoliopsida > Santalales > Viscaceae > Viscum > Viscum album. The sequence goes on along the minus strand of OY728135.1, from coordinate 1,527,458,757 downwards.
GAGAAAGCTGAAGAAGGAACTTTCATGGGTTATTCACTAAATGGGAGAAGTTATAAATGTTGGAACAAATGTTTAAAAACGTTTGTAGACTCATATGATATAAAGGTAATTGAAAATCAAAGTTCCTTAACAAAGGTTGTTGAGAATGCTGAGGATGATAAATTGGATATTTCCAACAATAGTGAAAGTAATTCAAAACATTCTTATCATGATTTAGAATAATCATGTGATGAGGAAATTCTAGATGGGGAAGAAACTTTGAGATTTATGACCTTACAAAAACATGTTGAATCTGAAAACATTATTGGTAATCAGAAGGCTCTAGTTCAGACTAGAAGAAATTTGAGATTAGAAAATTAGACTTCACTTATCTCAAAAGTTGAACCAGAATCATTTTTAGAGGCTATTCAACATAAAGAATGGGTGGATTATAAGAATGAAGAGTTAGATCATATTGAGAAGAATGAAATATGGTAACTTTTTCCAAGGATAACAAATAAAAATGTTACTAGAACTAAGTGGGTTTATAGAAACAAATTGAACGAGCATGGATAAGTTTCAAGAAATAAAGAAATACTTGTTTGTAAAGGATATGCGTGGGTGGAAGGTATGGATTTTGATAAAAAAAATTCCCCAGTTGAAAGATTGGAAACTATTAGAATGTTTCTTTTAGTAGTTTCACATCGGAATTACAAAGTTTATCAAATATATGTAAAGTCATCTTTCTTAAATTGTGAGATTGTGGAAGAAGTTTACATTGAGAAAACTTTTGGGTTTCTATATGATGAGGATGAAAACAAAGTTTGTAAATTGAAGAATTTTTTTATGGGATGAAACAAACACGACGTGCTTGGTATTTAAAGCTTGACAATTATTTGAGAATGATGAACTTTTCTAAAGGAAAAGTTGATAGTAACTTGTATGTGAAAGATGTTGACTGTGGAAATTTAATTGTAATTGTTCATTTGGATGATATAATTTTTGATGGGGATGAAGAAAAGGTTTGTGAAGAGTTTTCTAAAAAAATGGAGAAGAATTTTGAAATTTCAATGTTGGGAGAATTAACATTTTTCCTTGGATTATAAGTTCAATAAAAGGAAAAATACATTTTATTATCTCAAGAAAAGTATGGTAGGGAATTGTTAAAGATGTTAAGAATGGATGAATCCAAATAAGTTTTAACTCTTATTTTAGTGAGTACAAAATTGAGCAAAGATGAATCTAGAATAGGTGTAAATTAGAAAGACTTTTAGAAGCTGATAAGAAGTCTTATTTAGCTTATAGATTTAAGGGCTGATATTGTTTGTGTTATGAATTTGTGTTCTAGGTATCAATGTAATCCAAATGAATCACAATGTTGGAAGTAAAAAGAATTATGAGATATGTTAAATGAACAACTTCACATGGGTTATTATAGAAAAGAAATTGAAAGATGAAGTTTATTGGTTATACTGATGCTGATTGGGATGAAGATTGTAATGATAAAAAGTAAAATTCAGAAGGAAATTGTTTTCTGGGTGAATGTTGTGTGAGTTGGAATAGTAAGAAAAAAAGTTCAGTAACTTTGATCACAACTAAATCTGAATATGTTGCAGCTACTCAGGCTTGTACTCAAATGTTGTGGATGAAAGTTTAGCTGGATGATTTGAAAGTAATAGTTTCTAAACCATTGAAAATACCTTTTGATAATTAGAGTGCAATTGATCTTTCTAAGAATCATTTCCAACATTCAAGATCAAAACACATTGATATAAAGTTTCACTTTATAAAAGATAAAGTTCCTAGAGGAGATTTTTTGCTGAAATACATTTTGAAAAAAGTATCAGACTACTGATATCTTTATAAAAGAAATGCTGAAAGAAAGGTTTATAGAATTTAGGTTATGTAATGTCCCAAAAATTCCATGTAATTTTTTTTAAAATTATATAGAATTACTTCGAGACCAGACACTAACAACACCAGATTCTGAGGCCCGGTGAGCCTGAAATAGATTTTTGAAATTTTTTTAAAGTTTACTTAAGTAAACATGTGAGTGGGTTTTTCTAAATTTTAAACTGGTGCTTGGATAAAAAATATGAGGAAAACATTGAACTCATAAGATTGGGATTCACCTAGAATGGACCTAACTTTGACCGACAAGGGTCGACTAGAAAAATTAATTTTCTTAATTTTTGGAAAAAATAAAATAAATTAAAAAGTTATTTTATTTGTTTTTCCCAACTGTTGGGAAGTGGAATGACGACACTGCGGTGTAGCAACAAAGCGATGACGAGTCACATTAAATGGAGCCCATTAATGGATTATAAACGTTCAAAGACGGATTAAATTAAGTGTAATAGACACGTTGTTTCATAAATGAAATAGCATAATGAAGTGATGACGCAATGTAATAGAAACATTGTGACATGTTTTCTTTTAATCGGTTAATGCATTGGAGAAATTAGGATCAAAGGGTGGAATTTCTCTGACAAACATATGGATAGAAATATCTCTAATGACAAAAGATGAATGCTGACTAATCACAAGCAATATCGACACACCTCGAAGAATGGGGCTAGAGAGTGTTGAACACCAACAAAACTTGAATCCCCACAGACAGATCACTTCAATGAAAAAATTTAATGAGGTAGGTTTTTGTTTGTTTTAAGTTTCCTCATTACTTATTCTAAAATGGAAAACGTGGATCAACCCATGAACAGGTTGATTCAAGGACTGTTCATTCTTGTAGGAGGGAACTTTTATTGGGGTTTTGTGCTAGGATTATTAATCATTTGTTTGATAAAACTTCATTCCCAAACCTCCCCTATTTAAACTCTAATGTGGAGGGTGCGGGCCGACCCGGACAAGGCCCGAGCCCCTATGCCTTATGAATTATTTGAAACAAAACATCCATGTGAAGACAAAGAGGCTTAGAGGCCCTAGTAGGAAAGGTGGAAACCCACAGAGGCCGGAGGTGCAGATGACACAAAGAACGTACCATTGGAGCAGACCCTGTGGTTTGCAGAAGAACCAGTAGGCGCGCCAGCGCCAGAAGCTGCGGGCGGGTGGCGGCGTGCCATGATGGAATGCCGAAAGCGGTAGTCGCGACTGGCTCAGGCTGTGGCGAGGAATTAGGAGCTGCTGGTGCTTGGGCCGGTAGCTGGAGGACTAGGGACATGGCCAACCAGCTATGTCAGATTGGGTGGCCTGCACTCGCAGGCTACGGTACCCTACTAGCACACTGTTGCTAGACCACATGCCGACTCCCAGCACTGTTGACCTAGCTAGCCATGGCGCACCAAACCGAACACCCTTAGGAATCTGGGATAGAGGAGACCTAGCCTACTTTTATGGGTCGGACCGGTGAGGTAACATTGGGCCACTGGGCAGCCCAGGATGGGAATAAACTGACCCACAAGTTGCGGGCCAAACCACATGAGACCGGGTTATCAGGAAACCTAGAGGGTTAGACCCCTGGCTGAATCGGGCTGGGTCCAATGAGGCCCAATGGGAATGGCCCATTGGCCAGGCCGGAACGGGCCAACCAAGAACCGAAATGGGTTGGGTCGGGCTAGTTGAATCAAATCGGGGTATGTAGGGCCCCTGGTCTAGGTTGGTCTGGTCGGACCGACCCTAGACACAACCAACTCCTATTTACTAAAATGCCAATATTTCTCAAACCGGGTGTCCAATTGAAGATTCATTGTAGAGTTAGAACCCTTAAGAGGAGGAATATATTTTGGACTACTATAATGAGGCTTTCATGGATGTTGAAATATGAAAATGGATTGAGGAATGGTTCTCCTAGAATCAAACTCACTACGTGAAGAGATCCTATGACTGACTGAGGCCTGAAGAGTGATAACAAGAGAACCTATGTGGATCAACTATGATGGCCCAGTGGGAAGATGCTCTGTATGACCTGGTAGACCGATGGTGTGGAGAGGCTCCGTGTGACCCGGCAGACCCACAGAACTCGACGAGGAGGAGTAACTCAGTATGATAGCCCAGGTGGGAAGTGGATCTCTGGGACCCGACATGTCAACGGTGGGGAGAGAATCTGTGTGACCCGACATACCCATGGTACTCATTAGGGATGAGTACCAAAATAGTCTGAGGTTAAGGGGAAGCAACTCTGTGTGACCCGGCAGGCCCATGATGGGGAGCGATTCTGTATGACCCAACATACCCATGGCACTCATTGGGGAGGAGTACTCCATCATACCAAGGTGTTCAGTGATATGACTGATAGTCTTACTTTCATTACTTTCGATTATACCTATGTGAGATTTCTTGATTCATGATCATGATTCATGGTTTTCTTTTTCGATTGATTTGTGGTCCTTTTTTTGTGGTATGGGGTCCCTACTGAGTATTTTGTTACTCACCCCTACACAGGCTTCACCTACATGTGTTGTGTCTGGTGAAGACGACCACTTCTTTGATGGAGGACTTGGTGGCCTAGGACCCGGTGGTTCCCAATGAGATCAGGCAGGCATGGAATACTTATATAGCTTCTAGTATCCACTCTACACTTACCCATACATTGTACCTTTCAACAGATGGCTTCTCAAAGATCTTCTATAATTTTCTGTTTTTTATCTTGTCTTTTGCTGGGTTTTTATTCTATCCCATATGAATCAAAACCTGTACTTTTACTCAGTGGTTATTTAGTGTCATGAATTTTTTACCTTTATAGTTTTTGGGATGTGGTTGTGTGTGTGTGCGTATAGGTACTTAAGAAAAATCCTTGCAGGTTAACACCTTCGGTGCTAGTTTCCAACCCCTAGCCTTTGGGAGGTGGGCTTGGGAGAGTCATGACACGGGCCCCAAAGGATGGGTTGTGACCAAGTGGTATCAAAGGTGGTCAGTTATACCTCAATGATTGAGAGTCTGTTGATTTGTTTTTTGGAAACAGTGTTAAATATTTTTACTTTGACTTTTAGATTCTGGGAGTCCAGTGTTGGTGCAACAGCTGATGTATCCATACATCAGGACCTTGAATTCTAATTTTCAGATCGATACATAAAAACACTGGTTTCATGCATCATATAGGAATTGAGTGTTTCCCCATATTCTTCTTGAATTAGAGTCAGATCACTAGGTATAATCTATTTATTGTGGTACATCTTGATTTGTTTTAGGATTCCTCCACGCAGACAGCCAACTAGGGTTCTGATACATGGTCATGAGGATAGCCTGCCTAGTGACGAGGAATCAGTTTAGGGACCAGTGCTATAGATGGCCCCACCGGGTGGTGCACCAGTGTTACCACCACCTGTTGATCAGAAGTTACTACCATCTTTACTCATAGAGGACGCATACAAGCTTAGTGCCTTGCATGAGTTACAAAGACAGAGACCTCCTAGGTTGAGGGGAGAGATAGATCCTCAGGCTGTTGAGGACTGGATGGAGGTAGTGATGCGGGACTTCCACTTAGTGAGGATTCCACTTGACCAGATAGTGATCTTATCCATGAGATTTCTTCAGGTATTGACAAGGAGATTTCAATTTTTGACCATTTAGACTCATGATGAGGTGACCCTCTCCTAGTATAACTTTGAGAAGTTCTTCTGAGAAGAGTTATTCCTTGTGACCTTGTGCTTAGTGTGCATATAGAAGCTACTTCACCTACAACATGGAAACATGTCAGTGGCTGAGTACTCTGTGAGGTTTACAAACCTCTCCTACTACTCTACAAATATGGTACAAGACCCTTTCTTCAGGGCCCAGACCTTTGAATAGGGACTCTGAGGGGAGATTAGGGAATCGATGATTTCCCTAAGCATCCCCACTGAGGTTGGAGTGCTAGAACTAGTTCTTATAGTAGTGAGATTGCTTGTAGAGTGGGAACTGATAGTGGGAGATACCACTGGGTGAAAGGTGGCTGAGTCATCCATGGCGGGCATTCGATATATGACACAGAGGTCTAAGTGGGCCAGGTCATCTGAAGGGAGACCACAGAACATAAGATCGGTGGTGTGAGGCCACCAGGGCAGTGGGAGTCAGTAGAGTAATAGGGCATTCTACTCATGTGATGGGCAGGAACACATGACTCATGACTACTCGACCTGCTAAACAAACGATCAGAAGAAGGTCGACGGACCGCCAAGGTAGAGGCAGAGGTTCAAGTAAGGCGGTCTATAGGGTGGAAAATGTGGCAGGGGAGCAGACCAAGCAATAGGCGGTGGGCGATGGTTTGAGGTACTACCTCCACCACCCCTAGGTGGTCCACCCCGGCCTTAGGGAGTAGGAGGACATGGGCGATATTAGCTTCAGATAGTGGATTCTTATGAACCCAACACTCCAGAGTTGATTAGAGGTACAATATGTGTCTTCTCCACCTTAGTTGCAGTTCTTATAGACATAGGTTCTAGTCACTATTTCCTTTCCACAGACCTCATTCGAAGCTCGGAGATTCCAGTGGAGCCGTTGGCTTGATCCTTATGATTAGAGACTCTTACGGGAGGGGATTCAACAATTACGTACTAGTGTTGGCAGTGGTAGCTTACTCTTTGAGGCAAGATATTTGGCTGGTATCTCCTAGTAGTGGCATCGAGGCCTTATGATTACATCTTAGGTATGGACTGGTTATCCAAAGATCATTCTCATATCGACTGTCTTAGGCAAATAGTGCGGTGTGTTTGTGAGGATGAGACCAGGTTTTCCTTAACATGTGATAAGGTAACTCTTGCAGTGCAGGATGAACTTTCTTGGAGGAGGGTGTAGCTGATAACTCACCAGTTGGCTAGACCCTCTCTTGATGTGATGGACAAGATGCTTTCAATCTTTCCTATAGTGGTGAAAGAGTACGAGGACGTCTTCCCAAAGGATGTTTTGGGACTACCTCCTCACAGAGAGGTAGAATTATGCATCAACCAGTACCCTTGGAAGGAACTGATATCTACACCGATATATCACATCACCCCCGTAGAGATTCATGAGTTGAGGGTAAATTTGGAGGACTTGAAGAAGAAGGGATTTGTGAGGCCCAATGTTTCACCATGGGAAACCCTATAGTTTTATAAGAAGGCAGACGAAAGCTCGAAGCTATGGGTGGACTATCAGATCCTAAACTAGGTGACCATGAAGAACAAATATCCAATGTCGAGAATCGATGAGCTCTTCAACCATCTGAAGGGAGCAAGGTGGTTCTCAAAGATAGACCTCAGATCAAGCTATCACTAGATTTGGGTATGGGATAGGGATGTACTGAATATAGCCTTCAAATGTCGGTATGGCCACTACGAGTTCTTGGTGATTCCCTTTGGCATGACCAATTCCCCAACAATGTTCATGGGACTCATGAACAGGATATTCCAGCCTTACCTCAATCACTTCATGGTGTTCTTCATTGATGACATCTTGGTGTACTCAGCATCAGAAGAGGAGCATGCTATAGACCTACAGATAGTCCTAGATACACTCAGAGAGCACAAGATCTATGGGAATATCTCTAAGTTCTAGTTCAGGATTTGGGATGTCCACTTTCTAGGACACGTCATCTTAGAGGATGGAGTTTCAGTGGATCTAGAGAAGATAGAGGCAGTGCTTGCGTTGGTGCCACCCAGGAGTGTGACTAAGGTGCAGAGTTTCTTAAGGTTTACTGGATACTACTGGAGGTTCATGCCAAACTTTTCCAGAGTAGAATCACCCTTATCATCTTTGAAAAAGAAGGGAAAACCCTTCATGTGGATGGAGAAGTGCCAACATAGTTTCCAGGAGCTGAGGTGGAAACTGACGAGTGCCCCTATCTTGAGACAACCAGAAGAGGGTGTTGGGTATGTAGTTTTCTATGACACATCAGGGACTAGACTGGGTTGTTTTATGATGTAGGAGTGACCAATGATTGCCTAAAGTTTATAGTAGTTGAGGCAACATGAGAAGAACTATGCAACCCATGAACTGGAGTAAGCAGCAATGGTATTTTCTTTGAGGATGTGGCGACACTACTTGATGGGTGAAAAATTTATTGTCTACTCCTAAAAAAGAGTCTCAGGTATATCTTCTCCCAAAAGGACCTAAACATGAGACAACGATGATGTCTGGAGTTCTTATAGGACTATGACTTTGAGATAGTCCATACTCCTAGGAAAGGGAATTTGGTGGCAAATTCACTCAGTATGAGATTTGGTTTGTATTTGCTGAGTAAGGTGACAAAGAAGTTATCCATGATGTAAATATCCTTCGTGGATGTTGATGGATCATTTTACCATTATTCAATGACTGTCACTCCCCCAATCTTATAGAGATTTAGGGAAGAACAACTTGTGGATGTCGACTACGAGTCATGACGTGCTCAGTTATCCTCAGGACATGATCGTGATAAATTTTCAATAGGCTGGGAGCACATCATCCTTTTTATTGGGAGAACAGTAGTACCCATGACGTTGTGAGAGTAGATTTTGAGGGAGTTCCATACCTCCCTCTTGGCGGTACATCCTAGAGTGGTGAATATGTACCAAGATCTCCGACGTCAGTACTGGTGGCTAGGGATGAAGAAAGAAGTGGCCGAGTTTGTTTCACGATGGCACACTTGTCAGCAAGTGAAGGCTGAGAATCAGGTTCTAGTAGGCTTGGTATAGCCACTTGAAGTACCAAAGTGGAAGAAGGATGGTATATTGATGGACTTTGTGATGGGTTTAGCACACATGTACAAGGGCCATGATTCTATCGGGGTGGTCATTGACCGACTCACCAAGTAAGCTCACTTCCTACCCATCTAGGAGCAGGGATCAATAGTGGGATTGCGATGCGTCTATGTCTAAAATATAGTGAAGATTCATAGGGTTCCCTCAGCGATCATCTCAAACCGTGATGCTCTCTTCACATCACAGCTATGGAAGGGATTTTAGGAGGTGTTCGGGACTCAACTACACTTGAGCACAACTTTTCACCCACAAACTGATGGTCAGACTGAGCGGACCATACAGACCTTTGAGGAAATGCTTCGTTCTTGTGTCCTTGATTTTGGTCATAGTTGGGAGGACCACCTACCACTGGTGGAGTTTTAATATAACAAAATCTATCACTCCACCATTGGCATGACATCATTAGAGGCTTTGTACAAGTGGCCTTGTAGATTACCTCTATGCTAGACAGGCCTAGGGGAGTCAGCACTCATAGGTCCAGAGTTGGTATAGGCTACCACTGAGAATATGAAGATCATCCGAGAGCAGATGAGGACTGCACAGAGTAGACAAAAAATCTTATGCTGATAAGAGACGAATGCCCTTGGAGTTCAAGGAGGGATACCATGTGTTCCTTAGGGTCTCACCCCGATGAGGATTGTGGAGATTTTGCTGGGGTGGAAAGTTATCTATGAGGTTCATTGGACCTTTCCAGATTCTGAGAAGAGTTGGCGACATGGTGTACTACCTAGAACTTCATCCATAGATTCATTGGGTGTACGATGTTTTCCATGTGTCACAACTGAGGAGGTAAGTGCATGATCCATCACACGTCATCAACTAGTGAGAGTTGGACATTGATTATGGGGAGATGTTTATAGAGTTCCCTGTAAAGATAGAGGATTGAAAAGAGCGTATCCTTTATGGATGATCGATTAGTTTGGTGTGCATTCAATGGAAACATGATAATCTCTAGGAGAGCACATGGGAGCGGAAGGCTCAGATTCGTGCTCAGTACCCCCATTTGATTATTTAGCTTTGTTTTGGATTACATGGACGTAAATCCTTAAATGTGGGGGTAATGTAATCCTAAAAATTCTATGTATTTTTTTTAAAATTATATGGAATTATTTTGAGACTAGATGCTCTGAATACACCAGATTCTAAGGCTTGGTGATCTTAGAATATATTTTTGAACTTTTTTTTAAGTTTATTTAAGCAAACATGTGAGCAAGTTTTTCTAAATTTTAAACTGGTGCTCAGATCAAAAATATAAGGGCACCATTGAACTCAGAATGTTAGAATTCACCTATAATGGACCTAATTTCGACCATCAAGGGTCGACCAGAAATGATAATTTTCGGACTTTTCAGAAAAAAATAAAATAACTTAAGAAGTTATTTTATTTGTTTTTCCCAACCGTTGGGCAGTGGCACGATAGCGCTGTGGTGCGGCGACAAAGTGATGGTGAGTCACATTAAAATAAGCTCATTAATGTCTTGTAAATGTGCATTGTAATGACACATTAAGAAAAGGATAACAGATACAATGTTTTATAAATGAAACAGCGTAATGATGCGATGATACAGCGTAATAGAAACATTATGACTTGTTTTTTAGTGGGTTAAGGCCTTGGAGAAATCAAGATCAAAGGGTGGAATTTCTCTAACGAACCTATGGTGAGAATTATCCCCAATAACAAATGAAGAATGCCAAAAAATCACCAGAAACATTAACACACCTCGAAGAATGGGACCAGAGAGTTTCGAATGCCAACAGAACTTGAATCCCCACGGATGGATCACTTCAACGATGAACTCCAATGAGGTGGGGGTTTGTTTTTTATTTAACTTTCCTTGTTCTTTATTCTAAAACAATGAAAACAGATCAACCCATGAATAAGTTGATCTAAGGATCACTCATTTATGTGAGAGGGTAATTTTCTTAGGGTTTTATGCCAGGATTATTAATTATTTGTTTGATAAAACTTCAATCCCAAACCTCCCCCTATTAAAACTCTAATGTGGGGGTGCATGCTAACCTGAACAAGGCCCGAGCCCCTCCGCCTTGTGTGTTCTTCATATCCAAACCTCCAAGTGATGACAAAGCGTCTTCGAGGCTTTAGTAGAATAGGTGGTGACCCACAGAGGCCAAAGGCATAGATGGCGTGAAGAATGAACCACCAGATTGGACCCGATGGTCTGTGGAAGAACTCACCAGTGGGTGGCGGTGCACCACGACAGCGCGCTGGAAGTGGAATCCGCGTTCAGCTCGGGTCATGGTGAGGCAGAAGGAGCCACTGATGCTTGGGTGAATGGTTGGAGGACCGGGGACGCAGCCAACCATCCTCATCAGATAGGGTAGTCCGCACTTACGAGCCGCGATAGCATGCTGGCACGCAGTCACTGGACTCTGTGCAGACCCCCAGTGCGGCTAGCCTAGCCGGCCGCGACACACTAAATTGGATGCCCTTAGGAGTTTGAGATAGAGGAGACCTGACCCATACTCACCAGTTGGGCTGTAATACCCCAAGCTTCCACTGTACTCTTCTCTTTAAATAATACAATAGCTTATGCTGCATGCAACGCTGAGTTCTAGCACACCACAACTAATCAAACTAACTGTTTAAAAAGTAGTTATAAATAGTAATACCCACTTTTTTGAAATTTTATAAATTTTATTTTTGAAAATAGACTTCTTTTTTGGTTTCGGAATATCAAAATTAGCTTATGGATATTTTTGGTACTTTTCTGATAACTTTCATATTTTGATGATTAGTAAAAAATACTAAATTTTAATTAAAAACAACTTTTTAAATCAAAATAATTTATAGTGTTAAATTATAAATTTGAGTGGTTTTAAAGTATCATTAGATTATATTTTTATCATTTAATATAATGGAGGTCATTGGATGTAATTTCACATTTAAATTGTACATAAAAACATGTCAATCTTTTGATAGTTTTACTTCTTAAAACCCCACTTTTTGGTTTTGACAACAGAATTTAATTTTAAATTAATTATTTAAAATTATGTGTTTTGAATTTGGAAAATTGGATTCCATATTTAGAATCATAAGTTTCAAATTGTGTAAATAGGTACCTTTTATTTTTTGGACATTATGAATAGTAACTTCAGTAATTATTTTATTTACCATGGTTAAAGGGTAAATCTGGTAAATAAGGGTAAAAAATAATATTATAATAATATTAAACTACCCTAACACATGTACTAATCTTATTGGATGAGCTATGTCTGACCATGGGATTATTTGGGTCAATTTTGGGACCCCATGGAGCCACTTGGATGTGAAAATGACATTTTTATAAGAATTAATTTAAAGTATAGAAAAATATAACATAAACATGTATCTTTCACTAAAACAATTTTTATATGTGGTTATAAAATTTATCTCTTCGACTATAATTATTCATTAGAAATATAAAAAGATTCCCTATATCATGATATTTTATTTATAATTTTTAGACATAAAATAAATATATTTATTTATGACACAATAATGATACAGTAATTACCTTATTACTAAAAGATTAAAATAATTGATATTATAAATATTAAAATAAATGTAAATTTAAACTTATCATACCATCCACGAATTTTATAGTTTCATATTACATGTTATGGTTGATTCAATGTATTTTGTTCGAAGTAATCAAGTTGTTATGACTTTCACAAAAACTGAAAACTAAATATTGTCAAAATTGACATAAATGAGTTTTAAAAAAAATACTATTTTATTAAATGATATAATATTCTTAAAAATATAATATTCTTTCAAATGACTTAGATAATTTTATATATGTCATTAATGAACCACTTGAGGTTCTCTTGGCATTTTATAGTAACTATATTAACCATGCAGTACAAAAATATAATAAGACATGGTAAAAGTTAAACTATTTAACTAACTGTTAAATATAAAAGAGAAGGTTAATATGGTGAACTAAAATTGTCTAAAAACTATTGGTTGAGAGTATTTATACCCATAACCACCTGATCACTTTGTTGAACACATCAAATTAGTTGTTTAGTTTTAACTATAATTTCTGCAGTATAGCAGCAACCCTAGGACATCTCTCGACGGAACCTTAGATCATTAATTGAAAAAGAGGGATTTGATTATGAAAATAGAAGAGTAATGGGATTTAATAAAACTTGGGGTCTTATGATTAAAGATTACAATAGAAAAACGAAAGCGATAAAACAAAGTAGAAATGAACAAGATTAATTAAACGTGACCAACCTAGGGGAGTATCGTGATGATCATCCTTCATCACTTCAAGAGATAGGGTTATAATATTTTAATCCCTGGTTTGTAAAACCTATAACTAGGATTTTACTGATTTAATACTTGAATACCTCCTAGGGTTCAATTGAAAACACACAATGATTCACCGGATATCACCAATGATTGGGTGATTTGTGTTCGACTTCATAACCGAAACTCATCAAGGCAACACACAAAGAACTCGATGCGCTATCCAGGTTTGTATGCTATTTAAATGTGTTTCCATCATGCCCATGATAGTTTTTATGTGAGTTTAATTGAACAATATGAACCACACAAACACTACAATTGAAAGGGAAAGAAGAAGTGGTGAACAGTGTGCAAAACATCACATGAATGGGTACCCCCAAGCATGATCATATGAGTCGTGCATGATATACCAGTACATAACTCAATTAAATAAAAATATAGGATGAATAAAAACAACATACAAACCTAGAATTAAAAACACCATTCAAATATTGAAACATTAAGCTTGAGATTTACAACATGTTCCTCCCCGGGTGATCACAAGGGGTTTAGAAACCCATGGGAGGGGAGGAAGAGAAAGAGGAGGAGTTAGAACTTCCAATGGCCTCTAGAAATTAAAATATTGGTGGGAATAATTATTTGGGACTCCAAAATGGAAGCACCTTTCCTCTGTTTCGAACTCCAAAATAGGGTTCCCAGGGTGTTCGTTTATAGGAAATTTGGAAGCTGGTTTTGAGCACACATATTGTGTAAAACCACTTGGATCATAGTTTTTGGCCACTAGATAGTCGAATATCCATTTAGACAAAACTATAAAGTTTTATACCAACATTAGGAATATATCAACTTAAAGGTTGTCTCAAGTTGGACAATTACATCCAAAGATATTGATAAAATACAGAACATAGATTTTGACTTGTGAATATTTGATTCCCAGGAAAAATTAGTTAGGATGAGAATTTTAGAGGCTAAATGGGGATTGGGTTCCTTCTTATTAAATGTATCCCATTAAATTTTACACTATAACACAAAATTTCAGCCCATTTGAATACATGGTTTAGTAGAAGAATGTGTCTTAGTCCACTGGTGTGCTTGGATCATGTGCATATTGGCCCATTTTTCTTAGACTTCATCATGGGTCCTCCAAATTACCTCCACCTACAATATAATTTTCAAAACAAGTAATATTTCCATTTTTAATAGTGTTAAATAAAAAATAATTTAATCAAACATGGAGTGAAGTTTTTTATTATACTTTTAATTTTTAATAAAAAACTAGTTTAATACATTGGTATAAGGGTGAAATAAAACAGTGAATCATGGTACAATCACACCCCCACACATAAACATTTGCACTCCTGGGAAAAGTATAATATCATAATCATGTACCATTCCTAAATCAAAGGTGTGATAATATCCAAGATCCTTTTTAAATAAAATTTATCATTTCTTGTTTATGGAATCAGTTTTCTAATCATTTTTCTTTTCTCACATTCAAATTTGTTCAACTTCATTTGTTCACCCATGAAACATGTCGCAACCTACCTCACTTAGAAAATTTTACTCTTCACTCTAGGAACATATGAAAGTAAAGTTATTCTCTTTTCTCAGAGTTCATGTGATATTACCATATTATTGGAAAGATTATAAGTTATCTACTAACAGAAACTAGTGTGCTACTCAAGAGGACTTTCAATAGGTTGTTCTGAGGTTCAAGGGTTGGTAGGATTTAATGTTTAAAAATCTGAGGCAAAAGAGGAGTGTTTAATATCTTTTGTACAAAACATGTCAAAATTCAGCAAGTGTTAAGAATGAATGTACACAATCAACCCCTCACAAAGTGTATCACCTCCAACCCAATCTACACATGGTCTATTTCTATGGGTCACAACAAATCAATGAATAATAATGAGTAACCATTCTATTTTTTCCATTTTTCCTTCTGTTCTGTTTTTTTCAATGTAAAAAACTATATTTTTTAATATATAGTTTTTTTGGATATAAAGAGGGAAACATGTGTAAAACAATGATATAATATAGATTGTGAACCTATTGCCCAAGGAAAATTTAGGAACCCTTTATTTCAACCCATAACAACGATTCTCTTCCCATAATTCCCATAGGAACACACTCTCTCCCACACTTACAGAAAATAAAACAAGAATATACACAAGAGATCGGTAGTTAGGGATAAATTAGCTTTTAATATGGATACCTAATTGGGATTTCATGGTCTCTATGGATTAATAAGGATAAAATGTAAAGGTGGTAGAAAATAGAGGATAATTGTATAAAGGTATTTTCAATGAATGATTTCCTCTATCATGAATGTAGCATAATTGAATCTTATGGCTTCAAAAAGAATCAAGGCAAGTTCTAGTTTCTCTACACGACCCGAGACTCTCAAGAAAGTGATTAAAAGGAAGAATATGCAATAAAGGGCTTAGAATGTCTCTCAAGTAAGAGATTAAAATATTGGCCAGTGCTTACGAGGCATGTGATTCAAAAATCCATCAAACACCTAAGAATGATTTGAAAATACAAATTCTAGAAAAATATTCCATATCAATATTCATTTGAAAAACATTTTTCAAAAAACAATGGAATTTCCTCACAATAAACATAAGCTTGAAAAATGATTTTAGACATTATTTTTAAGAACAATTTTTTATCTAAAAACACAAAATAAAAAAAAAGAAATAAAAACTGAAAACACATTTTTGTTTTGTTTTTTATTTTATTTTTTTGTTTAATCCTAACTATGAAATATCACCCTCCCCCACACCTAAAAATTATGTTGTCCTCAATGAAAGTATTTTAAATAAATAGAAAATAAATAAAGGTAGGGAGAAGGGAAAACCTGTTAAGTGGCGTCATATGTGGAATCTATCATTTGGATTTCCTCCACGAGATGCTTTAGAAAATACTCATAGAAGTGTTTGAGCCTCTACCCATTGAAAGTAATCCGTTTTCCCCTCTTCTCATGAAAAACCTATATAGTACTAAAAGGTTAAACATCAGTAATAATATAAGGACCAAGACATCAGGAACGAAGCTTAAATGGGTGAAGCTTTTGCCTGGAATTGTACACGAGGACCTTCTCACTAATATGGAACTTCCTATAATAAATCATGCTATCATGGATAGACTTTTTCTTCTCTTTATATATATGGGAGTTCTCATATGCATCTAATACACCCAATTTGTGTATACATTTTCATATACTCTATTGAAAAATAAGAACAAGTTTTCAGCAATTACCTACTGCTTAGAGAACAAATACTTTGATTTTGGTGATCTTGTTCATTTTGAGGTGGTTTACAGAAAAATACACAAAACGGAGAAGAACAGAGTAAAAATTTACAACTACACGGCGTGTACTTATATACACACCATTTACATTCAAGCTCAGACATGGGTTGATCAGGACAAGTACGTGCCCAAGTAACCAGAAGCCGATAAACACCATGTTCATACCATACACGCCGTGTGTACCATTCTAGAAGCGGTTGGTGGGTGAGAAGAGTCTACACGCCCATATGGCTGACTGAAGGGGAAACACTGTGTTCCACTAATACACACTGTGTATACACTTCTAGAAGCAGTTGGTGGCCGAAATATGAGACTACACTCCATGTATGGAGGCTCTACACGCCGTGTACATTCACCTACCAGGAAACACTATGTTCCAAGTCAAAGACAGTGTGTTAGGTCACCTACCAGCGGAGAAAATGAATCCAAAAACACGTTGACGGAAGTACATAATGTGAACTTTTGATACACGCCGTGTACTTATTTTTTTCTATAAAAAGAGGCCTTGGCCTCCAGACAAGAGGGTGGATGTTGGAGGAGTGTGTGGGAATATTGTGTGGAAGCTCTGAAGGAAAGACGCTCTGCCTTCATACTACCATCATTTTGTCTACCAAAGAATCATTAATTTTTCAAAGTTCCAAGCATGATTTCATCAGGTATCAATAGTTTTATGTTTATCATTTTCAATATGTGTAACTAAACACCCAGTGTGTTGGGGTTGTGGAAGCTGATGAGTTTTAATTTGAATTAAGTTGCTCTGAATGTGTTTATTTTAATAATCTCTTCTTATTTTTCTTAAATCACTTCATATTATCACTGGAAATTCTATACCAGACCAAGGGAAGAATTTTATGGGATTCAAAATAAGAATAACGATGAATAACTCTATGACCATTGGAAGTATCCATCAGCTCAAAATGGACTAAGACAAATAAATATTTGTTAAAGACTAACTACTGGACCAAGGAGTTAGTTTATTCATCTCTAAATATAAATTTTACCAGACCAAAGAAACATTATTACAAATTAAACCTAGAGAGTTGGTTATTATGAACAACACAACCTCATAATCAATTTGATTTATTAATCAACTTATCACAAATTCATAATCCCAATGCATTTCTCTCTTTATTTGCATCAAAACCAATTTTTCCATATTTACTTTCATTTTAGTAATTAATTTGTTAAAAGAAGCTTAAAAACCAATTTTTATTCTTGTTCCCAAAAAACTAACCAAAATCGACTCTAAATTCAACCGACTTCACTAAAAGAAAAAATACAAACAAAGTTAAGCAAGATAAAATAACCTCATAGTTCCCTATGGATTGAACCCTTACTGGTGCTTTACTTTTTAGGGTAAATATAATTTGGGACACCAAAAACATACCTTTGGTGAAACGACTCACCAAATTTTGGCACTGTTGCTGGGGAGCTTTAGATTTAATTTTACTATTGTTTTAATTAAATTTGTATCAAAGTTTAGTGAAAATAAAAATCATAAATTCACAAAAATATCTTTTCTATTCTCATTCCTTTTTAGCTATCTTTTTCCCTGTTTATGCTTGGTGTTTGGTTTTGTTTTGTGAAAGCCTTTAGGTGTATGAGCGGTTATCTCATGCGTTCCAATAACACTAAGTCATCAGGGTTTTTCCCAACTAACCTAGAGATCGAACAGATGTTTTTGAGGTGCTAACGAGCACTCATGACTAAACACAACCAAACCACTCCACTAGCATAGAATGAGGAAGGCAACCCAGCTGTTGTCTAAGGAGCTGGACATTAGTTAAGACCAGATGACAAATGGAACCAGAAAGCTCCACATGCTCTAGAATACCATCCACAATAGCTCCAACAATTTCAACCAGATCAGATGCCATATTTCAACCAAGGTCAGGGGCCATTCTACGCCCCTCAAGACCGACAATTCATACCAGTTCCCCTTCCTCAACAGCCACCTCCACACCGTACTCTCATGAAGTACAACCTGCCTTCGATTCATGGAGCTGATATGGGCATCGTCCATCCTCCGGTTCAGGACCAAAACTTCGAGATCAAGCCTGCTATCATGCATGTGATCTAGAACACTGTTCAATTCAGAGGCCTGCCCAACGAGGATCCCAATGCCCATCTCTCCAATTTTCTGGAGGTTTGCGACACGTTCCGTTACCACGAAGTATCCATATATGCCATTTATCTTCACCTCTTCCACTTATCTCTAAGGGATAAGGCAAACGATTGGATTAAAGGATTGACACAATGATCCATCCTTACCTGGGAGGAGCTAGCCTAGGCGTTCCTATCCAAATACTTCCCACCCTCGAAGACAGTGACACTGCAGAACAAGATCCCCAACTTCCAGCAGCATGATGCAAAATCATTATATGAATCATGGGAGCACTTCAAGGAGATGTTGCACAAATTCCCACACCACGGAATTCCACTTTGGATGCAAGTCCAAACCTTCTACGAAGGGATAACAACTAATACCAAGTACATGGTAGATGCCGCTGCTGGAGGTATGGTAACGAGGAATTCCCCCGAAGAACTCTTCAAATTACTAGAGGATATGTCTTCCAATAGATTCTAGTGGAATTCTGAGTGAGGAACACAGAAATGAGGTATGCATAATATAGATGCAACTACCATTCTAGCTACCTAGTTGGATGCTGTGTCCAAGAATATCTACACACTCAATCTAAATGGAACGTCCCAAGTACTTGTGGTGAACCATTAGGCATGTAGTGAATGTGGTGATAACCAAATAATGGGAGAATTCCAGGGTTCTGCTGGAGTACCATCGACAAGTGAGGTAAGTTATGTTGCACAAAACCGAGGGACCAACCAGTACTAGCAGTACCAGAACCCAGCATGGCATGATCAGCAAAACACATGCTGGGGATAACAACAGCAGAATCCTCTGCCCTAGCAACCGCCTAGCTACAACCAACCTCCTTATCAAAACCAATACCATAGGAAGAAACAACCCCAACAGGGCCCTTATCAACAGAAAGGGTATCATAACCCTTTCCCATAGCAGCCATGATAGCCACCACCTCCACCAGATCAACAACCTCCTTAGTAGGAGAGCACCTCAATGATAGAGGATCTTATGAACAAATTCATATCTACTATTGATACCAGGTTCCAAAATTAGGAGGCTTTAATTTGAGGCCTTGAGAACCAGATTGGCCAATTGGCAAACCAACTCTCAGGAAGGCAACCTGGTACTCTACTGGGAAACATAGAAAATAACTCGAGGGAGGAGGCCCATGCTGTCATATTCTGGAGTGGAAAAGAGCTCCAACAGAACCAACCAGCACAACCAGGTGTATCCACACCCCCTAATGATGAAGAAGGTACCAATAATATCCCCTCCCCATCCAAAAGCCCACAGAAGGAGGCTTTGTAGAATAAATGGAAGGAGGTTGAAAAAATTTTTGTACCTGCCTTACCCTTCCCAGAGAGATTGAAACAGAGAAAGCTGGCCCACCCGTTTGGAAAATTCATGGATGTGTTCAAGAAGCTGCACATAAATATCCAATTTGTAGAGGCACTGATGCAGATTCCTACTTATGCCAAATTCATGAAGGACATACTCTCCAATAGAAGAAATATGGAGGATCTGGGCAACATTGCCCTAACCAAGGAGTGTTCTGCAGTCTTCCAACACTCAATTACTCCAAAACTCCAGGATCTAGATAGTTTCACTATTCCCTATACCATTGGACCATGTGAGTTTGGGAAGGCTCTCTGTGACTTAGGGGCCAGCGTGAACCTCATGTCCCTTGGTGTTTTCAAGAATCTAGGGCTCAATTACTTGAAGCCTACCCGAGTAGCCCTTCAACTTGCTGATTGATCCATCAAAAATATGAAGGGACTACTGGAGGACGTGATGGTCAAAGTGGGTAGACTAATCCTCTCCACTGATTTCATCATCCTCGACATGGGGGATGACCAGGAGGCACCTCTTATACTTGGAAGACCTTTCCTATCCACTAAGAAGGCACTCATTGATGTGCACCAGGGGGAACTAATTTTCCAGGTAGGAGATGAGAGAGTCTCCTAGAATGTCCTCAAGGCCATCAAGAAGGCATCATTGCCCAATCATGAGGAATGTTTTGCAAAAACTACTATGGATGACCACTTAGTGGATAATCTGGTATATTATTTTATTTCTGATAAATTTATCATTCCATACATTCATTTTGAAGAAGTGCTAGAGAACTTACAATTCCTAGAAGTCCAGGGTGGCTATTATTGGGACCATTATCCACCATAAATGTCAGGTAAGAAAAGGTAAGTAGGTCAAGCTAAGAACCTAAAACAAAGGCATTTCCTAGGAGTCGACCCAGAGGATACACGCCGTGTACCACCTATACAAATGACATGTACGTTTTCCTTTTCATTTTTCTAACTATTATAAATCTATAGAGTAACTAATAAATAACCAGGGATGATGATAGTGCTGATGGTAAAGTCACTGGAGTTTATTTAAGCCATCCCTGGTTCGAATCCTCCCAGCCTACCTTCGGCACAGGGTTCCTCCTTTTTATATTTTCTTACATAGCTTGTGTAGTAAATATATATATATATATATATATATATATATATATTCTTATAAGAAATCCCATTGTGGGGATGGATTAGTTGGCCACGATCGTAACCCAGTTCCAAAAGACCTTGTTCCAATCTTGACAACTGCCCCATTTCCATCATTTAACCTTTTAATAAAATCACACGATGTGTCTTTCGATATACGTCATGTGTGCCATATTTTTTCCTTACTAAATTAAAAACTTTTTTCATATAAAGTAATTCATGCAGATGTAGTTGGCAGATTGGAAAAGTCTCGACCCTGGATCCAAAAGACCCGAGTTCGAACTCGGCTAATCTCCCTGCTTCATCCCCTTATTATATAATTAAAAACTACATGCCATGCATTTATTTCTTTTCATGTAGTATAGGCCATATAAAATAACTATATATAAATAATAAATATGGGCAGAAGTACAACCTTTTCTCCAGTGGTTGAGGGCTTCCATTTGGAGCGTCTGACCACCGGTTCGAATCTCGCCCCAAGCATAGGACCAAAGGTTGTACTTATCTTTTTCCAATTTTTAAACACACGACGTGTATTAGACCACTACATTACGTGTATAGTTTTATTTTTAAATTACGTATATATATATATATATCCATTTTTATTATTTTTAATTATTAATATTAATTATTATATAGTTTACTATAATAATAATATATATATATGTTAAAAAAAATTGTGATACATGACATGTAGTCCGGATATACACGCAGTGTACCTCAGCTATATAAGCCGTGGACACCCAGATTCATGCCGTATCACGCAATGCTTCCCCTCTTCCTGTTTCTTCTCCCGTATGATACCCAACCTCCCCACTTCCAGATCCGTCGATTTGGTTCATTTTGAGTTCTGATTTCTCTTGCATTGCGATCATTGATCAAGGTACACCCTTCTACACTCACTATTTAAAGTTATTAGAAGCGTTTAGAGTGTTTTAGGATCTGCCAACTGTTCGGCTTCCACAATACACGGGCATGAAATGAAGAACACATGCCGTGTACTTTTTTACATGACCACACATAAAATGCTTCGCAATTTAAATATACACGGTGTGTATGTTCGGCACACACCGTGTACCTTTCCCCATCATGACCGGGTATCTTTTTTCACACGGCCTCACACACCATTTTCCTATACACAACATGTGTGTTCAATACACATCGTGTATGACATTTCTTTTGGCCCATCCATGTGTAGAACTTAACACGGCCTCACACCCCATGTTCATATACACGGCGTGTGTGTTCGGTACACGCCGTGTATACAATTTCCTTCGGCAAACCCCTGTCTAGCCCCCCACACGGCCATGTTCCTCTGGTAAAGAACATGCCATGTCCGATCTATACATGGCGTGTCCTTTATTATTAGAACTGTTACAAACGTGGTCGTGTCTTTACTGATACACAACCATGACCACTTACTCTGAACACAGCGTGTATGTTCGGTACACACCGTGTATCCTTTTCTGGTCCACTTCTCTCCCTCGGCGTGTTCATCCAGAGAACACGGGATGCTACCCAGCTTGTATTACATGCCGTGTACTTTGGATGTACACACCGTGTACTTTTATTTTTCAGATTTTTCAGATTTTCTTTTCTTTTCTTTTTCTTTTGTTTAGTTCTTCTTTCTATTTTAGGATATGGAAGATCGAGATCCTTCCTGTGGGAAGCGGCCCGCCTCTTCCACTGAGGGAGAGAGGCCCATTTATCGTCGAATACGACTCCAACCTCCAATGCATCCAGACCCCGATGGTCCGATCTACGAGCTCCCTCCATTGTCCATCCTTCCACCACCCACTGCCTCAGTAGAGGCTGGACCTAGCATAGCCAATCCTTCATTACCCCATTCGGAGCCTCTGAGCACCATCAATACTTTTCCACTGGCTGCCGCACTTCCTGAGCCCTCTCTAGTAGCTGATGGCCCCACATCGACCGCCCCATCCAGCAGGCCTCCATCTACTTCAGCAGATCCACCCCCAGAGCAGCTCCTGCTACTGCACCTCCACCTGGACTAGGACATGAAAGTGTTCCCTACCCCTGCATGGTATTCTCGATCACCGACCTGACACATGACTAGGTCCGACGTTTCTCTCACCGGCCGATTCCGTTGAGTGGCCGCTACCTCGACAGCAGCATCCCACATCAGCTTGGTATTTGGGGATAGTTAGAGGATCTCTATGGACACACTCCATTGCTTGCTATTTTCCAGTTTAGCACTTCTATATTCCAAAATTTATTTTTGGAGTTCGCTGCCTCGTTTGAGTTCGATGGAGCTAAGTACCGGGAGACACCTAGTGATGCGGTACCCATGGTTCGGTTCTGGCTGGGAGGTCACCGATTTTACCTCACCATGACAGAGTTCGGACAAGGGTGTGGTTTCTACCCCCATCCCATCACCCACCCCCTGTTTTTTTCCCTAACCAGGCCCGAGCGCTCTGAACTCATTTCCATGTGGCGGGATATTGTTGGGCCTGACCATCTCTACACCCCTACCTCATAGAAGAGTACCCTTATCACCAACCCCATCCTTCGTTTTACCCATCGATGCTTCAGCGCCATTATTTTCCCCAATCATGAGGATGTGGGGGTCATGAACAGTTGTGACATGGATCTCCTTACCTGTGTCATCCGGCAGGACTACCCGGACCTCCCTTACCTCTCCGCCTCCTACTTCCATGCCATGTTTACCGGCCGTCAGGGCAACCTGGACGACGGGTTTTATGCCACTCACCTTGCCCACCACCTTGGGGTTTTTGAGCCTTCTTTACCTCATGACCTATTAGGTTCACCCAAGAAGATGGACTATCTCATGCTTATTCACATGGGATTAGTCCAGAAGGAGGGGGTGCCTACATCCTTGCCTAGGATCCACCACGCCCACCTACTGACCCTCCTTCCCCAGCTGATTCCCCTGCTCCTCCTTCCCCACCCCCTCCAGTTTCCCCACCTCAACCACCTTCTTATGAAACCAATTCTTCTATCCTTCCTTCTTCTCTACCACCACGAGCCCCACCTACCCCCGCACCCTCGGTCTGTCTCTCCCTTTCCCTCCGACTTGATACGATCGAGCAACAGTTAGTTCGTATCGACCACCGCCAGGACCGCATGGAGCAGCTTTTGGGGCTTATTGTTCAGTATCTTGGTATTCCTTTTCCCCTGCCCCTTGCCTCTACCTCGGTTCCTGGCCCTTCTACTGCAGCTCCACCGCCCTTCACTGCCCTGGCCATGAATTCTGTTCTCCTATCTACTATGGGCCTCACTGCTGCTACTCCTGCTACCACCACTTCTGCTAGTCCAGATAGTGATGCCAAGCCTCATATTCCGAGTCCCTCACCCACGACTCCTACTTATTCATCTTCCCTTCCAGATGCAGAGTCTGAGCCCCCCGCTTCCACGACTCCTAAGCCGTCTCTACCAGCTGGTTCTGTACTAGATGCTGCCTCTTCTGAGGCGACCCCCTGAATAGTTTTGCGACACATGCTTTTCATTGTATATATATTTTTGTGATATCTTGTGCCAATGTATGTTTTGTATGATTGCAGTGTTATCTTTCTCCAACCATCATAGGTACTCTGGCATGTTTTGAGCTGCACTTTTCCACCACCTCCCGTTTTTCTTCGCCTAGCCACGAGGGGAGTATTATTTTTCCATTGTTTACTTTTATTTCTTGGTTTACTTCTTTCATTACTTCCCCTCAGTCTGGTCCACTATTATGTCCCCACCTTCACTTATTGCTCTTTTTGGGCACTTGGTGGACTGAGTGCGATATTCAGTAGGGGGGGGGGGGTGTATCTCGACCTCTTTAGTCTTTGCCCTTTTCAGATTCTAGGAGATGTCATTATTAGATGATATATTTGAAAACATGAAGACATTTTTGGTTAATCATATTTTTAAATAATAATCTGAAAGTGATTTTTTAAAAAAAATGCATGCTTATTTTGGTTCTTAAGTATTTTAAAATGATTGATGATATAATTTAAATTACAACTTGTAATCCTTGGATAATTACATCGATTATACTAATCAATTATTTTGCAAGTCATGACCTGATTGTCTCTTTATTTATTTTTCCCACTCCCAAGAAGTATTCTAAACCCTTTGTCATATTATTTCTAATACCCTCTTTCTTGAAATATTATTAGAATATACATAACTACCATAATTTGCAAGTTTTATTTTCGAAACATGAGGAATTTTTGAATTACATTAAAATGACTGAGGAATTAGATTGTTTTAACCCCATTATCTTGAGCCTACCCTACATCTTATCTTCATGAAGCCCTTAGAGACCATGAATAGACTTTATACGAAGCCATATTACAAGCCTATTTCCCTTCCTACCCTAATTATTTTATTATTTTGCATGATTATTTATTTGAGATCAAAAGAAGGGTTTGGAAACACATGGTATAATTTCGTGAATTGTCAAGAAATTAAGTATGGGGGAGAGCCTCTTGATCAGTTGGGGTGAAAAGGGTTCCAAACCTCTATTTTTGGACATTCTGAAAGGTTCCCTTTGTGGAATAAAAAAAAATGGTACAAACAAAGGGGCCTTATACACACTTGTTGGTTTGTGACTTTTACTCAACTAAAGAATATGGCAGTGATGAGATCATTTGATAAAGATTGTTGAGGATGTTTTTACATTGAGTTTAATTTTGAACATCATGCATTGTTATTTAAGATTTTAGCCTCCTTTTTCAAGCCTCAAATTTATTTTTCAAATCTTTACCTACCAACCTTTAGCCACAGAAACATCTGATCCTTACTGAAAATCCCTCAGGAGTTTTGTTAGTCAAATTTTCTAAAGTGGAGAACTAAAATTCTCACAAAACTATGGATAGAGTGTATAGATTTTTGATTGATCAAAACTCTGATTAAAAGAATCTTGAGTGTGAGTAAGTTATCAGTGAGGTAAATCATCAAGTGGCTTGCGTATTTTTTAAAGGTTGAAACATGTTTTAAAAGAGGATGATAGTAGTTAGTTGAATTATATATGAGGAATGATTAGACTATCTCCTGGATTGAAACTATTTTGTATTATTTTTGAAATTTTCTCCCATCACTTGTTATTTAAATTTATGATTAACTAAAGTTATCCCTTTTAAAATATAGATTCTTTTAATTAGATGTTGAGATTTTATTGAGGGCAAGAAAATGACTAAGTATGGGGGAGTTTGATACACCCAATTTGTGTATACATTTTCATATACTCTATTGAAAAATAAGAACAAGTTTTCAGAAATTACCTACTGATTAGAGAACAAATACTTTCATTTTGGTGATCTTGTTCATTTCCAGGAGGTTTATGGACAAATACACAAAACAGAGAAGAACAAAGAAAAACTTTACAACTACACGGTGTGTACTTATATACACGCCGTGTACATTCAAGCTCAGACATGGGTTGATCAGGAAAAGTATATTCCCAAGTAACCAGAAGCCGGTACTTTCCATGTTCATACTATACATGCCATGTGTACCATTCAAGAAGTGTTTGGTGGGTTAGAAGAGTCTACACTCCCATGTGGCCGGCTGAAGGGGACACACCATGTTCCACTAATACATGCTGTGTAAACACTTATAGAAGTGGTTGGTGGCTGAAATATGAGGCTACACGCCATGTATGGAGGCGCTACACGCCGTGTACATTCACCTACCAGGTAACGCCATGTTTCAAGTCAAAGACGACGTGTTAGGCCGTCTACCAGTGGGGAAAAAGAATCCAAAAACGTGTTGACGGAAGTACATGATGTGTACTTTTGATACACGCTGTGTACTTATTTTTTCTATAAAAAGAGGCCTTGGACTCTAGATAAGAGGGTGAATGTTGGAGGAGTGTGTGGTAATATTGTGTGGAAGCTCCGAAGGAAAGACGCTCTACTTTTGTACTACCGTCATTCCATCTACCGAAGAATCATTCTTTTTTCAAAGTTCCAAGCATGATTTTATCAGATATCAATAGTTTTGTGTTTATCATTTTCAATATGTGTAAATAAAAACCCAGTGTGTTGGGGTTGTGGAAGATGATGAGTTATAATGAATTAAGTTGCTCTGAATGTGTTTATTTTAATAATAACTTCTTATTCTTCTTAAATCACTTCATATTATCACCAGAAATTCTATACCAGACCAAGGGAAGAATTTTCAGGGATTCAAAAGAAGAATAATGACGAATAAATCCATGACCATTGGAAGTATCCGTCATCTCAAAATGGACTAAGCGAAATAAAGAGTTGTTAAAGACTAACTACCCAACCAAGGAGTTAGTTTCTTTAGCTCTAAATATAAATCTTACCAGACCAAGGAAAATTTATTACAAATTAATCCCAGAGAGTTGGATTATTATGAAAAACACAACCTCATAAGAAAATTGATTTAATAATCAACTTATCACAAACAACCAACCAAAATCGACTATAAATTTAGAAGATTTCACTAAAAACAAAAATAAAAACTAAATTAAGCAAGATAAAATAACCTCATAGTTCCCTATAGATCGAAACCTTACTGGTGCTATTCTTGTTAGGGTAAATATAATTTGGGACAATGAAAACATACCTTCGGTGAAACGACTCTCTAGTATCACATAAAATTTCTTTTAATTCTTGAATTTGTAGCTTCCTATTCTTACCTGCATCTGAAAGATTCATATTACATTATTTAACAGACCAATGTGCATGGTGTTATACCTCTACTGGGAGGTGACAATCCTTTCCAAACACAATCCTATATGGTGAAATTCCTATTGGGGTTTTAAAATCTGTACGGTATGCCCAAAGTGCATCATCCAAGCGCAAACTCCAATATTTCCTATTAGGTTGTACTATTTTTCCAAGATTCTCTTAACTTCCTGATTTGAGATCTCTACTTTTCCGTTAGTTTGGGGTGATATGAATTGGAAACTTTATGATCAACCACATACTTACAAAGAAAATTTTTCATGTTGTGATTATCAAAATTCTTCTGAGATTTAGAGAGTCTTTGGGGGAAAGGAAGAGGAATGGATTTTTCATTTGAATCATCAATGATAACTTGATTACCCTTTTTGTCTGGTTTTTTATTACTTGAAATTTTTTAGTGTTGGGAAAGAGATTTTTCAAGAGGGGGACCTACCTGTTGTGAAGAATCAGTAGAAGGAGATACTTCTTTACCACTACAAAGTGTAACTTCACATACATTACCTTTTCCCTTCATATTGGCAATGGGTTGGGATGTTAGTTTTCCATAACCTTGCATATTAAGATCACCAATGGTGTTTTCCAATTACCCTACTTGAGTTTCCAGGTCTTGAATAGCTGATTGTGTGGTTTTTTGGAACTAGAGGTTTTTTGATTCCATTTTCTTCACCATGACCTGGATGCTTGGTTCAAATTTGGGAGAAGGAGGAGGATTATTCTAATAAGTTGAGGGATAAGAAGATTTCATTCCTTGGCCTTGTTGATACCAATTTTTCTTGGGGTAGATCGGGTTTCCTCCTTGTTGGTATTGGGGTTGTGCTTGCCACCCATGGATTAGATGCGGCCTGAATTGTTCTTGCTTGAAGGGAGGTGCTTTTTGGAATATATGCCCCGGGAACAGGGATGCACAAGATTCAGGTGAATCTTGAAGTTGTGGGCACTGGTCAGAAAAATGAGTATTGTCAGAACAAATACCACAATTTAATGAAACATGAGGAGATTGTGAGTTACCTTGTGCTTGAGATAATTGCCTTAGAAGGGTATGCATTTCATCAAGTTTATTATCTAAATTTTGTTCTAGGGATGAATGAATTACCTCATTAACTCCTTGGGTTGGTGCAATAGCTCGTGTACCAAATTGTTGTGCATTTAGAGCCATATTGGATATTAATTCACGAGTGGCGAAATGAGTTTTATCAAAAAGGGCACCACCAACTGCAACATCTATCATTACACAATCCATGGGGATGAGTACCTCATAGAAGTATTGGATTAATAGTTGTTCACTAATTTGGTGGTGGGGGAAGCTTGAGAAAAGTCTTTTGAATCTCTCCCTATATTCATTAAGGGTCTCTCCTTGTGATTTCCTAATACCACAAATTTATTTCCTAATTGATACTATTTGGGAGACAGGGAATAAATTCTCTAAAAAGAGTCTCTTCAGGTCATTAGAACCCCCAATTGTGTTAGGAATATAGTATAGCCAATCTTTGGATACACCATCAAGGGATAAAGGTAAGACCCTAAACTTAATTAGGTCCTTATATAAATTTTGGGGTTTCATGGTGGATCACACTATGTGAAACTCCTTAAGGTGTTTATAAGGATCCACACTGGGAAGACCATAGAATTTAGGAAGAAGGTGGATGAGGCCTGATATCAGCTCAAAGTTGGTTTCTTCTTCGTGATATTGGATGAACACAAGTTGTTACTCCACATCTGTGGTGGTCAGTTCTTTTAAGGTTCGATTATTTGTAGCCATGTTTTCTTGGGTTTGATTGGGTTCAATTTTTGATTGGTTTATGGCCACTTAAGGTTCCAAAAGGGGTTCCTTAGTGTTAATTTATTGAACTTATTTAGATTCCTTTATTTTTTAATGGAGTGATTTTTCAATTTCAGGGTCAATTTCAAGTAGTGTTTCTTTACTAGATCTTGTCATGCAACAATGATGTCCAGTTTGACTGATTGATTGATTGTTGTTTTTTTTGTTTTTTTTTTGAAATTTTTTTATGGAAGATGAATGAAATAAAAATACTTAATAAATTAAAGGAGGAGATAATAGAGAATTTTATACTACAAAATTAGATAGAGATATGGAGAATAAGAAGAATGAGAGAGAGGGGAAGAACACACAAAACAACCAAAAATAAAAACAAAAACGAAAATAAAAACAATAAAATTGGGGTGGGGTATTGAAATAAGTAATAATTAAGAAGTAAAATAAAAAAATTAAAGGAAATAAAGAAAAAAAATGATCTTGTATCCACAGAAATGATTCCAAAATTTTATCACGTTATCGAGCACGTCAAATTGGTTGTTTAGTTTCATCTAGAATTTCTGTAGTATAGTAGCAACCCTAGGCCATCTCTCAATGAAGCCTTATATCATTAATTGAAAAAGACAGTTTTGATTATGAAAATATAAGGGTAATGGGATTTAATAAAACTTGGGGTTTTATGATTAAATATTATAATAGAAACACTAAAGTGATTAAACAAAGTTGAAATGAACAAGATTAATTAAATGCGATCAACCTAGGGGAGTATCGTGATGCTCATCCTTCATCGCTTCAAGAGATAGGGTTATGATATTTTAATCCCTAGTTTATAACACCTATAACTAGGATGTTAATGAGTTTATACTAGGATACCTCCAAGCGTTCAGTTGAAAACACATTATGATTCACCTGATACCACCGATGATTAGGTGATTTATGTTCGACTTCAAAATCGAAACTCACCAAGGAAACACACACAGAACTCGATGAACTATCTAGGCTTGTATTCTATTTAAATGTGTTACCATGAATTTAAAGTACATGTCCATTATAGTGTTTATGTAAGTTCAATTGAACAATATGCACCACACAAACACTACAATTGAAAGGGGAAGAATAAGTGGTGAACGATGTGTGAAACATCACATGAATGTGTACACCTAAGAACGATCATATGAGTCGAGCATGATATAACATTACATAAATCAATTAAATAAAAATATAGGATAAAGAGAAAAAATATACAAACCTGGAATTAAAAACACCATTCAAATATTGCAACATTAAGCTCAGGATTTACAACAAGTTCCTCCACAGGTGATCACAAGGGGTTTAGAAACCCATGGGAGGGGAGGAAGAGAAAGAGGTGGAGGTAGAAGTTAAAATGGACTCCATAACTTAAAATATTGGTGGAAGGACTCCTTTGGGACTCCAAAATGGAATCACCTTGACTCTGGTTCAAACTCCAAAATAGGGTGCCCAGGGTGTTCTTTTATAGTCAAACTGGAAGGTGGTTTTGAGCACACAGATTGTGTAAAACCAATTGGATCATAATTTCTGGAAACTAGATAGTCGAATCTCCAATTAGACAAAAATAGAACGTTGTAACACCACATCAGGAATATCTCCAATGAAAGTTTGGATCTATTTGTACAATCACAATAGGATATATTGATAAAATACAAAACACATTTTTTGACTTGTTCATATTTGATTCCCTAGACAGATCAGTTAGAATGTTCATTTTAGATGCTGAATGGGGCTTGGGTTCCTTCTTATGAAATGTAGCCCATTAAATTTTGGACCATAAAAAAAGTTCAGCTCATTTGAATACACATTTTAGTAGTATAATGCATTTTTAGTCCACTGGTGTGCTTGAATGATGTGCAGATTGGCTCATTTTTCTTTGACTTCATCATGGGTCCTCCAAATCACCCCCAAATACAATATAATTATAAAAACAAGTAACATTTACCTTTTTAATAGTGTTAAACACAAAATAATTGAATCAAAAATGGAGTAAAATCTGTTATTATACTTGTAATTTTTAATAAAAAACCAGTTTAATACATTGGTATAAGGGTGAAATAAAATAGTGAATCATGGTACGATCACCACCGTATCCTTGAAATAAATACATTTGGATATATTAGAAACTGAAAATGATTTTATAATAAATTAATATTTGAATCTCTTCCAAAAGTTCCCCTCACCTATCTTATAAAAGGGAACTTCCCCTTCTCTCAAATTTACACCTCCAAAGCCATTTGGATTAGCCAACCCCTGCTCAAATATCCTCCCAAATACCATAACTTCATCCTATAGGCCTTAATTTTATCATAAAGAAAACCTAAGTAGAACTTTTTTTCAAATAAAATGGAATCACCTGAAGAAGTGGTAATTATTTTATCACCGCTTTCAAAGTTCTTTTCTTATTCAACTTCCTATTTCTTTGTTGTTTCAATAATAAAATAATAACTCCAGTACCATATACATTATAAGATGTTATTATAAATATGGCACAACCATATTCATTATTATATCAATCATACGAATGACAAAGTCACCATACGTGCGTACGTACAGCTTACCGTCTCAACATCATGGTGTAGTTTGTTATTCAACACTTAATTATTTGGATGAGTATAATAATGAGTATATTTTATGTAAATAATAAATATAAAATGTTAATTATTATGTAAATATAATATACCATACAATTACATACTATTTCAGCATCAATATAATGATATTCTCTCTTGTGCGTACGTACGGCTTATAGTCTCCACGACACGATGATATTTCGTTCCTCATCATAACCATTCAAGAATAATTTTCATTTGATGATTAAAAATAATTTTTAATAACTTAATATAATTATATATATGAATAAAATACATCCTATCCATAACAAACATGACATATGTAACAAAACATATAAAGGAAAACAAATCAGTTAACACCCAAAACAATGATACTACTAAAATATTATTAACAAAACAATATTAGAGGATCATATATGATGTAATATTTATGTATGTGGTTCTTATATAATTTAATAAAAATGATTTAACTATTATACATCAGGTTAACGTACCCTCAACTAAGTAAAAGTACAAGATAATGGTTAATTTTAAAATCTCTTCATTATTTAAGGTTGTTTATACGTAAGTATCTACTGGGACTTCTTTATCATCCACATCTGTGTTCCTTAAAAATGCATTTCAAAACATTTTTACTATTTACCAGACTATGGGTTAAATTCATTTATACATTTTTTTTATTTTTATAAAATGTTTTGAAATGAATATTTCCATCATTTTCCAAATAAGGTACTTTATGACCTTTTGGAAAAATTAAGGAAAGAATATTTTTTTAACTTATACAGAAGGTGTAGCTATTTTCTGCCATTATAAAACCTTCAAAGCTTCCCTTAAAATATTATATGAATATTTTTAAAATAAATGTTTACTTTTATAATTATTAAACTATTAAACGATTTCAAAGTATAAAGATATATTTCTCTCAAATAGTTTTTATATTGATTTCATCTATGTCAACATCCTTTGTTGGATTTTATACTTGTTTAAAGTTGATTTATTATGATACAATATTTCATATTGTATTGAAGATTTTGTGATATGTTTGATTATAGATGTGCTATTTTTATATCATTCATTGTCTATGGTTAAAGTATTAATATTTCGTATGCAAGTTTTAATATGAATGTTTATGTTATGTTTCACCCTTTTCATATTAGGAATGCATTGGATGTAGTAAGTGATGGGAGAAGCCTGCTATAGCCCCTCTATGAATCAGTAGGTCTCATGAGACAAACTAGTGTCTTGGAACAAGGCCTTGAAAATATTTTTATTTATAATCTTGGCATGAGGTCTTGAATATGTGGTTATGATATCTGGCATTATGCATTCCATCATTACGAGATTAGATATTTATTTTACGTGTGATTATTCGTATAGTATAATATCCATGTGAATAAGTAAATGACATTATTTGATTTATCTTTTCCATATTATCTTGAAGTTTATGTTTAAAAGGCTTGTGTTTTAGTTTTATACATTGGATTAAATGTTTATGCTTATTTATGATAGTTTTTGCTATATTTTTATCCTTACTGAGCATCTAAGATCACCCCTTTATTATGTCATATTTTTCCCAGGATTAAAAGAAGTATATTATAACTGACCTGTAGGAATAGTCTAAGGGATATGAGTGTGTTCAAAGGAGACACAATGTTACGTTTTCATTTTATAATGTATTGTAAAACTTATGTATGTATCTAGTACTTCCAAGGCTAATCAAATGACCGGTCTTTCAGGAATTGATCTCTTGTGATCATACCAATGTTATGTAATAATATATTGAATCTGTGTAACTAGGGTCAGAGAATTACATTTGGTATCATAGGAAGTTTAGTACAAACCTTGTAAACTAGATTTAGAAAAAAAAACTCTTATTAGAGAACATTACCCTAAGATAGACTTTGAGGATTAGTATAGAAGAACATCTATTTTTTTTTGTTAATGTAGATATTATGTGGGTTTTCCAAGAAATAAATCCATGACTGGATAATACAAGTGGACATGGTTCTGGTATAGATGTACCTAGGAGTGAAAACTCTAACAAAGAGTTTCGGGCTTTACCCAGTGTATCCTGGTACATGACAATGAGCCTTACTGCGCACCTGGTTTGACACTCCTAGGGGATATGATTTGGACAATTCAAATTTTCTTTTCAAAACATTATAAAGGATTTATGAGTAAATAATTCCCTAAAGAAAACATTTTTATGATTATGGATTATATGTATAAACTTTTCAATTTATGTTAAGTATTTTACAAGTTTGGAATTCTGTATTGTGATTCATAAACTAATCTAGTGCATGTCATTATTTAGAAATGGTGCCTAGTGGAAGGAATGGAAACAGTATCAACACATGTAATCCATGTAGGAATTTCCCTCCTATTCAAGATAATTATAGTGTAGTTGGTGATGCAACTGGTACTGAACATATTATAACCATATTGGGACAACTCACTTTGGTTATGAATAATAACCTTAACCGTATGGAGAACCCTGATCCACAATGTGGAGGATCAATGTTAGAAAACTTCATGAGGAAGGAAACACCAACATTCAATAGGACTACAAATCCATTTGTATCTGATCAATGTATAAGTTCCTTAGATAAAATATTTTATGCTTTGGGGAGTAGCAGAAGGGAAAATGTTTTTGTAGAAGTTTATCGCCTCTCAAGAGATGCAGATCAATGGTGGTCATTAATTCAAAACACAAAAAAGGATGAAGAAGTATTAAATATGGAATGTATGGAGTTTATATTTTCTTAGAAAAATATTTTACTTGTGAACATCAAATAGATATTAAAAGGAAATTTCTGAGTTTGAGTCAAAAGGAGGATGAGAATTTCGCAAAGTATGAGGCGAACTTTACAAGGTTAGCAAAACATACTACATATTATATAGGTAACCCAAGAAGTAAGATTGATTGATTATTTTATGTGTTAAAACCATTTATCTATTGGTCATTTGTCTTATAATCCTTCTCGTCGTACGAAGATATAGTCTCATGTTCTATAAAGACCGAAAAGTAATTCTCTAAGTATTATGGCTTGAAAGTGAAGCAAGAGAAGAAGAGATCTACTGAACACTCTGGAAAAGTAAATAAGGGGGAGAATAGAAAAGTTGAATTTCAATCCTGTAGTAATTGTGGGAAGAAACACCCTAGTACATGCCTAAAATGGATGGGAGTTTGGTACAAGTGTGGAGAAAAGACCCCCAAGCTTGTGATTGCATGGGGAAGAAAGAGGCTGTCGATGTTCAATGATACAATTCTAAAGAAATGGGGAATTATGTAAATGAATATCCTAAGAGTCAAGGATACTTACCACAGAAAAGGCCAAGGGAGCAAGGCCAAGCTTATGTGATCACAACTGCTGAGGTTGAAGCTCTGAATGACATGGTGGAAGGTACTTTAATTGTTTCCTCAAAATTAGACAATGTTTTATTTGATTATAGATCATTGCATTCTTAAATATCTTCCTAGTTTTCCAAGAAAATTAGATATTTCCAATTTGACTTAATAAGGGAGTTGTCAGTCAAAACTCTTAAGGGAAGTATCATATCAATAAAGTTTTTTCAATCAGTTACCATTATGGAATATAAACATGCTTTATCTATTGATCTTATTGTCATTCCCATGATTGAATTTGATATAATCCTCAGTATGGATTGGATTTTGGACCATGCTATGAAAATTTATTATAAGAAGAAGGAGGTTAAATTTTTTGATGATGATAAGGAATCCCTTATCTTTAGATCAGGAACATCACCATCTGGTTCTCATATAGATCCACCCTCATTAGCTCTACTAAATTCAATTATTGGGGAGGAAGAGAGTAAAATAACTATGGGTGAGGAAAGGAATATTCAAATAGAGTATGTACCTATTGTGCATGAATATATTGATATGTTTCTAGAGGATTTACATGGATATCCTCCAGAATGTGAAATTGAGTTTTCCATTGAATTAATTCTTGGTTCAAGACCCATATCAAAGACCCCATATAGAGTTAACAATGTGGAATTAGTGGTACTAAAGAAACAACTAGAGGAATTCAGTAATGAAGGATTTATTCGACCTAGTGTTTCTCCATGGGGATCCCCTATTATTTTTGTAAAGAAGAAAGATGGATCTATGAGGATGTACATTGAATAGAGGGAGATAAATGCTATAACAATAAAGAACAAGTATCCCTTACCTCGTATTGATGATTTATTTGATCAAATTCATGGATCTCAATATTTTTCAAATATTGACCTTCAATCTGGATACCATTAGCTGTGCATGAATAAGGAAGAAATTCCAAAGACAACATTTCTAACCAGGTAAGGGTATTATGAGTTTACAGTAATGCCTTTTGAACTGACTAATGCACCCTCTATTTTCATAGATCTAATGAATAGAGTTTTCAAGGAGTATCTTGATAAATTTGTAGTGGTATTTATTAATGATATCTTGGTATACTCCCAAATCTATGAAGATCATGAAAATCACTTGCGTACTATTCTGAAAACTCTTAGAAGAAATGAATTATATGGGAAGTTTAGCAAGTGTGAATTATAGCTTCAAGAGATGTCTTTTCTTAGCCATATTATCTCTAAGGATGGAATCTATGTTGATACTTCAAAGATAAGGGAAATCCATGAATGAATAGCATCGATGAGTATAAATAAGGTACACAATTTTATTGGTTTAGCAGGTTACTATCGTCATTTCATCTATAATTTTTCCCGATTGGATAACCCATTAAACAAGCTCACAAGTAAAGGGGTTAAATTTGTTTGGAAAAAAGATTGTGAAGAATGTTTTGAAGTATTTAAGAGAAGATTAGTCAATCCTTCTATCTTGACTCTACCATTGGGGAATGATGGGTTTGTTATTTATAGTGATGCTTCAAAGAAGGGACTTGGTTGTGTCCTTATGCAGAATGATAGAGTTATTGCCTATACATCACGACAGATACAAATTCATGAACAAAACTACCCAACTCATGATCTTGAGTTAGTAGCTTTAATCTTTTCTCTGAAGTTATAGAGACACTATCTCTATGGTGAAAATGTGAGATATATACTGATCACAAGAGTTTGAAGTATATTTTCTCATATAAAGAACTCAACATGAGGCAAAGGTGGTGGCTCAAACTACTCAAGGATTATGATTTCACAATACACTACCACTAGGGGAATGAGAATAAGGTGGCAGATGATTTGAGAAGAAATGATCATGGAGTTTTGAACAAGATTAGAGTTGAAAGGGATCCTATGTTCATAGATCAAGTGAAGACGGATATGGGAATAATCATAGAAGGTGAAACATCAATACCTTTTCAAATGATTGCCAAACCATCTTTACTAGAAAGGATAAAAAGTTCTTATACTGATGATGAGGAGTTTCAAAAGAAAATTAAAGCTGTGAATGATGGGATATTGATTGACTTTGTATATGAAGATGGAATTTTGAAATTTAGGAAGAGGCTTTGTGTTCCCGATATACCTGATTTGAAAAGGGAATTGTTAGATGATGCTGATAGCTAAAATTTCTCTATACACCATGATAACACTAAGATGTATAGAGATTTTAAGGAACATTTTTGGTGGGTCAACATAAAGAGGGAGATTGATGATTATGTGTTAAGATGTATGGTTTGTCAACAGGTGACGGCTGGAAGACAACATCCTAGAGGAGTCATGTAACCTCTTCCCATACCTGAGTGGAAATGGGGTGATATTACAATGGACTTTGTCATGGGGCTACCAAAGACTCCTAGAAGGAATAATGAAATATGGGTTATTGTTGATCATCATACCAAGTCAACACATTTTATTACTATAAGAGAAGATTTTCCACTTGAAAGTTTAGAAAGTCTATATATTGATGAAGTTGTAAGACTTCATGGTGTACCCCTATATATTTTTTCTGATCGTGATCCTTGCTTGGCATTAATATTTTGGAAAATTCTTCAGAAATACCTAGATAATGAACTTCAGTTGAGCACTTCCTACCACCCTCAAACTGATGGACAATCGAAACAGACTATTTAAACCTTAGAAGAAATTTTGAGATCTTTCTCACTTTACTTTCAAGGTATGTGATATTAGTATTTACCTATGGTAGAATTTTACTATAACAATAGCTTCTATTCAAGTATTCAGATGGCACCATATGAAGGGTTATATGGAAAGAGATTTCACAAAATAACTTGTTGGGATGATATTGGTGAAAGAAAACTTGTAGGCCTAGAAATTGTTGAGGAAACAATAGAAAAAGTGAAGATTATCCAAACCCACATCAAAGTAGCTCAAAGTAGGAAAAACATATATGCTGATAACTGAAGGAAGGATTTGGAATTTCAAGTAAGAGATCATGTTTTCTTGATGGTATCACCATGGAAGGGTGTTATACATTTCGGTAAGAAGGGTAAATTATGTCCCAGGTACATCGGACCTTTCAAAATTCTAGAACGAATTGGAGTTTTAGCTTACCATTTGTCAATGCTGCCAAGTCTCTCCAAAGTTCATGATGTGTTCGATGTATCACTGTTTAGAAAATACATTCCTGACCCAACGCATGTACTCACCTATGAAGAAATAGAATTGTAACCAGATATGCCTTATTAAAAAGAGCCTATCAGGATTCTTGATACTAGAGAGAAAGTGTTGAGAAACCGGATGACTCATATGGTAAAAAATATTTGGAGAAACTATAAAATGGAAGAGGCAATGTGGGAACCTAAGGAACTTATGATGAAGAACCAACCAAATATTTTTATGCAATAATATTCTAGAAATTAATAGGATGAAATTATTTGGAGGGAAGAATGTAACACCTCAAGCTTCCACGATATGCTTCTCTTTGAATAATACAATAGCTTGCACTACACGTAATCCCAAGTTCTAGCACACCACGACCAATCAAACTAGTCGTTTAAAAAGAAGTTATGAATAGTAATACCCACTTTTGAAAATTTATAAATTTTATTTTTCAAAATGTACTTATTTTTTGGTTTCAGAATATCAAAAGTATATTAGGGTTAATTTTTGCTACTTTTCTAATAAATTTCATATTTTGATGAATAGAGAAAAATACTAAATTTTAATTATCTTTTTAATTTAAATAATTTATAGTGTTAAATTGTACATTTCTAGTGATTTTAAAGTATAATTAGATTATATTTTTGTCATTTAATATAATTTAGGTCATTGGATGTAATTTCACATTTAAATTGTATATAAAAACATGTTAATCTTTTGATAGTTTTACTTCTTAAAAACCCACTTTTTGGTTTTGACAACAAAATTTAATTTTAAATTAATTACTGAAACTTACGTGTTTTGAATTTGTAAAATTGGATTCCATATTTGGAATCATAAGGTTCAAATTTTGTAAATAGTTACCTTTTATTTTTTGGACATTATGAATATTAACTTCAGTAATTATTTTATTTACCATGGTTAAAGGGTAAATCTGGTAAATAAGGGTACAAAATAATATTATAATTATATTAAACATACATAAAACTTGTATTAATATAATTTTATGAGATATTTCAGACCATGATATTCCTTGGGTCTATTTTGGGACCCCATGGAGCCACTTGTATGTGAAAATGACATTTTATAAGAATGAATTCAAAGTACAAAAAAATGTAACATAAACATGTGTCTTTCACTAAAACAATATTTATATGAGGTTATATAATTTATATATTAGACTATAAATAGTAATTATAAATCTAAAACTATTTCCTATATCATGATATTTTATTGAAAAGTTTTATACATAAAATAAATATATTTATTTATGACACAATAGTTATGCAATAATTACCTTATTAATGAAAGATTAAAAAAATTGATATTATAAATATTGAAATAAATGTAAATTGAAACTCTTGAGTCCATCCAAAAATTTTATAGGTGAATATGGTATGTTATGGTTGATTCAATTTATTGTGTTCTATGTAATCAAGTTGTTATGACTTTCAAAGAAATCAAAAACTAAATAGTGTCAAAATTGACATAAATGAGTTTTTAAACAAATACTATTTTATTAAGTGATATAATATTCCAAAAACTATAAGATTAGGACAAAGTAGATAATGTTATATATATAATTAATGAACCACTTGAGTTTAAATTGGTATTTTATAGTAACTATATTAACTATGTAGTATAAAAATACAAGAAGATATAGTAAAAGTTAAACTATTTAAGTAAGAGTTAAATCTAAAAGAGAAGGTTAATATGGTGTCCTAAACTTGTCTAAAACATATTGTTTGTGAGTATTTAGACCAATACTAACCTTATACTCTAAATAAATCCATTTTAAGTTATTATAAACCGAAAATTATTTTATAATAAATTAATATTTCAAGCTCTTCCTAAAGTTCCCTCACCTCTCTTATAAAAGGGTACTTCCCCTTCTTTCCAATTCAAACCTAAAAATCCATTTGTCTCAGCTAAAACATGATACAATATCCTAAAAACTACCATAAATTCAACCTATAGGCCTTACTTTGATCATAAATCTAACCTAACGATCTTTTTTGTTAAAATCAAAAGGAAGCGCCCAAAGAAGAGGTAATTATTTCATCACCTCTTTCAAAGTTCTTTTTTTCTTCCACTTCCACTTTATTTGTTGTTTCCATAATAAATAATAATTATAGTACCTTCTATATACTGAGATGTTATTATAAATATTTCATAACCACATTCATTATTCTATCCATCCTATGAATGACAAAGTCACTATACGTGCACGTATGTACGACTTACCATCTCCACGTCATGGTGTTGTTTTTTATTCAACACTTAATTATTTGGATATGTATAATAATGAGTATAATTGATGTAAATAATAAATATAACATATTAATTATTATTAAAATATAATATACCATCCAATTACATACAATGTCACCATTAATATAATGATATTGTCACTTGTGCGTACGTACAACTTACCATCTCCACGATGCGAAGAAATTTTATTCCCCATCGTAACCATTCAAGAATAAATTTCATTTGATGATTAAAAATATTTTTTAATTACTTAATATCATTCTGTATATGAATCAAATACATCCTATCCAAATCAAACATGACTTATTTAACAAAACATATAAATGAAAACAAATTAGTTAACACCCGAAACAATGATACTACTGAAATATTATTAACAAAGCAATATTATAGGATCATATACGATATAATATTTATGTATGTGGTTCTTGTATAATTTAATAACAATTATTTAACTATTATAAAAGAGGTTAACTT
Organism: Viscum album; assembly: GCA_963277665.1. NCBI lineage: Eukaryota > Viridiplantae > Streptophyta > Magnoliopsida > Santalales > Viscaceae > Viscum > Viscum album. Next base: position 1,527,417,622 of record OY728135.1, on the reverse strand, counting down.
ACCCTCAACTAAGGAAAATTACAAGGTAAGGGTTAATTTTACAATCCCTTCATTATCTGAGGTTCTTTATATGTAAGTACATACTGAGAATACTTTATCATACACATCCGTCTTCCTTAAAAATGAATTTCAATTTTTTTACTATTTCCTATAATATGAGTTAAAGTCATTTATACCCTTGTTTAACTTTTTAAATTTTTTTTTGAAAGTAATCTTTCCGTCATTTTCCAAACAAGGTACTTTAAGAAATTTTCAACAAATTAAAGAAAGAATTTTTTTAACTTATATGGTGGGTGTGGCTATTTTACACCATTATAACACCTTTAAATATTCCCTTACTATATTATATGAATATTTTCAAAATAAATGTTTTTTTATAATTATGTGTAACGACCCAAAGTTTCATTAATGGAAAATCCCTCTTGATATTATTAAATGTTTATTTATATAAAATGTTTTTATAAGATGTCAACTTATTTGGTTTTATGTTATGATTTTTGATCGTTTTTAATAAAGCTGTTGAACAGTGATCACATGATTAGTATAAATATAGGACCTTAACAAATCCAATTTACTCAGACAAAAGAAGTGATGGCCTCATCCAGTAGAATTTTCCCCATATGAAGCCCATTTGTCAGAGCTCGGAAAAGAGGTGGAATCCTTAGGCTTCGCCCTTGACCAAGCCCAAGCTGAGCTTCACTATGTCAAGCTCGAACGGGACCGTCTATGGGAAAAGTGGAAGTTGATAGAGATTACCACTCGAGCGATGTTATCCGAGCCACCCCAAGAGTCTATCACCATCGCACACCTTACCCTTAGGTCTTATATGGCTGTTTTAAGGGGTTATGTAACAAATAAGTAGTACTATTTTCATGTAAATTATTTTTTTATATAATAATGAATATAATTTCTAGTCATTTTTGATACATTGTAAATAGTTTTTAAAGTACAAATGGTGTTTTTAGTTATTATTTAATTAAGAAATCTATTTTATTAAATTAAGGGTTTTTTGAATTAAATAATATTTTAACAAAATAATAATATTATTATTAAATTAATTTTTATTAAATATAAATGATCTTATAATTTTATGAACGCAATTAAAATTTTATATTAAGGTTTGAAATCCATTTCTCTCAAAACCCGTGAATTTTTGATAAATGTTGGTTTTTATTTTAAAAGTAAAAATTAACATATTTAGAATTTTTTTTAGATAAAATAAATGTCATTTCTGGAATCAGGATGTCTAAATTATCCAACGGCGAATTTTTCATAATTTTCTGAGACAGTCAAATTTTTGGGTAAAAATTAAATACCGTTTAAATATATAATGTGTTTTATGACATCATAATGACTCAATGGTGATGTAATAAAATACCATAATCCTTATGTTCAGCCAATATATGTTTTATCATTAAAATAATGTGATTTTGGGTTTGTTTGACTTACTTTTCAAAGCATTAATGGACCCCTCAAGACATATTCAACACTTTGCCTTTTTAAATTAATTTCCATGGGAGTGTGACTCACCTCCACATAAGAAACCTTATTATTTTAAAAAGTTCGGACTTGGGCCTTATCAAATATTATTTTCCTATTCCATTTTCCAAAAACCATGGGCAAAAACCATGGGATGGTTTGTGGTTTGGATTAATTTAATGTAAGGGGACCTAAACCTAAATAATAAATAATTCCATCACCTTTCCTATATAAACCCACCCAAGATCACACTTCCTCCTCACTAGAATCCCTTGGAGTTAGTTCAACCTCTGCCCTACTATCTCTATAATCCTCCCAAGGTACCCCAATCTCCCAAGAAGCCTCTCACAAGCCTCTCTCTATCCTTTGGAAGCACACTTCCACGTAAGAGTTTTTTCTTACTTTCTCTTTTTGTCAATTTTCTTTAAGTTGTATTGCCCTTTAAATTTCAATTATGAATGTTGGGGTATGGTTTTTAACCTCCCCCATACTTCCCTCTTATTTTTTGAATGATGGGATACCCATTTCTCTCTCATTAAATGCCTCCCATGTACACCCGTTACTATGTCGAAATTCCGAAAGGAACTTCTCTCTCTTCTTTTACATTCAAGCAAATAATTTTGTATCATGAATCTGAATTCCATTACAATTTTTGGGACATGTATCTATATAACCTCATTACTATATATTACATGTAAATATTATGAGTAACCCATTTCTCTCTCATCAACCATTTTTTATGAATTCTTATGTCACGCCGTTATGCTGCCGAAATCGCACCGATTTTCTAAGCCAATGCCATTGTGTAGTGGATACCATGCCCATTTCTCCATCAAGGGTATCCACCTTTATGCACCTTTACTTATTGATTACAAAGTTTCATGTATGAATTCCACATTCCTTTATCTTGGAATAAATGTTTATGTTTTATGAATCCATGTTTTATGATCAATGTGGCAAAAACTTATGCATGAAATGAAATGTTTAAGAAGGGTGTGCCCTTATAGAGCTCCAATACATTGGGTAAAGTATAGTATCATGATACATCATGTGCAATGAGTTTTTACTCATGATAATTCAAGTGAAATGAGGGTTTAATTGTGCTTCATGTGCAATGAGGGTTTACTCATGCTTTATGTGCAATGAGCCTTGACTCTTGCTAATTCCATGTTAAGTGTTGTTGCCACATTTCCATGTTATGATTATCATGCTTTATCATGACTTTATGTTCATGTTTCCTTTATGATCTATTGATATGACTATTTTCTAACATGTATTGTACTCTTCATGTTATTCCATGTGTACTCCCTTACTGGGCATATTTGCTCACCCTACGTTTTTGTTTAAAAATTTTTAGGCACGGTTTGTACTGATGAAGTTTATCAGAAGCAGCAGTTTCCCAGAATCCTGAGCCTCGTGATCTTCTGTAGTAATGGTACATGGTATATTATTTGTAAATGTTGTAATAAAATGCTGGTATATCATGTCTCATGAGGCACCCGAGGATCGGGGTCTCTATATTATGAGACTTTTAAATGATTTCAAAGTAGAAAGAGATATTTCTCTCAAATAGTTTTTGTATTGATTTCATCTATGTGAACATACTTTGTTGGATTTTATGCTTGTTTGAAGTTGATTTATTATGATAAAATATTAGATATTGTTTTTAAGTTTTTGTGATATTTTTGACTGTTTATGTGCTATTTTTATACCATTTATGGTTTATGGTTAAAGTATTACCATTTCGTATGCTAGTTTTAATACAAATGTTTATGTTATGTTTTGGCCTTTTCATATGAGGAATGCATAGGATGTAGTAAGTGATGATAGGGGACTAATATATCCCCTTAATTAATCGGTATGTATCATGAGACAAAACAATTTCTTAGAACAAGACCTTTACAATATTTTTATTTATAGTTTTGGGACTAGGCCTTGACTATGTGGTTATGATGTCTGACATTATGCATTCCATCATTATGAGATTAGCTGTTGATTTTACATGTGATTATTCATCTAGTATAATATCAATGTGAATAATTAAATGGAATTATTTGATTTATCTTTTCCATATTATGCTGAATTTTATTTTTAAAAGGCTTGGGTTTTAGTATTATACATTGGATTAAATGTTTATGCTTATTTATGATAGTTTCCACTATATTGTTATCCGTACTGAGAATTTGAGATCACACCTTTCTAATGTATTATTTTTACTAGTATTCGAAGAATTATATTATGAATGAATTATAAGAATAGGGTAAAGGATATGAGTGTGTTCAAAGGAGACACAATGTTACTTTTTTATTTCATAATGTAATGTAAAACTTATGTATGTATCTAGTACTTCCAAGGCTACTAAACTGATTGGTATTTCACGACATGATCTCTTGTGATCATTCCACTATTATGAAATAATGCACCGACTCTGGGTATCTGGGGTTGGGGCATTACAGTTGGTATCATAGGAAGTTTTTGTACAAACCTTGAAAACTAGATTTAGAAAAAAACTATTATTTGAGAACATTATCCTAAGATAGAATTTGAGGATTAGTATAGAAGAATATCCAAAATTTTTGGTAATTTAGATATTATGTGGGTTTTACAAGAAATAAAACACTGTCTAGATGATACAAGTGGACGTGGTTCTGGCACAAATGTACCTAGGATTGAAAAATCTGATAAGGAGTTTCAGTCTTGACCCGGGGAATCCTGGTACATGAAAATGGGCCTTACTGCATGCCTGATTTGACACTTCTGGGGGATATGATTTAGATAATTCACATTTTCTTTAAAAATCATTATGAAGGATTTATGAGTAAATAATTTCCCAAAGAAAACATTTTTATGATTATGGATTATATGTATAAACTATTCAATTTATGTTAAGTATTTTACAAGTTTGGAATTATGTATTACAATTCATAAACCAATCTAGTGTATGTAATTGTTTAAAAATTGTTCCTAGTGGAAGGAATGGAAACCATATCAACGCACATAATACATGTAGGGATTTCCCTCATATTCATGATAATTATAGTGGATATGATGATGAAAATGGAACCAAAAAACTTATAACTATTCTGGGAAAACTCACTCAGGTTATGAATAATAACCTTACCTGTATGGAGAACCCTAATACACATTGTAGAGGATCAATGTTAGACCAATTCATGAGGCAGGAACCACCAACATTCAATGGGACTACAAATCCATTTGTAGCTGAGCAATGGTTACGTTATTTAGAGAAAATATTTCATGATTTTGGGAGTAGCGAAAGGGAAAAGGTTGTCACGGTAGTTTATCGCCTCTTAAGAGATGCAGATCAATGATGGTCATTAATTCAAAACAAAAAGAAGGATGAAGAAGTATCAAATATATAATTGAGTGGGTTTAAATATATTTTATTAGAAAAATACTTTCCTCATGAACATCAACCAGATATGGAAAGAAAATTTCTGAGTTTGAGGAAAAGGAGGATGAGAATATCTCAAAGTATGAGGCAAACATTACAAGGTTAGTAAAGCATGCTGCAGATTATATACATAACCCGAGATGTAATATTGATCAATTATTTTATGGTTTTAAAGTATTTATCTGTTGAGTATTAGTCTCACATTCCTTTTCATCATACAAAGATATAGTCTCATGCGCTATCATGACAGAAAATAAATTCTCTAAGTCTTATGACTTCAAAGCGAAGAAAGAGAAGAAGAGATCTACTGAACACTCTAGAAAATGAAATAAGGGGAAGAAGGGAAAATTTTAATTTCTATACTGCAGTAATTATAGGAGTAAACACCCTGGTACATGCCTAAAGGGGATGAGAGTTTGTTACAAGTGTGGAGAAAAAGGCCACCAAGATCATGATTTTAGAGGGAAGAAATAGGTTGTCGATGTTCAATGCTACAATTGTAAAGAAATGGTGCATTATGTAAATGAATGCCCTACGCGTCAAGTAAACATACCATAGAAAAGGCCAAGGGAGCAAGGCCAAGCTTATGTGATCACAACTGATGAGGTTGAAGCTTCGAATGACATGGTGGCAGGTACTTTAATCATTTTTTCAAAATTAGCCAATGATTTATTTGATTCTGGATCATCGCATTCTTTCATATCTTCCCAGTTTTCCAAGAAAATTAGATATTTACAATTTGAATTAACAAGGGAGTTATCAGTAAAAACTCCTAAGGGAAGTATCATAGCAACAAAGTTTTGTCAACCAGTTAGCATTAGGACATATAAACATGCTTTATCTGCTGATCTAATTATCATACCCATGATTTAATTTGATATAATCCTATGTATGGATTGTCTTTCAGACCATGATGCGAAAATTTATTGTAATAAGAAGGAGGTTACAATTTTTGATGATTATTAGGAATCCATTATCTTTAGAGCATAAATATCGCCATCTGATTCTCATATAGATCTACCCCTAGTAGCTCTACTAAATTCAATTATTGGGGTGGAATGGAGTGATATAACTATTGGTGAGGAAAGGGATGTTCAAATAGAGGATGTACCTATTGTAAAAGAATATGTTGATGTGTTTCCAAAGGATTTACTTGGAAATACTCTAGAATGAGAAATTGAGTTTTCCATTGACTTAATTCCTGGTTCAAGGCCCATATTAAAGATCCCTTATAGAATAGACACTGTGGAATTAGTGGAACTAAAGAAAAAACTAGAGAAATTGAGTAATAAAGGATTTATTTGACCTAATGTTTCTCCATGAGGAGCCCGTATTGTTTTTGTTAAGAAGAAAGAGAGATCTATGAGGTTGTGCATTGACTACCGGGAGATCAATGTTATAACGATAAAGAACAAGAATCCCCTACCTCGCATTGATGATTTATTTGATCAAATTCATATAGCTCAATATTTTTGAAAGATTGACCTTCGATCTGGTTACCATCAGTTGTGCGTGAAGAAGGAATACATTCCAAAGATAGAATTTTGAACCAGGTATGGCCATTATGAGTTTACAGTAATGCCTTTTGGACTGACTAATGCACCCTATGTTTTTATGGTTATAATGAATAGAGTTTTCAAGGAGTATCTTGATGACTTTGTAGTGGTATTTATTAATGATATCTTGATATACTCCAAAAGCTATGAAGATCATGAAAATCGCTTGAGAACTATTCTGAAAACTCTTAAAAGAAATGAATTATATGGGAAGTTTAGAAAGTGTGAATTCTGGCTTCTAGAGATTTATTTTCTTGGAAATATTATCTCTAAGGATGTAATCTATGTTGATACTTCAAAAACAAGGGCAATCCAAGAATGGACATCACCGATGAGTATAACTGAGTTACGCAGTTTTATTGGTTTAGTAGGTTACTATCAGCATTTTGTCTAGAATTTTTCCTAATTGGATAACCTATTAACCAAGATCACATGTGAATGGGTTAATTTTTTTGGACAAAAGAGTGTGAGGAATGTTTTTGAAGAATTGAAGAGAAGATTATTCAATGATTCTATCTTGACTCTACTATCAAGGAATAATGGGTTTTTTATTTACAGTGATGCTTCAAACAAGGGACATGGTTGTGTCATTATGCAGAGTGATAGAGTTATTTCATATGAATCATGATAGATAAAAATTCATGAAAAAAACCACCCTACTCATGATATTGAGTTAGTAGTTGTAATATTTGCTCTGAAGATGTAGAGACACTATCTTCATAGTGAAAAATGTGAGATATATACTGATTCTAAGAGTTTGAAGTATATTTTCTCAAAGAAAGAACTCAATATGAGGAAAAGGAAATGGCTCGAACTACTGAAGGATTATTATTGCACAATAAACTACCACCTGGGGAAGGAAAATAAGGAGGCAGATGCTTTGAGAAGAAAGGATCATGGATTTCTGAACAAGATGAGAGTTTAAAGGGATCCTATGTTCATGGATCTTGTGAATATGGATATGAGAATAATCATGGAAGGTGAAACATCAATAAATTTTTAAATGATTTTCTAACCATATTTACTAGAAAGAATAAAAATTTCTCAGACAGATGATAAGGAGTTTCAAAAGAAAATTAAAGCTATGAATGATGGGAGATTTATTGACTTCGTATATGAAGATGTAATTTTGAAATTTAGGAATAGGATTTGTGTTCCTGAGATACCTGATCTAAAAAGGGAATTTTTGGATGATTCTCATATCTCTAATTTCTCTATACACCCTGGTAGCACAAAGATGTATATAGATTTGAAGGAACATTTTTGGTGGGACAAAATGAAGAGGGGTATTGATGATTATGTGTCAAGATTTATGGTTTTTCAATAGGTGAAGGCTGGAAGAAAACATCCTAGAGGAGTCATTAAACCTCTTCCCATACCTTAGTGGAAATGGTATGATATTATAATGGACTTTTTCATGGGGTTACCAAAGACTCCTAGAAGTAGTGATGCAATATGGGTCATTGTTGATTGTCTTACAAATTCAACACATTTCTTTCTATAAGAGAAGATTTTCCACTTGAACGGTTAACAAGACTGTATATTAATGAAGTTGTAAGATTTCATGGTGTACCCCTTTCGATTGTTTCTGATCGTGATCCCCGTTTTACATCAAGATTATGGAAAATTATTTAGAAATCCCAAGATAATGAACTTCAGTTGAGCACTTCCTACCACCCTCAAACTGATGGACAATCAGAATAGACTATTCAAACCTTAGAAGACTTGTTGAGATCTTTATCAATTGACTTTCAACGTATGTGAGGTTAGTATTTACCTCTGGTATAATTTTTACATAAGAATAACGTCCATTCAATTATTCAAATGGAACCATATGAAGCGTTATATGGAAAGAGATGTTTCACACCAACTTGTTGGGATGATGTTGGTGAAAGAAAACTCATAGGCCCAGAACTAGTTGAGGAAATAATGGAAAAGGTAAAGATTATCCAAACCACATCAAAGAATCTCAAAGTAGGAAAAATATCTATGCTAATAACTGAAGAAAGGATTTAGAATTTCTAGTAGGAGATAATGTTTTCTTGAAGGTATCTCCATGGAAGGGTGTAATACGATTCAGTAAGAAGGGTTAATTAAGTCCTAGGTATATCAGGCCTTTCTAAATTCTAGAACAAATTGGAGTTTTAGCTTACCATTTGGAAATTCCGCCAAGTCTCTCCAAATTTCATGATGTGTTCCACGTATCACTATTGAGAAAATACATGCCTAACCCAACACATGTACTCACCTATGAAGAAATAAAACTGGAACCAAATCTATCTTACTTTGTAGAGACTATCAGGATTCTTGATACCAGGGAGCAAGTTTTGAGAAACCAGATGACTCGTCTGGTTAAATTTCTTTGGAGAAACCATAAAATGGAAGAGACAATGTGGGAACCTGAGGAACTTATGATGAAGAACCACCAGAATATTTTTATGCAGTAATATTCTAGAAATTTAGAGGATGAAATTATTTGAAGGAGGGAAGAATGTAACACCCCAAGCTTCCATGGTACACTTCTATTTGAATAATACAATAGGTTGCACTGTACGCAGCCCCAAGTTTTAGCACACCATGACCAATCAAACTAGCCGTTTAAAAAGTAGTTATGAATAGTAATACCCATTTTTTGAAATTTTATAAATTTTATTTTTCAAAAGGGACTTCATTTTTGGTTTTTTAATATCAAAATTATCTTAGGGTGAATTTTTGATACTTTTTTGATAACTTTCATATTTTGATGAATAGTGAAAAATACTAAATTTTAATTAAAAATACTTTTTTAATCGAAATAATTTATATTGTTAAAGTATACCTTTGAGTGGTTTTAAAGTATAATTAGATTATATTTTTATAATTTAATATAATTTAGGTCATTGGATGTTATTTTAGATTTAAATCGTACTTAAAAACATGTCAATATTTTGATAGTTTTACTTCTTAAAAACCCATTTTTTGGTTTTGACAACGAGATTTAATTTTAAATTAATTACTAAAAATTATATGTTTTGAATTTGGAAAATCGGATTCTAAATTTTTGATCATAAGGTACAAATTGTGAAAATAGGTACCTTTTATTTTTTGGACATTATGAATAGTAACTTCAGTAATTATTTTATTTACCATGGTTAAAGGGTAAATCTGGTAAAGAATGGTACAAATTAATATTATAATAATATTAAACTAATCTAAAACATGTCCTAAATTTATTGGATGAGATATATCCGACCATGGGCTTCCTTGGGTCAATATTGGGACCCCATAGAGCCGCTTGGATGTGAAAATGACATTTTATAAGAATTAATTTAAAGTATAGAAAAATATTACATAAACATGTATCTTTCACTAAAACAATTTTTATATGTGGTTATCTAATTGATCTCTTCGACTATAAATAGTCATTAGAAATATGAAAAGATTTCCTACATCATGGTATTTTATTTATAATTTTTATACATAAAATAAATATATTTATTTATGACACAATAATGACGTAGTAATTACCTTATTAATGAAATATTAAAATAATTGATATTATAAATATTAAAATAAAAGTAAATTGAAAATTTTTTGCCATAAACATATTTTATAGGTGAATATTACATGTTATAGTTGATTAAATATATTTTTTTATAAGTAATCGAGTTGTTATGACTTTTAAAAAAACTGAAAACTAAATAGTGTCAAAATTGACATAAATGAGTTTTAAAAAACATACTATTTTATTAAATGATATAATATTCATAAAAATATAAGATTAATCCAAAGGAATTATATAATGTTATATATGTCATTAATTAACCACTTTAGGTTCTCTTGACATTTTATAGTAACTATATTAACCATGTAGTATAAAAATACAAGAAGACTTGGTAAAAGTTAAACTATTTAACTAAAAGTTAAATCTAAAAGATATGGTTAATATGGTGAACTAAACTTGACTAAAATCTATTTGTTGGGAGTATTTAGACCCATAACCACCTTATAATAAAAATAAATCCATTTTGAGATATTAAAAACCGAAAATGATTTTATAATAAATTAATATTTCAAGCTCTTCCTAAAGTGCCCCTCATCTTTCTTATAAAAGGGTACTTCTTTTTATCTCAAATTCACACCTCCAAAGCCATTTGGATCAGCCATAAACTACTCAAATATACTCCCAAATACCCTCAATTCAACCTATATTACTTACTTTGATCATAAAGTCAACCTAAGGAGCCCCTTTTTTTAAATCAAAACGAATCACTCATTGAAGAGGTAATTATTTCGTCACCTCTTTCAAAGTTCTTTTCTTATTCCTTTTCCTATTTATTTGTTGTTTCCATACTAAAATAATAAATCCATTACCTTCTACATAATAATATGTTATTATAAATATGGCACAACCATATTCATTATTCTATCCATCCTACAAATGAGAAAGTCACCATATGTGCGTACGTATGACTTACTGTCTCCACGTCGTGGTGTAGTTTGTTATTCAACACTTCATTATTTGGATGGGTATAATAATGAGTATAATTGATGGAAATAATAAATATAACATTTTAATTATTATTTTAATATAATATACAATCCAATTACATACTATTTTACCATCAATAGAATGATATTGTCGCTCGTGCATACGTATGACTTACCGTCTCCACGACGCAATGGGATTTCATTCCCCATCGTAACCATTCAAGAATAATTTTAATTTTATGATTAAAAATAATGTTTAAGAACTTAATATCATTCTGGATATGAATCAAATACATCTTATACATAACAAACATGACTTACATAACAAAACATATAAAGGAAAACGAATCAGTTAACATCCGAAACAATGATACCACTGAAATATATTAACAAAGAAATATTAGAGGATCATATATGATATCATATTTATGTATGTGGTTCTTTTATAATTTAATAACAATGATTTAACTATTATACATGAGGATAACATACCCTATACTAAGAAAAATTACAAGGTAAGGGTTAATTTTATAATCTCTTCATTATCCGAGGTTGTTTATATGTAAGTATCTACTGGGACTTTATAATCATCCACATCCGTGTTCCTTAAAAATGTATTTAATTTTTTTTACTATTTATTAGACTATGGGTTAAAGTTATTTATACCCCTGTTTTAATTTTTATAAATTTTTTTGAAAGGAATCTTTCCTTCATTTTCCAAACAAGGTACTTTATGATATTTTCGATAAATTAAGAAAATAATGTTTTTTAACTTATACGGAGGGTGAGGCTATTTTCTGCCATTATAACACCTTTGAATCTTACCTTACAAGATTATATTAATATTCTCAAAATAAATTTTTTCTTTTATAATTATGTTACTATTAAATGATTTCAAATTAGAAAGAGATATTTCTCTCAAATAGTTTTTGTATTGATTTCATCTATGTCAACATCCTTTGTTGGATTTTACGCTTGTTTGAAGTAAATTTATTATGATAAAATCTTCCATATTGTATTGAAGGTTTTGTGATATTTTTGACTATGGATGTGCTATTTTTATACCATTCATGGTTTATGGTTACAGTGTAAACATTTAATATGCTAGTTTTAATAAGAATTTTTATGTTATGTTTCACCATTTTCCTATGAAGAATGCATTGGGCATAGTAAGTGATGGGTAGTGACTACTATATCTCCTCGATGTATTAGTAGGTATCATGAGACAAACTAGTGTCTTGGCATAGGGTCCTGATAATATTTTAATTTATAGTCTTGGCACGAGGCCTTGACTATTTGGTTATGATGTCCGACATTATGCATTCTATTATTATGAGATTAGATATTGATTTTACATGTGATTATTCATCTAGTAGAATATACTTGTGAATAAGTGAATGGAATTATTTGATTTATCTTTTCCATATTATGCTTAATTTTATGTTTAAAAGGCTTGTGTTATAGTCATATACATTGACTTAAATGATTATGCTTATTTATGATAGTTTCCTCTATATTGTTATCTTTACTGAGCATCTGAGCTCACCCCTTTATTATGTATTATTTTTCCCAGGATGTGAAGAATTATATTATGACTGACCTGCAAGAATAGTCTAAGGGATATGAGTGTGTTCAAATGAGACACAATGTTACTTTTTCATTTCATAATGTAATGTAAAACTTATGTATGTATCTAGTACTTGAGAGGCAACTAAACTGATCGGTCTTTTGGGAATTAATATTTTACGATAATTCCAATGTTATGTAATAATGCACTGAATCTGGGTAACTGGGGTCGGGGCATTACACAGGAAGAGGGAGCTGGCCTACCGGCTGCAGACCGGACCAGGGTGCGTCAACTAGGCTGCTATGCAGCCCAAGCTAGAAGTGAAACCAGCCCACTTCTATAGGTCGAGATGGTGAGGTAACGCCAGGACACTATGTAGCTCATGCTAGGAATAAACCGTCCCTCTAGTTGTGGTCCGATCCACATGGGACCAGGTCACCGGGTGACCCAGTGAGCTGGACCCCTGACCGAACTAGGCCATGTCCACTGAGGCCCAATGGGATTGACCCACTCGCCAGGCTGGACCAGGCCGTCCCAGACCCAAACTAGGTCGGGTCGAACCTGTCAAATCAAAATGAGGCATGTGGGTCCTCAGGCCGTGTTGGCCAGGTTGGACCGGGCCCAGATGCAACCAGCCCCTCTTTACTAAATGGAAAATATCTCTCAAACCGGGTGTCTGATTGATGATATGTTTACGACATTGGAACCCTCGCGATGAGGTTGATCTTTTGGCATACTATAAGGTGGATTTAATTTAATTTGAACTTTGACAAATGGATTAAGGAGTGGTTATCTCAGAATCAAGTGCACTACATGAAAAGATCCTACGACTGATTGTGACCTGAAGACTACTGACAAGCAACCTTGTGTGGATCAGCTACAATGGACTAGTGGGAAGCGTCTCTATGTGACCCGAAAGGCCCATGGTGGGGAGTGGCTCTCTGTGACCCGAAAGACAAATGATACTCGATGGGGAGGATTACCTCAGTATGATGACCAAGGTGGGAAGCAGATCTATGTGACTCAACATGCCCACAGTGGGGAACAACTCTATGTGACCCAATATACCCATGGTATTCATCAGGGATGAGTACCACAATAGTCCAAGGTTAAGGGGAAGTGGATCTATGTGACCTGGTAGGCCCATGGTGGGGAGTGACTCTGTGTGACCTAGCATACCCAAGATACTCATTGGGGAGGTGTACTCCATCAGCCCAAGGTGTTCAGTGATATGACTGATAGTCTTACTTTTCTTAATTTAGATTATACCTATGTGAGCAGTCTTTCTTCATGATCATGCTTCATGGTTTGCTTTTTGTATTTCTTTTTGGTCATTCCTTTGTGGTTTGGGGTCCCTAATGAGTATTTTTTTACTCACCCCTATACAAGATTCGCCCACAAGTGTTGTTTCTAGTGCAGACGATCACTTCCTTGATGAAGGACTTGGTGGTCTAGGACCCGGTGGTGCCTAGTGAGATCAGGCAGGTAGGGAATAATTATGTAACTTTCAGCAGCTACTCTACACTTACCCATCAGGTGGTTCTTTCAGTAGATGGATTCTTAGAGATCTTCTTTAATTTTCTATTTTTCAGTTTTTCTTTTGTTGGGTTTGTATTCTGACCCATTTGACACACAACGTGTACTTTTACTCAGTGGTTGTTTAGTGTCATGCATGTTTTTCTGTCCAGTTTTTGGGATGTGGTTGTGTGTGTGTGCATATAGACACTTAGGAAAATGCCTCCCATTTTTATGCTGACGCCTTCAACGCTAGTCTCCAACCCCTATCCTTCGAGAGGTGGATTTGGGGGAGTCATGGCATGAGCCCCGAGGGACAGGTCATGACAAGATACAACTTCGTGTTTGGCCTCCTCCAATGACTTCCTAAAAATCTTAAGGAAGTAACCCCACCATGCTTTGGATTATGTCGACAAAGGTGGAGAGTAAGCAACAAATTTTTTACTTTATAAGAAGTTTTTACTGAGTTTTATTTTATGAATATGAAGTTGTGGTTACCATATAATGGAGGAGAGAAAAATAAAAGTGAGAAATAAAAAGATAATATTGAGATAAAAAGAAAAGTGAGGGGGAGTTATTTTTATATGGTCAAAAATAGTGGTTGCCACTGAGGGATGAAATTCCTTAAAAAACAATACTTTATCCAGTAGTGTGGTGTCATGAAACTTTCTTCTGAGAAATACTATGTTTTGATAAAATTCAAAAACTTGAGGTGTTTATAAAATATGGGTTGTGAAAAATTCTGAGAGTTGGAAAAGTTGTTAATGAGGGTTGTCAATAAATCCAAAGGGGGTATTGAAGTAACTTTGTGATAAATCATTTTAACAAAGTTTTTGTATTTTTTAACAGATAAATTTTTTGTTGAAGAATGTTTTTTTATCCAAGAAGAATGAAGTTGATGAGTTTGGAAGAAAGAAGATTATTGTGATAGAAATTTTTTGTTAAAGAAGCCTTATTGTTGCTAAAGAGGTGTCTTGATGAAGATTGAGAAGTCATGAGTTATAAAGTTTTCATAATTTCTAAACAAAATCAGACGATGCTTTGCTGATCAATAAGTTCTAACAAATCATTTAATATTTCATGATAAAATCTTTTGAAGAAATTGTGGAGAGGTTTGAAGAAATCAGAATCACTAAAATGTTTTTAGAAAATTGGATCCATCTTATTGTTCTAAAAATCGGATCCAACATCTTCAGAAAATCAGATCCAGTGTCTTCAGAAAATCAGATCTAGTATAAATAGAAATTATATTCATTCAAAAAGTGAAATTCTAGAAGTTTAGGAGATAAAACTTGAAATTTGATTTTTTATAAATCTTGGATAAATCTAAGGAGGTTTAACGTAGTCAAATTTGAAGTTTTAAATTCTAGACATTTGTAGAGTTTTGAGATTTAAGGAAGCAAATAAGTTTTCAAAGTTTCCCACCTCTGTTTTATGAGTTTCCAATAAATACTTTCTCTGATCATTTGTTCATTTGAAACTTTCTACATGCACGTAAAATACAAAGTTCTATAGAAATCAAAGTGAAAGTTCCCATCTGATTGAAGAAGAATTGTATTGAGCATTCCATCAGAGTTTGAGTTTTGCAGACTATTCTGAGAAAAAAAGAACCGAGAAAATCAAACCAATATTCTGAGAAAATTGAAACCAAGATTATGAACAAATTAGAATCAAGATTCAGAGAAAATCATAACTAGGATTTTGAGAAAATGGGAACCAAGATTCTAATAAAATCGGAAGCAAGGTTCTGAGAAAATCAAGAACCACGATTTTGAGAAAATCGGAATCAAGATTTTGAGGAAATCAAAACCAAGATTCTGAGAAAATTAGAACCAAGATTTGGAGAATATCAGAGCCTAGATTCTAAGAAAATCATATCCAAAAAATTTGAGTAGATCAAAACCTCGATTATGAGAAAATCAGAACCAACATTCTGAGAAAATAAAATCATATCCATCCAAATCTGACTAAGGATTCAGACTGATCATTTGTAGAGAAGAATCAAAAAAATCTTTATTCTTTTGTTTGGATCAACTTTTTTATAAGAAAACATTGTTAACTGACGGGAGTCAGTATTATCTTTCCCATCAGGAGATAGAAGGTGTCTAATAGGATTTGACACAATTTGTATTCACTTCTTCATACTAGTGGATTTCTATAGACCCATGGGAGTGGCTATAGCAAGGACATAGGTTCTCAAACTGAGGCTGAACATTATAAATCTTGTGTTATTTTCTTTCTTTCCTACCTTTTCACACATGATTATTTAGCAAAGGTTGATAAGGATATAAATCTTAACAGGTTGCAGGGATTAATTTTCTAAAATTTTCAAAACTTATAAAAAGTGAACAACTGATTCACTCCCCTTCTCATTTTTTATCCGATCCTTGGAACTTCAATTTATAATTTATTTATATAGATATTAATTACCTTTTTTTGGATTTTTTTGTTTTTGTTGAATTGGTTGAACAATCTTGTTGTACCGTCACTGTGATGAAGGATGAAGTGTAGAATCCATCTATCAGTAACCACACATGCTCCCAAACATTGGAACATCTCCTTTGGAACCCTGGGTGATATCACCGAGGATCTAAGCCACTTCCATTGTTCTCCATTGATCTCAAAAATAAATCTTTAGGTTGGAAGAATTCTTTCTCCTGTTCTCTCAATCCTTAAAAGGGTGGAGGAGGATCATTTCTCTCCATTATTGAGAGTGTTCTTGATATTTATCTCTAGGTTTTGAGAGATTTTTCTAGAGGGTTAATTGTGTGTATAATTTACCATCTCCCCTAAAACAACTTAACATGATTTATATACTTTGATAAGAGAATAATTTATTGCACATAAGACCATAACCAATATCTTAATCCAAAATTAAACCCCACATTGAAAAATAATATTAATAATATTATTTCCTTGATGTGTATAAAACACATAGATATTTAAATATAATTTCTTAGATAAATGAATCAATATTTATTTAAATGATATTAAATAATATATATCATTTCATCCTGATCCTTAACTCAGCTCATTAATTATACTCAATATTTATTGAACATTGAATAAAAAATATTTACATAAATATATAAATATCATTATATTAAACATTTAATAAATATATATTATATTCACTAAATTTGAAAATAAATATTTATTTTATATTCACATAACCAAATAAATAATCATTTATTACCTTCTAAATAAATAATATATAAATAAATATTATATATTCGCATAACTAAATAAATAATTACCTTGAAGATATATATTTATTCAATATTCATCTCATATATATATATATATATATATTTGAATAATAATTGATTGAATTAATGTGATCAATAGAACCTAAATAATTATTAAACCACAAGTCAGGAATAATCTTTATTCAAAATTTTAAATTCAAAAATCTGGATACATTTACTGTGTGATAATATAGACCTCTTTCTTAGTATCATTAGCTCAAATTACTTGAAGTCCAAAATCAACATCCAATGATATTAAAATGATATTGAGGTGGAAGGAAGTCTCATAGTAAAAATGAAATGATATTTACTCAAGCCCACTATTTTTTCAAAATTTCCCACTGTTTGGGGTTCGTTGGTAGGCCCTTCACCATTTTATTTTCTAGATACTCTGCTGTCTTCCTATCTGGATGTGGTTTCCTCTCCTGAAGGTTTTAGTGATTATACCCTTCTTAATCTAATAGTGGATCCCTTGGATCTCTCTATCCTTTTTTAAAATAAGCTCTCATTAATTCCTGGATGGTGGCCTCTCCCCTTTAGGAAGCTAATTTTTGTGATCCTCTAATCAAGGTTTCCTTTGGAACTCATATTTTGGATGATGGTGCGTCAATGTTTGTACTTTCTAAGTCAAAATTTTTGAATGCCACTGCATTTCATTCATGCACTCTGATAGCCATGTTTGACCTTGTTCACCCCTCAATGTTTCCTTTTTCCCTCTAGGTTAACTCTTTTTGGGGGATCTCATTGCCAACTTCTATTAGCATTCTAGATTCCAAGAACATATGCCTTTTTATTCAATAGAATGATGAATTCTACCTAGCCAGGTCTTGGGGTTCTCAGGTCTTCAATGATGCTTGATTCCTCCTTTTTCAATAGACACTTGATTTTTACTAGAGGAAGGGACCTTCTTCTCCTTCTTTATGGCCCCGTCTTCTGGGTCAATCACTCTTGTTTCAAAATCAAGTTGTTCTTTGGGTTATAGGAAACTTTATGGGGATCTTTCTTCAAGAAGATCAAGAAACCTTTCATCTCAAGAATCCCATTTCACCGCATATTTATGTTGAAATGGATTTATTGAAACCTCTCCTAGAGAATATTCAACTGAGGATTGGTGATGCGGTCTTTGGATGAGAAAATATTCTCTATGATGTGTTGGGTTGGAAGTGGACTAGTTTAAAAATAAACTCAGTTGAGGAAACAAAAATTTACGATAATAACCAATGTAAACAAAGCTCCAAACCAAATAGTAGAATAAAAAATGGGGGTACACATTTTTAACGTGAAAAAACCCTCCTTTTGAAGGATTAAAAAAGCACGGGGAAACTCCAAGAAAATTCACTATTAATCAGAGAGTACAAAAATCCAAGTAAAACTCGAGACTTGAATCCCAACTACAGTGTAAAAACCTGTGTGAAAAATCACACTATGATATGACTCTATCACCTCTCTGATAATAGTCTGTGACAGGACCTCACCCTTTAAAGATCAAAATCAAACTTGTGGCATCATTGTATCACCTCATTGCATAACTTGATTTTCCACTGCTTGCTTCTTCCCACACCCAAAAACTGTCACCCAAGTATCCTCTCTAATTGGGTTGTCACGCACCACCAAATATTCTACTTGATTCACTACTTCCCCTTTTATATCCTTCCATATTCCACATATCCTGTTTGAAATAGATATACGACAATATCTCATAAAAATATATCATGAGATATCAACTGAATCTCATGCTCGTGGATACACAGTGGAAGGATCTTAAATTACCAAAAAAATATCTTTAAATCTAAAATATGGATATGTGTGGGCTGAACCCAAACAATCTCCACCATTAGCCCATCGAAGAAGGAGATCACATCCAACAAACTTAGTTATGAAGAAAAATGGTTTGTATCGCACCAACCGCCATCCTCTGCAGAAAATATGACATCCCTCTTTTGTATCTCTGATGGAAACCTAAAAGCTCATCCTACAAAAGAAATCCAAATGCTGAAGTCTTCTTCATATATGTGTCTGCACCATCAATACCAGAATAAAAAATATTTGGCTCCCCCATAATTGTGATTGCTACATAAACTAGAGCACTTGTAGGAATTATTTGGCCCCTCTTCTCAACATCCTTTAAGAAGTCAAAAACACTTAGTGCATCACCTTGATCTTTGTTTTTCATTATTTCTTCAATAGTGTAACTCTCTGAAGAAAAATAATTAGGTGTAAGATCTAAAACACCTTCCCTAACATTCTTCTGCTTACAAATATTCTTCAACTTAGCCGATGGTCTTCAACTCATGCACGACGATCGCCTGTGCCACAAATTTGATGAAGTCAACTTTGAAACTAGATTCATCACATCACCGCATGACTTTACATCTATCCTATAATTCATGTAATCCATTTTTCTTCATGCATAAACCATCAATCCACTGGAAAAAGTCCATCTTCCACTACCAAATGAACTCATGAATCCATCAGTATCAAGAGTAAAAGCAGATAACAAATTATGACATATACCTGGAACATATTTCCCATCCTTCAATGTCAGTGTACAGCCTACATTCATAGTGATACAAATATCACCAACACCAATGAAATTAGCAGAGTCTCCATTTCCCATCTTTAATCTACCAAAGTCACCTTATTCATATGAAGAAAATATCCCCCTCTTTAGTGAAATATGGCACGACACTACTTAATAAACCACCCATTTGGTATATAAATTTGATCTGCGACAATAAATGCCAACTAAAAGTAAATCACCATCACCCTAAACAAGATTTATACCGGTATCCTCAGAATATGTTTCATGCACCTTCTATTTCTCCTTAATATTTTTCAATTAAAATTAGTTTCTCGGCATATAACCATATTTATTGCAAAAGAAGCACTTGAACTTTCTTCTTGTCTTCGACTGACCTCTTTGATTACCGCGTCCATATATCACATCCAGAGTACCACCATTACCTAAAGATTCCCCATCATTGGTCTTTCGTTGATTCTCATTCATAAAAAATGATGAAATAACATCATCCAACTTTAGCATGTCTTTTACAAATAACAATGTAGTGAAAATATTATCATATGAATCAGGAAATGAACCCAAAAGAATAAAATAATTTTCTTCTTCTTCCATCTCAATAGGTACCTTATTAACTTTATCATCGATATTGACTACCACCAAAGACAGCTCAGTTAGAAGTTTGGTGAACTCATCCAGATGATTTTCTAAATCTCCATTCTCTAGAATTTTCAAAATGATATAACCATTTTTTCAGATATAAATGATTTGTGAGGGATTTAAATTTATACCTTTTTTCAAGCTTCGCCCAGATCTCCTCTAGATCTATTAGATTCATCACTTCCTGCAATGTATTACCACCCAAATACATATGAATAGTTATTGTCACCAACTGTCACATATCTTTACAATCACCATCATTTATCATCTTTGGCTTCTCTGATTTTTTATTCAATGTATTCACTATATTATCACGTACCATAATATTTTTAACTCTTTGCTACCAATGTGTAAATTCATTTTTCCCATTGAGCAGTTCAATGTGAGCAGAAATCCCATAGTGTGAATCACCCATATTTAATCAGAAAGAAAACACAAATAACCCCCTCTGATACCATATGTTGGGTCAAAAGTGGATTGGTTTCAAAATAAAATTAGATTCGTTTTTTTTGAGAATCACCAATGTAAACGAAGCGCCAAACCAAACAGCTGAATAAAAAATGGGGACAAATTTTTTTAACATAATAAAACCCTCCTTTAGAAGGATTAAAAAACCACTGGGAAACTCTGAGAAAATTCACTATGAATCCGAGAGTTGAAAAATCCAAGTAAAACCCAATACTTAAATAAAAAATACAGTATAAAAACTTGTTCGAAAAATCACACCCTGATACGCCTCTGTCACCTCTCAGATAATAGTCTATGAAAATATGTCACCCTTCAGAGATCAAAATAGAACTTGTAGCATTGTTGCAGTACCTTATTGCAAAACCTGATTTTCCATTGATTGCTGCTTCCCACACCCAAAAATTGTCACCCAAGTATCCGCTCTCATTGGGTTGTTACGCACCACCAAATCATCTCCTTGATTCACTGTTTCCCATTCTATATCCTCCTATATTCCACATATCCTGTTTGAAATAGATATATGAAAATATCTCATAAAAATATATCATGAGATATCACCTGAATCTCATGATAGAGGATACATAGTTGAAGGATCTTGAATTTCCCAAAAAAATCTTTAAATCTAAAAGATGGAAAAGTGTGGGATGAACCCCAACAATATCCCCCTTCATCCCATAGAAGGAGATCACATCCAACAAAAAATATGACATCCATCTTTTGTACCTCCAACAGAAACATGAAAGCTTCCCCTACAAAATAAATCCAAATGCTGAAGTATTTTTCATACCTATGTTTACATCATCAATACCAAAATCAACAATATCTAGCTCCCTCATAATTGTGATTGCCACATAATATGAAGCACCTACAAGAATTATTTTCTCCCTCTTCTCAACATCCTTTTAGTAGTCAAAAACTCTTAGCACATCACCTCAATCATTGATTTTCATTCTTTCTTCAATAGTGGAACTCTATGAAGAAAAATATTTAGGTGTAAGATCTGAAACAGCTACCCTGACATGATTTAGCTTCCGAACTTTCTTCAACTTAGCCAACAGTCTTCGACTCATGCATGAAGATCGCCTGTGCCACAAATCTGACAAATTCCTCTTCGAAACTGGATTCATCACATCACTACATGCTTTTACATCTATCCTATAAAGCATGTCATCCATTTCACCTCATGCATAAACCATTGATCCTCTAGACAAAGTCCATCTTCCACTTCCAATTAAACTCCTGAATCCATCAGTATCATGAGAGCAAGAAGATAAAAAATTATGGCATATACCTGGAACATGTCTCACATCCTTCAATTTCAATATACAACCTACATTCGTAGTGATACAAATATCACCAACACCAATGACATCGGCATAGTCTCTATTTACCATATTCAATCTACCAAAGTCACATTATTTATATGAATAAAATAGCCCCCTCTTTGGTGAAATATGGTACGCCGATGCTGAATCAACCACCCATTAAGTGTACAAATATGACCTATGACAATCTACACCAACCGAAAGTAAATCACCCTCACCCTGAATAATAAATACACTGGTATCCTCAGAATCAGTGTCATGGACCTTCTTTTCATCCTTAATATTTTTCAATTCATTGTAGTGTGTCTACATATGACCCTCATTATTTCAAAAGAATCACTTGACCATTATTCATGTCTTTGATCGATCTCTCTAATTACCACATCCATCTATCACAACCAGAGTACCAACATTACCCAAAGATTCACCATCATCAGTCTTTGTTGAGTCTCATTCATCAACAATGATGAAATAAAATCATCTAAATTTAGTGTGTCTTTCCTAAATAGAAATGTGGTGATAATATTATCAGATGAATTAGGAAAAAAACCCAAAATAAGCAAAGCCTTGTCTTGTTCTTCCATTTCAATAGGTACTGTGTTACCTTTATCATCGATCTTGACCGCCACTTAAGACAACTCCGTTAGAAGTTTGGTGAACTTGTCCAGATGATTTCTTAAATCTCCATTCTCTATCATTTTCAAATGATATATCCATTTTTTCAGATATAAACTATTTGTGATGGATTTCTATTTATACATACTTTCAAGATTCGCCCAGATCACCTCCAGATCTATCAGATTAATCACTTCCCATAGTGAATTACCACCCAAATACATCTGAATAGTTATTGTCATCAACTCTTTAATATCCTTCCAATCTCCATCGCTCATCGTCTCCGACTTCTCTGATTTTTTCTTCAATGACTTCACTATCTTCTCACATACCATAATATTTTTAACTCTTTGCTACCAAAATGTAAAATTATTTTTCCTGTTGAACAGTTCAATGTGAGTATAAATCCCAACGCTTGAATCCCCCATATTTAATCAGCAAGAAAACACATATAACCCCCTATGATACCAGATGTTGGGTTGTAAGTGGATTAGTTTCAAAATAAACTTAGTTGAAATAACAAAAATTTGTGAAAATCACCAATGTAAATGAAGCGCCAAACCAAATAGAAGAATATAAAATCGGGACACAAATTTTTAACATAGAAAAACCTCCTTTATAAGGATTAAAAAACCACTGGGAAACTCTAAGAAAATTCACTATGAATCAGTGAGTACAAAGATCCAAGTAAAACCTAAGACTTGAATCACAAATACAGCATAAAAAATTGTGTGAAAAACCACACCCTGATATGCCTACGATGCCTCTATAATAATAGTCTGTGACAAGACATCACCCTTCAGAGATCAAAATCGAACTTGCATCGTCATTTTAGTACCTCATTGCACAACCTGATTTTCCACTTCTTGCTGCTTCCCATGCCCAAAAACATTCACCCAAGTATCTACTCTCCTTGGGTTGTTGCGTACCACAAAATTATCTCCTTGATTCACTTCTTCCCATTTTATAGCCCCAATATGTCACATATCCTGTTTGAAATAGATATCTGAAAATATATCATAAAAACATATCATGAGATATCACCTGAATCTTATTTTTATGGATACACAGTGGAAGGTTCTTGAATTTAC
Source organism: Viscum album (assembly GCA_963277665.1). NCBI lineage: Eukaryota > Viridiplantae > Streptophyta > Magnoliopsida > Santalales > Viscaceae > Viscum > Viscum album. The sequence continues at coordinate 1,527,393,695 of OY728135.1, read as the reverse complement.
AAAAAAAATATCTTTAAATCTAAAAGATGGAAATGTGTGGGATAAACCCCAAAATTAAGTTGGATTCAGGTACTATTCTAACTACCATCTTCAGGGTCATAATGCTGATAGGTGGGGAAAGTACTCTAACTCCTAAGTAATACAAATGATTCATTCTCCAAATAGGGATCATTTGGCCTTTCGTCAGTATTTGGGTCAAAATCTTGTGAATAATTCTAGGTCTCATCAAGAAGCCTCTTTATCCACCTCTTAGTTTCCATCACCACCTCATGTTTTGGATCAAGATATTGTCCTTTTTCACCCCTTCTAGACTAGAAATCAGGAGAAGGCCACCTTCATGCTAGGAACGACTAACAACCCAGGGGATTTGGTTCTCTATTTGACAAGCTTCTTCTCTGATTTTACAACATCATAAGGAGTGACTCAGGTGAGTTATTTCTAGTCCCCCATTATATATTTTGAGAAAAGGAACAATGATGAATTAATCTATACTGTGAATCAAGTGTAGGAAATATTCAGTGATAGTTCTTCTTCCTTTAGAATAGATTTTATCGTTCCATCGCCACCAACCAAATCTTATACTGTTTCATTCTCATTGAATGAAATTCCCAAGGAATAAGAGGAAGTATTCTGGAGACTTTCTAGGATTATAGTATACTCATGTGATGTTCTTTCCTTATCAGATAAGGATATGGATTCTAATTTATCTTCAATAGTTTAAGGAAGGAGAAATAAAAATTCAAGGAAAAGTGGATCTAATAAGGATAGGAACTCCTATAGGATCCTCACCCATTCTCAGTCTAAGGATGAGAACATTTAGAATGACTGATTCATGTATTTAGATGGAGAAGTTAGTGACGTCACTAAGGATCTATTCTTCCACAGTTATTATTAATGTCTATCTTCCTATAGAATATTAGAGGGCTCTAGGGTCCCACCAAATGTGAGTATATCTGGATAAAAGTGTATGATTATGTCTCTAAAATTCTTATTCTCTTATAACTTGAGAAACAATAGGTCGATATCCAAGGGTTTTCTTTCAAGTCGGGATTTATCGACTTCCTTCATACAATTAATAATCATCATATTTCGATATTTTGTAAATATCTAGTTACCTTACAACTGGTCTCTTCTTTAGATCAGTTTATTACCTTCAAGGTAATTTGGGATGATAAGGAGTTCTTATATACTACAATGTATGTGAGTTGTGATATATTTTAAAGGTCTTTTTTATGGAATGATTTAATGAATTTTGATCATGGAGTACTCTCTTGGTTGGTGGGAGAAGATTTTAACACAACCTTAGATCCAAATGAAAAAATAGAGGTTGTGTTTCTTCTAGGATATCTATGAATGGTTTTAATACTTTCATGACTGATAATAAACTGATATATTTTAGTTATTTGGGAGATAATTTCACATAGTGAAACAATCATAGAGGCCATAGGCATGTGTGTATTTGGTTAGACAAATTTTGTCGAACTTTCATGGGATAAATTAATTTAAAAATATGAAGGTAACACAGCTCCATTGAGGATTATCTAATGACTCTACACTGATCTTGGATATGAGAAATATGTCTCAAAATAATCATATATTTTGATACACCAAACTATGGACTAAAGAGGATGCTTTTATTTAACTATTTAATTCTTCTTAGAATGAAAATGTTGGTGGATCACCAATTTTTCACCTTTAGGGGAAATTGAAAAGGATCATGAAAAAATAATGAGGTGGTGTGAAAACTATATAGAGAATTTTGACTCTATTGAATCCCTATCTATGTAAATTTATTATCTTGATAGAATCGTTCAATAAAAATGGAACTATTAGATCTATGAGGACATGTCCATGAAATAATATTTAATGAACTTAAAGCTCTTGAACGAAGAATTTGAGGCTTGAGAGAGGTCTAAGGAATTATGGATTCTAGAATATGACTGTAATACTACTTATTTTCATGTGTGTGTTAAAGAAAAAAACATATGGGTAGAATAAACTAACTCCAGGAGGATGAAACCATTGAATCAAATATTAATATACTCGATAACCTAGCTGTTAGAAATTTTGAATCTTCCCTCACTGACCCCTAAAAAACTTCTATTTTCATGGGAATAATTTAGAAATTCAATATTTTATTGATAACATTTTAGAGAGTCCTAGAGTGTCATAAAACTTCCATCAATTTCCTTCTAGAAGAAAATAATATATATGAAGAAATGAAAGGCATGGGGGTGAAGAGTTCCCCTAGTTTTTGATGGTTACATATTAATTTTTATCTATTTTCATGGAATATCATAAATGAAGATGTAGTGGATATAGTGAGAGATTATTTTAGGGGTGGTGTAATTCTCTAGTCTATGGAATCCACAAATCTAGTTCTTATTCTCAAAATTCACCACTAGTATTTCTTCCAACATTTTTTACTGATCAACCTTTGTATTTTTTCTTATAATCATGTTACTACTATAGTGAATAATAGACTCCTTCATTTTCTACGTTTAATTATCTAATAAGTGAAACACAATTTTATTAAGGGGAGAAATATTCAGGGGGCTATTGGTCTGGACCAAGAAATGATGTCAGAACTTGACTGAAAAGTCTTATAGGTGGAAATATGGTAATAAAAATTTCTATGGAAAATACATTTGATAAGATAGAATAGGGATTTATTTTTATTCTATTAAGATAGATTAGCTTTGAAAATAATGTTTTTTACCTTTTGTTTCATTTTTTTTCTTCCCCATGGATGTCTATTTCTCTCAGGGGAAGAATTATGGATTCTTTAAATCTGTTCAGGGGCTTATACAAAGTGATCCACCTTTTCCAACTCTATTTATAAGAGACCAAGATTCCCTAAGCAGAAACTTGAATGATATTATGATATAGGGAAGAGTGGGTCAGTTTATAGGTAGGCTTGGTACTCTAGGTATATACAATCTTCTTTTTTTAGATTATATTTTTATGTTTATCAATGGAAAACAAAAACCAATTACAAATTTTATGGGACTTATCAAGACATATAGTATGTTGAGAAGCCAAACTATCAATATGAACAAAAGTAGCATCTTGGTATCTGATAAAATGACTAGAAAAAGAAAATAATTGTTGGAGAGATGGTTGGAGATGAAGAATAAGGACTTCCCTTTGAGAATGTTGGGGCTCCTTTGATATTTGGGCATGTGAAGTTTCATTACTTTGATGATATAGTGGCTAAAGTATCTCACAAAATCCAAATCTGGAAGAATAAATTTATATATTTTGGTGGAAATATTACCCTGATAAAAGTTGTGTTTTCATCTATAACTATCACATTCTATCTTTGGTGGTAGTGCCTAAATAAGTTCTTCAAAATTTAGAGAAGTTGATGTCTGATTTTATTTGGGATAATGGTGATAACAAGAAGTTTCATTGGGTGGCCTTGAAGACCTTATCAATCTCACTGGGGGAAGGTAGTATTAATTTTATTGTTCTGAAAGATAACATGAAGGATCTCCAAACGAAATTGGTATGGGATTATTTGGATGGATCATCCAGTTGGGATAAATATATCAGAGTTAAAAACGGTGATGTATAGGAATTAATATCAAGAAATAAAGGTGGAACGAACTCCAAGATTTTGATGAAATTGATCTACTATATCCTATATTTAATTGAACATGACAAATGGGTGGTGGGAAATGGGGAGATCTATTTTTGGAAGGATTGGTGGGAAGAAACCCAGCTCTATTATCCTAGGTTCCCAGCTCCAAATATCATAGTACACAAGGTGATAGAATATCCAGGATTCCTAAATGTAGTTCTTGATAAGGATCAGTTTTCCCTATTGAAATAAATTGTGTTGTGATTTTCTCAAGACTGATTAGTCTATCTACCTGGTTCCCATGGTAAGTTTTCGGCATCTTCCTTTCACATTTCAAGTAGGAACCCCAAGCCAAATCTTTGTTGGGGGAGCTCATTTAGAATAGAAAGATCCCTATTAAAATGATCTTTAATATATAGAGGATCAGGATAAATTACCTCCCTACTAATATTTTGATTCAAACTAGAGGTATCTATCTTGATTATAAATGTAGTTGCCGCTTGAATCCGATGGTGGAATCAATGGAACATTTATTTATCAAAGGCATGCAGGTGGATGGGATGTGGATATTCTTCAGTAGTGTCATGGATTTCCAAACTAGACTCAATTCCTTTGAATTATTTCTAGATTCATGGTTTTATTGATGCACTAAAAAATCTACGTGTTTTATTTGGATGTGTGTTGTTGTAGTGATTTGTTGGTTGATCTGGGTGGGACATGATGATTTTTTTCATGGGGATCTAGAAATATCTGTGAATTGTATCCTTTATTTTCACCTTAAGATGGTTTGGGATTTGATCACTGACATCCATGATGAAATCCTAAACAACTTCCTATTTCAATTACATATGATAATTCTTCATTAGAGTAATTCCAGAATGCATATATGTAGGGACAATTGGGTTCACTAGTAGCCACCTCTCTCTGGGTACAAATTAAATACATATGGATCATCCTGTGGCACTACTATGGAATGAGGTGGGGTTGTGCGAGACCATAGAGGCTCAATTATCTTGGAATTTTATACTCATTTTGGGCATGGATATTCTATAAAACTTTAAGTGAAGTCTCTCCTTCTTGGTTTGAACCTGTGTCATAAAAGAAATATTTTGATTCTGAATATTTAATTGGATGTAGCTCTCATTGAATTTTTTTATAGAAATTGGAGGTAACCCATTGGTCATTTTTCTATGTGATTTGTGCTTATGATATAAATATTAAAATAGTTATGTTTATTTCTCAAACATGGAGAGAAGTTAACATGTTGGTAAACTCTATTACCATGCAGGGCCAGTTAATTCATGATTTGGAGATCTACACATCGCTTGAAAGCCTCCCCCTGACTTGAAGGTAATTTTATATTGTTGATGCATTGGGCCTACATTTTTTTGTCTACCCTGACTTCATGGATCTATTGTTTTCATTATTCCTCTTTTTTATGATTATTTTCATTAATAAAAAATAGAGTTTAAAAAAAATATTAATATCCAACAACACATCAAGACACCCATAGATAAATACATTAATGTCACAATGAAAAAAACCACCTATGGACACTCAATATGTAATATAATCCATTTTATTTCACATCTAATCAAGTGGGTTACATTAATTGTCCAATAAAACTATATGTTTGATTTATATCTCTTTGAATTCCTATAATAAATACATCGATATACTACCATATCCATGGATTTATCAAATAGTTCCATTTCAATGAAAGGGATAAATATATCTACTTCCAATAAATAGAGGAGAAAAATCCTATATAAATTTATTCATTAATTTCATACCACTTGTGGTATAGCCAACATATCCTACCTCACCACAAGAATATATCATCATATTTTTTGTTAATAAATCTAATTACATAACTCATGATATACATTAATAATATTCTTAAGTCTAAGGAACGATACACATATACACAAATATGAATATCCAATTTCACATATAACATACAGAATTCCTATTAGAAGGACTATTCTCATAGAAACCTCTCTTAGAGATTACCAAGTGAAATCTTCACAAGAAGTCTCAATGTCATATAAGCCTCCAACACCTAATATCCAAACATCATCCATGTATTGTTAGATAAATGTCATATGACTATAGAACATATATTTAATAATAATTTCATACAACCTAAAGGTTTTCATCATAATGGGGAACTACTATGACGTTTTTATGTGATAGATACTCTAAGAACATTATCACATTGATGTTATATAGAAGACCAATAATCATGTGATAAAAAATTTATTAATACTGAAGGCTATGAATATGAAGATAATTGAAAGTTAAAAGTAGTTATAGGGAACCAAAACAAATAAACTCCCACTTAAACTAGAGCTATATTCTAACTAACTAATTGGTTATCCTCATATAATAAACATGGTTTTACTGAGTATCGATATAGCTATTGGGCCTACCATGTTCTAGCATCTGTTATACTTACTATGAATTCATATCTCTGCAAAAATCCTTAAATTAGTGATATCATAGAGTATTAACTATTTATCCTTAATTAATATTTGAAATATTAGAAAAACACTACATCTTAGATCAAATCATTGTAAAACATGCTTCCTAAGATGTGTTAGAAGCCAAAACATTCTTTAGTGTATATAAATATGGTAACCACCAGATGTAATAAGTTTTCTATTACATATTAACTTATCTTGACTATGATACTTGATCAAAATTATATAAAATAAGAATAGTTTTTCATCCCATTAATAACCAGTATTATTATTTCTCTATATACCAGAAACTCATCTAGTTTTAATTTCTCAAGTAATATCGATTAGTTTTAATTGTCAGCCTTTGTAGCTTCCATAGTACTATTTGATACTTTATCTCTATGCTTTATGCATAAACAATACCATAAATCATTACATATCATAGAATATGAGATATATTTACAAATTATTATTAGGAATATATAGGATATTCATCATTATAATCATCTCTCATGTTTTCACACATGAACTGGGAGAGATTACATGCCATGAGACACTAGAAACAATTTATTTTTGAATTATTCCATATTCTATTTTTCAATACCATTTAAAAGTATGTACTATAACTTGATGTAATAAACCCCATTGATTTATCCTAGTAGATCTTGTTACCTAGATTTTGGTTTTCTACATTAAGTCATTTTAATAGAAAACATTTTCTTTAGTCTTAAAATAACCATAATACTCATCATCTATTTTCCATATGTCATCTATATATATTTCTTAGAAAAATATAGTTCCCCCAATAACCTCTTATTGGTACTTGAAACACTTTTATTAAAAATGAATATTCTATGATCATGATGGTTACTTAAATCCATAAATGGATATCTGTACCTTTCATTACTAATTATATTTTTTGGTGTCACCAACAATTCTGGCCATGTTATATAGGCTCGCCCATAAGGTTTTATCCATGGAATATAGGCTTGAAATCCAATTACCCAATATGATGATCATGGAATCTTACTATGATAAGAAGAATTATAATGAATTTTAGCATGAAAACCGATATAATGTTTTTTCATAGCAGATGTATAGACATAAATTAAACCTTTAATAACTAATATGGCATTATTAGTACTAACTTGTACCATCCATGCCCGGTTTCTCTTGAATACCCACCAATGACTTTACATCAATTGAAGAAACTAAAAAAATATATAACTAGATTTTGGTATGTAGAATCCATCCCTGAATTCTTATGAACTTTTTACTCATAAACAATTACTATAAGATTCATTATTATTATTGAATAATATATAACCTATTTAGATGAGTATACAAATACCCATTTAGTTTTAAATTTCTTACTCAGTATGTGTTTCTAGAATAGTTACTACCATTGAGACTGATGGAGTTTTGTGTTCCTATGACAACTTATATTCATATAGAGATTTGATTTCATTGAATATTTGCCTATTCCCACTATCTCAAAATAAATATCCTTTAATAATAGAAATATATCCAATTTTGAGTAATATATTTCTATCTTGGGGATGTTATTATCTTTAGTAGTTATAGGATGATTAAATGAGATGTATTTTGTATTTAATTGTTGTATTTTTGTATCTTGAACCATCTCTAAATGAATGGTTCCCATTAAAAACATGAGGCTATGAAATAATTGACACCCATCATATCATAATTTATATGATATCCATTAGTCAATATAGTTGGCACATGGTTAGATATTACATTTCTATTTGTGAAAAATGTCTTAAAAGGAATATGAATGGATGAAAATATATATAATACCCCTCATAGATCTTCCTCGTACTACCATAAAATATTTGTTGTGATTATGGTAATGCGAGTTTAGGAAAACCTTCACTCTACATTTTAAATGATTGATGATTACTTGGTTAAGATATTCTCTGAAAATCCTATCCAAAGCATCTTAAATCTTTTACCAAGTACTTTCATTACTTTCATTTTACATTCCTAAAATATCTTAAAGGAATTCAATGAATTATATGATTTTACCTTTATCTTCTCTTTATAATAGTTCACGTTATCTATATGAACCAAGATTTATGGATTTACTTTATTTCTAAAGAATTCTTTATCTAAAACATAATAAGTAAATGTGTGGATAATAACTATGGATTTTAGATCTAATGAGTCTAAACATCCTTCAAGGCATATCCTTGAAAATTTCTTTTAGTTTTACTTGACAAAATAATTTTCTCTACAAAATTGTGTTTGAGTCTTATATTTTATATTTATCATTCATTATTGATATTGGATATCTATGATTCTGGTATTACTGAACTATTAATTAAGTATGAAATACCATATAGAAATTCATTTAAAAATAAATAATATCTAATTGTGTCTAACATAACATTGAGATAATTTTTTTGGTAACACTCAATGAAAATAATAATAAACTAGAATCAATCCAATGAGAAATATGAAGTCACATTCTTCTCTCCATTGACATAGGAATCACCCTTTTTTAGCTACTTATAGAATTTACCTTACTCATAATGTTTATTAATTTCCTTGGTTCTTGAATTTTAATAAAAAAGTGTAAAAAAAATGTTTCATTTAATACCAAATAAGTGAAATAGAAACGTTACATGAATGGATGAATATACCTAAATTAGATGCAACTATTTTCTTCTTCTTTAATTCCGTACATTTCTTCTTCTAATGGCCTTTTTGGACACATGAGAAGAAAATAGATTCTTATTAATTTCTCTCCCTGTAATGATTTAGGCCTTCTTGATACATTACTTTATGTGTTTTGGGAGAAAGAGGACATGTGAAGAAGTTTGGTGGTGCCTCTGGTGAAGAGTGAGGTGTTATGGAAACCGTGAGGTCCATCACACCGTGGTGGTGGGCATGGAGAAGACCGTATTGAATCTGAGGGTCCAAATAAGCTGTTTTAGGAAGGTAAAGGTTGATACCTAGGTGTTTTGAGCTGGTTGTGTGGTTCTTGGTGCACTATGTATAGCTACATGACTTGTATGGCTATGTTTAAGTCTATGTTGGTTAGGATCCCACTCTGTGCAAAATGGGTAGTGTGGAAATTCCTAGTGTGGGTATTGTTCTAGACTTGGTTCTTCAAGAGATTGCCTGTGTGAAATAGGGACTTTTGAAATTCCTTAGCTATGGCACGTTAGTTTTCATGGAATATTATATTGAATTAAGGTGAATTAGAGATATGAAATAGTGATCTAGGGGTTACTACATTGTGGTCTTGGGCATAGTGAGGGAAAATGACCAATGATTTGGGACTATGCCATTGTGGCACCCGTGGGGGCTGTCTAGGTGGGTTTTAATTCATTTTAGAACCAAACAAAAAATCATGGGGATTCAGATATTTAAAATATGAGGATCTTAGTATTTATTTGACTATTACGAATGCCTTATATCTAAGGGAGAGGCATCCTAATCCCTCTCTAGGAGTAGAGATTGACCCATCTTTTGAGTTCAACCTTGTTTTCCTTATCTTTAACCTTTTTTCCAATTTCATATCCTCTTTTAGGGATTTTTATTTCCCTTTTCGGTTCTCACATTTTCAATTATTAGTGAATATTATCTTATATATTAGGAATTTAGGAATCTTATTTTGGGATTTTTAGTGCTCAATTTTGGCTATTTCATGTGGAGTATCTTAACTTCTTATGGTAGGGGATCATGAGACTTATCTCCCATCTCAAGGAATTAATATACCTGAATATGCTTATTATGTTTCCTTCAAATTATTCTATTGTAATTTCTTTGGGTGTTTTGGTTTATAGTAAAGGTAAGGATTAAAAGGAACATCTTAAAGTAAGTAATAAATTAATGAATAGGATGGACCAATTAAAAATAAATTAAAAGGGAAAAGGGATGTTTGTGTATGATTTATGCTTCCCATTTTATTTCCATATGTTGAACCATAAAAATGATGTTTAATGTTGTTATTACTGTAATGATTAATTTTTTGAGGTTTAATGATGCATTTCATACTATCGTTAATGGACCTTGGAACCCTCCCAAATTAATAATCACTTAAATAAGGAAAAAGAATGGGAAAAATCTGGAATGTAAAATATAAACCATGTTACTGAAATTATTTGTGTTTTATTTTTTCATTTTTATTGGTTGATTTTATGTTAAAGGAGGTGTGGTGATGAGGAAATTTTTTATAATTTCCTTGAATTTGGAAAAATTTGGTTTTTGAAATGACAATGAGAATTGTGAGTGAGAACTTGGAATGGGAATATGGTGTAATTATAACTGAATTGATGAACTAGTGATGAAAAAAGTTAGTTGGCATGAATATAAATTAAAAGGGGAAGCATAATATTGATGAATGGTTAATAAAATTAATGAATAGTTATGTATTGAATAAATGAGATGAATGATGAATAGATGAATATTCAATGTGATATGGAATGATGAACAATTGAGAATGCAAAAATGAATAAACAACAAATTAAATGTGATTGAGAACTCGTGATTGATGGGGAAATTTAATTATATGGTTGTGAAATTTTTATTATTTCATAATTTCCAATTTTTGTTGTTTGATGTGTGAATATTATGTTATGGTTGGAAATTATGGAAGTGGAGTTGATGAAGGAAATATATGGTGTAATTTTTATTCCATGAGATATACCAGATCGAGGTTGGTATACACGCATGATATATAATGGCTTGTGGTCATAGTTCACTAGAGGTGTTGATTTATGAGTGGAGGTTTGGAGATTCATAGTGGGGGTCATGCATTGCAGGGGGAGGGAACAAGGTTGATTCTATACATGTTCATTATACCCTACTATTGAGAATGAAATGTTTTTGGTGGGGAATCTACATAGAAGGAGGAGAGTATAAGGTTGATGTACTTTATGTTTACATTTCCCTACCAATAGATAGTTGGGAAAGTGATAAAATTGTGGTTATTGTGGTAACGTGGTTGATGATTTGGATATTTGGGATCGTGGAGATAAAGTTGCAGATGTATGGAATAGTGGTTTATGACATGATCCTATTATTGATTCATAACCACATCCCTGCACTTGGTGATACGGTAATCCTATCGTCTCGATACTAGTTTGAGTGGGATAATCCTTGAGTTGATAGGTTGGATCCAAGATTAGTATATTACAAACCTATAATATGAAGTGTCGTGGTGATGGTTATAGATTATTGGATTGGATTAGTTGTGAATGGTGGATTAGTTTTTGGATATAGTAAGGGAAAAAAAATAGAATAGTGGTCACAGTTTGATTGATGCTTTATTACATACATATATTTATATATTTAGAGGGATGATCCTATTGAGTACTCATAAAGGCTCACCCCACCATAGTTTACTAGTGTTTTTAGGATAGATCATAGAAGCTAGAGATTCTGTTTAAGAAGCCTAGATGGAGTTGGTAGTTCAATTGGAGTTTATATTTTATTTTTCATTCCATACCTAATGTATTTTTCATGTAAGGATAATTTGGGTCATGGGAAATTGTTTATAGAATGGAAACCCTTTTTAATTTATTGGAGAACCTCCCTTTATCTATTTTCCTTAAGTTTATTGAGGGTAATGACTTACATATATGATATTTTTATACCCTTGATTCTATTCACCAACCTAGGTCCTACTGAAGGAGGGAATCAAGGTTCATTATCACCCTTTCTCCATTGTCATCCCAGGAGGGGTACCTTTAGAGGGAGGGGTTCATGAAAGAGTGATGCCAAAGGTTTTAGTTGAGATATAGGGTGGATAATAGAGTTTGGTATAGGTGAGGTTTCATGGGTTTGGTAGGACAGTGGTGTAACTCGATCCTAACATGTGATGTATATCAAGGATACCATCTAGAATATAAATATTTCAGAGCACCCTATGATCCGATGAAAGGACTTTGTAAACCTATTGAAATGTTTAGGTTAAAGTGAAACCATTTTAGGGTAGAAATCATAGGGAGGTACATGCATCATGATCATTATATGTGATTTAAATTATGAAATTTCTATGAAATTAATAGCATGTTTATCAACAATATGTTTGAATTTTGGGCACTTGAAATGGATGACTTACCCTTTTGGCATGAATATAATTTTGTAGTATTAATTAAATTATACATTTCATTTTAGTGATAAAAATCACAATAAGACTGAAATTTTGGTGTGTTTTATTTCAAAATTTTGGAAAATTAATAAACATGATTAGTGAAAACTATTAACAATTTGAATGTTTTCCAAATTAATAAATTTGTCTCATTTTCTAAAGCATAGTAAAAAGCTTTGTTATGCTGGATTATTTTTTCTATTAAAAACCAAAATGTGAATGCCATGCCATGTGTTACTTTATGCTTATGATGTGTACATTTAATTTGTCAGGGAGTTATTGTGAGGCTAGACTTTGTTTTAAAATGTTGGAAAATGATAAGCGTGCTCTATAGTGACCTATTGAGACTTGAAAATATTTTACCTAATTGAACCTATTATTCCATGATTGATGAAATTTATTTTACTTAAAATAATTATTCCTTGAATGTTAATCCATGAGTACCATGCCATTTTTATTTATTGAAATGAAGAGGAGAATTTCATAATTGATCAATGAACAAAATCATTCCTAAATTTGAAAACATTTGTGGGGATTGTTATAGAAATCACAAACATGAAATTCTCAAGCCTGTTTCATGTTTAATATATTGTATTTGGAATATGAAATAATGTTATGTGCTTCTTATGTTGTGTTTAAATATGGAATTAGAATCATATTTTTTAGGTATAATAATGTTTTCTGAGTGATGAAATGTTTAAATATTGTTTGGTTTGATAATGTCAAGCATGATACATAGTGATATATCATGTGTAGTTTAAATATTATGATCTTAGAGCATGTTTTTTTTGAGGATATTGGAATTATATTTTATTCTAAAATATGAAATCATGTTCCCCTTGAGATCAAATATTTAGCTTAATTTTCCAAGCCTGATTTATATTGTAAATTATATGTCATTTTTGCCTTATCTTGGATGCATGCTAGAATTATTTAAATGCAAGGCATGATAATTCACCTAAAATAACTTGGAAAATGTGGAGTGATATTTGTGATTGCCTCATTTATTACTTGATTATGTTTAAGTGTTGACATACATTGTTGAAATTTTTATTTTTCAAAAATTTAAATTGGTGTCTTAAGGAATGTCTAAAAAGAGCCTATTCCATGATGAATTTTAAGACAGAGAACCTTTATATCTTTGAACTCAGAAAATGTATGACCATTGAGGCGATGTTTCTTACTGATGTTAATAATAATCCTTACTATGACTATGTGTTTCGTTGTTTTTGTTGTATTGATGGAATCACCTTCCTCCCATAAAAGTTTAACCACTTAAATTCAATAATAAATTGAAATTTATTAATAAGAATTTTCTATCCAAACCTAAATTTTCATAAATAAATGATTAATTGATATATCTTTTTGTTTGAGCTTATTTTCATAGTGCGTGTTATTTATTTAGGCATACAAATAGAGGGAAAACCCTTACCCATTAGGACATGTTCTTTATGACACATTCTAAATTTGTGTAGGTGAGTCAGGGAAACCCAAAGTAGATAATATCCTGATGTGGTGAGTGGATCCCATTGATTTTTATGTCTGTAGTAGTGATGGTTTATCTATTTTTATGGGATTAAGATGTAAAATATGTTTATTATGGTGGCTATTATCATGGGCTCTATAGAGGTTTAAATGGTGGTGCAGATGGTTATGTGGAAGAGAGGTGGCTTGTAGATGATTTGGGGTGGTGTGGTGCTATTCTTAATAGAGGATGATGGTGATGTGGGATTTTGTGGTGCTATGATTATCTTGATTCAATTTTTGTGACATGATAACATCCCTTATTTATTGATTTTCATTCTTGGGTGGTTTGTTTTAATCTTTTTGTTTCTTGGTTTAAAGCTATGTCATCAAAATTCCATTGAGGTTTGGGGTGTGTGAAAGATTAAGAGAGGCATTAAACTAGATCCTTGTTAAAAATATAGTGGCTGGAAGCTCCAAAGTTATTTAGTGGATCCTCAAGTCCCAATGTTGAGGTTTAATTGGATGAGTTTGAGGTTGATTTTGGATGGGTAAAGACCCTGGATAAATTTTAAGTTTCCCTAGCCACTGTCTTGTCTTGAAAAGTGGCTCAAATGTGGTGGGAGATGAAGTGTACTGATATGGGAGATTTTTATTGGGGTAAATTTCTTTAGTTATTCATGAAAAGGTTCCTCTCTCACATACAGATGCATAATAGTTATAAGGAGCATTAGGATATTTGGTAGGGGGATGGTAGTGTGTATAGATTTGGGGATTAATTTATGAACTCAATTATCCATTTCCTATATTTTATTCCCAAGTAGATAGTACTAGAATAACTTTTTGAATCCTCTTTGATGCTATAGATTTATCTATTCACCATTCCTTTCCTGTTTTTTCTTGGGAAGCAGTGAGAGATCATGCATAGATCGTAGAGATAGGGTTGTATATGAAGGAGGGTTCAAGTGAAGATCTCTCCTAATTAGTTAGAGAGGTGGAGTTGAATACTCTAAGTAGCATGTTCCAGAGTTCATTGAGGAAGAGAGTAAGGTTATATTATAAGGAAAGGGAATAGATTAGCGCTCTAGGGTTGAGTGGTTTGAGGTGTCCTGTGTCTAGAGAGATGATCTGTTTCTGATGTGATGCTATGAGGGTGCTTCCAGTATGAATATCTTGAGTTTTAGCATGTTACCCAGTATTCAGTGGTGAGTTAGTAGATATGGGATGTCTTGGTTGAGTTATACTATGTATATCTTGAAAACCTATTTAACATGGAGGGATTAGTTAGGGAGAGTTGGTTCAGAGTGAAGAGGATTGTGCCACCTTGGATTCATCTAGAGGTTGTGTCCTATTCGAGGGATGTCTCCCATTATTGTGGGGGTTTCCAGGTGACATTTTTTTGGGAGTATCATGGTCTATATTTTATTGATTTTTTTGGTAATATGCCAATACCTAGATATATCCCCTGAGAGTGTGTTCTGGTGGTAGTTTCTTTCCTTCTAGGTATTTTTCTAATTATTTAGGAGAATAATTTTTTGAGAGGTATCAAATGTAATGGATAAGACCTTTTTATTCCATTAATTTTTGTGTTTTGGGAGAATGAGGCCTTGTGAGGAAGTTTTGTGGTGTCTTGGGAGGAGAGTGGGGTTTTATTACCACTATGAGGTACACTACTCCATGGTGGTGGGTGTGGTGAAGAATATGGTAGATCTTAGGGCGTGATTAATCCATTTTAGGTTAGCCATGGTGAAACCCTAGGTGTTTTAAGCTAGTCATATGGTGTTTCATGCACCCTGGACAAAAACACAATTTTTCTAGATGTGTTGAATTTTTTATTTTATGGTATCCCACTCTGTGTAAAATGGGCAGTGTGGAAATGCCCAGGGTGGTTATGGTGCTAGGTGTGGTGCTTAGGGAGATCGCCTGTGTGGAAAAGGGACTTACAAAATGCCTTAGCTAAGGCATGTTGGTGAGCATGTAAATATAGGTTTAATGGAAGTGCATTTGATATTTGAAATGAAATTACAAGGGTTATTATGCCTTTTTCTTGAGCATGGTGAGGGAAACAACCAACGATTTGGTGCAATGTCATGGTGGTGCTCGTGGGGGTGGTCTATGTAGGTTTTAATGCATTTTCATAATGCATTACAAATAGGGGGTTTTAGATATTTTAAATACCAGAATATTAGATATTATTTGACTATTTTAAATGCCTAAGATCATAGAGAGTGGATTTATAGACCCTCTATAAGAGTATATATTGACCCATATTTTAGGTTTGACATGTTTTCTCTTCTCTCAAACCTTTGGCCAATCGTAGAGCCTCTCTTGGGAATTTTTGTTTCCCTTATGAATCATTACCTTCTCGCTTCACGGAGATTTATCTCTTTCATATTGAGGATTTATTAAGCTTCTTATTGTCTTAATGGTGCTCTGTTTTGGTTCTTTTCAAATTGAGTATCTCAACTACTTGAGATAGGGTATCTCGAGACGTATCTCCTATCTTATGGAATTAATTTGCATTGATACACTTGTTGTGTTTCCTTCCAATTATGATATTTTCATTTATTTGAGTGTTTTAGTTTACGGGAATGGAAATTATTATATGGAATACCTTAAAGGAAGTATGAAATTAATGAAGAGGATGAATTGGTAAAAAATAAATTGGAAGGGAAAAAGGGATGTTTTTGTGTGCTTTATGTTTCCCATGTTATTTACAAATGCTGTGCCGTATAAAATAAAATTTAATTCTATAATTGATGAAACTATAAAGTTTTTGATATTTAGTGATGTGTTTTATGCTATTTTTAATATACCTTGGAACCCCCTAAAATGAATAATCACTTAAAGAAGGAAACATGAATGAGAAAATTATAGAATGTAAAATATGAACCGTGTTTCAAAAATTAATGGTTCATTATGTTTTCATATTTGCTGGTTTATTTAATGTGGAATGGTTGAGGTGATTTTAATGTTTATTATGATTTACCTACATTTGGATAAAATCGGTTTGTGAAATGGTAATGGGAATTGTGAGTGAAATTGGAATGGGAAGAGTGTGAAATTATAAATTATATAATGAACTAGTGATGAATGAAATACTTGATTGGCACGGTAAGAAATTAAAAATGGAAGTGGTTTATAGATGAATGGTTAATAAATGTAATTAATGTTTATGGATTGAATAAATTTATTGAATGATGAATAGATGAATCTGGAATGGGATATGGAATGATAAATAGTTGGGAATGCATAAATGAATAAATAGTAAATTAAATGTGTATAAGAACTATTTATTAGTGGAGGAGATAAATTGATATAGTTGTTCTATTTTTGTTATTGTCTTATTGTGAACTTATGTCATTTTTTGTGTGATTACTATATTGTGGTTAGAAATTTTATAAGTGGTGAGAAAGAAGGAAATATACGGTGGAATTTTTATTCTATGGGCTACAATGACTCAAGGTTCATATACACACATGATCTATAATAGCTTTCAGTTATATTTCACTAGAGGTGTTGATTGATGAGAACATGCGCGGTGGTTCATAGTGTTGGTTTTTCATGGTAGGGGGAGGGAATGAGGTAGATTATATACATGTTCATGATAATTTATTATTGAGAATATAATGGTGTTGGTGGGGGAATTTACAAGGAAGGAGGAGAGAATGAGTTTAACGTCCTTCATGTTTACATCGCTCTACCGATAAATGGTTCAGAAAGTGATGGAATTGTAGTGATTGTGGCAATGTGGTTGTAGATGTGCATATATGGGATCATGTTGATATGGTTGTGGATGTATGACATGATGGTTGATGATATTTCATTGGTGTTTATTCATAATTGTGTCCATACACTTAGTAAGAGGGTGATCCCACCGGCTTGCTATCGGTTTGAGTGGGAGAACCCCTAAGTTGACAGGTTAGAGTTGGGATGAGTATATTTTGGGACTAAAGGAGGAAGTTTTGTGGTGATTATTATGGATTAGTGGTTTGGATCATCTATGAAAGGTGGATTTAGTTGTCAATTTAATAGGGTAAATGGAAATATAATAGTGGTCATGGTTTGATTAATTGTTTATTTGTATATTGTTAATATTATGGCCTTTGATTTATTTCTATTCCTATTCTATTTATTGATAATAAGTATGTTTTGACTATTTTTCATTTATGGTTTTCCTCATGATCATTCTTTCATATTTATTACACATGGATGTTGATTTTGTTTAGAGGTATGATCCTATCGAGTACTCCCACATGCTTAACCCACCAAAGTTTGCTTGTGTTTGTAGGATAGATCACAAGAGTTGAAAACCATTGGCATTGATTGGTGAACCTACCTTTTATCTCTTATCCTTAACTTTTTTAAGGGTAATTTCTTACATACATGGGAATTTTATACCCTCAATACTAGTCACCACCCTAGGGCCTACTGAAGGTAGGACTTGAGGGTAATTATTTCCCTTTCTCTATTTCCTGCATAAGAGGCAAGACTTTGGAGGGAGGGGTTCATGACACTCCCCCTTAATCCTTTATCTCATTGAAGGATGTTTTAAAGGAACCATTGAATTTGAACTAGCCATCGGATTTCAAACCTATTATTTCACTTTGTTAAATATAAAGGATGAGAAAAGATGTTATTTACAATCCTTTTCTATCGATAAAATCATAGTCAAAATATTCAAGAGTGGTTTTTCCACACAACTTATCTTATGATTCTTGATGCATATAGAAAATATGGATGGTAATGATGATAACATGAGATTAATGGATAATTTATTATCCAAATGGAATCCTAACTTCACTTACCAATGAATATACATTAACATTTTAAATGAATGATCACTATCTGGGTACCCATCTTCCAGTTTACACTGGCATAGTGTGGTGACAATCTCATTTATCTTGATCCTCTCCTTTTCCTTTTCAAGTACAAAGAGATGAGATTATATAGTATAAGAATCCATGTCCTTATATTACACCATTATCTCTCCAAATATAACTGATAACATGATGAAACTAACATAAGAGGAATCCTCTATGTTTCTATTATAGTTATCCTTTTTAGCTTGTAATCTCTCAGTGAAGTGGCTGATCAGAAGTAGGGGATTCTAACACATCGAAATTTTTTTCCTGAAGAAGTGTAGTATATAAATGACTATACTATTCTAGTAAATTTGTTCTCATGAGGACATGGTCTAATTCCAAAAAATATCACAATATTTTGGTTGTTTACTTTCCATTTTCAATAAAAATAAAATTATATTTTAATAATAAATCTTAATTATTGATTGTAATGTAATACATTTTATTTATTAGCCCCTACTATTTTATCAAATACCAATAACCCTAACCATTTCATTCAGAATATCTTGCTTCATGGATATTATAGTAGAAAGGATCCATATCTCCCAAATCATAACCTAGATGATGGAATAGTATAAATTACTCAATGGTATTTAGGTAAAAGGCCTTTATAACTACATTAACTCATAGTTTCTTGATTTATTGAGTGGAATCACCAATCCTGAAATATTGGACTCAGAATTCCTTAAAACTTTCCTCACTGTTCCTCCAAGTCATGTATAGGTAATAAGACCTTGATGCAAACTAGGTTAAGTCGAACCAAAAATCTTATTATAACTTCTATATAAATGTAAGTGTCATAACAAGGCCTAAGATAACACTTCAATATATGGATTCATTCTAATTATAGTAATGGAAGATAATGGATGACTTAATATTTTATTTTGAGGTATTTTATTCATATTTATGTGAATAAATTCTTCATTTTATTCTTTTAATGATTATTAATATCATTTAGATTTTATATAATTAATTAACCATGTATTAATAAAATAATTTATCCATAATCCATGTATTTTATTCTATCTTGTAAGCTTGTTAATTTACTTATTTTAGGTGATTGTATTTCAACATAAAATAAATATAAATAAATAACCATGCATTGAATAGAAATAAAATAAATATATGTATATGATCATGATATTTTACTACTTTTTTGTTTATTGAGTAGACAATAAAACAACCCCTTACCCTAGGGAATAACTCCTTGATCTAAGTATGAGTCGAGTTGTAGTATACCTCCTTTAACCTATATATCTCCTTGGTTGGTTTCACCTCAGATCCATTTAGAACTATCTCCTATCACCCAGGAACTCCTTATTTGAAATATGTCTACTCACACATCTATTAAGGGAACTAGGTATTTGGGGTCATGTAAAACAAACTATGGACATATAGACATGTACATAATAATGTAGAGGAGACGATTCACAATAAATCATTTTAATTTAATGGTAATTATAAAAAACCCATATAATAATAATTAAATTAAAATATTCCCAATACATATATAATTCAGTCAAGTTCATGATCATCCAGAAATAAAATAAGTATGAATTTAAAAACTATATAGTATTCATTTAAATTCATTTTTGATTAAGATAAAAAATAATATAATTAATTAAATTGCAATTAATTAATTATTTTATCTTAATTGCCCATCTAAAGACTTCTAGTGATTCCCATACAATATAATTTAAAATAAAATAAATTAATTTAAAATTAATTTAGTATATGGAGAGTACTAATAGGGAACACATCGTGTACCCATATGGCCAACTTCAAATCCCATCTGAAATTTAATAGGACATGTAATAGAGGCAACACATTTTGTAGCCCTATAAAATACATGACATATACTGTCACTCACAAAGAATGTGACTACACTATGTATGGTCCTTTTTAGGTATTGTATACTTAAAAACCATGTATCATACACGATGTGTGATGAAATTACACAACATGTAGTTTCATGAGTCAGATAAAGTAGTCAATAATGTTTATGACTACACAGCTAGATTGGTACATGGGTTTGGCTTGTTGGGTTCTGGTTAGAAAAAACCATACCATTTAGTAATTGGTCCTAGACAGATCAACCTGGACTTTTTCCTTTTACTAATCGATCCTTGAAAAAATACCATTTATTAATTTGTCCAAGACAGACCAAACCTGACTCAACTCGTTAACTAACCAGGACTTGAGATAAGACTGTTTCTATATAATAATAATTAATTTGAAATATTAAATACATCATATTGTATTTATTTAAAAAATATGATTATAAAATAGCTTAATTGAGCTAGTGAGTTGGGTACTAGGTCACTTATAATAGCCCAAACCGAACTATATTATTAATCAAGATTTTAAATTTAGTCCCATTTAATAATTGATCCTAAAAAATTAGGTTATACTAGGATTTTTTGGGTCAGGACTATCTGGTTGGGTGGGTCCCCTGAACTATGTACACTACACACAACACACCATTAATATACAAACCATATACCTCTAGTTATACACATGAAGTATATTGAGTGTATGCCGACCATACATGTCATGTAGTTCCAAAATGATGTGTAAAATAATTAATTTAATCATTTAATTTTATAAAACATGAAAAAGTTACTCAGTGCGTTTCAATTGAAAAACCCCGTCACATGAAATGTGTAGCAATTAATCATTTTGTATTTTAGTTTAATTCTACAATTAATTTCCCTTCTATATTTTGAATCAAATAGTATAATCTATCAATGCATATACTCCGCATGAGTGGGTATGATTTGGAATTTATATTCTGGTATATGTCGCGTACTCTATTATTTATCCACCCGAAAAACATGACTGGGGATATGGTGTATAATCCACATGATTATTTATGAGTTACATGGAATACACACTAACTACATGATGTGTAATCTCATATGGACCATGTTTTCTAACTAGTGGTTAATACATGGTGTGTAATAAATATATGTCACATACTTTGACCACAGGACTTCTGTAATTCCCATGGGGAGAAACTGTTTGGGTTTACATGGATTATATACCATCTACATAATTTATAACACTACAAACCATGTAATATCTATCTAGTTAATACATGATGTGTAATTAAATCACGTATTTCTCTCCCACATGAAATGCTGTGATTTGTGTAACTCATCCTAGTGTGGTGAATTTGGAAACATGTCATTCAATTTTTAGTTAGATGTTGTGTATTTGTGTTGTACGACTAGAATCTAAGGTACCTTTGGATGGGATCTTCAACAGTTCATCTATTTTTGGTCATATGAAATTGAACAATCATGTTATCTCAAATTTATTTGGAACTATGATATGTTCTCAGCATATCATTGATATATGAAGATGTCTTAGTGCGAAACCGAAGATATTTCTAGTGATGGAAGGTTATTTTCATCATTTAGGGGTATTTTGATACAAATGATCATAAAAAAGGGGATCAATGTGCCTGATGTTGAAAATATTCAAGTAATTTATCAATGATTGAATCTTATAGGAATTCAATTATTTCCAATGTTATTTTGTTGAGAGGTGTGTAACCATAGACCTTTGATGATCTATTGAGGAGGATATCTATGACTTAGGGATTAACATATTAGAAGATGTCCTTAATGGGGCACATATTTTTCCACATCATCTTTTCAACTAATGATTTAAAGTAATGAGATTGGTGATTCAGATACTTTTTACTCAAAATATTTACTCTCCTAATTCAAGAATGGTATTCATATTTCAATCCCTTTGAGCCCTACAATTTTATTTTTCTTGGAGTTTAGTTCAGGTTTATCTCTCATAAACCCAATTTAATTAGGTTGTATTATCTACCTCTAAATAAAACATTTGTCTAAGAGTTGAATATGAGAGAATGCCTTCATTTTTTATTGAATGAAAAACTATTCGAAATTCTCTCAATTCATGTTGAAGGAAATGATATGATACATCATGTTCATTTTGAAATCTTTGTAGTCATGCATAAGATTATTGTTTGAATGGATTGAGTAGTAAGGTAAAGTTACTTACCAAAAGTTTGAGGACTGTCTCATTATCATTCATGACTACCATGAAATTAGGAATCAAATGATTTCAAAAATTGACGATGATACTAAGATTAATCCTAATATGGATTACATATACCTCATATGGGCTTAATATTTTTGTTTTTGGATATCATTTTGTTATCCTTGAGACTAATATATGTTTTAGTAGTGATTTTCATGTTGTTGACTTTCTGGTGTTGCTGCAAGCATATTATATCTGTGATGATTTTGATGAAAATTATTCTTATAAGATTAAAAATTATTTATTTATTCAGCATACACGAATTTAATGTTGATTGATAAATATTTTCATGCATCTTCTGGTGGTTTTATATAATTTCATGTGTAATATCTATCTATATCTTGATTCACATGTTGTTGATTTTCTGAACTTATGTTGGAATGGGAATTCCAATCTTAATGCTTCTAGACTCTGTATTGGGGATGAAAAAAATGCATGAAAAGGATAGAAATATTTTTATGATTTGATAGGCTGATGCTAGTTGTATAGTGGTGAACCCACCTTCAGTTTTTGCTTTTATATTTAACTGGAAAACTGATGTAACTATTCTATTGGTGTAAGCAGATAATACTACTTTCATAATGTTGTTGCTGTGTGTTCTTGTATGCTTATCTGGTTTTTTCTTTGGGTACTTCGTGCCATGTAATCCTTGAATATTGGGTTTTGTGTGTGTTCTATAAATAAAATTTTCTTAATCCATGGATTTGGTTTCCCAAATCCATAAATCACACTATTTTTTAAAAAATAATTATAAATTAATATGTGAGAACTTTGATACAACTTGAAGGTTTTGGGGTATATTATAAGTCTTTGGTCCATGACCAATAATGGATTTTTGTCAAATTCTTTAGATAAATACCTATAACTAGACAAACAAAACCCTATAACATTCATAGAGAAGACTTATTAATACATGATTTATAATTAATTTTTAGACATTAATTACCTTTGGTTGGAATTCTTTACTTGTAAAATCATTTGACCTATCTTGTCATACCATCATTACAATGAAGGATCCAAGTATAAAATCCATCAATTGTTATCCAAACATGCTACACAAACCTCAAAACATCACCATTCGAACTCCAAATGATAGTGTAGAGGATCCAAACCACATGCATCATTTATCATTGATTGCAACATGAATGTTTTAGGTTGTAATAATTCTTTATCTTGTTCTCTAGATCCTTGAGGAAGAGGTGAATCGTAGGTCTTTATTCTTGAGAGATTTCTTGATATTTATCTCTTGGGTTTGCGAGAATTATCTAGAGAATCCATTGTGTGTGCAATTCACTACCTCTACTAAAATGATATAACAAGATTTATATACTTAGGTATAAGAATAAGTTATTACACACTTGACCTTAACCAATCTCTTAATCCTGAATAAAAACCCACATAAAATAATAATAATAATATTATTTCCTTGATATGCGTAAAAATTAGATATTTAAATATGATTTCTTAAATAAATAAATCAATATTTATTTAAATGATATTCAATAAAATATATCAATTCATCCAGACCTTTAAATCACCTCGTCAATCTTCCTCAGTGTTTATTGAACCTTGAATAATAATTATTTATTTAAATAAATAAATATCACAATATTATTTATTCAATAAATTAATACATATTATATTTACTAAACAAACCAATAAATATTTATTTAATATTTATACAACCAAATAAATAATTTTTTCCCTTGTAAATAAATAAGAGAAATAAATATTATATATTTGTGTAACTAAAAAAATAATTTCCTTAATAATAAATATTTATTTATTATTAAACTCACATATATATTATTTCAAATAAATAGTGATTTAATTAATACAACAGATAGAACTTGAATAATTATTTAACCATAAGCCATGAATGATATTTATTCAAAATGTTAAATTCAAATAGAATTTAATCGAGATTATAGACACACTTAGTGTGTGACCCTCCTAGCCACTTTCTTAGTGACATTAGGCCAACTAGCTTAATGTTTACGATTAGAACTTAGGAATGCATTCAGGAGATAAAAGTTAATGTTGTAATGAAAACAACCACCTATAGAGTCTCACTATGTAATATAATTCACATGTATTGGTATCTCATCAAGTATTTTTCATTACTTGTTTCATCAACCTATATTATTTATTTATCTCTATTTGACTTATTGAAACAAACATGTCGATATACTACCATAGACAGGCACTTATCATAAAATTCTATTTCAATAAAAGGGAAAATTATATCTACTTTGAATAAAAAACGAGAATTATTCTATCTAGACTTATTCATTAATATCATATAACATGTGAAGCTCCCAACTTAGCCTACCTCACATTGAGAATATGTTGCTACTATTTTCATCAATACATTTATGTATGTGACTCATGATATAAATTAATAATAATACCAAGTCTAAGGACCCATGCATATGTCCATATATTGGAATATCCAATGACACATATAACATATAGAATTCCTACTGATAGGTCTATTATCATAAACTCCTCTCTTAGGGATTACCATGTGATAACTTCATAAGAAGAAGTCACAATGTCTTATGAGTCGCCAACACATGATTTACAAACACCATTCATGTTCCATCAGATAGATTTCATTCAACCAAATAATATATAATTAACATTATTTTCATATAACATCAAGGTTCTCATCACAGTAGGGAACTACTATTACCTTTTAATGTGATAAATACTTTAAGGACATTACTTCAATGATATTACATAAAATACAAATCATCATATGATAAAGAATTTATTATTATCCAAGTCAATGAATATATCAATAATTGAATGTACAAAGTAGTTGGTTCTAGATCACCAACTCTAGTACTGAGGAGTATACTAATCATATCAAGGTGATAACTCAGCTCAACCACTAAGTTTACTTGGACACCTTTTCAGTAGCATGGAGCCTTAAATAAGGAATATAGCTTGTGTACCTCTAAAATTCCTATCTCTATAGCATGAAGGACCAACAATGCATAATCATTGACGCCCCATCCAAAACATGTATCATATGGTGGGGAGAATATAGATATCTTCATTTCAACCTTGTCTTCATCCAATAGGGTTAGTTAGGAAAGGTAACCTACAATGTCATCGCCTTAGGAAACTTCTCAAGCCTTGGGGTTTTATATACTAGTTTATTTATACAATAGAATACTTACATCCATAAAACCCAGAAGTAGTGCATTATTATTGATTGATCCTTTGTTAGGATCTTATATCAGTATGCTAAGAAGGTCAAAAAAGCCTCCCATTTAAGGCAGATGAAGCTTGTAGGCATAATGATGCCCTCGATGATAAGAAAATATTATCTTGAACATGAAATGAATATGGTCCACACTTGAATAAAATACTAAAAATCAATGAAGAACTTGATATAAATCATTTCAGTGATATTACATGAGCGACCCCAACTTGCAGGTTTGGGGGAATTTTCAACACCACCACCACCCCTAGGAACATGAAACCCACAACAGAGCAAGACTATGATAGTGGAATATAAAATTCAACCCCAACCCATGTAAAGGGCATCATTATCACATAATCCTAGAAGTAAATATTTCCTTTAAAGATTTTTATTGACCCCCTAGAAACCACACTATCAAATTATTCCACTTCACTTATCCACCCTCCCCATTGGGGACTCATTCAGTGAAAGTTATTAAGAACTGCATCAAGATCTCCCTCCATAAACCAATTATGAGGAACATTGAGAAGGAAAGGTGAATATCATAGGGGCTATAATCCAAAAAATTCCACCAAGAAGGAAAATATCATGGAGGATTATGATTTATCCCTTGATCAATATTTAGAGGATAACAAATCTACTTATAATTTTGATATGGATGAGAATATGATCCTTGTTATGTGATTTATGTTAGTGAATGTTTTTAGTGTAAATCCTATGTATAATTTAGAACCCAAATCTGAAATTTTAGAGTATGATGGGGAGGCATCCATTTATAACATAGTTCACATGAAATTCTGTGAAGTAGTTTCTTATATCTAACATCAGAGGAAGGTACAAGATCCAAGGCTTCTACAAATAGTTATATTGCACCCACTTGGTGGGCTTACCAAAGAAAAATGGAATGGTGTGGCTATATCTACATCCCACCCTCCTACCAAAGTATTCAATCCCATCTTCACTGATGAGAATGCCACTCAACACAATATTTAATTGAATAATTTGAGGGGAATAAACACTAAATTTCTCAGGGAAAATATTCCTCCATAGTAAAATAATCAAGTTGAGGAAAATCTTTCTCCTCCAATACATATCGAACAACAAGGTGATACTCTACTAATAAGAGTTGAGTATATCCACTAGACCAACTCTATTTCTAGAAAACAAGTTTATTTAACTCTATTAAGCACAAATTTTTAGGAATTACCTTTTTTGGGGTAGTAGTCAAAACTATGTCAAGCGAAATGCCCTAGGAAAAATTAGGTTGGATATCAACAATAAAAAAGGTGACCAAGCCATATCAGTCTATTTCTACTTCCTCAACTCAAGTATCTTCTAAGTAAATAGTTCCACTAGAACTTCATGACTATATCGAGTTTCTTTATACCATAATGGAAGCTATGAAAGGCTGACACATGCCAATGTAGTCCTAGATAAATACACATACTAAATGGTTGGACTTGAATCATCCACCACACAACTATGTGAATCCTAATTTTATGATTTTCCATTGTATTAGAGATCTATAGAATCATACCACTTACTTCATGTCCCGATGCACCCACATGATGGGAAGAACCCCCATGATGGTAACACTAGAGCAACAAGAATTATAAAAGCTTAGGTGTTTCATGTAGACCATAGAGGGGCCAATATTTTTTTGGTATAATAACCTAATAGGTGGGTCTATCTTCAATTGGGAAGATTATGGATATAAATTATTTACCAATGTTAAAAAATAAAATTGTCCCTAACCTCTCAAATTTCAAACAACATAAAAATGAGGGGTTAAAAATTTCATTACCATATGGAAGTGAATATCCTATTCACTAGATATGCAGCTTCCAAAGGAAAAATTATTGGAAATATGTATAAAAAATCACTAATATGAGTTTTAAACTCACCTTATTATCTCGAATTACCCAGATAGTTTCTAGGATTTTGCAGTCGCTAGATGATTATATCATGTGTTCTAAGGCTAAGTCTCAACTAACATCATTAGTATAAGGTAAAAACCCAGTATAGTGAAGATCATAACCATTATTCTCAAACCAAAACCGATTTTAGCTCCAGTTGAAAAGCTCACAAAATATCATTTAGATCTTCCCCTTGACTAAAAATAACATTAAAAAAACCCTTATTAGGTGGGTAATAAGGAATAAAATAATCTAAAGTTCAATGACTAAAAGAATAACGTCTATTCATTTTGAAGAAAACAATTTAAAGGATATTTCATTTTTCCTATGAAGAATAACTTTATCAAACTAACATAGGTTAGAAAACCTAATGAATCTAGTCTAAGTGATTTCCTTGATTATTTATCATTCTACCATATGTTGAGACAAAATATCCAAGACATCTTCATCATTAAGGATAAACCTTAGTAGAATATTGATTTTGAGTAGGTCAAGTTGGGAAAACCACCAAAACAAGTATCTAGAATCTCCCCTACATCAATAGAAGGAGGGAGACGAAAATTACCAGACAAAAATGCATAAATTTTTTATAATTGCATGAATAAGAAATCAGTTAAATGAGATCACACTATACTCAATGAAAAACTGAACCAACTAGTTGTAACCCCTACTCCCCTAACAAAACTAGATATTCCACCTTAATCATCATTGCCATATAAGGGTTTATGCAATTATAACTGATAAAAGAAGACACATTAAGAATATTGCTTTTCAGTACCTAAGCCAGTTTAAACTCTCTTAGATTTTTTAGAAAAAACACTTGGAGGATAAAGAACACCCTACCAAATGAGATTCTCATCATATGAAGAGTCATAATATGGTTGTTTCAATGTTATACACTTAACATATCACTTATTTAACAAAAAATATTAATATAAACATAATATCCTTACTAATAATTGAGGAGGAGGTCATGGAGGCAGAGGAGGCTTGGGGAGATGAAGTCATGGTAGACCCCAATGCCCAGAAATAATTTTTTCTAAATCAATTTATATTTCCAAAACATAAAGTCAAACTATATAATGATCCCAACAAGAACATAGATCTGATCCTAAATCATCTAGATCTCATTAAGATATAATTACATTGGAATATTGACTAGTAGATATTTGATTGTTTAGTCAATATTGAAATATAGGAAGACCAAATCAGCACAACTTGCAAATCACAAAAATATCCTAGAATTTCAGTGAGGGAAAAGAGTCACTATTAAAACTAGATTTGACCTCTAAGACACAATTTCGAGAGTAACTTCATGGTAGGAAGCACCTACCTATGATATAGAATCATAACATCTTGAAGTAGCTTATTTTTTCCTATTAAGCTCAATATATGGGATCCCAGTTATCTCTCTATAAAACATAGAGAGGCTCTTATTGAGGTCCTCTTAAGAGATCAATATTTTGATTCCAAAGTCACTACATCCAAGACATATCATACAGATACATGTTTCATAAAATGCCACATGGTTATTTCCTTTACAGAACAAGACTAGGAAGTTACTATACAAGGACACATCAAGACCACACACACACACACACACGGATATATATATATATATATATATATATATATATATATATATCTAGAAATCTCAATGACATTGACATTCACCAGAACCTGATTAATAATGGCTACGGGATCAATGTTATCTTGTTCTAAAACCTTAGGTTCATGGGCTATAGTGAAGATAATTTTTCCCATAGTAACATAAAAATCCAAGGGTATGATAAGAGAGAGAAAAGACCATTAAGAAGGATCAAGCTTAGATCCTAGTTCTAAGACATAAATTTTGACTCTTAATTCATAGTGTCCCGTCAAGACATGAATTTCAATATCTTTTTAGGAAGACCATGGATCTATCTTCACGTGGTAGTGCCATCATCATATCATCAATGCTTGAAGTATTATATTAACAGGTGAGTGGGAGTAATATATAGTGATAATGCCCATTTGAGTCACAAAAATATCAGTATATTGAAATAGGGCTACTTAAATGGGAGGGGAATACACCATTGGTATACAATTTCATCCAAATTACTACCCCTAATGGTATGGAAATGGTTCCCATCAATCCATGGAGTGAACTCAATGAAGACTACATGCTTTGATTTACCTAAATTTAGGGAAAAACCTAATATTAATAGTCATCAAGTCCTATGGGTTCTAGTATATAATAAAAAAAATCATATTATCACTTTACTATCATATATTGGTTAGGTAGACATTTCCATTAAGTATGCAAAACCAATCGGGAAAAAGATCTCATGAAAATCAATGCGTACCTGCCTTTCCCCTAAGAACTTTTAGCGTCGTGTAGGTATGAATGATTTCCAATCAAAAAAACCAAGAATATTTGACCAAGTGTATATAAATGCAAAGATAATAAAGAAATCTCAAGGTCTTGTAATTTTTTCTCCCATCCTCATGGGACTAGTTGAGTCAGATGAATCCAATTAATCAGGAGAATAATGTCATTCTAATTGGAACAATAAATATTCCCCACACAATATTTAGGATTTATGGATTCCATCGATTCATATTCAAGATCTAAATATACCACTATACCGTATATTAAATCTTAATATTCCCATCTATCATGTAATTTTAACAACAGTGTAGCAGAAAATACAACACAGGAATAAGAAGAAGCAGATCCTAAGGATCCCCCTCTAGTGTTTAGGGATGATGTATTGACCATTATTAATGAGATCAAACAAGAAAATAAGTTTACAAAGATCCACGACCTATATTAATCTGCACCACATTAACTCTCGAGAAATAGGAAACATACATATAATTCTTGAATAAATATCAAAACATGTTTTCATGGAACTATATGACAATGCTTGGGTAGGATCCCATGATATCTACCCATAATTTGGGTCTATCAAATAATCTCCATGGATATAAATAGAAAATAAGGAAAATTCACTTGACCCATGATTCTAAGGTGGAGTTAAAAGTTTAAAAGATCATTAATGAAAACTTTATTTGGGAAGTTCAATACCTAAAGTGGATGGTTAATATCACCCCCACCATGAAAAAGAATAGGAAGGTTAGGGTCTGAATTAACTTTAAGGATATCAACTAACCTTACAAAAATAATGATTTCCTAGTCCATATTACATAATTATTAATCAATGTAATTACCATATTTCAGGCCCTCTCCTTCATAGATGGATATTCAGGCAATAAATAGATCTCAATGACCCCCAAAGATAATGATTCTAACACCTTCAGGGCATCCAAGGGGTATATTTTTATCAAGTGATTCCCTTTGTATTGAATAATGATGACACCACATACAAACACATGATACACCATATTTTTAATCCCTTTCTAGGGATAACCATTGAGTTCCATGTGGATGATTTAATAGTCAAGTACTAATAATGCTACAATCATTTTTATGATCTTGAGATAGTCTTCAAAAAACCAAAGAAACATATATTGAAGATGAATCCATTTAAATGCGATTTTAGGGTAATGTTAGTGAAATTAATTTACATCATGTTATTCCATTTTGGTATCAAATTCGACCCAAAGATGACCAAGGCGATCCTTGATATTCCACCTCCTTGTAAATTTAATTATTTGAGGGGAATCTAGATATGTATTTCTTAAAATAGAAGATTCATTTCCAATTTCATTGTAAAATTCCTACCATTCAAAAAGTTCATAAATAAATGGGTTACCTATCATTGGGATGAGATTTTAACAATCCTTCAAATACCTCTACCAATATCTTTCACACCCATTGATTTTGATGTTGTAAATAAAAGTGAATTCACTCACCTTATATATAGTAACCCTGAAGCATCACTCAATTCCATACTTACTTATAAAAATGATACAAGAAAGGAAAAAACCTATACTATCTTTGGTAGGAAAATGATGGAGGATGATATTCAATAATCTAATATTTAGAATAATTGTATGGCATTTATTTTCACAGTGAAAAAGACAAGACACTACTTATATCACCATAAGCTCCACCTTTTTTCTCATGTTGACCTACTCAAGTATATCCTCATCCATCCAATACTAACTATACATTTATCCAAATGGGTGGTTATTATATAATTTCTTGTTATCCAGTTCAGGTCGTTGAATAAAGTTATAGGAAATGGACTCATCAATTTCCTCACAGTTCACCCTATCCTAGAAAAGATATCATTTGATAAGTAGCTTTCTGATGAAGAATTTTTCTCCACATGTGATACTTTCTGGACATAGAAAATATATTTCAATAGTTCCTTGAGGATCCTGAGGAGGAGAAGGATGGAATAACCTAAGCTCAACCAAATTGGTATATGGATTGCCTTTTTCTCTCCAATAAAATTAGTTATTCTTTATTATTTTCTATTTTTAGAGGGATGCACAAAACATGAGGCATCATACCAAGTCCTTATCATAGGCTTGAATCTAGCACTCAAAATACTAGTGTCCTATTTAAGTATCATGGGTTATTTAGAGTTACTGATTAATAAAATTAATGGTGAATATTCCATCAAAAAAGAAGAACTAATACCATTTCTTGATTATATATGAGGGTTGATTGCTTAATTCTACTCAAAACCAACACTGAACCACATTTCAAGTTCAAAAAACACATAATAAGGTACACCATCTATCTTATCTATAACCTTGGTTGATCTAGATCTAGTCCAAATGCTCATCCACATCTTACATTATAGTTTTTTCTCTATTAATTAGCAGTGACATAGAAGAAATCAATAAGTTCAACATCTCCCTTGGTCAAGGAGAGTCTTTAAAGTGATGACACAATTGGATGGATGTCTCCCACGATAGAAAACCACTGAAATTAGATTCTTCTATTGGATCTAGCCAATAAAGTACATATCCAATGGAGAGGAACAAAATTTAATGTCTATGATAACCCAAATTTCCATAAATTCCTCTATAAATGAGGCTTTAATGGAGTCCTCCCTGGATGAATTGAAAGGGGAGAGAACCTCACCATTATAAAGGAATTTCATGATGGAAAATTCGGTTCTCACTAGATAGGATCCAAGATCTCTCATAAAATCAAGGAACTTGGATACTTATATCCATTAATGATACATGACTGTATGGAATTCACAAAAAAATTCCATGTTTTTAGGATATATTCTAACTTAATTCATCAACCACTAGAGTTATTTCATACTTCCAAATACTCTTGGTTGTTTTTTATGGGGATTATATGTCATGGGTCCATTTCCCCTGACTATATTTAGGAAGTTTAAGTAGATTCTCACTTCCACTAACTTCTTCTATAAATGAGATGAGGCCATATCACTTTAGAAGGTATAAATAAAGGATATAATCAATTTCATGAAGTCTCATATTGTCACTATATTTAGTGTCCTTCACATGATATTGACAGATAAAGAAACCAATTTTTGAGGTTTCAAGTTAAAATGGTTTTATCAGGAATAAAATATCAAGTTTAAGCACTAATCACACAATTATATAATGGCTAATAGATTGATAAAGGAATTAAAAAAAACTCTATCAAACATCCTTCAAAATATGGTGGATGATATAGATCATATTTTCATCAGTTTTAATTTACATTTCAATAAATAAATCTATACCATTTTATTATTCTAAGGGAAATTGTACCATTTTGGGGTCATAGGGATAAATTGGATTTTATTATATAAATGGATTAATTATTTAGTTTTAAGTGTTTTTATTTATTTATATAATTAATTCTACAAGCTATGATTTTATTAATATTTTTATGATGTTCTTGGAAAAGAGTCATCTTGGACTAAAAATAAAATTTTTGCTAAGTGTGGATTATATGTATGATGTGAATGAGAAGTGGAAAATGGCTATTTTTGGGATAAGTATGAAAAGTTTTTATAAATTTTGGATTATACAGATGATGCTGAGATGAAAAAATCTATCTAAGTCGTGCATCACACATATTAACTAAAAATTATTATGATTGTAATGGAATTGAAATTTATCAAACTGAAACATGTTATGTATCCTATGGATGGAGAATACATCATACAAACAATAGTGAAAATAGTATTTAAAACGACATGTTTATAATGTCAGTTATTTATAACTATTATTATAAACTATTTCTTACACCATTTATTTTATAACCAATATAAAAAATATTTCTAATATGTTTTTTACATCATTTATAATATAACCGATGTAAAAATACTTTAAAAAATATAAAAATCATTCTCACATTAAAATTTTTCAGCTACTCTCGATTTCTCCCTCAATACAAACATTAATATATCTTTTTAAAAACTAAAATATCTATCACATAATTTAACTCTACTACCATCACCATCTTCACCATCAACCTTATCCACCACCATTATCCATCATTGTGGTTTGACTCTCTCAGCTTGTTTTCTTCCATGACATATTTTTTTCTTCATAGTTTGGATTTTTCAACGACATCTATGGTTTTTTAACTTCACTAATTTTTCAAAATCTTTATATAATTCATTTAAAATAGTTATGATTCTATTAATATGTGTATAAATTTTTAATAATGATTTAAAATATTATGATGATATTTTTCATCTAGAAGAAATGATCACATGTGGAAACTATTAACTTATTATTAGTAATTGGTGAATTTAATTAACTTTTTCTACTCTCTAATATTAGATATTATGTGTGGACTTTTTTTGACCGTTTAATTTTAATAATAATAAAAGTCTTTGTAAAACTTTTTCACTTATTTCATATCATTTTCACTCTTTTATTTTGTATTTTATTATTTATATATTATACATTTAAAATTGTTCATATAATATTATATTTTTATTACAAAACATGTTTGTGTAGATTCCCATTTAATATGTTAAAACTCAAAAAAATTTATTTACATTAAAAAAAACTTAGTTTTGTTTTTAAATTATCTTATGATTTGATGTTAACAAGTTAAGAATTTTTTTATTTCTTTTACTTTTAATAATAATAAAAGGTCTATTATATCCGCCACTACGAAAGTGTGATTAAGATCATTTAAATAAATATTTAAGGAATATAATGGCTTAAGTTTCATGCATTTATTAAAGTAGGTGACTACAATAGACATTATTGAATTTATTAACTTATGCACTTAAACTGAGTTTTGACTTAGTAGTCTTAGAGGATTTTTGGATGAATCTTTATATGTGGAAAATTCACTCACTAGAAGTCATTGAGAATTCAACTATTGTTAGAAAAATTATTAAGGTTAAAAGTAAAATTTAAAAATAAATTTAAATAATTTGTATAAAAAAATATATAGAATTACCATAAAGAAATCAATACTGAAGAAGGTTTACAATTGGTTAAAAAATATCACTAGTTTTGAAGAGAAACCAAGGGGATAAAAATAATAAATGTCATAAGAAAAATTGTTGATCAAGTTAGAGTTATATAAAACCTTGAAGGGAGTGTTTTTTCTTGAAAATGTGATGTGATAATTGTATTGAAAAATGGGAAGAATTATCAATTATGATACCCTAATATGTTATAGTGATAGTGGGTGAGAATATAGAGAATCTTCCAGTGGATATAATAGCCTAAATTCTTCAATAATTTGTGTAATTTTTAAAGAGCTTCATGGATTTCACAAAATCATTATTATCTATACCAAATAAAAATGAAATGATTAATTTTTTGAAAATTTATAATATGATATTTACTTATATACTATGAAAAATGTATATATAATTATCAAATTACAAAATAAAAATAATGAAAAATTATGTTTCATTATGGAAAATATCTCTAAAATCAATGATAAGGTTTTTAAGTCTATAAAATGATCTTTTTTATTTGAATACTTTATAAAATAGTGATAATTATACAATTTTAAAGTGATACTTATGTTTATGAATGTTTTTTATTTTATATGTGAAATATTTTATCTTTATTTTTTTCATTGTTATTTATAAAGGTAAATTTGAAATTAAATTTCAAAATTAAAAAACCTATATTCAATAATTGAAATTTGTTATAGGTGATAATGATTCATAATTGGATTATTTCATGATGAAAAAGTGATGAATATAAGTAAGGGGTAAATTATTGTTTGGACTTTCCAAATGAAATGTTCTAAATAATGTCCTATTTTTTTATCCATGATCAAACTGTTAAAATAACATAGATTTATAAAGAAGAGAAATAAAAAATATTTTTTTATGGTTTTAATTTGAGTTATATTACTTGTATTTTACTTGGTGAAATTTAAAAAATTCAAGATCTATTGATGATGAATATTTTTAAGATAATAATTCTCATCAAATTGAAGTACTGATTTGTAATATTGAAGTAATGGAAACTAAGAAAGCACTGATGACAGAGAAACTATATAGTGAAGTTTAAAAAACATTTTATCTAGGGTTTATAGAATTTATAATTTTACTAATGATATTAATATTTATTAACTTGAAGTATTAGAATGGATAGAGTAATAAGAGTTTTAAAAAGTTTCAACATCTATTTAAAGGCATACTTCCTAATGACAATGATCTTCTAGATTCACATTATAATGTGAAGAAATATTATGATTGATGGTTTAGGGAACAAGAAGATATATTCCAGCTCAAATCACTATGTGATATATAATTAGGAACATCAAGTTCTCTCAAAGTGTCTTAAATGTCAGATATAAAAATGCAAGTTAAAAAAATCATAGGTTTATTTAGCTATTACTAAGGACCCTACCAAGGAAATTTGGTATCTTCCTATAATCACTCATCTAAAACATTTATTTAAAAATTAAAATGATACAAAAAGGTTAATATAGAATAGAGATGAGTTAATATATTATGGAAAATTATTTCATTGAGTTGATTTTCCAAAATGAAATAAAATTGATAAAAAATTCATAAATTTGGAAATGAAGTTAGAAATCTCATACTTAGGCTATGAATTGATAGAATGAATCCATATCATATCCTTAGTAGAAAACATAGTTCATGAATAGTTTTTTAGTAATTTACAACTTATCTCTAGAATTTTTTAATAAGCATAAATATATCATGTTGAGCATAATGATTTCTAAACCAAAACAGTTTGGAAACAATATTGATGTTTACTTTTCACCATTAATTGATTATTTGAAACACTTATGGGAGAGAGTCATTAGAGTTTATGATTATTATAAAGAGGAATATTTTCAATTTAATTTAATGATTATGTTTACTATAAAAAACTTCCTAACTTATGAATCTTTTTCTAAAAATAGTGTTAAGGGTCAAAAGAATTTTCTAATTTTCAAATAAGGAACATCGTTTTGTTTACTAAAAAACGGGGGGAAAATATTGTTCATGGGTCATCAATGGTATTTATATATGGATAACTCTTATTAGTGATTAAAAAATTCATTAAATGAATCACAATAATTTGATATCACTTCAAATCCTTTATCAATTGATAAATGTTTTTGATTGAGAGAAAAACATTTATGCCATATTTGGAAGGACACAAAAATATTAAATTGATAGAAATATATGGAATAAATAAAAAATAATTTTTGATATTCCATATTGGATATATAAAGAGATCAAGTATAATATTGATGTGAATCATGTTGAGAATAATATCTCTGATAATTTGATTGGAACATTGGTAAATATTAAAGACCAGATGATGGATGGTTTTAATATAATATTGGATTTACTATCAATGGTAACACGTTTAGAGTTAGATTCAAATATTAAAGGAAAAACATATCTTCCTTAAACTTTCATACATTATACAATTGGGAGAAAATAATTTTTCTTAGAATCTCCATGGTATCAAAGTGCCTTAGGAATGTTCTTCAAATGTAAAAAATATCGTGTTATTAAAATATTTGGAATTAATAGGAATGAAATCTCATGTTTTTTATTTTATGATATAATAAATAATACATGTTTTATTTATTGGAATACTAACCATTTATTCCATAATGACTATCATGGAGGTGTGTTATTTTATCAATTCCATTAGTAACAAAGTGATGAATATAAATTCCTTAAAAAATTTAGTGAACAATGTAGTTTATATACTTTTTCAACTAGAAATGTACTTTGTACCATTATTATTTGATATCATGGTGTATTTAATTGTTTATTTGGTGTGAGGAATAACTATTATTTTTCTCATATATCTACATTGGATGTATCCTTTGGAAAGTTATATGAAGATATGAAAGGGGTATTTTTTGAGTCCATATTGACCAGAAGCCTCCATTTATGAGAATTATATTTTTGATGAGGTTATAAATTTTTTTATAGAAAACATTCTTTTATTTAAACACATAATTTTTCCTACATATCGGCATGCATGAGTTTGTTTTGGGGTAAATAGAATCTATGGATTGAAAATAAAATCATTAACAAATGAATAAATAATACAGGCATATTTATACATGTTGAATAGAAAATGTGATGCTAATATATATATAACAACATATATTAATGTGTTAAATTGGTGTTACTAAAAGAAGACATATATGTGGGTATTTAATGAGTATAGAAAAACATTTTTTATATGGTTTCATGAGACTGTGCATGGATGATCAGATGTATCAGAAACATTGAGATTGTTAGTGGGTTGAAAAAGATTAAATGTGATAATAGTGTTTGTGTATAAAATTAATGAATATAAATTTTATACCAAATATTAAAATAATAATGTGTAATTCAGAAAAGTAGTGTATTGGTGGTCTCTAAAGTAACACATTTTCAAGTTCAAAAGGAAAAAATCCAATATTTTTGTCAAGTGTATATTATAGAGTTATTGAAGAAATATGGGAGATTAATTACATTAAATTTCATGTTATGATATTCAAATATAAATGTAATGTCAGAAAAATAGTGTTACACATGATTAATTTATCATTAAATTAGTAAATATGAATAGATTAGAATATACAAATAAACCTTTTATCATGGAATCACATGCAATTTTTTTTTCTATGCATTTAATCTATGAAATTTTTAGTGTTATCTAATTTTTCAAGGGAAAAAATATAATCTTGATGATGAAAAACTCAATGATGATGATGGATTATGTGATATCCCTAATTCCATGTAAATTTTATCAAAGGATATTTATAACCACTTTATAGACATGTTTTTCTATACATAATGACCATAAGGAAGGAATATAGGATAAAAATACTTTAAAAATCATAATATTATAAGTAACATATATTTATTCTGATTTAAATTTTCAATTTTTAAGAAATATTAAATATAAAATTTATGTTTTTTTCATTTAATTCATATATTTTAACAAATATGATAAATTATTTATACATCTTAGTTTAGTTTTGTTTGTATCAATTTAAAGTTATTCAATTTTATATGAAACTGTTGGATTTGTATAAATTTTTACTTAATATTTTTTCCTTATATCCATATCATTTATTTTTTCAAAAATGATTTTACTATTTTTTATAATTTTTATTAAATACTCTAAAAAATATAATAAAGTCCTAGTTTAGTTTATTTTAGTTTAGTTTTTTTGTTACATTTTAAATTTTTATTAAAATTTATATATAATAGTTGATTTTTTATAATCCTTTACTTATGTTTTTTTCTTTTGTTAGAGTCACTTCATTTTTTAGAAACTTTTTCAATTTTTTTTATCATTTTAGTTAACTAATTTAAGGAATATAAATTAAAATGTGTTTAGTTTAGTTTAGTTTTTTAGATCATTTTTCAATTACAATTTTATTTTATATATAACAGTTTGATTTTTATAATATTTTGTTTGATAATTTTATTTTTTGGATAATTTTAGATCAAATAGGTGATTGAACTCAATCTTATTGGGAATACACTATACATACTTTCACTGAGGTGCCTCTTAATCCTTATGCCCAAGAGCCCTCTACGTCCACTGGGATAGAGAATTCATCCAGGGTTGGTAGACATGGTATCACAAATTTACCTTGATTATCACTTACTAGTAGCTAGGAAGATAGGTTATTTATTTAGTTTTATGATAATGGTAATCCTAGGGGTCTAAATTTAAATTTTTTGGAGTTTTTTGGTAATTAAAGATCGAGAAAAAGCAATCATTTTGATTTCTGATTGGAGAAGTGTTGACAAGAAGACACTAGTTCATCTTTGGGAGACAATTTCAGAAAGATCATTTATTATTATTTTATATATCATGACATATTTTTAATAATATATGATATTTTTCTTTCTAATTAGACAACATATGATATACATTACAATAAAGAAGATGGAATACTTTTTTTAATCTTTTTCCTCTAGGAGATGGAGGGATTCTAAATAAAACCTACCTTTAAATTTCATATTTGGTGTAAGAAAAAATGAAAATCCATGTGATATGTGATATATATATTTTTTGGATGATGATACATGGAATAAATTTATTGAAAGTATATGAAAATAATTAATTTTTTTAAGTAAAATGAAATATTTTTGATGTTTTTTATATAATCACTAAAAATTATCATCTTAATGACTTGTTTATCCTTTATTAATAAAAACTGAGGATATATATTTAAGATATTCAATCCAAAAACATATACCCATATACTTTATCAAATGGTGGGTATTTGTTATTAGAATAGAAAATGATGGATGAAGAATTTCATGAATTGAGATATGAGTCTTCAGGTTCATCATAGATTAACCCTCCATACCCCCATGATAGACATTAAAAATAGAAGAGGGTTTAGATAAAAAAACATGATCATACCTTATAAAAGACTCAAGGTTTGTATATGATAGATTAAAATGATTTATTTAAGTTATCTTTAAATTATTTATATCTTTGAAATCACTAATAAAATTTTCAAATATTATATACAAGAATCCCTTGAGGAGAAGAGCACAAAAGGGGACTTTATACCAGAGTTTAGCTATTGAATTAGGAAATATTGAACACTTGGGTTACATAGGAGGATATGTGGTAGGTGTATAATTTAAAAAATTGTTTGATCATTCTATAACTTCCTCAAGGGAGGATGTATATAAATGAAAAATAGATGCTTTAGAAGCTATAGTTTAGGATATGGGTGAGACTATGGTGAGAAGATTAGAGCTTCAATGTAGTCAATGTTTATTGACAATCATAGATAGTTTAAGGATATATATCCCAGTCTACCTTTGACTTAATATCCCACTACTGTACCTCTTTCCGCATATCCCAATCCTATACCTCCTCTACAAATTCCCATATAATGTGAGTTATATGTTGTGTATCCATAGTATCATATTATAGCATATGGGATCATATATTATATTGATGATTCCAAACATCATCAAAATATAGAGATGAATCAAAATAGGGTAATGGTTCATGATATTATATATGCAACATATAGAGTTCCATTACCTACATACAAGGTTTCTATTGTTGGAAAAAGCATCAGTCATTTTTTACTTTGTCCATCTGGACTTATCTAAAAACTTACTTCTAAGGTATGTATATATTATAAACTTTATTTCAAACTAATGTTAATTTTTTTTATATTTATATATATATATATATATATAATTTTTTATAAGAAAAAATTAAAGTTAAACAAATATTATATAGAAATATAAAACTTTTTGAGGCCCCTACAACTTCAGATAAAACATTTTATAAAGGTATTTCTAAATTATCAATGAAAAAATTTATGTTGTTAAATGATTATGATATTCCAATGGATGATGAAACTTGTAAGTGAAATATGATTATGATGATTTATAAGAGATATAACATGGATCTTGTAACATCACAATGATGCAATTATTTTCCATGTATGTTGATTATCATATTTCATTCAATTATATCAATTTGATTCATCTAACTTAAGAATTATATATTTTATTAGGTATATTTATACACTTTTTATTTAGTGTGATATGACAAAAGTTTATAGATACATAGACTCAAAATTATTTCTACAGTAATGTAGGTAACAATAGATGATGAATAAACAATATATATTTCTTAAATATTTTATAATGATGTAATTCAGTGTTAGATTCTTCCATATCTTGATAGGTATAAAACATATATTTTATAAACTATTGTTTCTATTAATTAAATAAACACTCAAATAATATATTTGTATATTAACAACTATTGGATGTTGTTCATTTTTTATTAAATAGAAAATATATCATACAATTTATGCTCCATACAAGATGATATGTGAGAAAACTTTAAATAAATACTAGATATATAAGCCTGATTATTTGAATAATTATATAATATAGTAGCTTTTGATTTTATTTTATACATATCATTTTCAAACTTGGCATGGATGTCACGACACCCTCACTCCAAAGGTACCCCTTCTAGGTTAGCAATGAAGGAATATATATAAAGACCCCTGAAATCTCTCTCCAATAGGCCA
Source organism: Viscum album (assembly GCA_963277665.1). NCBI lineage: Eukaryota > Viridiplantae > Streptophyta > Magnoliopsida > Santalales > Viscaceae > Viscum > Viscum album. The sequence continues at coordinate 1,527,351,574 of OY728135.1, read as the reverse complement.
TGGGTTGGTGACTGACACCAAGGGTATATATATGATACATATGTGAGGAATTACCCCTATAAAGATTTAAGGATTAAGAAATAAGAGAGAAAACACTGATAAACTCCATATCATAAATGAATGATAAACCATCCAAATACAATACATGATTAACCCAATACATGAATGTAAATGAATATAACTAAAAAAATGAAAAAATACTATAAAAATTCTCATTAGTGACCAAAAAACTCAAACTCCTCCTGAACAACCCCTCAAACTAGAAATGCCCAGCATGATCACCAACATCTCTTAATAACCTGAAAAATAGTTTATATATATGTAGGGAGATCATGAAATGTATACTCGATATGATCCTCCTTAAAACCTCTTATGATCATATAAAAGTATGTTCTAGAACTAAATCCATTACAACATGCACATAAATGTATAGTAAATCATGAGTAATCAAAACCCATATTGGAACACACCTTATACCATAAGCCATTATATCCTAGGATATGACTAATCATCCATGTCAAAAGAGAGGATAGAAAAAAAGGAATGATTCATGCATATATTTCTTTACCATCCTAGATGTTGAAGAAAAAAACCCCCAAAACATCTGGGAGTTGGTTTTCCTACCGATGCAGGCTGTGTCGCATATGAAATCAGAAAATATAAATAATATCACACACAACCATACTAATGGAAAATACCCAGCCTTAGACTTATCCTCCACTATCATCACACAGGACCTCCGACTACCACTACTAAAATTTAAATCTCAAAAAACAAACAAGAATCAAGTTATATATTAATGAATTAATTAACCATTAATTAATATTATTCCATCACTAGTATTGACCATAACTACAGCCCTAGGATCCAAGACTGTTGATCAATAAATAACCAACAATTAATATAGCCTAGGGCCTCTAGACCTTTTCTCATCAAACATTCCAACCATATCAGGATTTCAATCAATACATCAAGGCTCTAATTTCCTAGATCTTACATATGTATTAAATGTATTTCCACATAAAAATTCAAAGGAAATTAAGGTAATCACATAGATTCATTCAAACCTCCTGCAAACAAAGATGGGATCACTTAGACCCAAATAATTATATTTACCTACCAAACATTTTAATTACATATCAAATTAATCAGTTTATTATGCATAGTTTTTCCAAAACAATGAATCCTAAGGTAGTATCTAATAATAAATATAAATCCATATAAACATGCTTCAATAATTATTCTCATGTTTTAAATAATTCCAAAAGAGTAGTAGTTGTTCTGCTCCCGCCACTTTCATTTAATCAATTAATATAACCAAAATTACATTGTTATCCATATTAAGAATTTAAAATATGTTAAACAACAACAATAAAATATTTACAAATAGATAAAATACTATCTAATAAATAATAAAGGCAACATAAATAATCATAAAATGCATGTGACTATAAATACAACCATTTATTTAATATTTCATGTAATATTAATTATCTATGAAATGAGATAATTCCCATTTCAATTATCTACTATTTGGAATTATAGAGTAATTATCATCTTAATTTATTAGGTTGTTTAATAATACAACATATGATTATATTTTTATCTACCTCTTAGATAATTTCTAGAATAATACATTTTTTTCTAGAACATAGAATTATTATTTTTCTCTTTATTATGATAATATACATATTATCAAATATAATTTATTTACTATATGTTATAAACTTACATTTAATTTATTTTATTCTTATGATGAAATAATTCTCATTAGTTACAGCATGTGATTTTCAGGTTGATAAAACAATAACAAGAATAATAATAAGAATGTGAATGTGAATATACATCCTATATCATCAATAATATATAGATTATCAAATAATATTCATATTCATGTAAATTTTAGATTAAGAATAATATTATCTATCCACTAGATGTGATTTAAAAATTATAAAAGAACAATATTTATTTACTACATACAATATCATCTTCTAACTCAATTCTTGAATTAATAATAAAAACATATATTCACTACATGTGATTATCCAAAATTACCAATAATAAGTAGCTATAAAATATTATCCTTTTTGTCTTTCCAAGATAATTCATAGATTATTAAATATTATTCCTTCATGTACAACATGCGATTAATTATAACAACAATTTACATAATATAATGTAATATTAATTTCTCTCATTCCTTTAATAATTTTCATAATAATGAAATTCCTATTCATTACATATAACATTTGATTTATAATCCTTATTCAGATTCATTACCTTTTTATGTTTGATTCCATTCATTTAAATAATGGAGGTAAAACATGATTCAATGCATTTTGCACAAAACAAAAGAGATGAAATGAACCCCAAACATCAAGAAGTATCATACATTAGAACAACAAGAATAGAGGAGAGAGAATATAGGTTGATAATGATGCATCTTAAAAAACATAGGTCTGGCATGTGAGGAAGAAACTTAGATCTATTATATATGGCTCACAATACTCAATGTTCATAGTTGGACCACTCAATCTCAATAAGAATGATGAAAGACTCGAACAAGGGAAATTATGTATTTTAAAATATACAGATACCACTTTATGAGTATTTCTAATTTAATATAGTCAATGTTTCCATATATTTTTTTATTAAATATATATTAAAACCATATCTATTTAATTATCTCGCATAATAATTTTAAAGCTTCAAATTTTAATGTAACTCAAAGTTTTAATCCAATATCATAAAAACAAATTTAAAATCATGATTTTGATTATTATTCCCCATAAAATCATGAAAAAATAATTTCATCTCAAATAAGTATGAAACTAGGTTTTTAGAAGAAACCATCCCCCATTATGCGTCACATGCATACTGTGTAAGTGTAAACTGGATCACCCTTACACAATCCAGGTTTAGAAGGACCCTTACATGATAAAAGGCTAACACTCATGAAGCCTTTAGAAATCAGGTGTTACCCTTACATGAACTATATATAAAACACACTACCATATATAGTAAAGAATCTAACCTTATGTAACCTTAACAAAATCAATGTAACCTTTACACAACTCTCAATATCTTGTTGATACTATTACATAACAAAAAAACAATGCTACATTTATATATAGTTAAAAAAACAACCTAATTTTACACAAAAATAAGGCCATTTGTAAGGGTGAAAATAGATTTTTAAAATATTTAATTTCCACTTACATAAAATTATAAAAAAACATTAAATTGAATTTATTATCATTTATGAAGTTCCAGAAATTACTTTTAAATAGTCTAAAAATATCATAAAATTTCCAAAATTAAAAAAAATATTCAATTTTTTTTATTAAATTTATAAAACTCTCTCCAATTATTGGACACCCCATAATGAAAAAGTAAGGATTGGGAAATTTTAAAGACCTTTATATTAAAAACCTCTCAAACATTTCTCATCCTAAATAATTAAAACAAAACCAATTAGGAGAGGTAAAGGGATGGGTATAAATTAACTACCATGTGAGATACTTATTAAGGTTATCTCTATATTAAGAATACAATCTACACTCCATAGGAGAAAAGTGAATACCACATAATATCATTAATCTATCTCAAAACACACTCCTGGGTAGATACCTTTCAAACAAGACCAAGGCCACCAATAAAAAATTTAATTGAGAAGGATAATAAATCCAAAATATTAACATAAGGTAAAATACATCACCCCCAAAAAAATTAATCATCAAAAATATTGGTTACTAATTGCACATCTATAACTCTTGTTCCCAACTAAAGACACAACAATCACAATAAAGGTCACACAAACTACCATAGAAAACCAACAAACAATACATATAAATCAGTCATCACTATAATATAAACATTAAAAAAAGGATCACATTTCAAAGAAAATTACTTCACACTAATTTAAATATAAGGAATAATACTCTATTTAAGAGAAAACATAATATCCTACACTTCAACAGTTTTACTTAGGCACGCTAAAAAATTTAAATCTATACATGATTTACCCTTATGTATCATGATTTAAATTTACCATTTAATTTATATATATCCCTTTTCATGATTTATAATTAATAAAACATGGAATAATAAATCATGTAATAAATTTAATTTACATAATCTATAAATTATAAGTCTTAACATGTCATGAACAATGTAGATTAATATTATTTCATAACAAGTTACTAAAAATATTATAAATTATAACCATAAAAATTTTCCATACATACTAAATCATTTTTTCTAAATAATAATCAAAAAAATTTACCATACATACCAAATCACTTCCTCATTTAGGTTTTTTATTCTAAATTTCTTTTAATTAGTTTCTAGACATGCATCACAACATTTCATTAAGTCCTTTAGGTTAAGGGGTTTAAAACTTAAAATTTATTTTTAAATTATTCCTTACTTGCAATGAATTATAAGAGGATTTCTGTTTTTTTGATTTTATTAAAACTATAATAGAAACTAATATTAATTTTTTAAAACTATAAACCTTGATTTTAAGGTATTTTCACTAAGACTCTTACATTTAAAATCCAGTGGGATAAAACAACTCTACATGAAAAACTTTTAATCCTAATTCATAACATGGTTTCATCAAAACCTTTTTTTAGAAACAATATTCATATTTCAATTAAAAAAATCCTTTTAAAATGAATGAAAGTTACATGAAAGAAATTCTATCATTTTTTATAGAAACTATGTTACCAAAAACTAAATTTTCACAAAAACATTTTATTACTAGTTAAACAAACTGACTAGCCAGTAAATTAACTAATTTGATTTATCTAGAATTGTAGAATTTAAATAATCCACCCACTAATATAATTAAATACTTTAACACATTTCATGTTAAACAAATTGATAATAATGGGAAATTTAAAACATTCTAAGAATGATGTATAACATTACATATTTATCATATATTTATCACTTTATTTTTATTGAAGTAATGAAACTATACCATATTCTATCAAGTTCATATCAATAAAAATAAATTCAAAATTGGATATACAATTTAACATATAACATGCATCTTAAAAAAACATGAGGGTACAAAAATCCACTTTATATTCTTTAAAATCATCCATGTTTGTTGAAAAATATCCATTTACCAAGAACACGCCCATGTAACACAACAAAACACTTAATGTTCCATTTACCGTTACTATAGGTGGATTACCTTCAAGAGTTTAAATTAACACCACATGAAATTCCTTAACCAACATAAGAACTTAAATTGATATAAATAGAGTCACCAAAATCATATAAATCATGTAATCTCATCCACCACATTAAGATATTATCCAATTTGGGTGGTCTTGACTCATCCGTATGGTTTTAAAATGAAATATAAAAAATAACATGTCATGATGGGTAAAGTTTTCCCCCTTTCCATATGTTCTAGGATATAATATATGTCTCTATTACATGATAAATCCATCTAGAAATATAATCACAAAAAATTACCAAAACATCATCAACAGAGTCATGCACAGAAATTAGAATATACAATAATTTGTTTCACAACATAGTGAAAAATAATCTAATACCAAATGAGGAATAAATAAAAGAGGAAACATAAAATACCCCCTTCTCTGAAATGGTGCCCATATCATTAGGACCAAGAGAATATTATATTAATTAAAATAAAGGAGAACATACAATAACCCCTTCCATTAACTAAATCTCCACCACACAAGGCTCGGGGGAAGAGTTATATAATACATATGATGATAGAAGCTTCTCTCCCTAGACCATATCTTTACAACACTAAGACTGAGGAGAGAGTTATGGAAAGATATGAACAAGATTATAGAAACCCTTTCCCTAGACTATATCTCCAAATCAACTCCAGACTTAAGAAATGAGTTATACTTACTATCAATAAAGGAAACTCCAGCACAGGTTAGAAATCAAAGGTTAAAGTTGTACACATAACCATGGATCAAGGACTCAATAGATGGGTTTTAATTAGAGAAAATGACAAAAACTATAATAATTTTAGAAAAAGGACTAATAAATGAATAATTATGATAATCCAATCCATTCAATTTTAAAGGTATAAGAATCAATGGGCTCTAGGCTAAATATGTCAATTCAAAGGTCTCAAAACATAACAAAAGTAGACCTCTAAAATCCCCATGTGAAGGGAAAACATTCATGGCCAGTAATATGCCTTTATGGTTGAAGAAATAAACTCAACCTAAAATAGATCTCATAAAATCCCATCACAAAATATCTAACCCCTAATAATCCCCAAGGAATAAGAATGGACACTGCAAAGAAGACCCATGTAGCATCATCATAGCTAAAGAAACCTAGTTCTTCTTTTGAGCATAAATCAATCTAGAGACTATATCTGCATCCTTTAACCAATCCTATATCTCATGATAAAAAATGGATACCTCATAATTATGCAGATTCTAGTGCTGGAACTCTTTGAATTCCACCCGCCATCTGTTTCATCTTCAACTTATACTATTTGGTTATTTGATGGCACATATTGCTGAACCTCTTCTGTATGAACTCGATGGGGGGACGTTGACCTAGATCCATTCCTAAAAAAACTTTATGGACTCCTAACTTGAGATTAAAATTATTTAAGGTCAATTAATTAGTTAATTAATTTTAACATAATCCATATTATTTACCCAATTAAAAAATAGGAACATATAATCACGATGTATGATCGTTTCCTTGGTATTTACTCCAAAAACAACATCACTTCACTTATCATGTTTAATAAACTTGAAGGACCTTACATCAGATCAAAGGGGGTCCTATACTCCCATTTCTTAGTTGATATCCCTTTTTTATAGCATGTACTAATCTTAATTAATACTATCTCCTAACCAAATCATGCATCCTCACCAGTGACTAACTCTAAACACCATCATATATCTTAATCAACTCCCTTTGATACCACAATTTCATGACCCTCTACCTCCAAAGGTACCCCTACATGGATAAAAATAAAATAAGAGAGATAATATCCCCCTAAATCCAACCTCAAATAGGCCACATGTCAGAAACTAAAACCAAGGATATATATATATATATATATATATATCACAAATATGCAAGGCATTAACATTTTAAATATTTAAGGAGTAGGAGATAAGGTAAAAAACACCGATCAAATCTATATCATAAATGGAAGTTAAACCACATGAATACAATCACTATCTACCTAGAACATGAATTTAAATACATACAACTGAAATATCTAAAAAAAATAGTAAAAAATCCTCAAAAGTGACCACGAAGCTCCAACAGCTCCTAAGAAACCCCTCGAACTAGCAATTCATAGATCAATAAAAAAACCTCCCGTTGACATGAAAAAAAATTGTATATATATAGGGTGAGCATAAAATGTATACTTATAAGGATCCACCCTAACAAAATATAATGCAAAGTGTGAAATAAGAATACTAAATCATAGGGAATAAATAAATGAAACCAACTCATCACCTAAACAAGTATTATATTCTTTCCTATGCTCACCATGACCCAATCGTAAAATAACACATAGAATTTGATCATTTATTTTTAAAATCATATATATATATATATAAATGAATGTACCCCACATCAAATTCCCCATGTTTTATTCTCTCATTACCCAATAGCTCATGTCCTATACTCATCCGCACCTTGTGAAATCATATCATTGACATTTTTGCATGTTGTGCAGGATGACACCTCATCATCATTATATCTCAATAGTATCCATGTATATTCCAAAAATCCACTACATCCTCTGTAAATGAATTATAAATCAAGACATCATAACCTATACATGTACACCAATGAGAAGCTGGAGCCACCATGACTGGATACAAGTATATACTATACCTCAAGCTATCACAACCTGCAAATACATTTATAGTAAACTGTGACCCATAACAGCCCAAGTAGGAATGCACCATATATTGTAAGTTTTTATAACATAGGATATTCCTACTCATCTATATATAAAGAGAGATAATGGGAGAGGGAGAATTCATCTACCCATTACCTCACCATCATGGGTGTTTGAGAAAATATGTAACATCCTGCCCCTCCTCATTGTCTTGAGAAGGCGGTAGGATATTACTAGGCCTAAAGTGAAATCCCCAATACACCAATGACTGAAAATAAATTCAAAGGTCTATATTTACAGTTGAGGGATGATTTTAAATTTTTATCATAAACTAAATAAACCAAGTTAACCATAACCAGCAACCATTATATGATGCTTGATAATAATTTTATACAACTCAAAGTAATACCAACTAATAACAAAAACAAAATACAACCATGAACCAAATCAGAGTACAAAGCGAAATCTAAATCCAACATTAGAGTATAAAGAGGAAGAAAAAACCAACAACACTCAAGGACTCCAAAGGCACCCAACCCACATCTCACAACATGATCCAATCTCTAAATCCATAATAAATGATCAAAGTGTCACATAGAATCCCTAAAGAAATGATATACTTTTCATTTAACCGTGTCCCTACATACCATATCTTCAAAAGCACCAAAGTTCCCAAGCAGGGGGTGAGTAATGAAACTCAGTAGGTTTTCCCCAAATGACTTCCATACTCACACTACTAGGATAGAACATGTTAGAAAATTTATATAACAAAAATTATATAAAATACTTTAAAACAAGTTATATAAAATCCTAAACATTTCTATGAAAAACATTTTTCATACCAAAATAGTTTTTCAAACCCAAACCATTACCAAGGAAAACAACCAAACACTTCCTTTAAACCATTTCTCAATCAATTTTCATACCTATTACTTGGTTCCACAATTCCACAAAACCACACATGCAAGCCCAGGTGATAGTTCCATACTCATGAGTGGTCACTCATCAATAAAACAAGTCATTATAGGGTTACTCTAGACCAAGTTCCCTAATATCACACGCCGCTTCCACAGGGTCACGTCAACGTGAATGAACACACACCAACCAAGTAATCCAAATTCCATGAAAAAAACAATTTTAATCCATTTAAATAAAAAATTTCTTTTATTGAAAACCATTTTTATCAAACCCTTTCCATCAAAAATAAAAAAATACATATTTTAAAATCATCATTTTAAAATTATTAACATATCACTCTATACAACAACCAATTTCCACAATTTTCCAAACCATCACTAAAGTGGTTTCCACCAAGAGTTTCAAATTAATTTCAAATTCAAATTCAATAAATAAAAGAAATTGGAAACCCAGTATTCATGTTATAATATGAGGAGTCGAGATTGAATCCACTTACCACACAAACATAGGCAAAAATGGCGAACAACACAAATTCTTCAACAACCTAGATTGAAACTACAAAAAAACCCACCTTAGATATTATTACCTAACATAAGCACATCTATATATCAATATGGTTAGAATAACACACCATGGATCTATACCAAATGGAATATATATAGGCATCCAAGAGAGGGAAGAAGAAAAATCTAAGGAAAAATAACCAAGAGTTGAGACTTACCAAGGAATACTTCCCCCAATGCACCAAGATTTTCCAACAGATCACTCCTGAATCAAATGGAAGGGTCTATAAATATATTAGGAGGAAATAAATTAATTTTAGGGTAAAAATAAGAGAAAAAGAGAGGTTAAGGCTTTTAACTAAGTTAGATTCATAATTTTTGGATCTAAGTTTTAACCATGCATAGTTAGGGTGCACGGTTAGGGAAACTATGTACTAATTGTGCATAAGCCTCTACCTCAACACGGTTGGATCACATAGTTAGAAAAACCATGCGCTACCCATAAAGAATCCCTATGTTCAAAAAAGCATGGTTTCTCTTGGGTGGCCACATGGTTTTTCCAAACCATGCGCCTACCCAGAGTTCACTATCTCACCTTTCACGATTTCCTAGAGGTGTTTTACTATTTCTACTAACCATTCTCAAATCATTAACATCTAGAAAAGACTAAAAAACTTTCCAAAACTCTTAAAAACCCTCCCAAACTTAACTCAATTAGTTTACATAATTTAAATACATATGTAAAGGGTTACTTACTTAAAACTGGGGGTGCTACAAAACACACCCAAAACATTTGGGTGTTATTTTAACTACTGAAATGAGTGGGGTAACATATTAAATAAGAAAATATGAATAATATCATGCATAACCGCACTATGGAAAATTACCTAGCCTTAGACCCATCTACTACTATCTTCACACATGACCCCCGACTACCACTTCTATGGTATATATCTTAAACAACATATAAGCATCAAGTTCCATATTAATTATTTAATTAACCATTAATTATTATTAATCAATATTATTTTTAGAATAACATTTTAATCTTTTAATCCAAGCGACGAAGACAATATTACTATTTTTATATACTCAAGTATTTAATTATCATATATGAACACCATGAACCAATACCATTCATTTATTAGTTCAATTATCAATTATTAATAATTCAGGTACTCTAGGTCTCCTCTTGAGCTTCCACATCAAGGTTTCACTTTCCATGAATAGTGTCAAGCTACTTTGAGAAGTTGGAAACTAATCATATAAATAACATTCAAACTTATATCCCTCAATCAAGAATCAAGAAAGATTATGATATATCGATGAGAAAGCCTTACTCTAAACTCTCCTTGATGATCCAATGCCATTACCACACTATTTCACATAGTATAATCAATCCCACTATCACTGACATCAACCATCATTGCCGCCCTAGGATCCTAGCCTATTGCTCAAAATATAATCAACCATAAATATTTCCCTAGGCCTCTAGAAAATTACTTATCTAATATTCCAACTATACCAGGTCATCAATCAATACATAAAGGCTATAATTTTCTAGATCATGCTTATATATTAAATGTATTTTCACTTAAAAATTAAAAGGAAACTAAGTCCATTACATAGAGGTGTTTAAAACTCATACAAACAAAGAATTTATCATTCAACCACAAATAATTATATTCTAGAATCAATTTTTTTAATTACATATTGAATTAACCAATTTATTATGCATAGGTTTTTCACAATAAGGAGATCCACAATACTAGATAATAATAGCTATAAATCTATATAAACATACTTCAGGAATTATTATCATGTTTTACATAATTCTAAAATATTAATAGTTATTCTTCTTATGTATTTTTAATTTAATCAATTAATATAACTAGATTTATATTTTTATTTATCTCAAGTAATTACACTATGATAAATGAAAAAATAAAATATTTCTAAACTGATAACACACTATCTAATAAATAATAAATGGTAGCATTAAGAAAATCATAAAACACATGATATCAAAAATCTAAACATTTATTTAATCTTTATATAATTAAATATTAATTATCTATAGCATGGAATAATTTCCATTTTAATTATACACTACATATAATTATAAAATAATTCTCATCTTAATATGTTAAGAAGTTTAATAGTGCATCATGTGATTATCTTTTTCTCTCTATCTTAGATAATTTTTATAATAATCATAATTATTCTATCACATGAAATTATTTATTTTATCTTTATTCTGATAATATATAGATTATAAAATATAATTTATTTTCTTCATGTGATAAAATTATATTTAAGTTATTTTATTCTTACAATGAAATAATTATTATCAATTACAACATGTAATTTCCAGGTTTATGAAATAAAACAAGAGTAATAATAAGAATTTTCATGTGATTGTTCTCCCTCTATATTTAATAATTTATAGATTATCAAATAATATATATATATATATATATATATATATATATATTTCAGATTAAGAATAATATCATCAAACTACTATATGTGATCTATAAATTATGAAAGGAAATTATTTATTTAATGCATAAGATATCATCTTCTAACCCAATTATTGACTTAAAAATACATCAATATATTCATTGCATGTGATTATATAGAATTAACAATAAAAATTAATTGTAAAAGACTACCCATTTTCTCTTACCTAGATAATTCCTAGATTATGAAATATTATTCCTTAATATAAAATATATAATTAATTTTAACAATATTTTAATTAGTGGAATACAATATTAATTCACCTTTTTTTTCATTTAGTTATTTTCATAATAATGAAATTCCTATTATTCATATATGATATGAAATTATCATCCTTATTCAGGTTTATTATCTTTTTATAGTTGATTCCATTCATTTAAACAAAGAATCTAAAACACGATTCAACATATTATACACAAAAAATAAATATAAGTAAAAAATCCCATACCTTATAAAGCTTCACACACTAAAACGATAAGAATAATGGAGTGAGAAGAGAGGATGATAATGGTGTAGCTTGAAAATAATATGTTTGGAACGTGATTCAGACACATGAGGATGATACCACTTCACATGTACTTCCAATTTTATATAATGAAATTTTCCTTTTATACTATATTAAATCCATATTAAAACCATTTCCATTTAATTACCTCAAAAAATACTTATAAAACTACAAAATTTAGGGAAATTCAAAGTTTTAATCCAATATCTTCAAAAAAATACCTACATTATTTCCAATAAAATCATTTAAATAACATTTTAGGTCAAAAATGATGAAAAAATAAGTTTCTGAAAAAAAAACGCTACTCTTACGCATCACATGCATGCTGTGTAAGGGTAAGCTAGCTCACCCTTAATATAGATTGGGTTCAGAAGGTACTTTATGTGATAATAGACTGACTCTCATGTAATGTTTAGAAATTAGGCATTACCCTTATATGAACTATAATGAAACCCCAACACCCTTACGCAGCAAGGCACCCACCCTTATGCAACCTTAACAAATTCAATGCAACATTTACACAACTCTCAGGATTCCACTTCCACACTTATGTAACTAAAGTAAATGTCATGATACCTTTATTCATAGTTTAAGAAAAAAACCCACCCTAACACAACTCTAAGGCCCTATGTTAAAAAATATTTAATTTCAACTTAAATAAAATTATAAAAAATAGGAAAAGATATTTATTATTATTTTTGAAGTTCCAAAATTACTTTGAAATAATTTACAAACTCTAAAACTCTGGAATAAAATTTCAACTTCAAAAATCATATTTAAATCTTCCAAATTATTTTCATAATTTGTAAAATCAAGAAAAAACTCTTAAATTTACAAAAAAATATCTTCAACCACTAGACAACCCATACTGACAAACAAAGGCTTCAATTTTTTTTAAACATTTAGAATGGGATTACTATGGAGATTCAATGGTAAGAGGAAACAAAAGATTAAATTTGTGTGTGTAAAGGTGAATTAATTTATAATTACTATAATTTAATAGAAACTTAAAATGTTATTTTTAATTGAAAACATATTTTCAAAAAGAACAATCATCATCAACAAGGAGTAAGAGAATATGGATATTATGTTTTGTGATTTATATTTGAAATAATTTCAACTAGCACAATTATAAAATTTCATAAGGTTATATTTTATTATAACCTTTATTTTTATTTATCTTATCTTTATATTAAAAATACATTTTTAAAACTTTTTGTTTAATTTTTAAATTTTGGAGTCTCTTTCCCTTATACTGGAAAGAGTTAAATCACTTATAAGGAGCATGAGTGTATTATTTTACAATTTTGATTCATATTTAATTTATCACTATTTTCAAAATAGATTTTGAATTTTAAATGTAAAATTATAACTTGTTTTAATTTGAATTAAGTTTTTATGTAAATATTTTTTATGAAATTTTATTGTTACCATTATTTCATACTGTTTTTTACACTTTTATTCTCTTGGTTTTCTCCTGTTTATAGTTTTGGTGTACAATATTTTGAAATTTATTTTTTTTAAAAACAATATTTTACATTAGTTATTTAATAACCGATGAAAAATAATATATTTTATATTGGTTATTTTAAATATCCTATATAAATTAAATTATTTTACATCATTTTTTTAATAACCCATGTAAAAAACTCATCAATTTTATAATTTTTAAGACTTTTCTATGACAATTTTTATAATAATCGATGTTGAAAATAATTTTTTTATCAGTTAAAATAACTGATATAAAAAATTATTTAGGAAACTATTTACAATAATATTTCTAATTAAAATAAATTAAAAATATAAAATAATTGATTTGGTAGAACCTTTTTCTACTCTAGTGGTATAAACTGAAATGATAATATATGGATATGTATTACTTCTTATATATTGAGAAAAAATATTACATTTTTTCCCAAATAACCTTTGTATTCTTGAAAAACTCATATTTTATCAAATTCATTCCTTTTATGTATCGATTACACTTCTTCCATATCACATAAAACTTGAATTTTCTTAAGTACTACATCTTACACATAAAGTAAACATACTACATATCATCACATACATGAATTTTCTAAGGGGATTATCTAATATATGCCACTAGATGATCATTTTTATTACATTAGGATGTTTATTTACGTAGTGGGAGTTACAAGAGTTTGTTTTTTTTACAGTGTGAATTTTAGGGGAAATAATGTATTCATTATAATGAAACTATGATGAATTCAGGTTCCACTTCCATTTTATAAGGCTCTGTGCTATGATGAATCTAGTTGTGATGTGACTGAAGAAGAATATGAATGAGAAGAAGATGTAACGATATGATTTTTTTTTGTTATACCATAAAGATACTTTCATCTCCTTTTAGTGATACTTCTAGATTCAAAGGATCCATGTTGTGTAAACATCTGCTATACTGAAAGATAAAGAATAATAAAAAAGAAATTATTCTCATAACTCACAACTTCTTAAAAAAATTAAAATACTTTCCAAATACTTGGTTAACCAAGTAGAATGAATTCAAAGGGGAAGAAAGGGAATTCTAAATATATTTGGGATAATTCAAAAGAAGATTAAAAAACACTAACAATGGGGGAATATACTATTGTACTAATCCATGCACATGATATAGGTTTCCCCATTCCCAAAAAACTCCACTAGAAGTCTGCCACCAGTAACATTACCTATAAAAATATTTCTTTTACCCATTATGGGGGAGTTCGATATGTGTTACTGATATTATAGTTTTCTTGTTCTATTACCTATTTAATAGTTCTAAAATTATCTTTCCATCTCATCTCTCTACCTTTTCCCCTTATATAGAGGGGTAAAACCCTTTAAAAATTGAGGAAGGGAAAGAGATATGATTGTAATGCTTGATTCTTCACTTTCATGAATAAATTTGTCTTATGTTGATTGATTTTAGTACTTAGTAGCAGTTATTTAGTTTGATTGCAAATTTGTTTGAATTATTTAACATATTCATTATTTTTTGTCTTAATTGATGATTTTTATCTCCCCCTATACTCAATTTATTTTATAAATGATGGATAATGATAGGCTGAGTGGTGAGTGTTTAGCGATTTTTGGCATGTGTGTGAAGTTAGTGAATTATTTTTGATTTTCTAAGGGCTCCAAAACCTGATCGGGTATTTCTAATGTAGTTTAGAGCTGGTTAACTATTTTGGTGTCTTTGATACCTTTTTATACACATGTAAAGTAGGGATAATCATACAATTATTGCTTCTAGATTAATTTCTACAATATACTTCAACTACTGATGAAATAATTGTGGATTCTTTCATTTGTTAATCAATTATAATAAGAGAGAACTATTTTTATGACTATAATAGCATTACAATTTGAAATCCACCTATGAAACCATCACCTTACATTACCTTTATTTAAAAATATTTTCTTTAAATTGATTCAATGTTATCTAAAAACAAAATTTATTCAAAATCCACCACTAAATTTTATTCTAAAAACCAAAATTTTCACCTCTCTCTGGAGACAACCCATGATTTTTATAAAACTATAGAATTATTAACCACAAGTTTTAAATATATTTATGAACACCCACAATAAGTGTTTAAAAAATGGTACTATTATTAAGGAGATGGTGCCAAAAATATATATTTTTTAATTGTATGACAATATGTACTATTGAAAAAATTTTCTCTCTTAAAAACAAGATTAAACGAACAATACTATCCAAACATATAAATTTAATGTTACAAACTGATTTTGAAGAAATTTCCTTGAAAAAATATCATGAAACTCTAAATTTTCATTGTGATCCTACCCTAATTACAGAAAACTTTAATGAGTCTTTGAGAGATCTATGTGCACCCCACTTTGAAAACCAAAATATCCAAATTGCTATGCCTGCCCTATAAGATGAAATTGAATTAAAATATAGAATCATTCACATTTTTACTTGATTATATATTCTTTTAAGAGAGGATTATAATGAAAATATAAAGGATTTTATGTTGCCCTTCTCAATACTCAAGTCTATACGAGTGGACAAGGAGAAATTAAAGTGGATAACTTTACCATTCTAACTAAATTAGCATCTAAGGAGTAGCTATATAGTCTACATATTGAGGAGATAAATGATAAGGATGATCTTAAAATGCGTTTTATCTAAATATTCTCTCCTCCTCAAGAAGAACAATAATTATAAAGGATATATATGCCATCAAGAAACCATCAAGAGAAACCTTATACGAGCATTAAGAAAGGCTTAATAAATTGTATGCTAGTTTACCTCACCAAGCCATAAATGAGCGTCACTTCCCACTACTAGAGTTTATGGATATACTAATGGTTCTCTAAACCATTGGATATAGTACTATTGGGAAAGTTCAATAGTAATGGTTCTTAGTGAACCATTAGTATAGGGTGATTTGAAATTAATTTTAACCAATAGTTCATAGTGAATTATTGGATTAGGGGTATCCAAGCTGTTTAGAACCATTTGGATACCCCTATACCAATTTTTAACTATTAAATTTTGGTTAAAGGATATATCAACAATTATAAAACCATCAGTAGAGACTCCCCCCATTCCACAGCTAGCAGCAGCCCCACCCTACCCAAAGAAAATAGAACCTAAAAGAACCTGAAACAAATAGAACCTATAGCCAATAGAAAACAGAACCTACAAAAAAACATGTAATGAAACAAACTGAACCCACAAACAATGAAACCCCCCCAAAAATAGAACCTACAATGCAACCAAAATAGCATCCTTAAAGATACACAACCCAATAAATAACTGATGCATTTACCCAGTGATAAATAACATAGAAATGTAAGATATATTTATTCAAAGAAAATCATTAATCATCAAATATAATAAATATTAGTAAAAAATTTTAATGATCAATATGTCCCTCATCAACATCACTATCTTCACCATCATCCTTGGCCTCATCCTCATCATTGGAATCATCATAATCCTTAGCCTCATTTTCACCCTCTATCACCATCATCCCTGTAATCTTCCTTATCATCATCCTCACCATTTCCATCACCCAAGAACATCATTATCCTAACCCCCACTAGGACTACTTACTGGTGCACTATATAACATACTCATCATCGACACATATGTATCAAAATCTATAGAGGTATTTGGTGGAAGTGATGGACATAAAACTTCCATCAGTTTCATAAATTCATCATTTTCCATTTGATTCTATTATTATATATTTATGGACATTTTTTTGGCCATTTATTCCTTAACCTTAGTCTATTGTGTCCTTGTATTATATTTTTCCAACTTGATTCTACCATAAATGGCACTTAAAGTGGGCTAATAACTCATTAGGAAAATACTTTTCTCTAATCAACAACATACTCATCTATGGTGAACTTCTCCTATAACTTTATGTAAGTGATAATTTGGCCCAAATTTATCAGCTTCCTAGGCATAAAGGTCCTCCAAAGTAATCTTTTAAAAATATAAATATACTATTAAGTTAAAAAATCGATATTAAAATTTGAAATCAACAAATTAAAACTTACAATATGCTACTTTGTCGGTTTGTTTACCACACTTCTATCTTTTTTCTTTTTTCTCAAGAAAAATAGTTTTCCTCGAGGCATGCATCCTTTAATATTCAAGACCCCCTTTTCAATGACATTGAATTTAGATGACCATAATTGAAAATAGGTTACTAATAATGAATTTCACAACTAAAATAAAATGGATATTAATTCTAAATGAAGTTGAAAATAAAAACATACGGTAGATGAATTATAATTTAGTATCAATGAATGGGTTATCAATAGATATAAGATATATAAGTGAAAATCTCATCATAATAATCAATAATAATGTGGATTTGTGATCCCCATAATTAATGATAATATGGAAGAGTATTATAATAACATAAAGTAATGTGCATGAATGGGTTATCAACACTCTAATCATGACTATAGCATAAAGAAATTATGTTTTGGTATTATTTAATAATACAAATTGAATTCCATAAATGATCATTTTGAGATTTTAAATATATTTCATGAGTTGTTTTGATTTAATCATACAAGTGAATTTTTTTTTCTCCATCACATGAAGACTTAGCATTCTTTGGAACCCCTAATTCTATTATTGTGATCCAAATCATGACTAAAAGAATTATTTTTCATGGTTTTTTTCTAATTGTTTAATTCTAAAGATCCAAAGGAGAGTTAAGATTGTGTTCCTCCTCAAAAAAATAATTATAACAATCCAAATAAGTACTTTCGAATAATGACCTCAATAATATATGTATATTTTTTTTCAAGGGGTGGGTTATATATAATTTTTATTTACATTATAACATCTTTCAATGATAATTAGTGTGTGGGATGAGTGTTCCTCTACCATGGGTATTGTGTATCTAGGATTTTTACCTTGGGAAGTGATTTATGTATAGGTTGGAATTATATCTATAAAACATATATTGTTTTAAGTATATTTTGTTTAAAATTATAATATATTCAAGTGTGTTATTTGGTTCTTCACAATAACATATGACCAATTATTTGTTTGAATTGGTCTACACCACATAGATCATGGTTTAAATGTTATGAGATAACCTGGTGTGATTGTAATAAGTTAACATGGATATCCATTCTAGTTATAAATCTTTATTTTTTTAATTTTTTTATGTTTATTAATTATAATGTTTCTCATAAACCTAATGGTTATTATAAAAAGCATGTTATTGATTTACTATATCACTATTTAAGATATTATCACTTTTTATTACTAAGTATCATTATATTATATAATTTAATTTTTATACATTAATATTTATATAAAATGTTAGTATATTTTCATGAATTTTGTTTCATTCCCTAAGGTGTTAATGATTCTATCCCTAAAATTTTTAAAGGGAAGTGACCCCAGTATTACAGTGCCCTTTCATATTAAAATAATGTATATTTAATAAAATGATCAGTGGTTGTATAGGTTCATTACATACTCACAAACATAAAAATACTAACCCTAAAATTTTATTACAAACTAAATACTTTCAATAATAAACTAAAGAATACATGATCATTTATCTAGATCAATTAGGAATGGGATGAAATTTGGAGGAAACAAAAGAAAGTGCATGTCCTAAATAAAAATTATAAATGAGTGTCATACCTACTTCCTCTCGTGGTCTGAAATCATAGTATACCCTAAAGTGTGGAGGTATTTCATAGAATCATTTTTTTAATTTCTTTCGGATGATTCCCAAAAAATAATTTTCAATAATAAAGAAGAAATTATTAATGAAAAGAATGGTAATTTTCATTTAAAAACCTCAAATTTGATTAATACCTTGAACTCAATACTCTTATAATGAGTAATAATTTCTCAATAATATTCTACCAAATAGTCATATATGATAGGTGTGGCTTCTAAATCTTTACCAAATATAGAATGTAGGCCACTATACAACTCACACTTATAACCTCTCCATAGCTCACCCAATTCCATGAGCCATGCCAGTCTCACATCCTCACCATCGGGAGAATTAAAATGAAGATGACTCCAAAATTTTAATTCATATAAATAAAATAATAATATAACATAAATACAACAAATATTTTTACCAATATTTGTGCCCTAGAATAATCCTTTAATTCATTTGGTAGGTGTAACTTAGAGAGTGGAGTGACGAGAATGATGTTAGAGTATTTGGAAAGAATCACAAAAAAATCCTACATTCTCTCCCTATTTTTTGAATCATTTGGTTGTCTTCATTATAATCCACCATAAGATTTGTGTGACCATTCTACACCTCATGCCTATGTGTATGCCCATGACACTTATTGGAAGATACCACTGTTAAATAAGAAAATCAAATATTATATCAATACATATTATAATGAAAATAAAGTATGGTAATTTTTTTACTAAGGTTATATAAATATACCTGAGATAATATAATCAGTGGGCGACATTGAATCCCAAGACACTGAAGGAACATAAACCTATATAGATGGAGTGGGTCTTAGTGTATTCTCCATAGGCTCATAATGTGTCAGAGCAGGACTCGAAGAATCAAGAATATAGAATCTCAGGGATAAGGAATTAGAAGGAAAATAAGATGGAATATATGATTGTGAAAATATCTATTATGGATGAGGAGTAAGAATCATCATCAGATATAGGAAAGATATTTGAGGAGGATTAGATACAAATGTTAGTGAAAAAATGGGTGGCCTAAATATCCTAGGTGTCTGTAATGACACTGTGAGATTAGAAGGTGTGGTAGCTGGTATGTTAGGGTGAGGAATGGTGTGTGATTGGGTACACTAACTGGAGTGCCTAGATATAGTACCACCCCCATCGTATCTCCATCATGAGGACAATAACCACTATCCTACTCGATGAATAATTGGCATCTTGGTGGTGGATCCTAATTAAAAGTTAAAAAAAATAATCACATAAAATTATATGTAATGGAAATATATTTTTAAAATTTAATACTCAAAACGGTCACTAAAGGTGGGACACCCATATCACTCATTCATATATTGTTTTCTTTAATAATTTTTCTTCATATCATCTCAATGTTTTTCATTTTCTACATTTGAAAACAAATATGGAATTAATTAGAAATCCATTACTAATGTGTAACCCAAACAAGAAAGTAGATGAGACATGACTTAATAAAGGAATACCACTTGTCAAACAAAATACATGATACATAGTGATATAAAAAACATTTTATATCTAGTTGTAAGAATATAAAAACATAATAAATTCCATAGAAAAAATAATACGTTCAAATTATCATGTTTAGCATGGGTATGATATAGTTTTCTTCTATTTTCAATCCAATTAAATTTTTGTTAGGTCAATTGGTTTTTTATGGTCAATTGATTAGGTCATTTTTCTATTTTTATTTGTATTAGGTCATTTGGTTCATTGTTTTTTCAATTGATTAGGTCACTACTCTGTTTTTATTTGTCTTGGGTCATTTGGTTCATATTTTAGGTTAGGTCATTTTTCAATTTTTTTATTTCATTATTTTCATTGGTTTTAATTTTCATATCAATTAGTTTAATACATACAATTCAATTAATATTTTCTTTTGTTATAATTTTATTATTTTAGTTTTGTTGATCTAATAGGTTTGAATACAATACAATTAAATATTATAAAATGCAACTCAAAGAAAACTTCAACTAGTAAATATTGAAAATGAACATGAATGTCAAGTTGGATACAAAATATCTATAATAAATAGAAAATAAATTTTTATAGAACTAACCTCAACCACCCAAGTCGAGCTAAACCAAAATAATTGAGGACAAAAAATGGATGATTTTAAATATTTCCCACCACAACTTATGGTTCGCAATAAACTCTGACAATTGAAGTATTGGAGTCATCATAAGTAATAAATGGATTGAAGATAATGGAAGAAGGGATGATGTTAATTACATCATCACAATCATCAAAAAAATGTATTGATATTACTTCAATAATGACACCAAATTTAGGTTGAATATGATATTTTACATAATAAACCCGTTTCTCCATTGATGCCAATATATATGGTTCATCGGTAACAAGAGTGCGAGTCTTGATAATAACTAAAAATATAAAACCATAAATAAATGCACCATGCCTCATCAAAAAATCAAACCACCATAATTTTATCATAGTTACTCAATCACAAGAGTAATAATGTAATATTAGTATTTTCTCAATGACTCTATAATAAGATACATTTTCAAATGAAGATCTATTATCGAATTCACTGGTATAATAGTTTGTTGCAGAAGTTACCATAACACCATCATTTTGTGTTATCATTTTATTTTCTCATTCAATGATAATAAATTTGTACCCATTGATCAAAATCAGTTTGCATTCACAAACCACAATATTATGACCAAAATCCAAAGCTATCATTTTCTAAGAGACAGAATCAACATAAATAATCAATACCTAAAATATTAATGAATATTAAACTTAATTAAATATTTATTTTATTAATTTATTGCATTAATATTTCTACCTTCAATTTAAACCTAGGAAAAAACTCTTTGTTATGCAAAGTATCTCTCCTTCTCAAAGATAAAGAACAACGATTTAAATTTATCATTTTTTATATCCCCTTATGAAAAATATAAATTGTTTAATATATATGTAAAATTACAAGAGATGAAATAAGATATACTTGTTCAATTTACTTACTTTATGTAGTCATTGAACAAATTAGAGTTAAAAAACTGTACGATGTGCCATCTCCCACTTTTCAAGGCTTAATGTGGTCAATGTGTATGATCTAGAAATTACCCATGTTTGGGGAAGTGATGGAAGACTGGGTTCAAATTTTCACATAAAATTATTCTTCATTTCTTATTGTTCTATTCTGTCTCATTTTCAGATCAGAAAAATACATTGAACATAAATCCATTCATTCTTGACCAAAGTAACCTTTCATGATAGAACCTTTGGGATGATTTATGTTCTGGACATAATGCTTCAATGTGAACATGTTTCTTTTATTTGGATATATACAATGAAAATAAATAGGTCATGTAAGAAGTATTTATATTGGAAGATGGATAGTTAGATGCAAAATACATGTGAAAAATGATGTAGGAAATATTTTCACTAAATCATACAAAATTAATGGTGCCTCTACAAATATTTTTTACAATAAAGAATTTGAAAACTTATTATCACAAAGATATCTAAATAAATGGAACAATATAATAAATTACACCCTTACATTATTGAAAAAATGATGACAAATTACTATTGGAATAAACTCATGTAGAAGGATGTGATAATCACAACTCTTCAAAGATTTCATCTTCAACTCTCTTCCATTGACCTATTTTGATATGTTTCTTGAATAGAAATTATGAAGTTTAATATTCTCTAGTATATCTAGAAATTATTTTTTTTTCTGTAGGTTTCATTACATAAGAATCAGATGTAAATTTTCATTTATTTCCACTAATACACATAGGATGCAATTCTGTTATGATGTCCCATTACACCAAGTCACACCGAGATCATAAATTATATTTTGTATTTCCCTTGAAATTTAGAAGAATTGAAAGAACCATTTCACATATATTATTTTCAATATTAATTATTTATAATCAATGACATAAAAAATTGGTTAACCAACAAGACAAATCAAAGAAGAAACTTCCCTTTTTCCAATTAGATCAAGTTTCAGTGGAAACATTCTTTCTCTTTCTAGATTTCATGTAACCCTTACCAAATAAAAAAATTAAATATTTCAATTCATTAGGATAATCATTTATAGACATACATTAGGGTGGATTGTTAGTCTCTATGGTATTTTTAAATATTTAACGATTATTCCGATATGGATGGTCCATTGGAAAGAATCGTCGATGTCCCATAAAATATAAAATATGGTAATATTTTAGTCTTTTGGATAATTTATTCTTCATAATAATAGGGACTGATAGTTTTCTATTCATGCACCATCCATGCATCATTGTATAAGTAGTAAAATCATTGATCATCCACATAAGTGCATCACACATATGAAATATGTCTTTTGAACATACATAGTATGTGCGCACACACACATTACAAAGATGTTTCAAATATTTTATTAAAGGTTGAATGTATACATATATATCATTATTGGGATCCTAAGGTCCAGATATTAATATACTCATGAAATTGAAAAGTTTTTTTATACACATCTATAGAGGAAGGTTATAAATGTGTATGAAAACTGGCCATGTGCTGTGTGAAGTAAGAATATTTCCAAAAAGATTAGAACCATCACATAAAATAACCAACCTCATATCATTCATGTCAGTTGTGAAATTTGGATATCGATCATCAAATGTATTCTTTGAAAATACATCTACAGGTTGAACCAACTCATCAATATTCTTCTTTCTCTCAATATCATTTATCACATTTTTATTGATATTTCATCAAACATGAAAATTTTATAGAGTATGAAGATCAATGAAAAATTCAAAATTACTTTCTATGGAACATGGGATGATATTCCATAATCTTTTGGCTTCCACTGGGATGTTCCACATTTTATATAATCATTATATTCAGTAGTTTCCTCCTAGAATAAACTACAATCTTTCAGTAAAGCATTGATTTTTTTTGAAAATCCAAGTTCTCCAATTAAATTCCATGATAGATAATTTTTTGAGGGAATATATACATCATATGGAAGAAATTCCTTAAAAAATTTAAGAATAAAATCGATGACAGTATTAAAAATCCCATACATTGTTTTCCCATGAAACAGTCAGATTAAAAATTCTATCTTCTTTATTTTATCACATTGATGATATACTGGAGTCATGGAAACATCATTCAATTTTTTCACCCTTAAAACATAATACTTATCATTACATGTATCATTTTTTCTCACATATAACTCTTCTTGGGTTGGTATCCTTTCCTTATAATGATGACGAATAAACAGAAACTGATCATTTTATAAATTCTACAATCTAGTCCTCTCATTTGGATCATGAGAATTTTGAGATTGAATTTTATCCCCATTGTGATACCACATACAGTATTTTTTTTTGAAACTCATATTTTGTTATATGGAAGATAACTTCTTCATGGATCAACCAAGGTGTTCCAACAAAATTATAACATGGGTAGTGTATGTGACCACTATTTAAAGCATTGCCAAATTAAAAATCTAAAAATCTCTTCAACTTGTTTTGAAAATAACTTGAGATTTTATCAGTTTCATACATACAAATTATATCCATTATATAAAAAATGTTATATATGATTTCATAAAAGTAATTAAATAATATTTAATTTTAATCAAAAATATATTTAATGAAAGAAGAACAGTTCACTTTATATGAAACCATAAGTGACATACTAGTTTATGTGAGAATCATTATATAAAAGACAAAAAAATACTATATATATATATATTCTATAAATATAAACCCATGATATTGACTTTAATTATATTAATGAGTAATAACTATACGTAATACTACACAAAATTGTGTTTATAATTGACGTTTTTATTTTTTCACTTATTTTATTAACTTTTTAACTAATGTTATACTTATTCAGTAAATTCATGTATAAAAGATTACTAATTATAGGTAACCGTATAATATTTGATTTAGATAAGTTTTGTTCAGTTCTATTTATTTATGATTAGTTTTGTTCTGGTTGATTTATTTTGTTTGTGTGTGATTTTTTATTTAGATTGGGTCGGTGCATGCCTATTTGGGGTTTATTAAAGACTGTTCAAGTCAGTTCACTTATGATCACTACTATATAATTTATTTTATATAGGTTTAATTTAGTCCAATTCTTTTTATTTTAGTTCAATTTTATGCAGTTTAGTGTAGTTCAGGTCTACTCATGTCTACTTGGGCCCAGATCAAGTCATTTCAATTGAATTTAGTTGGTTTGGTAAATTTAGTTCAGTTATGATATAGATAAGATTTGTTAGTTTGATTTGGTTTCATTATGTAATGGGTTTATTGGTTCTATTCATTTATTTTCATGCCTAGTTAGTTTGGTATGGTACAATTTAGTCTTCTTAGGTTATGATCAATTCATTTCAATTTAGATTATTTAGTGGTTCATCATAACAAAAAATAAATTGGGAGATTATGTGAAACATAGTGGATGTGATGGAAAATCATTATATAAAGAAATACATCTCTATGATAATTATGAGAAAACATTTAGGATTAAGTCCAAATATATAGAGATCATTGTATTACATAATTGATGATATTTGTAATAAATGGTGACCCTTAAGTAAATATATATGTTTAGTATATAGAATCAAAATCATAGTATTGGTGATTAATGATTTCATAGTAGGATATTTTGATGATAAAAATCTTATCATAATAAGGTGTATATGTTAAATATTTTATACATAATTGAAGATTATATTTTCTATAGGGTGTGTTTTTAAGGTATTCATCTTAGAAAAATTCATTTTTTATTGATTAGTATTTATCATTTTTATTCTATGAATTGTTAATTAATTTCATGGGATTCATATGGTTTTATATAGGATTCTATTTGAGTTTGAATTCCTCTATATATGAGTATTATGATAATCTAGGATATCTTATAAGATGTGATAAGATCACCGTTAAATGTATATTCATTAACTATTATGAATTATTCAATAATGTGACTGGGATTTCCATTTTGTTATACACTATAATAGTTAATACTATTCAAGTATTTTCCCTCTTAAGACACTCTTCAACATTTGAGGCTTGTACAATACACAATAGAATACCCCGTATAATAGATTTTTATAATAGCGAAGGATTATTCAATATGATAACATGATTTAAACTATTGTTATATAATTATTTTTATCACAAAGGGAAATTTTATTTAACATTGTAAGAATATAAAATAATTTTACATCACCTCCTGAAGTTATATTTAATCTTTAAATATTTAATAAAATATTTGTAAAGCTAGTTTATATGAGGTTGAGGTGTATAGTGTCTCTAATGATCATGGAATCAAGATAAAACACTATATTTTTGGATGATATCCTTATATACTAGCTATGAAACATGCCATATTAACACTATTTTTTCTCAATCATTTCATAATAAAACCCAAAATGTAATAACATGTATGAAAAATAAAATTATCAAGATTTATCATGTATTATAGAGTTAAACATATTAAATATTTATTCAAATATTCATATAGCATGTATAAATCATTAAATACATAGGTATTCATTATATAAATATCATAAAAATAATAGTTTCATATTATATTTATATAGAAGTATAGAGTAATTAAATTTAAAAAAAATACAACCCACTCAATTATATTTATTATGTAATTCAATTAAAAAAATAATTATAAAAAACCAAGGTTCAATGAATCTATAATCTAACAAAAAAATATTCGTTATTATTTCAGGCCTAGAAAATAAACTAAAATGATGGTTGGAAAAAGAGATGAAGTATATTGAAATATAAAAATTTGATATTCAAGAAAAATAAAATGAAACCCTTAAGGCATGAGAGATTACTATGGATGGAGAGTTAAACCAAATGTTATAGATAAAAAGTGAAAATAATTCTGTCCAGAATATATAACCCTTTTCAAACTCACCAATTTTATATGGAAGAAACTGAATAAAGGAAATTAAGGATGGATCACTGGCTGTGGAACAATAGAGCACTGGGTAGGAAAAAATGTAGTTGGATTTACAAATGAGGAGGGTCTGGACATGATTGTATTTGGGTGAACTCTATCCTAATGGGTTTTTAAAACTGTTGGCATAGACTTCACTATAATTGGTTATCCTAGTAGTTATGATGAACCGTTGTGATAGGACCCCCTATACCAACAGTTTTTGAAAATCATTGGTATAGGGGTATTGGAATAACCTCCCTTCCCAATAGTGTCATAGTGTTTTTATATCAAGGATCACTTGATAGTGATCAGAACATATTGTATGCATCATCAAGAGGATCTCTCATTGATAAATCACCAGTGAAGACCAGAGGACCAATTGAGAATAAAACAAAAAATTACTAAAAATTTGGTAAAAGGGATACTGATACTAGGGGACTATATGATATAAGATCTTCTAAATACACCTTACTAGAATCCATGATTTAGGAACTAACCACTCTGGTTAAACAAATAGATATGATCAAGTTAAGTGAACAGTAATCACCAACAATGGTATGTGGTTTGTGTTATTTTCCTAATTATTACACTAAAAATGTGATCAAGTGTAGTGAATCAGGGGTTATTCAATATCCTATTAGTAATGGTAGTTTTAACATCCTATTCAAGGATAAAGATAACCTTCCCAATGTCAATTTGGATTATAGAATAAAAAAAATAGAATAGACCACCCTATCAAAACTAGTTCTAAAAACCTCCACCATTCCAAAAACCGTACAATAACTCTAGAACTAACCAACTAACCGACCATACCCATTTAAACAAAATAATACTTTTGGGTATGTCACGACCCGTCCCCCGGGGCCTGTATTGTGACTATTCCAAGCCCACCTTCCATAGGCTAGGGGCTGGACACTAGCACCAAATGCATAAATACCTAAACTGGGAAGGCATTGCCTTTATAAAATGAAACACACACAACAGAGTACGTGCTAGATGTAAAACACTAAACAAAGATGTATACAAAAGAGTGATGAAAAGTAAAAGGCCCAGAAATAAAATCCCAACAAGAAATTATAAGTACAACTGAAATGAAAGTACAACTGAAGAAAAGTAAAGCAGCTACTGGGTCATCCTCCGGGGTTCCTACCTGAAGGGTAGGTACAGATGGCCTCCTCAGCACTCCACGTCCGTCCGTCCGCTCCATGTACCATCACGTCGAGTGGTCCACCTCCGGGTACTGTCTAGTCCTGTTACTCTCTACCTCAGTTAGCGCTGTATGTTATCCACAACCAACACAATGAGGTGCGGGCATAACCCCTGTAGGGGTAAGTATAAAGATACTAAGTAGGGACCCTGAGACCCTCAAGATCTCACAAAATCCAACAAGGATAAACCAAAAAGTAATAAATCAACGGATAACCATTACTTAGGTATATGCAGATACATATACCTAATTTATTTAGAATCCCATCTCAATCATGAGGAAAACACAAAACTCATTAACACAGCTCAAACTAGGATTTTATTCTAGGGGAGTAGTATCTTGTAACAACCGCAATCACACTGTCGGAACCCCGACTGATGGAGTACTCCTCCTCCATCGAGTATATTGGGCCTACCACATCACACATAGGCACTTCCCACTATCCTTGGACTTCTGAGGTACTCCTCCTGTCGAGTAACATGGGTCTGCTGCGTCACACAGAGGCGCTCCCCACCACGGGTCTTCCACACTCATACAGAGGCACTCCCCCTCGTAGCCTGCTGAGGTACTCTTCCTGTAGAGTACCATGGGTATGCCGCGCTCACACAGAGGCACTCCCAAACATGGGTCTGCCACGTCACATAGAGGCGCTCCCCACTGGGCCAGTCAAGTCACTCCGAGTTGAATCAGTCAAGCAGTCGTCAGGTCTCAGCCGACTACTAGGTCTCTGTACTCTGTACGCTCGCCTCTAGAAGGATTCGCTCCACGAGCTACTAGTCAACAATCTAAATATCACAAAGTCCCATGTAGAAGTATCTCAAAGGTCCGCCTCGTCATAGGGGTCTCAACGCAACAGACGGTGCGTCAATCAGACGCCTGATCTGTGAGTTATTGGCATTTCCGTCCTGGGGGCCCCGTTTGATTTTAGGTTCAAACCTACCTTACCATAACCCAAATATGTCCAAAACTCAACCGGAGTATGCCAAAACAACCTTCTCACTCCACTCTTTCTATCGCTGCAGACGGTTTGTCAATCAGACACCTGTAGCCCAAGATATGGGCGAAAAGGTGTATATCGGGTTAAACGGGTCTGGGTCCGGTCTAGCCCAGTCAGACTGACCCGGCCCAACCCAGTGTCCGGACTGGGGTCCAACCCAGCCTGCGGGTTTGACTCGACCTGAGTGGGTGGCCCGACCCGAGGGGGCGGCTCGGTGTGGCCTGGATGGCGGCCCGCGTGGCCTTGCTGGCGCCCCGCGTGGCCCAGCTGGCCAGCGGCTGGCGGTTCCCTACGAGGCCCGCCCTAGCCACGCAGGGGGGGGGGGGGGTGCCGCGCCCCCTATTTCCCAAATGGAATCGGCTCTAGGTGCCGGTTTAGTAATCCGTGGGACCCGAGAGGTTCCCACCTTTTCCAACTGGCCAAGCGGCCAGTCGGTTTGCTCCGCTGGTGGCCGACCCGACTCCGGCCGCCCCTGCTCGTCCTCCGCGGCCTGCCCTGGCTGCAGCCTCTTCACCTCTGCGCAGCACGACGGTGTCACACCCCTCCACCACGGCCCTACCTAGTCGCAGATCTCCCCTTCCGCGCGGCGCGATGGCGCCACGCCCTTCCGCCACGGCACGGCCCGACCGCTACCCTTTCTTCCACGTGGCATGACTGTGCCGTGCCCTTCCGGCGACCCGACGACCTTGCGCCTTCGGTTTCTTCGCGGTCGGCCCATCGTCGACCGCCATTGCTCTTCCGCAGTCCACTCTTCTGGCGACGTTGTTGCGCCGATGCCATCGTCAACAAATGATATAAAATGAAGGGGGAGTGTCGGACCATGTTTGTGCGGCCCGAGCCCTCCACGTTATGGTGTTATAAATCAGCAAAACATTACCCATGAGTGAATGACGTAGAACAGAAGAATTTCAAACTCAAATCCCCTACCTCGTATTGATGTTCTTTGATGATGTTGCAGAAAGGTGGACATCGTTCCTTTGATGTCAGAAAGAAGACGAAGAAGTCGAGGATGACATCGTCGACATTCTTCAAGGACGGCGCTTCCCTTTCATTCCCCGGTTGAGGACCGTTCTTTGTTGGGAGAATTAGTTCCACCAAGCTCTTCCAACCCCTTTCCCAATGCTCCACCAAATGAATATGCCAACTAAAAATAATGGGTTAAGCTGACCCATTATTTAATTGTTGGCCAACATATTCAAAAGATTTAAAAATAATTAATTAATGTTCCATTAATTAATTTGAGTGGATTGGCACATTTATGAGGGAAGTTCAATAGTTCCCCCCCACTTATGGAGAGTTCAAAGGGGTTTAAAGCCCGTGTGGTCCCCACCTATTAATTGTTAAGATGTGTTTAGACCTTGGGTGGGCCCCACCACCATAACCTATCATGGTAGGTTATGGTGTGGTGTCCCCCACCTATAACCTCAACTTGGAGGTTTTAACCACCAAATAAAAATAAGCTACACACTTATTTTTATTTAATTTTATTCTTAAAAACTTTAAAAACTAACATTCATTGTCAACCGAATACCATCGAGGTGAAAGTATTATTAAGAGAATACCGGTGATACGAGTTGAACGGTGCCCTCAGATTTCAGTTCCGAGCATCAGTTCAAAAGTTATAAAATCCCATTCGCACGTTTACTGAACATACCCGAACAAAACTTCAGAAATTGATTCCGGGCACACCGGGCCTCAGAATCAAGCACCGTAAAATTTCACAGACTTGTAAAATTCCCATGTATTGCAAAAAATTCCATGGGATTTCCGGGTATTTAAATTCTCCCCACCTCAGGGATTTACGTCCCCATAAGCTACAACTCAATCTAAGGGAACAAATGGGGGTACTGAGCACACATCTAAGCCTCCCGCTCCCATGTGCTCTCCTATAGGTTCCCATGCTGCCAGCAAACACACACCAGAGGTATCAACCGTCCATGTAGGACCCGCTCCCATTGCTCCTCAATCTACACTAGAACCTTCATAAAAGTCACCCCATCGTTGACATCCAGCTCTCTATGGTCGATGAAGTGGGAAGGGTCATGCACATATCTCCTCAGTTGAGATACGTGGAAGACGTCATCCACCCAGTGCAACTAAAGTGGAAGAGCTAAGGAGTAATCCACCTCGTATACTCTGCTGAGGACCTGGAAAGGTCTGATGAATCTCATAGATAACTTTCCGCCTCGGCCAAATCTCTGTATACCTCATCGAGGTGAGACCCATAGAAAGACGTGGTCGCCATCCTCGAACTCCAGGGGTCTCCATCTCCTATCAGCATAAGGCTTCTATTTGCTCTGTGCAGTCTTCCTCTGCTCTTGGATGATCTGCACCTTCTCTGTAGTAGGTCTTCCCATCTTTGGTCCCACTAGTGCTGACTCCCCAGGGTCAGTCCAGCATAAGGGTGATCTGCACGGTCACCCATATAAGGCCTCAAAAGGTTCCATCCCTATGGTGGAGTGATAGCTGTTGTTGTAAGAAAACTCCACCAAAGGCAAGTGATCCTCCCAGCTAAGACCGAAGTTGAGGACACATGAACGTAGCATGTTCTCGAGGGTTTGAATGGTCCGCTCAGTCTAACCATCAGTCTGAGGATGGAGGGCAGTGCTCAAGTGAAGCTGTGTCCCAAAATCTTCCTGTAACCCCTTCTATAGTCAGTAAGTAAACTGTGCATCACGTTCGGATACAATAGAGGAAGGTACTCCATGTAAATACACAATCTCCTGCACATAGAGGTGTCCCATACTCTCTACTGAACCCTTCTCTTTGATCGTTAGGAAGTGGTCCGACTTGGTGAGTCAGTTGATGATCTCCCAAATTGAGTCATGACCCCTGGATGTACCACTAGAGGGGATGTGTGGAACTCCCTCAACACTTCCTCCTAAAGTGACACTGGTACCAAGGTACATCCTCTGAAGGGGATGACGTTCTCCCCACCTTCTGAAAATCCATCAGGTGACTACCCTGTGAATATCTGAGCACGTCGTGTCTCATAGTCAGCGTCTCCATGCCATGCCTCCCTGACTCATGAAAGAAGTGGAGTGACTGTAAGAGACTGAAGGAAAGATGATCCATCTCAGTCCACATAAGAAATCTGTAAAGTAGTCAGCTACTATGTTTCCTCTCCTATCAGCTATATACCAGATCTCCTACTGAGTGCATCTGTAACAACATTCCCCTTCCCAGGAGTATAGACTATCTCAAAGTCATTGTCCTAGAGGAACTCAATCCAATGTCACTATCTCAGGTTCAGGTCCTTCTGAGAGAAGATATACCGGAGACTCTTGTGATTAGAGTACACAGTAAAACTCTCCCCCATTAGATAGTGCCACCACATCTTCGAGGCGAAGACCAATACTGCTAACTCTAGGTCATTGGTAGCGTAGTTTTTCTCGCGCTGTCTCAGCTACCGAGAACCATAAGCAATCACTACTCACTCCTACATCAGGACACACCCAAGTCCGGTCCCTGATGTGTCGCAGTAAACTACGTACCCTACACCCTCCTCTAGAAGCCTCAAGATGGGGGCACTAGTTATCCTCTGCCTTAGCTCCTGAAAGATCTGTTGGAATCTCTCCGACCACACGAAGGGTTGCCCCTTATTTTTCAAGGCTGATAGTGGTGCTGGAACTCTAGATAAGTTTGGAACGAATCTCCAGTAGTATCCAGCCAAGCCCAGGAAACTCTGTACCACTGTCACACTCCTGGGTGGCTCCCAAGCAAGTAACACCTCAATATTCACTGGATCTACTGCAACTCCAGCCTCTGAGATGACATGTCCCAAGAAGTGAACCTCTCGAATCCAAAACTGGCACTTCGAGAGATTTCCATAAATCTGGTGGTCTCAAAGTGTGTCCAGTACTACCTGCAAATGGTAGGCATGATCCTCCTCAGTAGTCGAGTATATCAGAATGTCATCGATGAAGACCACGACAAAGCGATCGAGGTAAGGCTGGAAGATCCTGTTCATCAGACTCATGAACACTGCTGGAGCATTGGTTACGCCGAAGGGCACAACCAAGAAATCTTAGTGGCCATACCGACACCTGAAGGTCGTCTTCTACACATCCTCATCTTTAACTCTAAGATGTTGATAACATGATATGAGGTTTATCTTCGAGAACCACCTTTCTCCCTTGAGCTGATCAAAGAGGTCGTCAATCCTTGGGAGTGGGTACATGTTCTTCACGGTCACCTGGTTCAAGCGACGGTAGTCTATACAGAGCCTTAAGCTACCATCCACCTTCTTAGAGAACATAATCGAGGCTACACAAAGAGAAACACTGGTCCAGATGAATCCATTCCCCTGCAAGTCCTCCGGCTGTACTCGCAGCTCATGAAGCTTAGTGGGAGCCATCCAATATACTGGAGTATATATCGGTGCTGTCTCAGGGTAAATTTCAATATATAAGTCCACCTCTCTGCAAGGAGGTAGTCATGGAACATCGTCAGGGAAAACATTCACATACTGGTCCACCACTACAGGATAAGTCAGAATCTCCACATCAATTACTCTGAGGGTAAGGCAAGCCAATTGGTGAGTGATCGACTGAACCCTCCTCCACGTAAGTCCATACTGTGCTGCAAAGGTTTCCTTATCACCGGTGAAGGTGAAACTTGTTTCATCAGTGCGGACATACCACACTTTTTGCCTAATATATTCAATATGATCATGGACTGTAGATAACCAGTCCATACCCAAGATAACGTCGTAAGGCCTCAACGCCGCTACTAGGAGATCCCAGCCAAAGCTCTCATCTCCTAGAGTAATCTTGCACTACCGGCACCAATGAGTAATCATCGAATCGGATCACATAGGAGTCTATATCCCTAAGGATCAAGCTAACGGCTCTGTTGGAATCTCTGAGCTCCGAATGAGGGAAGTGGCAATGAAAGAGTGACCGACACCTGTGTCTATAAGAACTACATCAAAGGTGGAGTAGACACAGATCATACCTTGAATCATCTCTGGAGCACCGTGATCATAAGCCTCAAAATCTTGAAGTTGATCTATCCCCTATCCACATGCTCCATAAATTCGGGGTGGACCTCCTGGTGGTGGTGGTGGAAACACCTCGAAAAGTCATCCCCCACCAGCTGCATGTCCAGCTCCTCTGCCACATCTTCTTGCTCCCTGTGGACCACCTCGATTGAACCTCTGCCTCTGCCTTAGAGGTCCTTCAACAGTCTGGTGATAATCTGAATGGCGGGTTGGACAGTCACTATCCATGTGACCCTGCCCGCCACATGAGTAACACTGTCCGCTCCTGGTATGTATGGCTCTGCCTCCACTCTAGGTGCCCCACACAACCGATTCCGAGTCGTGCAGTTTTCCACCTGTAGGTTTGGTTCTCTTGGACCTCTACAATATCTATCTACTCCCAGATGCAGAAGACTCCGCTACGTGTCGGCTAGTAGTGGGTATCACTACTGGTGATTGCTCAACAAGGAAACTCTCCACTAGGAGGGATCTCTCTAACACCCCCGCCTACGTCGGGATGCTGAGTGAGATCATCGGTGCTCTGATCTCCCGTCGGAGCCTCTACTCGAAAGTACGAGCCCTGAAGAATGGGTCCCATACCATATCTGTGGAGTAGTGCGAGAGGTCGATGAACCTCACTGAGTATTGTGCTACTATCATGTTGTCCTGCTGCAGATGAAGTAGCTCCTGTATCTGCACCGCATGAAGGGTGGCTAGTACAAACTCTTCCCGGAAAAGGCTCTCGAAGTCTACCCAGAGTAGGGTCACCTAGTCATGAACCTGGAGCATCATGCTCCACCATCTTCCTGCTGCTTCCTGAAGGAGACTCACAGAAAGGA
This sequence comes from Viscum album, assembly GCA_963277665.1. Lineage (NCBI taxonomy): Eukaryota > Viridiplantae > Streptophyta > Magnoliopsida > Santalales > Viscaceae > Viscum > Viscum album. The sequence continues at coordinate 1,527,316,056 of OY728135.1, read as the reverse complement.
TCACCATGAAGTCTGCAGGTGTTCCTACTATCCAGAAGACTCTCACCACATCCTCCATGTAACGCCTTGATCCCAGTTACCCAGAGTTGGTGCATTATTACATAATATTGGCATGATCACAAGGGATAAAATCCTGAAAGACCGACCAGTTTAGTATCCTTGGAAACACTAGATATATTCATAAATCATACATTACATCATAAATAAAAAAACTATAACAACATCTTTTCTTCATATCCTTTCATACTATCCTTGCAGGTCATTCATAAAATACTTCCTCACATCCTTAGAAAAATAAAACATTGAAATGGGTGAGCTTAGATACTCGGTAAGGATAATAATATAGCAGAAAATTTCATAAATAAACATAAACATTTAAGGCAATGTATAACTAAAACTAAATCCTTTTAAACTTGAACTTCATCAGAATATGGGAAAGATAAAATGAAATAATTCCATTTAATTATTCACATAGATATTATAATAATAGAATAATCACATGTAATATCAATAACCACTTTCATAACAAGGGAATGAATAATGAAAAACTTTAATTTTTATGTAAAGGACTTGTGCCAAGACCTAAGGGATAACTGTAACCAGAACCCAACCCGAAGAGCCTCTGTAACCGGACTCCATCCCGGAGAGCCTTTGTAACCGAAATCCAACATGGAGTGCCTCTAATAACCGAACACCAACTTGGGGGGTCTGCTATAACCGAACCCCAACCCAGAGGGCTTACTTTTACCGGTCCCCAACTCGGAACATAGTAGTCCAACACATTCATTTTAAGAAGAGGATGAAATATAACATAAACATTCGTATTAAAAATAGCATACGAAATGCCAAAAAATTAATCATAAACCATTAATGGCATAAAAATAACTCATCCATAGTCAAACATATCACAAAACCTTAAATACAATTTGGAAGATTTGTATCAAAATAAATCAACTTCAAACAAGTGTAAAATTTATCAAAGGATGTTGACATAGATGAAATCAAAACTATTTGAGAGAAAATTCTCTTATTTTGAAATCATTTAAAAGTCACATAATTATAAAAGAAAACATTTAATTTGAAAATATTCTTATAATCTTGTAAGGGAAGCTTCAAATATTTTATAACGGTGGAAAATATCCGCACCTGCTGTATAAGTTAAAAAAAGACATTCTTACCTTAATTCCATCGAAAAGGTTAAAAAGGACCTTGTTTGGAAAACGATGGAAAGATTCCTTTATAAACTTCTTATAAAAAGTCATAAAAGGATATAAATGAATTTAACCCATATTCTGTAAAATATTAAGAATTTTTTGAAATACATTTTTAAGAAACATGGATGTGGATGATAAAGAGGGCCCAGTAGATAATTACGTATAAAAAACCTCGGAAAATGAAGAGATTGTGAAATAAACCCTTACGTTGTAATTTTACTTGGTTGAGGGTAGGTTAACCTCCTGTATAATGGTAAAATAATTGTTATTCAATTATAAAAGAATCATATACATTAATATGATATCATATATGATCTTTTAACATTTCTTTGGTAATAATATTTTAGTATTATCGTCGTTTCGGGTGTTAATTACTTATTTTCTTTTATATGTTCTGTTACATAAGCCATGTTTGTTATGGATAGGTTATGTCTTATTCATATACAGAATGATATAAAGTCCTTGAAAATTATTTTTAATCATCAAATGAGAATTATACATGAATGGATACGATGGGGAATGAATCTCAACGTGTTCGTGGAGACGGTAGTCCGTACGTACGAACGAGCGACAATATCATTCATTTGATATTAAAATAGTATATAATTGGATGGTGTATCATATATACAAAATAATTATCATGTTATAATTATTATTTACATGAAATACAAATCATTATTATACCCATCCAAATAATTATGTATTGAATAACAATTACACCACGATGTGGAGACGGTAAGCCGTACGTACGCACGTATGGTGACATATCAATCAAGGGATGGATCAAATACTGAATATGGTTGTAACATATTTATAATAACATCACATTATATATGAGATACTTGATTTATTATTTTAGAATGTAAATAAAAAAGAAAGAAGAAGTTGAAGAAGAAAGGATCTTGAAAGAGGGTGGTGAAAACATTACCTCTTCTTCAGGTTCTTCCTTTTGATTTGATCAAAAGGGCTCCTTAGGTTGGCTTTCTGAACAAACTAAGGCCTCTAGGTTGAATTGAGGTAAGTTGAGAGAATATTTGGGCAGGGGTTGGCCGAGCCAAATGGCTTTTAAGGTGTGAATTATTGAAAAGGGGGAGTGCCCTTTTATAAGAGGGGTGAGGGGCACCTTTGGAAAAGCTAGAAAAATAATTTTATAATAAATCCATATTCGGTTTCTAATGGCTCTAAAGTAGATTATTTAAAGGTTAAGGTGGGGATAGGTCTAAAACAACCCAACCAATAGATTTTATACAGGTTTGGGTCATTATATTAACCTTATCCTTTAGTTTTAACTCTTAGTTAATTAGATTGACATTTACCATGTCACTTTGTATTTTTATATTATATAGTTAATGAAATTACTATATACATCCAAGCGACCCCAAAGTGGTCCATTAATGATACACATATTGTAACACCCTGGGCTTCCACGATACACTTCACTTTGAATAATACAGTAGCGTGTGTTGTACGCAACTTCGAGTTATAACACACCATAACCAATCAAACTAGCCGTTATGAATAATAATTCCCACTTTTTGAAATTTTATAAATTTTATCATTCAAAATGGACTACATTTTTGGATTCGAAATATCTAAATTATCTTAGGGTGAAATTTTTGGTACTTTTCTGATAACTTTCATATTTTGATGAATAGTGAAAATTACTAAATTTTAATTAAAAACAACTTTTTTAATCGAAATAATTAATAGTGATAAATTATGAATTTTAGTGGTTTGAAATTATATTTTTAATATATTTTTACAATTTAATCCAATGTTGGTCATTGGACATAATTTCACATTTAAACCGGACATAAATAAGTGTCAAACTTTTGATAGTTATTGTTTCTTAAAAACACGTTTTTTTTGTTTTGACAACGGGAATTAATTTTAAATTAATAAATTCAAATTCTATGTTTTTAATTCAGTAAAATATACTTCATTATTGAATTAGTAATATCAAAATTATCTTAGGGTAAAATTTTGGTATTTTTCTGAAAGCTTTTAATTTTTGATGAATCGTGAAAAACACTGAGTTATAGTTTAAAACCGAATTTTTATTTAAATAAATATTTATTTTATTTAAATTATTTAATGTCAAAATAGATACATAATACCTATATAAGTTCAATTTAATTAATTGGAGTCGGTTTATAATAATTTTTTATATATAAAAATTTCATTGAACTTTTCACCGTCTTTTACCCACATCCTAGGAGCTTTCGCAAAATCACATAAACTTAATTTTACCACTTATGTGAGCTGAATTTCAAAAATCAGAGAGACATGGTTAATATCAAGGAGTAAAATTTGGTTCAATGAGATGAAAAGAATTTTTGGTGAATAATAACTTTTTACTTTTATACACCACAATTAAAAGTAAATAGGGTAATTAAGGGTAAAAATGATATTAATATTACCCTCCCACACATCCTAATTCTATTGGAAAATTTTATCTCAACCATAAAAAAACCTTAGGAATAAAATATTATCATTTAGGTCCACTTGGATTATATTAATACATTTATTATTATTTAATTCAAAGAAGTGGTAAAAGAGTTAAAATCAAAGTTTAATAACTAAAACATTTTTAATATAGGGTTTTACATAAGATAAATTAGATTATAAATATCCATTAGAAAGATAAAAGGATTTACTAAATCATGGTATTTTATTTATAATTTTTATACAATAAATAAATAAATAAATTTATTTATGACACAATGATGATGCAGTAATTACCTTATTCATGAATGAATCAAATAAATGGTATTATAAATATTAAAATAAATATAATTTCAAAGTTTTTATGACATCCACGAATTTTCTAGGTGAATATGACATGTTAGGATTGATTCAATGTATTTTTTTGAAGTAATCATGTTGTTATTATTTTAACAAAGAAAACCAAATAGTGTCAAAATTGACATAAAATAGTTTTTAAAAAAAATATTATATTATTAATTGATATAATGGTCCTAAAAATCTATGATTCGTCCAAAAGACTTATATCATAATATATATGACATTAATGAACCAATTGGGGTTCTATTGGCAGTATATAGTAAGTTTATTAACCATATAGTGTAAGAATACAGGAAGACAAGGTAAAAGTTAAATTATTTAACTTAGAGTTAAATCTAAATGGTAACGTTAAAATGGTAACCTAAACCTGTCTAAAACCTATTGGTTGAGTTTTTTTCGACCTATCCCCACCTTAGAATTTACATAATCAACTTTTTATCCATTATAAACCGAATATTAATTTATTATAAAATAATATTTTAAGTTTTTCCTAAGGTGCCCCTCACCCCTCTTATAAAAGGGATCTCCCACTTCTCTCTAATTCAAACCTTATAAGCCATTTTTCTTGGCCAACCCCTACCCAAATACCCTATAAAATATCATCCATTAATCCTAGAGGCATTATATTTATCAGAAATCCAACTTAAGGTTCCATTTTGATCAAATCAAAAAGACGAACCTGAAGAAGAGGTAATGATTTCACCACCCTCTTTCAAGTTCCTTTCTTCTTCCACTTCCTTTTTCTTTGTTGTTTCCATTATAAAATAATACCTCCAGTATATTCTATATACTGTGATGTTATTATAATTATGGTACAACCAAATTCATTATTCTATCCACCCTTTTAATGACATGTCACCATATGTGCGTACGTAGGGCTTACCGTCTCCACGTCGTGGTGTAATTGTTATTCAATACATTATTATTTGGATGAGTATAATAATGACATGTATTTTATGTAAATAATAAATATAAGATGATAAAGGTTCTGTATATATTATATACCATCCAATTATATATTATATTAATATCAAAATAATGATATTTTTGCTTGTGTGTACGTACGGATTACCGTCTCCACAACGCGATGAGATTCATTTACAAGTTCACCATTCATCGACGATTATAAAAAATATATATTACTAATAATTATGTCATATATGACATAATAATGCTACTGGATATATATATATATATATATATATTTATATATATAATTATTTATGTACTTACATGTATCTTATTCACTTACTTCCGTTCAATACTATATGAAAAGGGAAAAACATGTATGCGTACGTACGGACTACCGTCTCCATAAACGGTGTTTTCCATTTCATATATATGTCTATTATAAATTTTTATATTATAAATATATATGATAAATAAATCATGTTTTATATTTTTAAAGTATTTAAATCATGATCTAAGTGATACAATCAAGAGTAACAAGTTTAAACACGTACGATAATGAAAGCGATTATTACCCGAATTATTAATATAACATTGAAATTATTATTAAATGGGTAGTATAAAGTCATAAATGAATAATGTATGATATCATAAATATTAATATGGTTCTGGTATAATTTAATAACATACTATAGTATTCATACAGGAGGCTAAATGTATTCTCGACTAAAGGAAAGTGCAAGGTAAGGGGTTTTCATCTCACTCCTTATTCTCGTGAGATTCATGGCATATTGCCACTATTACCTTTTTTATGGTGTATGTGCTGCCCATAATTGTATTATTTGTGGAATACACTTTAATTTATATGTATTTACATATTCATTGTATGATACCTCTTTCATGGGGTGTATGTTTCTTAAGTTACCAAATTGGTAAGGGTTAATTTCACAATCTCTTTATTATCCGAGGTTGTTTTTACGTAAGTAACTACTGGGACATATTTATTATCCATGTCCATGTATCATGAAAGATTTTTCAAAGGTATTATTATAAGGTAATTTTTTACTAAAACATCATTTCAAATGTTTTAAATATTTATTCTTCTAAATCTTTCTCATTAATGTCCATGTCTTCAAAATGGTTTTTAAGGATTTATTTATATGGACATGATTTTTTTAAAATTTTAATTCCTTTCAAAAGTCTCAAAGTGGTATGGGACACTTTGATTAAAAAATGTCTTTAAATTTCTTCTTTTATAAATTGTGTGACTTTTAAATGTTTTCATGAAAAATGGGTATTTCTCTCAAAGAGTTTTACAAATCATTTTCATCTATGTCAAAATTATTTAATGGATTTTAAACTCGTTTTGAAGTTGATTTATCATGATACAAATATTCCATATTGTGTTGAAGGTTTTGTGATATGTTTGACTGTGGATGTGTTATTTTTATACCATTCATAGTTTATGGGTAATGTATTGACATTTAGTATGCTATTTTTAATATGAATGTTTATGTCATGTTTAAACCTTTTCATATGAGGAATGCATTGGACTTAATAAGTGACGGGTGGATCCCGCTATAGCTCCTCGATGCATCGATAGGTCTCATGAGACAAACTATTGTCTTTGCACGAGGCCTTGACAAAATCTTATTTGTATTCTTGGCATGAGGCCTTGGCTACGTTGTTATGATAGTCTGGCATTATGCATTCCATTGTTATGAAAGTGGTTATTGATATTGCATGTGATTATTTAACTAGTAGAATATCCATGTGAATAAGTAAATGGAATTATTTCATTTTATCTTTGCCATATTATGATGATGTTCAAGTTTAAAAGGCTTTTGTTTTAGTTATACATTGCCTTAAATGTTTATGATTATTTATAAAAGTTTCCACTATATTATTATCCTTACTGAGCATCTGAACTCACCCCTTTCTATGTTTTATTTTTCCCAAGATTCCAGGAAGTGTATTGTGATTGATATGCAGGGTTAAAACAAGGGTATAATGGCATTCATAAAGGATTATTTATGTTGTTTTGTATGTTATGAAGTGTAATGTAACATTCATGTATGTAATCTATTTTCCAAGACTGCTAAACCGATCGGTCCTTTGGTACTTGATTCCTTGTAATCATGATAATGTATTAAAATAATGCACCGACTCTGGGTAACTGGGGTCAGGGAATTACAGTTTGTATCAGAGGAAGTTTAGAAATAACCTTGTAAACTATATTTAGATAAACTCTGATTAGAGCACATCACCCTAAGATCTACTTTGAGGATTATTATAGAAGAACTTCCTAAAATTTTGGTATTTTAGAGATTTTTTGAGTTTTCTGAGCAATACATCACTATCTGGATACGAGCAGGTAGAGGCGGCTCTAGCACATATGTACCTAGGGGTAAAACCTAAAAACTCCGCTTTGATCTAGACTCGAACGAGAACTGGTGCATGACAATGGGGCTTGCTGCACTCTTGGTTACAACACTCCCGGGGGATATGCTTAGGATAATTCTTATTTTGTTTACAAACCGCTATGAAGGGTTTATGAGTATATACCTCCTCAAAGAAATTTTTTTTGTGATTATGGATTATATCCATAAACTATTAAATTTATGTTAGGTATTTTACATGTTTGGAATTATGAATTGTGATTCATAAACTGACTTAGTGTATGCCATTGTTTAGAAATGGTGCCCAGTAGATGGAATGAGAACTCCAGCAATACGTATGGTCCAAAGAGTAAGAAGGGTCATATAATTCATGGTAGTAAGACAACATTTATAAAGGAAATAGTATGCCACGTATTATCATCATATGAATAAATAGTATCAAAATATCAGTAAATAACTCTCTGAATTCTATGGCTTTAAAGGGAAGCCAGAGAAGAAAAGGATGGTAGAAAGAAATATGGATAAAGGAAATAAGGGAAAGAAGGATTTTCTAATATGTGATACATGTGGAAGGAATCACCTTGGTAAATGATTGAAGGGAATGGAAGTTTTTATAAGTGTGGAGAAAAAGGACACCAAGTACGTGATTGCAAGTGTAAGAAAAAGTTTTCAAATGTATAATGCTTCATCTGCAAGGAGTTGGGACACTACACAAACCAATGTCCAAATCATCAGAGTATTCACCAAATGATGCTATTAGATAATAATAAAGTTATGATACTACCACATATGAAGAGGAATGACTAGTGTTCTTATGTTATTATTAAAGAATTATTTCATTTTAGTGTTGTATCAATGATGTACTAGTTATATGAATTATAGGGATAAATAGGATTGTGCTGCAGTACTATTTCATTGAGGATTTGAGATATTATGGTACTATAAAAAGTGACTCAACAACAAGTTAAACTTTTTTTTGAAAATACATGGTTGAAGGAAAGGTAATCCTTAATATGATCTTGATACTAAGGTAGTAATTTTGGAATAAGAGATGGTTGATTTGGATGAATTTTATTGGATATTCTTGACTACCTTGGCACTGATTAATGGTTTGTTTATTTCAACATTTTTGGAATATTCAATGTTTTTGGATATAAGGAATATATCTAATATTCTATAAGGAATAAGGGAGAATGAATGTAATCAATAAAGTTTTATGGTAATTTAGGGTGTTACCATATTTTAAAAGAATAAATGATGAAGGTGTTCACATGATATTATGTGAAAAAAAGGGATCTTAATTGTGTTTACCTACCTTATAAATTTTGGGCTATGAGTTTGGGAAGAATTATTTTGGATAAGTCTAGTTTGAGATTATTTTTGGATTTCTATAAAAAGGACAACCCGAAGGTTGGGCGGCAACCCGTTGCATCCGGCAAGGCTGCAAGACTTCAACCCATAACCGAAGGGTGAAAAGGGTGTATCACCTACCACTAGCCCACGTGATGTCCTGGATTGAATAATTTAGTTTTTTAGAGGGTCTGATATGTGAATTATAAATTCATTATTTTTGGAACCCTATAAGATTAGGATAAATAGAATATATATATATATATATTAAATCTTTTAGAGTGAAATATGAGTTTGTAGTAGGAATTAGTTGAAGGATGAAATTCTACTTGTCAAGTATATATAAATACATACATACATACATATATATATTTCCTCTTATTTTATGGATAAATTAATAATTAAACTTTAGGGAAGGGATCTTAAAACAAAAAATGTGTTATCCTAATACATTACATTTTGTTGAACCAATGGTATTTTAAATCATCATAAATTGGTGGCTTTGAGGCCCACAATTCTACAATTGTTTGTGATTGATGAACTCAATCACTCCCTATAAATATTTACGTTTTTCCTCCAATTGTGTGTCTCTAATTTCCACCAATGTTCTCCTAATCGAGATCATAATTTGGTGGTGACCCTTTCATTTCTCTTTTCCTCTTATTAAGACTAAATTTTATTAACCCAATTTCCGATGTGGGTTTTCCCACAAAGATATTTTCTATTTTTGACCTTTTATGTTCAAAGAACAATTTCAAATTACAAGGACATAATTTATTTAAGGAGGGGATAATGTAACACCCCAAGCTTCCACGGTACGCTTCACTTTGAATAATATAGTAGCGTGTGTTGTACACAACTTCGAGTTATAACACACCACAACCAATCAAACTAGCCGTTATGAATAGTAATACCCACTTTTTGAAATTTTATAAATTTTATCTTTCAAAATGGACTCCATTTTTGGATTCGGAATATCGAAATTATCTTAGGGTGAAATTTTTGGCACTTTTCTGATAACTTTCATATTTAGATGAATAGTGAAAATTACTAAATTTTAATTAAAAACAACTTTTTTAATATAAATAATTAATAGTGATAAATTATGAATTTGAGTGGTTTTAAATTATATTTATAATATATTTTTACAATTTAATCCAATGTTAGTCATTAGACATAATTTCACATTTAAACCGGACATAAAAAAGTGTCAATCTTTTGACAGTTATTGTTTCTTAAAAACACGCTTTTTGTTTTGACAGCAGGAATTAATTTTAAATTAATAAATGCAACTTCTATGTTTTGAATTTGGTAAAATAGACTTCATTATTGAATTTGGAATATCAAAATTATCTTAGGGTAATTTTTTGGTATTTTTCTGAAAACTGTTAATTTTTTATGAATAGTGAAAAACACTGAGTTATAGTTTAAAACTGAATTTTTATTTAAATAATTATTTATTTTATTTAAATTATTTAATGTCAAAATAGATGCATAATACCTATATAAGTTCAATGTAATTCATTGGAGTCGGTTTATAATAATTATAGATATATAAAAATTTCATTGAACTTTTCACCGTTTTTTACCCACCTCCTAGGAGCTTTTGCAAATTCATATAAAACATAATTTTACCACTTTTGTGAGCTGAATTTAGAAAATCCGAGAGACATGGTTAATATCAAGGAGTAAAATGTGGTTCAATGAGATGAAAATAATTTTTGGTGAATAGTAACCTTTTACTTTTATTTACCATGGTTAAAAGTAAAGAGCGTAATTAAGGGTAAAAATGATATTAATATTACCCTCACACATGTCCTAATTCTATTGGACAAGTTTATCTCGACCAAAAACAACCTTAGGAATAAAATATTATCATTTAGGTCCACTTGGATTAGATTAGGACATTTATTATTATTTAATTCAAAGAAGTGTTATAAGAGTTAAAATCAAAGTTTAATAACTAAAACATTTTTAATATAGGGTTTTAAATAAGATAAATTAGATTATAAATATTAATTAGAAAGAAAAAAAGATTTCATACATCATGGTATTTTATTTATAATTTTTATACATTAAATAAATAAATTTATTTATGACACAATAATGATGCAGTAATTACCTTATTTATGAAAGAATCAAATAGATGGTATTATAAATATTAAAATAAATATAAATTCAAAGTTTTTATGACATCCACGAATTTTCTAGGTGAATATGAAATGTTAGGATTGATTCAATGTATTATTTTTGAATAATAATGTTGTTATTATTTTAACAAAAAAAAACAAATACCAAATAGTGTCAAAATTGACATAAAATAGTTTTTAAAACAAATATTATATTATTAATTGATATAATGGTCCTAAAAATATAAGGTTCTGCCAAAGGACTTATATATTAATATATATGACATTAATGAACCAATTGGGATTCGATTTGCAGTATATAGTAAGTTTATTAACCATATAGTGTAAGAATACAAGAAGACACGGTAAAAGTTCAATTATTTAACTTAGAGTTCATCTAAATGATAAGGTTAAAATGGTAACCTAAACTTGTCTAAAACCTATTGGTTGAGTTTTTTTAGACCTATACCCACCTTAGACTTTAAATAATCAACTTTGGAGCCATTAGAAACTGGATATGAATTTATTATAAAATAATATTTTAAGTTGTTCCTAAGGTGCCCCTCACCCCTCTTATAAAAGGGCACTCCCCCTTCTCTCTAATTCACACCTTCTAAGCCATTTGACTCGGCCAAACCATTCCCAAATACCCTCTAAAATATCCTCCCTTAATCCTATAGGCCTTAGTTTGATCATAAATCCAACCTAAGGATTTATTTTGATCAAATCAAAAGGAAAAACCCGAAGAAGAGGTAATGATTTCACCACCCTCTTTCAAGTTCCTTTTTTCTTCCACTTCCTTTTTCTTTGTTGTTTCCATTATAAAATAATATCTCCAGTATATTCTATATACTTTGATGTAATTATAATTATGGTAAAACCAAATTCATTATTCTATCCATCCCTTGAATGACATGTCACCATACGTGCGTACGTACGGCTTACCGTCTCCACATCGTGGTGTAATTGTTATTCAATACATTATTAGTTGGATGGGTATAACAATGATGTATATTGGATGTAAACAATAAATATAACATGATAATTTTTTTTATATGTTATATACCATCCAATTATATATTATATTAATATCAAAATAATGTTTTTTCGCTCGTGTGTATGTACGGATTACCGTCTCCACGACGCGATGAGATTCATTTCCAAGTTCACCATTCATCGATGATTATAAAAAATATATATTTCTAATAAGTATGTAATATAGGACATAATAATTCTACTGGAGATATATATATTTATATATATAAGTATTTATGTACTTACATATATCTTATTCACTTACTTTCGTTCGATACTATATGAAAACGGAAACATCGTTTATGCGTATGTACGGACTACCGTCTCCATAAATGGTGTTTTCCATTTCATATATAAATCTATTATAAATTTTTATATTCTAAATATATATGATAAATAAATCATGTTTTATATTCTGGAATTATTTAAATCATGATCTAAGTGAAACAATCAAGAGTAACAAGTTAAAACACGTATGATAAAGAACGTGATTATTACCTGAATTATTAATATAACATGGAAATTATTATTAAATGGGTAGTATAAAGTCATAAATGAATAATGTATGATATCATAAATATTAATATGTTTCTGTTATAATTTAATAAAATACAATAGTCTTCATATAGGAGGCTAAACGTACCCTCGACTAAAGGAAAGTGCAAGGTAAGAGGTTTTCATCACACTCCTTATTCCCGTGAGATTCATGCCATTTTCCACTATTACCTTTTGTGTGGTGTATGTGCTGACAATAATTGTATTATTTGTGGAATACACTTTAATTTATATGTATTTACATATTCATTGTATTATACCTCTTTCATGGGGTGTATGTTTCTTAAGTTACCAAATTGGTAAGGGTTAATTTCATAATCTCTTTATTATCCGAGGTTGTTTTTATGTAAGTAACTACTGGGAAATATTTATTATCCATGTCCATGTATCATGAAAGAGTTTTCAAATGGATTATTATAAGGTAATTTTTTAGTAAAACATCATTTCAAATGTTTTAAATATTTATTCTTCAAAATCTTTCTCATTAATGTCCATGTATTCAAAATGGTTTTTAAGGATTTATTTATATGGAAATGATTTTTTTTAAAATGTTAATTCCTTTCAAAAGTTTCATAGTGGTAAGGGACACTTTGATTCAAAAATGTCTTTAAATTTCTTTCTTTATAAATTGTGTTACTTTTAAATGTTTTCATGAAAAATGGGTATTTCTCTCAAAGAGTTTTACAAATCATTTTCATCTATGTCAAAATTATTTAATGGATTTTAAAATTGTTTTGAAGTTGATTTATCATGATACAAATCTTCCATATTGTGTTGAAGGTTTTGTCATATGTTTGAATGTGGATGTGTTATTTTTATACCATTCATGGTTTATGGGTAAAGTATTGACATTTAGTATGCTAGTTTTAATATGAATATTTATGTTATGTTTAGACCTTTTCATATGAGGAATGCATTGGACTTAATAAGTGACGGGTGGAGCCTGCTATAGCTCCTCAATGCATCGGTAGGTCTCATGTGACAAACTAGTGTCTTGGCATGAGGCCTTGAAAAAATCTTACTTGTAGTCTTGGCACGAGGCCTTGGCCACATGGTTATGATAGTATGGAATTATGCATTCCATCGTTATGAAAGTGGTTATTTATATTGCACGTGATTATTTGAGTAGTATAATATCCATTTGAATAAGTAAATGGAATTATTTCATTTTATCTTTTCCATATTATGCTGAATTTAATGTTTAAAAGGATTTTGTTTTAGTTATACATTGCCTTAAATGTTTATGTTTATTTATGAAAGTTCCGGCTGTATTATTATTCTTACTGAGCATCTGAGCTCACTCCTTTCTATGTTTTATTTTTCCCTAGATTCCATGAAGTTTATTGTGATTGATATGAAGGGTTAAGAAAAGGGAATAATGGCGTTCATAAAGGATTATTTATGTTGTTTTGTATGTTATGAAGTATAATGTAACATTCATGTATGTAATCTATTTTCCAAGACTGCTAAACCGATCGGTCCTTTGGGACTTGATTCCTTGTAATCATGAAAATGTATTAAAATAATGCACCGACTCTAAGTAACTGTGGTCAGGGAGTTACACCTATCATGATATAAGTCCTTTGGACAAACCTTAGATTTTTAGGAATATAATATGAATTAATAATATAATATTTGTTTTAAAAACTCTTTTATGTCAATTTTGACACTATTTGGAATTTGATTTTTTTGAAAATCACAAAAGCATGATTACTACAAACAAAGTTAATTAAATCAATCCTAACATGTCCTAGTATCCTATAAAATTAGTGTAATTCATAAAAAGTGTCAAATTACATTTATTGGGATATTTATAATATCAATTATTTTAATATTTCATTAATTTGGTAATTACTACATCACCATTATGTCATAAATAAATTAAATTATTTAATGTCGTAAAATTATAAATAAAATACCATTTTGTATGAAATAATTTTTTATTTCTAATGAATATTTACAATAGTGTTTATCTTATGTATAACCCTATATTAAAAATGTTTTAGTAATTAAACTTTGATTTTAACTCTTTTAACTCTTCTTTGAATTAAATAATAATAAATGTCCTAATCCAATCCAAGTGGACCTAAATGATAATATTTTATTCCTAGGGTTTTTTTTGGTTGAGATACACTTGTCCAATAGAATTAGGACATGTGTTAGGGTAATATTAATATCATTTTTACCCTTAATTACCCTATTTACTTTTAACTGTGGTAAATAAAAGTAAAAAGTTACTATTCACCAAAACTTTTTTTATCTTATTGAACAACATTTTACTCCTTGATATTAACCGTGTCTCTCTTATTTTCGAAATTACACTCGCATAAGCGGTAAAATTAAGTTTTACGTGAATTTCCAAATTCTCCTAGCAGGTGGGTAAAAGACGGTGAAAAGTTCAATAAAATTTTTATATATCTAAAATTATTCTAAACTAACTTCAATGAATTACAATGAACTTATATAGGTATTATGTATCTATTTTGACCTTAATTAAAGTTAAATAAAATAAATAATTATTTAAATAAAAATTTGTTTTAAACCATAACTCAATGTTTTTTCACTATTCATCAAAAATTGAAAGTTTTTAGAAAAATACCAAAAATTCACCCTAGGATAATTTCGATATTCCAAATCCAAATATGAAGTCCATTTTGAAAGATAAAATTTATAAAATTTCAAAAAGTGTGTATTACTATTCATAACAGCTGCTTTGATTAGTCGCGGTGTGTTAGAGTCTCAAAGTTGCGTACAATGCAAGCTATTGCATTATTCAAAGGGAAACATACCGTGGGAGCTTGTGGTGTTACATTCCCCCCTCCTTCAAATAATTGCTTCCTCGTAATTAAAAATTGTTCTTTGAAAATAAAAGGTTGAAAATAGATAATACCTTTGTGGAAAACCCATATCGGAAATAGAGTAACTAATATTTAGTTTTAATAAGAGGGAAAGGGAACTGAGAATGTCACCACCGAATTAGGGTTTCAAATAGGAGAACATTGGTGAAAATTATAGACATGTAATTAGAGGAAAAACATAAATATTTATAGGGAGTAATTGAGGTCATCAGTCACAAAAAAAGTGTAGA
Organism: Viscum album; assembly: GCA_963277665.1. Lineage (NCBI taxonomy): Eukaryota > Viridiplantae > Streptophyta > Magnoliopsida > Santalales > Viscaceae > Viscum > Viscum album. Next base: position 1,527,300,572 of record OY728135.1, on the reverse strand, counting down.
ATTGAGGGCCTCAAAGCCATCAATCTATGATGATTTAAAATATCATGAGTTCAACAAAACATAAGGTATTAGGATAACACGTTTTTGGTCTTAATATCTCTTCCCTAAAGTTCAATAATTAATTTCTTCATAGAATAAGATATATATATATATATATATATACATCTTGACAAGTAGTGTTTTCATCCTTCAACTAATTTCTACTACAAACTCATCTTTCAATCCAAAAGATAATAGAACTCAAAAATATTATATTTATCCTAATATTATAAGGTTCAAATCATTAACACATACCATTATAATGAATTTTTTTTGTAATAACCAGGGACTTCCTGTAGGCTAGTGGTAGGTAATAAAGGCCTGTCACACTATGGTTGTCGGTTCGATTCCTGCAGCTTTTTCCGACGTGATGAGTTATCACCCGACCTACAGGTTTTCCTTTTCCTAAAACTATAGTATCTTAATATTCCAAAAATAATCATTAGAAATTTTTTAACCTTGAATAATACTATCCAAAGTTCAACTTAATCCATTCCAAAATATTATAGTTATCCAAAGTACCTCTGTCTAGAATCTCTGTAAAATGTATCTAAATTCCAAAATCAATCAGAATGTCAGATTCTCCAAACCGAGTAAAGTTTCTATTATTTTCACATATGGAAAATATGATTACCTTAGTCATATTAAAACCTTAATGAAAACAAAAAAGTACTGCAGTAAAATCCTTATATATATCACATTATTCTCATAACCGGAATATAATCCTTGAGTCCAAAAACACAAATACATTAATTATTCCTCATTAACTGTAGTAACAACATAAGCTTAGCCTTGATCCCTTGGCCTTTTCTGAGGTAAGTTTCCCTGAAACTTAGGACATTTATTCTCATAATGCCCCATTTCTCTACAATTGTAGCATTCAACATTGACAGCCTCCTTCTTTCCCTTGCAATCACAAGTCTGGTGACCTTTTTCTCCACATTTGTAACAAACTCTCATTCCATTTAGGCGAGTACCGGAGTGTTTCTTCCCATAATTTTCACATAATGGAAAATCCTTCATTCCATTTTTCCCTTTATATGTCTCTTTCTCCATCCTTCACTTCTTCTCTTGCTTTACTTTATTGTTGTAACATTTAGAGAATTCCTTTTCTGTCTTGATAGCACATGATACTATATCTTCATACATTGAGAAATATTGTGAGACTAATGCTCAACAAAGAAATGGTTTTAACCCATCAAAGAAATGATCAATCTTACTTCTTGGGTTATGTATATAATCTGCAACATGCCTCACTAACCTTGTAAAGTTAACCTCATACTTTGCGACATTTTCATCCTCCTTTTGTCTCAGACTCAGAAATTTCCTTTCCATATATACTCGACGGTCATGAGGAAAGTATTTTTCTAATAAAATCTCTTTGAACTCACTCCATTCCATATTTGATACTTCATCATCTTCCTTCATGTTTTGAATCAACTAACACCATTGATCAGCATCTTTAGTGAGGTGGTAAACTGCCATGAAAACTTTTTACCTTTCGCTAATCCCCAAGGCATGTAATTTTTTCTTTAAGGAATTTATCCATTTCTCAAATAATAAAGTATTTTTACTCCCATTGAATGTTGGTGGTTGTTGCCTCATGAAGCGATCTAACATTGATCCTCCACGCTGCGGATCAGGGTGCTCCATATGGGTAAGGTTATTATTCATAACCTGAGTGAGTTGTCCCAGTATGGTGATTATCTGATCAGCACCAGTTGCATCACTAGCTCCAATATAATTATCTTGAGCAGGAGGGAAATCCCTACATGGAGTGCGTTCTTTGATACAGTTTCCATTTCTTCCACTAGGTGCCATTTCTAAACAATGGAATAAACTAGATCAGTTTTTGAATCAAAATACATAATTCCATACTTGTAAAACACTTTACATAAATTGAACTATTTATGGATATAATCCATAATCATAAAAAGATGTTTTCTTCGAGGAAGTGTATACTCATAAACCCTTTATAATGATTTTTAAAGAAAATGAGAATTATCCTAAGCATATCCCCCGGGAGTGTCGTAACCAAGAGTGCAGCAAGGCCCGTTGTCGTGCACAAGTTCCCGTTCGAGTCTAGCTTAAAGCGGTGTTTTCAGGTTTTACCCCTAAGTACATCTGTGCCAGATCCGCCTCTACCTGCTCGTATCCAGACATGGATGTATTGCTTGGAAAACTCAAAAAATCTCTATAATACCAAAATTATAGGATGTTCTTCTATACTAATCCTCAAAGTCTTTCTTAGGGCTATGTACTCTAATTGGAGTTTATCTAATTCTAGCTTCCAATGTTTGTACTAAACTTCCTCTGATACCAACTATAACGCCCCGACCCCAGTTACCCAGATTCGGTGCATTATTACATAATATTGGCATGATCACATGGGATCAAAGCCCGAAAGACCAATCAGTTTAGTAGCCTCGGAAACACTATATATATTAATAAGTTATACATTACATCATAAATAATAAAAACTAAACCAACATATTTTCTTCATATCCTCTCATACTATCCTTGCAGGTCATTCATAAAATACTTCTTCACATCCTGGAAAAAATAAAACATTGAAAGGGTTGAGCTCAGATGCTCAGTAAGGATAACAATATAGAAGAAACTTGAATAAATAAACATAAACATTTAAGGAAACGTATAACTAAAACAAAAGCCTTTTAAACTTGAACTTCATTATAATATGGAAAAGATAAAATTAAATAATGCCATTTAATTATTCACATGGATATTATACTAATCGAATAATCACATGAAATATCAATAACAACTTTAATAATAAGGGAATGCATAATGCCAAACTTTAATTTCTATGTCAAGGCCTCGTTCCAAGACCTAAGGGATAACAGTAACCGGAACCCAACCTGGAGATCCTATGTAACCAGACTCCATCTTGGAGAGTCTCTATAATCGGACTCCAACCCGGAGTTCCTCTAATAACCGGACACCAACCCGGAGGGTCTTCTATAACCGGACCCCAACTCGGAGGGCTTACTTTTACCAGTCCCCAACCCGGAACATACTAGTCCAACACATTCATCTTATGAAGAGAATGAAATATAACATAAACATTCGTATTAAAACTAGCATACAAAATGCCAAAACATTAATCATAAACCATTAATGGAATAAAAATAACTCCTCCATAGTCAAACATATCACAAAACCTTAAATACAATATGGAAGATTTGTATCATAATAAATCAACTTCAAACAAGTTTAAAATTTATCAAAGGATGTTGACATAGATGAAATCAAAACTATTTGAGAGAAAAATATCTTATTTTGAAATCATTTAAAAGTCACATAATTATAAAATAAAACATTTAATTTGAAAATATTCTTATAAGTTTTTAAGGTAAGCTTCAAAGATTTTATGACGGCAGAAAATATCCGCACCCGCTGTATAAGTTAAAAAAAGACATTCTTACCTTAATTCTGTCGAAAAGGTTAAAAAAGACCTTGTTTGGAAAACGACGAAAAGATTCCTTTATAAAATTATTATAAAAAGTAAAACAAGGGTATAAATGACTTTAACCCATATTCTGTAAAATAGTAAGAATGTTTTGAAATACATTTTTAAGAAACATGGATGTGAATGATAAAGAGGTCCCAGTAGATAATTACGTATAAACAACCTCGGAAATGAAGAGATTGTGAAATAAAACCTTACCTTGTACTTTTCCTTGGTTGAGGGTAGGTTAAACTCCTATATAATGGTAAAATAATTGTTATTAAATTATAAAAGAATCATATACATTAATAAGATATCAAATATGATCTTTTAACATTGCTTCGTTAATAATATTTTTGTATTATCATCGTTTCAGGTGTTAACTTACTCATTTTCTTTTATATGTTTTGTTACATAAGACATGTTTGTTATGGATAGGTTGTATCTTATTAATATAAAGAATGATATCAAGTCTTTAAACATTATTTTTAATCATAAAATGATAATTTTACTTGAATGGATACGATGTGGAATGAATCTCATCGCGTTTGTGGAGATGGTAGTCCGTACGTACGCACGAGCGACAATATCATTCCTTTGATATTAAAATAATAGATAATTGGATGGTGTATAATTTATACAGAATAATTATCATGTTATATTTACTATTTACATGAAATACAAATCATTATTATACCCATCCAAATAAAAATATATTGAATAACAATTACACCACGATGTGGAGACGATAAGCCGTACGTACGCACGTATGGTGACATGTCATTAAAGGGATGGATAGAATACTGAATATGGTTGTACCAGATTTATAATAACATCACATTATAGATGAGATACTAGTGTTATTATTTTAGAACAGAAATAACAAAGAAAGAAGAAGTTGAAGAAGAAAGGAACTTGAAAGAGTGTGGTGAAAACATTACCTCTTCTTCGGGTTCTTCCTTTTGATTTGATCAAAAGGGCTCCTTAGGTTGTCTTTCTGATCAAACTAAGGACTCTAGGTTGATGTGAGGGAAGTTTAGAGAATATTTGGGTAGGGGTTGGCTGAGCCAAATGGCTTTGAAGGTATGAATTAGTGAGAAGGGGGAGTTCCCTTTTATAAGAGGGGTGAGGGGCTCCTTTGAAAAAGCTAGAAATATTATTTTATAATAAATTCATATTCGGTTTCTAATGGCTCCAAAGTGTATTATTTAACTATTAAGGTGTTTATAGGTCGAGAAAAACTCAACCAATAGATTTTAGACAGGTTTGGGTCATTATATTAACCTTATCTTTTAGTTTTAACTCTTAGTTAATTAGATTGACATTTACCATGTCACTTTGTATTTTTATATTATATAGTTAATAAAATTACTATATACATCCAAGATACTGTAAAGTGGTCCATTAAGGATACACCTATCATGATATAAGTCCTTTGGCTGAACCTTATATTTTTAGGAATATAATATGAATTAATAATATAATATTGTTTTTAAAAACTCTTTTATGTCAATTTTGACACTATTTGGAATTTGTTTTTTCTGAAAATCACAACAGCATGATTACTTCGAAAAAAGTTAATTAAATCAATCCTAACATGTTATATTATCCTATAAAATTATTGTAATTCATAAAAATCTCAAATTACATTTATTGGGATATTTATAATATCAATTATTTGAATATTTCATTAATTTTGTAATTACTGCATCACCATTATGTCATAAATATATTATATTATTTAATGTCTAAAAATTATAAATAAAATACCATTGTGTAGTAAATATTTTTATATTTCTAATAAATATTTACAATCGAATTTATCTTATTTATAACCTTATATTAAAAATGTTTTAGTAATTAAACATTGATTTTAACTCTTTTAACTATTCTATGAATTAAATAATAATAAATGTCCTAATCCAATCCAAGTGGACCTAAATGATAATATTTTATTCCTAGGGTTTTTTTGGTCGAGATACAGTTGTCCAATAGAATGAGGACATGTGTTAGGGTAATATTAATATCATTTTACCCTTAATTTCCCTATTTACTTTTAACCGTGGTAAATAAAAGTAAAAATTACTATTCACCAAATTTTTTTATCTTATTGAACCACGTTTTACTCCTTGATATTAACCGTGTCTCTTGGATTTTCTAAATTCTACTCAAAGAAGCAGTAAAATTAAGTTTTACGTGAATTTCCAAATTCTTCTAGGAGGTGGGTAAAAGACGGTGAAAAGTTCAATAAAATTTTTATATATCTAAAATTATTCTAAACTAACTTCAATGAATTAAATTGAACTTATATATGTATTATGTATCTATTTTGACCTTAATTAAATTTAAATAAAATATGTAATTATTTAAATAAAAATTCATTTTTAAACCATAACTCAGTGTTTTTTCACTATTCATAAAAAATTGAAAGTTTTTAGAAAAATACCGAAAATTCAACCTAGGCTAATTTAGATATTCCGAATCCAAATATGAAGTCAATTTTGAAAGATAAAATTTATAAAATTTCAAAAAGTGGGTATTAATATTCATAATGGTTGATTTGATTAGTCACGGTGTGTCAGAGTCTCGAAGTTGCGTACAATGCAAGCTATTGCATTATTCAAAGAGAAACATAATGTGGATGCTTGGGGTGTTACACTCCAGCCAATCCTCAGCCACATGTGGGTCCATCTACCCCCTGAACCTGGGTAGCCTATGACACTGGAACTCATGCAACGCGATCAAGCGACGTGCATTGTCTGCTGCTGGGGCTGGTGGCATCGGTGGCCCAATGGGAAATATTACCGCTGGTGCCTCCGCTGGTAAAGGTCCCTACATCGAGGCCTCATCACTCAGTGGGCTGTTAGTACGTACAACTCTCGGGGATCTAACTGGTCGTCCGCGGAGAGGCAACCTAAAAGAAACAGATGCGACCAGGGAAAAATATTATACCTAGTGAGATGACCTGGTTGAGCTGAATTAAAGAAAACTTTTGAAAACACACACACAATTAGTGTTTTTGTGCACTAAGTCGGAAATCAGAAGTCAGGGTCCCAGTGTATGGATACGTCAGTCGCCCGCACCAACACTGGACTCCCCAAACTAAAAACCACACTTAGTACCCCTATCACTATTGCTTCACAGAAAAGAAAGATCAGAGTTCTAAGTTTTGTGGTAGAACTGACTCCTCTGATACCAATTTGTCACGACCCGTCCCCCGGAGCCCGTACCGTGACTACCCCAAGCCTGCTTTCCATAGGCCAGGGGCTAGCGACTTGCACCAAAGGCATAAATCCCTAAACTGGGAAGGCATTGCCTTTATAAACTAAAACACACACAACAGAGTACGTGATGGAAGTAAAACACTAAACGAAGTTGTATACAAAAGATTGCTGAAAAGTAAAGCGGCTGAAAATACAAGCCCAATAAGAAAGTACAAGTACAATTGAAATGCAAGTACAACTGAAAAAAAGTGAAGCAGCTACTGGGTCATCCTCTGGGGTTCCTACCAGAAGGGTAGGTACAGATGGCATCCCCAGCACTCCACGTCCATCCGTCCACTTTGTGTAGCATCACGCCGAGTGGTCCACCTCCAGGTACCATCCAGTCTTGCTACTCTCTGCCTCAGTCAGCGCTGTCTGTCGTGTGCAACCAACACAACAAGGTGGGGGCATAGCCCGTGCAGGGGTGAGTATAACGATACTCAGTAGGGACCCTGAGGCCCTCAAGGTATCACAAAATCCAACAAGGATAAACCACAAAGTATGAAATCAACGGATAACCATTAGTTAGTTATATGCCCATACACATACCTAAGTTATATAGGAACCCATCTCAATCTTGAGGAAAACACAAAAGTCATTAATACAGCTCAAACCAGGATTTTATTCTAGGGGGTAGTATCAAGTAACAACCCCAGTCAAACTGTCGGAACCCCGAATGATGGTGTAATCCTCCTCCATCGAGTATAGTTGGCCGGCTGCATCACACAAAGGCACTTCCCACTATCCTTGGACTGCTGAGGTACTCCTCCTGTTGAGTATCGTGGGTCTGTTGTGTCACACAGAGGCACTCCCCAACACAGGTCTTCCATTCTTACACAGAGGTGCTCCCCCTCGTAGCCTGCTGCGGTACTCCTCCTGTTAAGTACCGTGGGTCTTCGATGCTCACACAGAGGCGCTCCCCACCATGGGTCTGCAGCGTCACACAGAGGCGCTCCCCAATGGGCCAGTCGAGTCACTCTGAGTCGAATCGGTCAAGCAGTTGTTAGGTCTCAGCCAGCTACTAGGTCTCTGTACTTTGTCTGCTCTCCTCTGGATGGATCTGCTCCACGAGCTACTGGTCGATACTACAAATTTCATGAAGTCCCATGTATATGTATCTCAAAGGTCCGCCTCGTCATTGGGGTCTCAACGCAATAGACGACACATCAATCGGACGCCCAGTCTGTGAGTTATTGGCATTTCCATCCCGAGGGCCCTGTTAGATTTTAGGTTCAAACCAACCTGAGCATACCCCAACTGTGTCCAAACCTCAAGTGGGTTATGCCAAAAGAATCTATCGCTCCAAGATTTCTGTCACCGCAAACGGTTCGTCAATCGGACACCCGTAGCCCAAGATATGGGCGAAAAGGTGTATTTCGTGTTAAACGGGTCTGGGTCCCATCCCGCCCAGTCGGACCGACCCAGCCCGACCCGGGGTCCGGACTGGGGTCCAACCCGGTCTGCAGGTCCGACCCGGCCCGCGTGTCCGACCCAGCCCGAGGGGGCGGCCCGACCCGAGGGGGCAGCCCGGCCCGAGGGGGTGGCCCGACCCGAGGGGGTGGCCCTACGTGGCCTGACTGGCTGCTTGCGTGGCCTAGATGGATGCCTGCATGGCCCTACTGGCTAGTGGCTGGTGGTGCCCTACGGGCACCCTAGCAGCGCAAGGGGGGGGGGGGGGGGGTTCCGCGCCCCCTGTTTCCCGAACAGAACTGATGTTAGGACACAATTTGGTAATCCACGGGACCCGGGAGGGTCCCGCCTTGTCCAGCTGGCTGAGCGGCCAGCCAGTTTGCTCCACCGATGGTCAGCCCGATGCTGGTCGCCCCTGCTTTTCCACCACGACCTGCCCTAGCTGCGGCCTCTTCGCCTCGGCATGGCGCGACGACGCCACACCGCTCCGTCGTGACCCTCCCTAGCCGCGAATCTCTTTTTCCGCGTAGCACGACGGTGCCACGCCCTTCTGGCTTGGCTGCCGCCCTTTCTTCCACGTGGCACCATGGTGCTGTGCCTTTCTATAAACCCAGCGGCCTTGCACCACCGGTTTCTTCATGGTCAGCCAATCGCCGGCCACCATTGCTCTGCCGCGGTCCACTCTCTCAGCGGTGCCGTTGTGCCGCCACTATCATCAAAGAATGAGGTAAAACGAAGGGGGAGGGTCGGGCGATGTTCGTGCAACCCAATCCCTCCACATTATGGTGTTATCAATTGGAAAAACATTACCAATGAGTGAACGACATAGAACAGATTAATTTCAAACTCAAATCCCCTACCTTGTATTGATGTTCATTGACAATTTTGCAGAAAGGTGGACGTCGTTCCGTTGACGTCGGAAAGAAGAAAAACAAGTCAAGGACAACATCATCGACATTCTTGAAGGATGGCGCTTCCCTTTCTTTCCCCGGTTGAGGATTTTTCTTCATTAGTGGAAGAGGCGTTCTTCATTGGGAGAATTAGTTCCTCCAAACTCTTCCAACCCCTCTCCCAATGCTCCACCAAATGAATATGCCAACAAAAAATAATGGGTTAAGCTAAACCATTATTTAATTGTTGGCCAAAATATTCAAAAGATTTCAAAATAATTAATTAATGTTCCAATAATTAATTTGAGTGGATTGACATATTTATGAGGGAAGTTCAGGAGTTCCCCCCACTTATGGAGAGTTCAAAAGGGTTTAAAGCCCGTGTGGTCCCCACCTCTTAATTGTTAAGAGGTGTTTAGACCTCGTGTGGCCCCCACCACCATAAACTCTCATGGGAGGTTATGGTGTGGTGGAACCCACCTCTAACATCCTCTTGGAGGTTTTATCCACCAAATAAAAATAAGATACACACTTATTTTTGTTAAATTTTATTCTTAAAAACTATAAAAATTAACTTTCATTCTCGAATAGCTACCATCGAGGTGAAAGTCTTATTAAGTGAATACCGGTGCTACAAGTTCAATGATGCCCTCAGATTTCAGTTCCGAGCACCAGTTCAAAAGTTATAAAATCTCACTCGCATGTTTACAGAATGTACCTGAACAAAACTTCAGAAATTGATTCAGGGCACAACGGGCCTCATAACCAAGCGTCGTAAAATTTTACGGACTCATAAAATTTCCATGTATTTAAAAAAAATCCATGGGATTTCTAGGTCTTTATAGGGTATCCCTCAATTAGTTCAATACTTTCAGAGTAGAACCAAAAGATTTAGAAGTTTATGAGTTAAATAATGAAGTGAAATAATTGAAGAATTATCTTATAATACTTGTGGAGATATTTTACAATAATCCCATGAAGATACCATCTCAACCAATCCTAAACCATAAAGGTAATGTGATCTTGGTGACCAAAATGAGTCGTAAATAAATTAAACCCATTTCCACATATTATTTAAAGAAAAATATCTAAGAATTGAGGAAAATGAAGCAAAGTAATCTGAATAGAACCTTGAAAACTAGTCAAGGGAATAATAAAAAGAAAAGTAAGAGGAAATAAATCTATAAGGATGGAGAAGAGATCAAAAACACCCTTAAAAAATAGTATAGGAAAAAATACATTCTAATACCTTTTCATTTCATAATGATTGAATCTAAGAAATTGTGAGAGGGAGAAATTCAAAAGGAAATTCTGGAAACCTTCTAGAAAGTTGAAACCAATATCCCCTTCTTTAAAGCTCTAAAAAAGATACCAAACTATGCCAAGTCATTAAAGGATATCTACACCAAAAAGAGGTGACTCTAATGGAATGAGAGAGTAAGCATGGGAAGAAGTTTTTAAGCACCAATCACCCTATAATTTCTTACAAAGTGATAAGATCTACAGACATTTTATATCCATTAAAAAATTGGTACCATTTATTTTAAAGATTCCTTATGTGATCTTAGAACCTTTATAAATTTCATGCCTCATTATGTTATCACTTCTTTATATATGGGAGAACTGAATACCATAATAATAGTTATTCAACCTATAAATATATCCACTATATTTTCATTAGGATTCTTCGAAGATGTGTTATTCAGAGTATAAAATATGATCTTTCTATTTGACTATTATGTTATGAAAATGGAGGATGACCAGACTCCAACATACTCACACATAATTGTGAGTAAAACCCTGTTGATGATATTTAATACCACTATAAATGTACAAGAGGGAACTCTCATTATGTAATTTAGTGATAATACTTTCCAGGTTAATATATTTGATTCCTTGAAATAACCTTATAGGATCATTCAATCTTCAACTTCTTACACTTTGTGGAACTATATCACTGTGAATAATTTATTATATCAAAAGAATCTTTAACTTTTTAAAACCAACTAAAATATAAAAAACCTCTGCACAACCTTGAATAAGAGGTAATAAATAAGCTATTTGATATATTTTATTGTTTGTTCAATGATGATGGAAATGATATTTCTTCTGGTATATAAGAATTTCAAGCCATGGTTATAATAAATCCAATACTCATTCTATCCTTAGAATATCCCTCAAGCTTAGGATTAAAACCCTTTCCCACTGATATGGAATACGTGTACCTAATAGAAGGGTAAATGCTTCCAGTAATTATTTCTAGAAATTTAGATCCCAACCAAGAAAAAATATTGACAAATCTATTAAGGAAAAATGTGAAATCCATAAGGTAAAATCTAATAAATATCCCTAGGATAATCCCTAAAATCTACATGCACGAAATTTTTCTTGGATAAAATTGAAAAATAGTTAGGCAGCCCTAGAGAAGACTCAATCCCATCATAATGGAGATAGTAATGAAATATATATAAAAATTTTCAAAATAAAATATAATTTACCCAATTTCTAACTCATAACAGGCTAGCCCTATATACACAATCCCTAAGAAAAGTTGACAGGCCATAATGAGGAATGAGCATACAAATTGGTCCCTATTATAATTCAAAATAGTTTTAGAGTTTGTATGGACAATAGAAAATTGAACTAGGTCTCTAGGTAATTTCATTTCCATATTTCCTTTATCAAACAAATGTTGGAAATATTATCAGTTAAGAATCATTACTACTTTTTAGATGGGGTTTGGGATATTTTTAGTTGCCCATCTCACATAAAAACTAAGATAAAACAACATTTTCATGTCTCTATGACACATTTTATTATAGAAAAATTGTTTTTAGATTATGTAATGCACCAGGTAAATTCCAAATAATCATGGTTAGTATTTTATATTATTATATTATATACTCCATAGAATTATTTTTAGATACTTTTACTATGTTTTATAAATAATTTGATCACCATTTAAATAATATAGGTAAAGGTTAGAAAACCTACATCGAAAAAAACCTTGTTTTGAATTTTGAAAAGTTTTATTTCATGGTAGTGAGAGGAATTATATTGAGTTATGTTATTTTTTAAAAATGGATTGAGGTAGATAAGTCTAAAATTGATGTGAAAAATGTATTTCCATATCTAACCCATGTGAATCATGTTACATATTTTATTAGATATGCAGGATTTTAAATAAGGTTCATAATTTTTTTTCAAAAGTTTGATCTTCAATTGTCCAAATTACTTTTGAAGGATGTTTAATTTACATTTGATAATGATTATGGGGAATATTTTTTTTGAATTGGAGATTAAGTTGATCACACTATGAATAATACAACCACCAAACCTGGAACACCCATTTTAAATACTTTGTGATTCTTACAACCATACTATTAGAGTAGTATTATCTTAAATAATTATAGTAAATCCTCAAGTAATTTCCTATGATTCAAGAATATAGGATGCTTACCAAGAATCACATGTAATCAGGATTCAAAAAAAGTGGTATTAGAGAAAAAATTTCAAATAGACTCTCTCTTTAACTTCATTTATGGTGGGATTTATTTTCAATGTAAGATATTTTATTATAAGATAAAAAGAATTATATCTACTAGTTTTATGGAACCAATTTTGTATTCTAGAGAATGAATATAATGGATCATATCATTAAAAATATTTTAAATATTCCTCTAACCAGTAAATGTATGAAAAAAATTGATAAGACATAATGGGAATGATTGGATAAAAAAATTGGTATTTGTGAGGATTTACTTAGCATTGAATGATGCCTTTAACATCTAGGAAAAGAAAACTATAATGAAAGTAATGAAGGAGGTGAATGATGTATATGATAAACCTATAATAATAAAAATTTGTTTATAATGAGGTGACTATTCAGACTAAGTCTACCTGAAGGAATAAAAATAATATATCATGTAAATGACTTCAATATGATTCATATAAATCTCACATATGAAATTTTAATGATACTTATATTATCTACACTTTTGTAGATTTAGGATGCGATAGTCACTAAAATAAGTAATTCTTCTAGAAAGGCCGATTTGGTGTTCAATCATAGTTCAAAACTGATCTTAAATTAAGATCTTAGTTGGAGGGAAGTTTAAACACCATATATTAAAACTTTTAATGTGGAAGGAAGATTAAATTCAACCCAATAGAAGGTCCATTAAAAGAACCATTAGAAGATAAGTCTAGGGAACATGGAAAAAATTATGTAAAGTCGAATAAACCAAGAACCACATGTTGAATTTATGGGAAAAGGGGCCACATAAAAAAGTAATTTAAGAGAATAAATGAAAACTCTAAAAGGGCATAAAATTTAGAAAGTTCAAATTATTCTATCATAATAGAATAAAGTTACACAATGATACTAAGTGTTAATAATCTAATAGAGTCATATATAATTAACCCCACAATAAGAGAGTAGAGATATATGGAAAATTATAAATCCATAAGGTTTGTAAAGGTATATTTGGACAATGATAAAGATTTAGTGATTGTGGGAAAAGTTTACGTGAATGTATAGACGACGAACAAATGTTTCCTGAAGTTGAAAGAAGTCATAAATATCCTTATTCCTTGGAAAAACATAAATTTCTTTGGTCAATTTGATGAAGAAATCTATGAGACTAGATTTGTGGAAGGAGTTTGTAAAGTAAGTAAAGGGTCCATGGTGGTTTCTTGAGGATTGAATTATGGGGACCTTTATCGTATCAAAATATTTGACAGAAGCATAATAGGTAGAACCAAAAATTTTGAAGATCTAGAAGTTTGGAATTGTAGATTTGGTCACCTTAGTGAGAAGAACCTACAATTTATATTTGGGAAAGGCATACTAAATCCTAAACACATGAATATCTAAATTTTTGAGAGTTCTAAATTGGGGAAATAGAATAGAGTGTCCTTAAAATTGAAAAGCTTTAATCAAAGATCCTAAAATTTAGAGCTAGTTTTTTCAGATGCTTGGGTGCCTTCCCCATTTTATCCTTTAGAGGTTCACTCTTCTTTGTTACTTTCATTTATGATACTACCAGAAAAGTATGAGTTTAATTTTTTAAGAACAAGTGTAATTTTTTTTCTTGGATTTTGTTCAATGGAAAGATTTGGTATATAGGGAGAGTGGTTATAAGTTAAAATTAATTCAAATAGATAATTATGGTGAGTAAACTAGACACATCTTTAGGAATTTATACTATCATAAGGGGATATGGAATGAGAAAATAGTGCATGGAACTCTATAATAGAATGAAGTGGATAAATAGATGAATCAAACTCTAACTTAAATGGATCAAAGTACGTGACTTCATTGTGGGATTTCTAATGGAATTTGGGTGGACGATCTCAAGATAATAACATATCTATTAAATAGAGTTTTAACATTGGATGTTGGTTGGGAACCTTTGGAGGAGCTATAGTCCAATAAATGATTAGAAGTTGGCCACCTAAGACTTTTCAGAAGCATGATATACATGCATTTTATTTCAAAAAATTTTACATGCTTTATAGAAAGTGAAAATATTGTTTTTTTATTGTTTATGGTGATGAAAAATTTGACTAATGATTATACGATGATGAAAAGAGACAATTCATTAGAATTAAAGACGTTTAATTAAAGAATTAGGTTCTGTAGAAGGACTAAAATTTTTAAAAGGACGAAATTGAGTGGAAATAATCAACTGTTTAAGTGAAAGTTAATCTTAGTGGGAGTACCATAAGGAAAAAATTTCCAAATAACTTAGATGTAATCACTGAAATTTCATAACTGAGATCAATGGAAGCTATGCCTAAATGCTCAGAGATTATTAAAGTTTGAGTGACGACCTGATAATCTAGGTCTCTAGAAGTTATATCATCGTAAGATCTAGCATTATACCGTGAATAAACATGGATTTTGTGGATATATATAAGTTAAAGGAAACATGTTAAAAAGTTTTTCAACAGATATGAAATTTCTACTTCAAATAGATGCAGGTGTATCTGCATGTACATTGGAAGCATCAATTCTCCATGATCCCAAAAGCTGAAAGTCGGTAATGGATAAAGAAATGAGTATGTTAAAAAAATTAAACTTTGGAATTGAATAACATACAATAAGGAAAGTTTAATCTTGAGAACAAGTGGGTATTTAATATAAAATAATATGCTAATGGAAATAAGATCTACAAAGTATGATTGGTGCAAAATAGATTTAAATAAAAAGAAGGATTTGATTTTCACATGGGTAGTTCAATATTCAAAAATATAGATAGTTCTGAGCATGGTAGAATTAAAAGATCTATACTTAGAATATATTTATGTGAATACCACATTACATAAAAAAAATTTATTGAATATATCTACATGATACATCTAATAGGTTTTATGGAAGATAAAAACTAGAATTTGGTTTTTAGGGTAAAGAAAAGTCTTTATGGACTAAAGAAATCATTAAGATAATGGAATTTAAAGTTTGGGGAGTTCATGTTTAAATAATGGTTCAAAAGGTACAATATTGATCACTTTCATTATTAAAAGGAACATGATGATGGGACCTTCGTTATACTTCTACTCTATATATATGGAATTTAGATAGCTAGATCAGATGAAAAAAATTGAGAAATTGAAGTGTGATTTGACTAGAAAGCTATAAATGAAAGGAAGTGGATGAGAAAGGAATATTTTGGGGATAGATATTGAGATAAATAACATATAAAAGAGTTTGGTTCTATCTCAGAGGGACTATATCTTGAAGGTGATCAAAAATTTTGTAATGTTTGTAAACAAGAAAATATTGACTCCTTTGGATGTACACTTCAAATTATACAAGGATACATTACCCAAAATGGAAGATGAATTTTGATACATGTAAAATGTTCCCTATGAATTATTAGTTAGATGTTTAAGGTATGTGATGATTTTAAATCAGTTAAAAATTGCTTTTGTAGTGGGATTTGTAAGTCGATTCATGGAAAATCTGGGAAAAGATCATTTGGAGGATATTAAGTGGATCATTTTATATTTGAAAATAAATAAAGATACCACTCTATTCTTCGAAAGTAATGATCTATTTTAAGGTTTTATGGATTAAAACTTTTCAAGTGATGTATATATAAGGAAAAGTACAATAAATTTCGTGTTTACTTTCATAGGAATGACTATCAGTAGTTCAAAGTTTCATTGGTTTGTTACTATAGGTTCAATAGAATCAGAGTATTTAGAAATAATGGAAGTACGAAATGAAATTATTTGGATGATTAAACTATTTAATGAACTTTAAAGGAATAAAATATAAGGTTTCATATTCCATTATAGCTAAAATCTAGTGGATATGTTCACCAATGTGATAGTTCAGGAAAGCTCGAGGTAACATCATGCCTTCGTGGGAAACATGTGAATGGAAGAAGAAGAAGGTGGAGGAACATTTCTATTTTTGATTAAAGAAATTTTCCTTAGTATTATAGAATTTATTATTGTTTTTGAAACAAGTCTTCAAGTGGTATATTGTTATGAGGTTAAGTTTGTTTCAACTCCTCAAATTTATCTCACCATATTCAATTCATTGGAAGTAGGTGATCAAAAGTTTCAATGATATAGTGTTTAGATAGTGGAATAATGACTTCTCTAGGGGAATCATGATTATTATAATTTCTTATCTACTAATGGAGTGATGAATGTCTGGAAGTTAGAAAAAGATTAAGGGTCACAGTTTTGGTAAATCAGTTCTAGTAGTCATGTTTTATTGTTTATGATTTTAGGGGAGCATGTTTAACTAGTATGAATAGTTTTAAATTAGTATATAAGTGTGTGGTACCTAATTTATTGTATATATATTCAATAAAAAGTGAGACATATAAATTGTGAGTGTATAGATTACTTGTACTTAGTAATATTGCTTTGTAATCTCACATAATTCTAATTGCAATTTAAAAGAAACAATAGAGTTTTTATCACTAGTATAGGAAACATTGTAAACAATATATAATCTCTTATGTTATTTATTGTTTTATTTATTTCCATTTATTTTATTTTTAATTATATGTTTGTATTATTTTGTGTGTGTGTGAGGTTCTACTTCATATGGCGAGTAGTTTTCATAGACTTCATACTTCCTGCACACTCATTAGAGGTATTACTTCTAAATGACTGGGTTATATTTCACATCATCTAGTGATCTTATTCAGGTTGGGTACTTTCATTCTTCATATTGGATAACTTTATAGGGTTTTATTTGAAGAACATGAGATCAATATTCCCAAAATAGTTGTCACTTACCAATGGATCTAGTGTATAAGGTCTACATGGTAGTTAAAAGGTGAACCTAGATCTATAAATTATTGGGAAGGAAAGAATATTAAAGCTTTGGGAGCTTGAATAAATCAAAAAGAAGAATTTTAGAAATATAGGATTTATAAATAAAGGAAAAGAGTAGAAAATTATAAATTGATTAAGTAAAAAAAAATTCACCAAAGAGAGAAATTATTACTCTATAACTCAAGTCTCAAATTGATACCTGGTAAACTTTATTCCAGAATAAAAGACTCATTTATATTCACTAATTTATACCCCTTAAATGCTATAGAAATCAATAAATAAAAATAAAATAACCCATTCACTATTAATGGGAATAGGTTGTAGAAGTAACATGGAAATATTTTGTAAGCACCAGTAGAGGATATCACACTCCTCTAACTAGTCTACTAAAAGGACCAATGGGTTGTAACTTTATTTAATACTTAATTAATTTATTTTCCTAGATTAAATATATTACAAAATTCTTTTTCTATTATAATATTATAAGTAAATGGAATAATTCATGTTTGAGGGAGGTAAACCTTTATATAAACCTTTTTTATTTTTTGGTTTTTTATTTTTTTGGTTTTGATTTTTCATTTTGTTTCATTTTTGTGTGTTTCTTTTTCATTTTTAGCATGCTTATAAACCCAATAATCTCTAACTGAATTCCTATATAAATTTTGAACCAATTATAGTGATAAGAAACTGTTTGGGATATGAAATCATCATAAATTAATGATAAAATGAACTTGTATTCAATTCCAAGTGTGAGAAATTGCTAAAAATACCACTGATCTTTGAATCTCATGGAATAAAATACTTCCCTATATTTTAATCACTTACATGAGATACTTATTAACCTATTTTGAAATTTTCTTATAACTCACTCATTTCTTAAGAGAACCAAGACATTATTTATTTTAAAAAAATTGTTTAGTAATCTAGTAAAAACCGTAGAGAATTATGTACCTTCCATTATAAATTATTGAGGCATTCTTTTGGATAAAAATACCCTTTTATAATGAATTCTTATTTTTTTTACTACCAGGATATTTATCCCTTTTAGACCTTAGAAGCCATAAAATACCATGTTGGGTATCCAAATTACAAAAAAGATATCCATTTAAAACCTAATCTAGAAGTAAATGAATTATCATGGTTGAACTCAAGTGTAGGGGAGGGAGAAGATGGGTTGTGTCAAGAATTTTTTTAATTTGAAATAAAGAAGTGATAAAAATTTTGGATACTATTTTGGGGAGTAAATTCTTACTGTAAATATAGAGGGATGCCCAAAATATCCTTAAAATTTGTAATAGGAGTCACATTACATTTTAATGTTCAAGATACCTCTTTTTCCTCAAAAATCAATTCTTAGAAAAATTTCAGACTTGAAATACTATAAACTTCACTGATGAAAAAGATAAAGGAGGGAAGAAATATTGATGATGTTGGAGTTTTCTAAGTGTAGACTACCTAATAGGTTAAAAATGGGTTTGGAATTAATTTTTTAAAATGAGGAGTGGAGAGCATACAATTCTTGATTGTCAACTATAATCTTATGTTATGCTTAAAAATGGAGCAAAACCCCCTATTATACCTCATAAAATTCTCACAATAGAACCTACCAACCTTTATCAATTGAAAAAACCTAAAAAATTCTCACGATAAGAATAAGTTCTTGACTCATTTTATAAATATGTAGATATTAATCAAGCATATGGTTATCCCTTCATGATATTGGGATGATAATTTTTTTTATTTAAATTCATACTTTTAGTGATAAGTGAAATACTTCCTAGAAGGTATGTATAAATTATAATGGGAGGATATAAAAGGTGAATATGAATTGAAGCACAAGAGCCTCATACTGGTGGGTGAGTAATCAACAAGTGTATCCAAGAGACCCGAGATCAAATTCAAGTGAAGATATATTTTCGGGGGTACTGTATCAATACTGTAGAAACACTGTAGCAGGTACTATTCAGTACTCAAGAAACTGGAACTATTCATCTATTTGGGATTTCGGGCTACTGGTTTGGTTCTTGAGTTCTTCAAGGTCTTCGGGCCACCCAAGGCCTTAAAGTGAGTAAGGATTTCGGGCCACCTCATAGCCTTCGGGCCACCTCAAGGCCTTTAGGAAATATCAAGGCCTTCAGGACACATGAAATTGTGCTTAACAAGCCGGACAGACTCTATAAGGATTAGTCTCAAGATAATGATTTAGAGAAGGTGTATTCACCAGAGTAGAGCTAATGGATTTAGAAGAATGAGGGGGTATGAAAATTTTCATCAGGACCAGCCAATGCAGGAATACGAAGCCTAACTAAACAACCATGTAAAGGTGGTGAGTTGACATCAAGATGTAGAAGATGGGAGGAGAAGTTCCAAGTAGTTATAGTCTTGATGAATCCCTATAAGACCTTCAGTTCATGTAATGTCATAAAGCCTATGAGCCATTTATGAGTTCCCATTTAACCCTTAAACGGGGGATTATAAAAAATGAATAAAAAATGAAGACCTTTGAGCCATTCAGGTTGGAAAATTAATTGAATATACTTCATAAAGAAAATAAAATTAAGAAAATTTAGAAAACATGTTAAGATAGAGTGTCTTGGATGTTAAAAATTAGAACTCACAATGGATAGTCGTTTTAATTCTACATTGGTAAATTTTTCTTATGCCTAACTATCCATGATACCAAGGTTTAAGTTTGGTAGAATTGATATAACTCATATTTTCATCACTTTTACTTTTCATTTAAATAAATCAATCCCTATTATTATTTTTATTATAAGGTTATTAAAACCATTTTGGGGCCACATAGATAAATTTTATTTTATTATGGAAATGGGTTAATTATTTAGTTTTATCTATTTTTTATTCATTTTTTTAATTAATTGGGAGAGACATGCTTTTATTCATTTTTTATGTTTTGGGAAAAGATTCATCTTGGACTAACTATCAAATTTTGGCCAAGTGTTGCATCATATGTATGATTTTAATGAGAATTAGAAAATAACTAAGTCTAAAATATATATGATGGGTTTTCCTAGAGTTAGGATGATATATATGATGTTAAGTTGAAATAAAAATATATCTAAGTGTTGCATCATTTGTATTATCTAGAACATCTTACACATGGAATGAAATTGAAATTTTGGAAAACTTCAACATGTTATGTATCCCTTACAGTGAGAATACATCATATACATGAACTAAAATCGTAAAATATAGATAATTCTTACTTCTTACATAATGAGAATACATCTCATGTTCTGGATAGAACATCTTATGTCTTTTTAAATACTCAAATTTTTAAAAACCCATGCATTGTACATATAGAGTAAACTTATTATATATCATATCAACCTAAACTTTTCCAAAGTCCTGCATCTAACACATGAAGTGAATATATTACCTATCATAATATCCCAAAATTTTCAATATATATCACCTTATGTATCATGTCATATGACCATTCTACTGATTTATGGATTTTTATTTTCATAGTGGGAGTCACATGAGTTTTTTATACTATGTGAATTATAGGGGAAATCATGCTCACACCATGAATGAAATATGATGAATTTAAATTCCAATACTAGTTCATAAGTCCATACATCATGGATAATTCATTTTCATCATGATTGAATAATAAGAATAAATATAATAGGATGGTGTTCCTTGAGTTGTTTTATTGTGCCAGGAAGTGACTTTCGACTCATTTTAGTGCTACTGCTAGATTCAAAGGATCCATGTCATGGAAATATCTACTGGACTACAAGAGGAATAATAAATACCTCTTAAGTGATCCCTAAAACTCATGTATTTCTCATCTATTTAAAATAATTTCTAAATCCTTGGTTGACAATGTGGAATGAATTCAAAGGAGAAGAAGGGGAAGTCTAAAGATTATGTGGGAGAATTCAAAAGAAGATTAAAAACCACAAGCTATGTGGGAATATATCATTAACTCAAGCCATGCACATGAGAGATGTTTTTCTATGCTCAATTAAACCTACTAGAAGTCCATAATTGATGTTGTTTCCTATAAAAAAAATTATTTTCCACATTTTTGTGGATTTTGGCTCATGTTGCTACTATTAGAGTTTTATTATTTTTTATTTTTTCCTTCCATTTCTATTATTTTATTTCCTTCTTCCTTAATTTCTATTATCCCTCGAATGGAGGGGTAAAAATATTTAGTGATTGGGAAAGGGTAGGATATATGATTTAAATTCTTGGGTCCACACTTTTATTGATAAAATTATCTTCTATTAATTTATTTTAGTATTCAGTGGAAGTTATTTACTTTGAATGTGATTATGTTTGAATTATTTAACATGTTCATTGTGTATTATCTCGATTGATGATTCTCATTACTACCTCTACTCAGTTTATTTTATATATAATGGAATAGGACATGCTGAGTGGTGAGTGTCAAGATATTCTTGGAATGTGTGTGAATTAAGTGAATTAGTTTTAATTTTTTTTAACTTGAAAAATCGTTTGGGTATTTACCAAGTAGTTTAGGGATGGTTCACTTTTTTAGTGTCTTTGATACAATTTATTATACATAAGAAGGATGTTTTATGGAGTAGTTATTACTACAACATTATTCTTCATAATATATTTCTACTTAGGATGATTGATGAAGTAATTATAAATTCTATCATTTATTTATTAATAATATGATGATCAATTTTTTTTAATAATATTATAACATTATAATTAGAAACCCATCACCTTCAATTTTATTGTTTTCAAACTCTTTTCTTTAAATTACTTCCAAGTTCACTAAAAATAAAATTCACTCAAAATCTAATTCCTTAAGGATGATTGTGACTATCAATGTTTTTGCATCCTTATCTAGAGAAAACACATGGTTTTCACTGTACTATATAATTATTAACTGTAGGTTTTAAATAGTGTTTTACACACCCATGTCATGTGTGTTAGTGGATGCGGATATTAATCCTTATCCAGACAAGATCCTATATTCTCAATGGGATTATCACACCCTAATTCATACTACCATGAAGAGGACCCAATATTTTTTTGTATACGGGATAAAAGTAATTATTCCCATCAAGGCCTAGTTAGATTCACATAAAATTTCCAAATTCAATAAATTGTTTGAAGATCATAAATCCTAGATATGATTGGATAAATTATATAAACCTGATGAGAAAAGTTTGAACACACTACAAAACCTAGTGATTTATCAAAATAGATTCATGTGATCATTTGAAAAGTATATTCCCCTCTTATCATTCTTCTAAGGGGAGTTTGCACTAGCTCTTAGAACTCCTATGATTCCCAGAAATAAGCCTTCAAAACCCGAGCTAAAATGGAAGGTAACTTGCCCATAAAAATGGCCTATTCAATTGGATCCTATTCACTAATCACTATAGATTTAGAATGTATCATGTCTGCTACTAATGAATAATTCCTTAATAAGTATGTTACATGAATTCATGTTGGATTCACTCATCCTAGAAACATGATGTTAAATTGTATGACTATATTCCTAGCTGTATGAATATAAAATACATAGAACCAAGGTCCTAATCATGAAACTTTAAACTATATAACATATTCTTCCTTTATGCATGATGCTAAACTACATAATGTATAGTCACTACTACAAAACAGAACTTTAACAACATTGGACTTTATCAATACTAAGAAAATATCTCATAAAGGGTAACCTTTATGAACACTTTTTTATAGCAGTGATAAATGGTACCCTTTATTAGTGATTTATTTTTAGCATTGATAAAGGGTACCCTTTATCATCACTTTATTTTTAGTACTACTAATGGGTACCCTTTATTAGAGCTTTTTTAGCGCTGATAAAGTTCTCAAATAATTAACAATTTAAATAATTAAATATTTATTGATAAAAATGAATAAATTTGATATATATATATATAAATTATAAATATTAATATATAGTATATATTAAATATATAGATATTTAAAATGAATTAAATGAAATAATTAAACAAATAAAAATTAAAAATGAGTAAATTAAGGAAAATATTAAACACTTTATTAATTAAATAATTATTTATAAAAACAATTCAATTTAATATACATATATATAGATTATAAATATTAATAAATAGTCTATATTAAATATAGATATATAAAATGAATAAATTATAATAATTAAAAAAAATTTAAAATGAATAAATTAAAAAATTATTAAAAAATTTATTAATGAAATGATTATTTATAAAAATCAATAAGTTACATATATATTATAAATAGTAGTAAATAATACATATTAAATATAAATAGAGAAATAATTAAAGACATGCATATTCATGTATTATTCATTTTTAATGGGTTTTATACAATGTTATTCATTAATACATTTAATATTTAAATATATATATATATATATATAGATAGATATCAATGTATATTATATTTTCTAAAATATGATTTATATAACAAAAAATATTTATGCTTACAAAAAATAATATATTTAGGAAAAAATGGTTTATAATTACCAATTAATATTATTTAAAAATAATGACTATAATTGCATCGATTAATTGACACAATTTAATGTTGTTTTATTTTTTAATTTAACATATATCAAATGTGTGTTACATTTATTTCACATACATATACATAATTAATGCATTTTTATATACAACGAACACATAACACACATTAAGATGGGTCTATGGAAGTCGCTCTCCTCCTCTCACTGCGGCGAATAGGGATTGCTCATCATGAATCTGGATCAAGCTACCATGGAGGAATCCTTACTTTCTAAAGGATGGTTTGACTCTCACAAGATTTTTACATTTGAATTCAGGGATTATTCTTATCCTAGTATCCATTTGAAAGGCTCGAAAGCAGAAGAAATCAAAGTAGCCGACCCCTTATCTAGTAGATCTGGGATGAAGGTGGTTAGTCGTTTTTTAACTCATGACATATATTTCATTTCAAAAATATTTTTTTATTATATAACTCTACTCTCATTCACTCCAATCAAGATGTAATCCTTGAAATGTTCAAAATTTGTGAGTTTTCGATCATAGTGAGAATGGTCCCACCCATGGGACAAAAACCATAGAAAATTGAAGATCCCATTCATAGGATTTCCATCGCGTGGGGATTCTAGGACTGGAAGTGAATTCTAATTGGTTTTGGATATTTAATTATTTTTTCCCCTTAGAAGAGATAAAGATGAAGGAATGGGGGTTGGGCTCAATTCCTCTTAAACATGGGATGCTATGCTTCTAAGATTAATAAGAGAGATTTAATCCCTTTACTACCAATTACACAAGGACTCAAGTATGGGTTATAATATATGGCTTAAATTGGGTATGGTGGAATCATAGTATACTATTTGATATAGTTTTGACAATTGGTACACCAATTAAGTTGGATCATGCAACGAAGGAAGCCTTTTTTTGGTTTCTATGCACGTTTCCTGGTCGAAGTGGACCAATGCTCATCTCCCATTGAAAATGTGGTCCTTTCTACCACTAATTAAAAATCTCAACTTTTAATTCTCTATGATAATTTTCATCCATTCTATAATAGATGAAAATCCATTAGACACTTTAGAGATGAATCCAATTTTTTTTGGTGAAAATGGCATTGTAAATGGGTATGCTATTGAAAAATGTAGGATAAAAATAACTATAAGAAATTCCAACCCAGTGATTGTGGAGGATGATACTACCTCCCATACCATGCTTGTTGAAAAGAAGGATTCAGATGATCTCATCTTTGGTGCCAATAAGGATGTTTAGGGACTGATTGCAGTAGATCATGTTGATACATCTAATGTTATTCAAGATATTCTGGTGAAAGAATGATCTTGGACATACATTTCTAAAAAAGGATTTGCCCATTCTGATCAGGATACCATCCCTCAAAATCTAAATGACCTCTCTTTAGATGGATACTTTCGGGAGAAAGGTATTTCTTCCTATAAAGATATGGATTTGGGTTCCATGAATCCCTCCTTCAATGATCATAATGGTCCTCCTATGACTGGATAGAGCACCTCAAGATAAAGTTAAAACTAGTGTTATGAATGTCTTGTCGGTTATTAATGAGGGACCTGTGGAGTCTATAATGAATGTCCAATATACTAATGAAAAATAAATTCAAGACTTAAATAATAAATAGGTTTTGGAGGAGCAGTTAATTACCTATCGAGATCATAAAGTAAAACATAAAATTGATGATGAAAAGGTGCAGAAGTTAAAGAAGTAATAAGTGACTCATTGGGATAAACATATGTTGATTGGATATGATGAAGTGCATCCAGAGGTTTTGGAAACCTTGGATAAGGAATCAACAGATTGTAATGCCCATGAATCAGAAGACAAGAAGAAGCAATCATCTAGTTTAGTGGATGAAGAGGTATTCTAGATGGTTTATTATAGGAAGGATAGACCTTTTGATGATCATATCCAGGTTGATGCGACATGACCAAAAGGTTTAGGTACATCCATTCATGTCCTAGGAAATGTATTGGGTCACACCAATGAGGTGAATATTACATCTTCAAATCTCATTGGAGTTCTTGAAGAACACCATGAAGGAATATATCCACAACATAAGGATTCAATCCAACCTTCTCTGGAGGCAGGAGATATGAAGACTCCAAAAACGAGAGATTCTGAAGACAACCAACTAGAAAATGTGGTGCCTTAATCAAATGATGACTCTGGATCAGAAAGAACTGATGTCGTAACCCTCTTACAAAAATTGAGATCTTAGAGGAGAGGGAATTATCCAAGAATATGTGGGCACATCCGTGGATGATAAAGAATTTATTGGAATGCAATACAAGAAGAGGAACATAAGATAGGCATAAGAATTAGGGGAAAAATAGGTATTTGACTTGGGAATTATAGCCATGGCTATCCTCATATACTATTCACATTTGTTTTCTTACTTTTATTAAAAGGGGCTCTATCTCTACCTTCTTAAAAAATATACAATGCACATACACACATATTTATGAAATGAAATCTTATATAGAAACACATACACCTAATATTTATTTAGTTTTTTCAAATTTTAGTATTAATTTTAGAATTTCACTACAACATGATACATTTAATATATTATGTTTTAATTGGTAAATTTTATTTATTTATTTTTAATACTATTATAGTTAGGTATTATTTATTCATTTTTAATGTTTTTTATTTTTATTTTTTAATTTGTTTCAATTTAATCATTTTATATTATTTATTTATATATATATTTATTTACTATTTTTAGTATTTTCAATATTTATTTATCATTACTTAAATATATATCCATATTTTTATTAATAATTTATATTTAATTAATAAGACTTATCCATTTTTTCAATATTTTAAAAGTGTACTTATTCTCTATTATTCAGTTTTACTCATTTTTAAGATGCATGCATTTATAATTATATATTCATTAATAATGTTAAAAATATAGTGGTAAATAAATATTTATAAATTTATATATTTATAATTATAAAAAATAAATATTAATTTTTTAAAAAGTATTTATATAATTATAAATAATTAATTATAAAACTATAAAAAAATATATTTAAATAATGAATATATTTACGATATTTATATTTATTTACTAAATATATATAATTATATAAACAAATATAATGATATAAATATATAAATATTTTTTTAAAAGTATTTATATATTTATAAATAAATAATTATATATTTAAATAATTATAAAATTATAATAAATATATTTAAATAATGAATATGTTTTCCATGTTTATATTTATTAAATATATATAATTAGACAAATATATATAATGATATAAATATATTTATAATTATAAAATAATAATAAATATATTTAAATGAGTAATATATTTATTATATTTATATTTATATATATTTATTATATATATATAATTATATAAATATATATAATTATATAAATATATAAATTGATATAAATATATAAATTGATATAAATATATTTATAATTATAAATAAATTTACAAAGATGGTGCTTTATCATCACTTCTTTAGCGTGGATAAAGATCGATCTTTATGAGTACTAAAAAAGGAGTGATAAAAGGCATCTTTATCAGTGCTAAACCATTAGCACTAATAAAGATGTCTTTTATCAGTATTTTTTTAGCACTGATAAAACTCGATCTTTATCGGTGATAAAAAAGCACTGATAAAGATAACTTTTATTAGTGCTTATTAATTTAGTACTGATAAATGGTATCTTTATCAGTGCTTTTTTAGAAGTGCTGATAAAGATATACCTAATATATTTAAATAACCTAACCATGATTGATTCAGTCATGATTCTCAAGATCTCGTGGAACTCCCCTACTTCCGGCGATCCTCCTCTATGTTCTCTTGGACGAATCAAGGCTAGAATCCAAGGTATTTTATTTTCTCCTCGTCATCACTCATTGATTGCTTGTTTGGGTTCCGCAGTTTATGTTATTGAGGTGTTCTCAACCATGATGAACCCTAGTTATCTTCTCCTATAACTCTAGTTGTGATTGGTCTTTCTCATTCTTCCTCATTGTTTTCATTCTTATTTCCACCATCACTCATGGATCTTTCAATTTTTTGTGTTATTTATATCACCATCACAACCGTCATCATCAAATTCCAATTTTTCTTCATCCTCTACCATTTATTCTCTTTGACAGTTCTCCATGATTTTTAATCATTGTTATTATTTTTCCACACATCCAAGGTTTGTTTTATTTGATAAATTTTTGTTTTGGGCATTTTGTTTTCTCATATGATTATTTGATGAATGGGTGTTATAAATCATATTGATTTGCTTATAAATTTATATATAAGGTATATTTAATAAGTTATATCTTTGACTAAATGGTTATTTAATGAGTTTCAGGAAAACTAAGGTAGGCGTAATTTTCTTGAATGATTATTTAACTGGTGTTATTTTTGAGGAATGATTTTTTGATGAATAAGTGTCTTTTAAATCTTATAATTCTTTTTTCACAACATTTCATGTTTGTTTAATTTACTTATTAATATTTTTATAGCATGTAATGTTCTTTTAATTTACCAAATTAGTGTTTATATAATTAATTAATATTGTTTTCTTTCATTTTGAATGAGTGTTTTGAAGGTATAATGGATTATGGCATTTCAATATAGAGTATTGATAATATATATTTGAATGGACATCCTAGGAATGTTTTGATTATGTTGATTATGTAATTTTATTATAGGGGGAGTTATTTTATAATTTAGTTTTAATAACACAAGAAGAATATAATAATTTTTTAGAGTTATCCCCTACTTATTTTCTATTCTATAGTGTAATATTTATATATTGTTCCTTTGGGAATTTTTCAACTTAACCCTCATCAGGTACTATAACTATTTCATAAGAAAACATCACCACATCCCTAATGTTACTTTCTACATCATTTCTATTCATAGAGTACACTAGTACTGATCATTATAAAATGATATGATAAGGAGAAGAAGATTGAAATTTATTTTGAATATAAATATAAAAATAATAATCAAATCACCTCCCTATATAATCATGTTAATAATATATCTCACTTTGTATTTACTACATAAAGGGACATTTTCATTTTCAATATGATGTATGAAATCATATGACACCTTTTGGATCCTTATCACTATTAATATTATTTTCATCACTAATAAATTATTCCTAATGTTATTTTATAATTTATATTTAATTATAGATTTTGAAAATAATAATTACCAAATTATATAATGAAATGAAGGAAAATTTGAGTTTTATTTTCGGTCGAACTTTTAAAATCAATTTTAATATTTTTATGGATTTTTTTTCTGAATTGATTATAATTGAATATGTCTAAGGTTAAATCTTTTTTTTTGAAATATATTACCTTTATTTTATTTTTGAAATATTTTTCATTTCATTGATTGTATTTTTATTTCTAAAAGTAAATTTGAATTTATTTTTAAAAAAAATTATATTTATCACTTTAAATTTATTATAGGCGATAATAAATTATATCTGGATTTCAACACTATGAACAAGTGATGAATATGAGGAAAAATTTTATGATTTTTTAGAATGTTTAAAATAGAATGTTCCAAAAAATGAGTTGTTTTTTTATATTTGGTTGAAATTTTTACATGCGACATAGTTTCTAAGTATAAAAATTAAATATCATTTAATTTGTTACGGTTTTAATATATGTTATAGTCCCTGGATTTGACAAGGTAAAATTGGGTAGAATTCAAAATCCATTAATAGTGATGATTATCAGGTTGATAATTTTGATAAAATTGAAGATTTTTTTTGAAATTAAAGTAGTAGAAATTAAGAAGACACTAATGATCACACACTTATATGGTGATACTGAAAAACCATTATATCTAGTATATAGAAAGTTTATGGTTTTATTAATTCATTTCTAAATCAAAACCTTGGTAATTTATTGGCTAAGGTATTAGGTTGTTTTTTAAATCATATATAATTCCCTTGCATGATCTAGACTATGAGATTTAAAGGGAAGGATCCCAATATAATTGGAATATAGAAAACTAGTACAAATAATTTGATCTAGTTTACACTTTTGTAGTTGTACCTAATGAATTTGGACTGGAAATCACATCTAGACCAAGGTATGGTTTCCAATCTGGGTAGATCCAATTTGCTGGACCAAGCATATGACAACTACATTATTTTATGGATCTTAAAATGATTCAGATATTATATAATTTCTATGAACGAACTTATATAAATGAAATAATGAAAATAATTAAAGAACACAAGTCCAAACTTTAATTTCATAGAATAAATAATTTTTAAACAAGTAAACATGTTTAACAAACTTTACATAATAAACCAAGCATAAATATATAAGATAACTAATATTTTAGTATCATATATTATAATATAATGGTATTATGTAAGGGATTAGTATGGTATGTTATAATGTTAGTCACTATAGACATGTTAGTGATACATCTAGGGATAGGGTGAGGGTTATGTGACATTTGTGTTATTGTTTTTTTCTTATTTATGGGTTTTCAGAAGTTAGGTTTAACTAACGTATTGTGGAACCCATTGTGTGGTTCTTTCATAGGGGAACTAATTATGTTAAAAATTCCTTATATTTCAAATGAAATTCTAAAAAAAAATGGATATGCTATAACCCTTTCATGATTTGGATACAATTATTACATGTAATAGTTATCCCTGAGGGATAGTCTTGGATGCTATGTGTATGAGGTCTAATCTCATGGTACCTATGATGTGGTTATTTCCATAGGGAGATAAATAATTTTTTATCATCTTATGAATCAAATGTTAACCTATTATTAGAGAAATGATTTTAATTTTAGGGAATAACCATGGTATAAACTTATGGCACGATTATTAAAATTCACTAGTATGAAATGAAGTAGGTACATTTGATTATCATGGTGTCCTGGTTAGTACACAATTACTTGAATTAAATGCTTATTTTGAGTGTTACTACTTTGAACATATACTCAAATATATGAATTGTTTTATAGTTTAAGGGCCTTGTTAGTATTTACTTATTGTTTTTTATAATCACACCATAAACATGAACCTTAGTGGACATAAAGATATTATATTTGAGATACAAGTGAAGTAAAAGGACTAGTACCATAGATTAGAGTTAGTGAATATTAGTGGGAATGAGTTTCTGTACTCATGGTAGTGTTATGGACCTTTTAGCATTTTGAGAGGATATGTGAAATATAAAATTAATATGTATAAATTTAAAATGTTTTAAGGAGAAAACTGTCATCTTCATCAGCTTCATCTCTCAAATAGATATTATTACATTTTTTTGAGACTCATCCCCAATATCTTATATGTTTCTTAAAATACTTTGAGTAATATTCATTCAAAATGATCACTCGTACCCACTATGGGATGGCTACTACTTAGATTTGTTCAAGCAGCATGGGTACATATCTAGAAGAGATGGAGGATGAGTCTCAAGAAACACAATTCAATAATAACTATTTGGGAGATGAAGTTGATGAGGATGAAAGTTGTCTATAACTTTCAACTATGGATCAATTTAGAGGAAATAACCTATCATAATGGAGTAATTATTTTCTTAAACTCAATTAACCATTTCCTTAAAAATAGATTCAAAATAATTTTATGAAAAAATAATATGAATATAGAGTTAAAGAGTTCATAAATTTTTTAATAGAGCATTCATAAAACCCTTTTCAATTCCTTTGTTTGTGTTTACATTGTTGTTATTCAAGACAAATTAAATGTTTTAATACTCATGCAGACAATGTATTCTTCACATAATGATGTTACTAATCCTGAGGAAGAATATAATGTTGACGTTGAAACTACAGAATTATTAGGGGATCAACAACATGTTAATGAAAATAAAATAATAATGACATATCATCACAATGTTTAATAAAATTATCAAGTCAAGAAGTACAGGTATAAAATTTGTGGTTGGTTGGAATCAACATGGCCTACCTATTGACCCCGATAAGTCAATGTTCATTAGTTATCTTGGGATCACAAAAAGGATTTTTATTGATTCAGGGAACCATGTTCAGTCTATAATGAAGGATAAACTTTGGGAAGATTGATCACAACATGATTTACTGTTTCATTTTCACCCTTACATTATTGTGATAAAATAGCTTTGTGTTGAAAATTATAAAAATAATAACAAATTTCACTTTATTTTTGATTTAATTATTTTTTATCACTATTAAAAATGGAAATGTTACTTGTTTTGATAATCACACTATAGGTGGAGCTGATTTTGAGGGCCCATGATGACATTTAAAAAAAATGGGCCAAATTGTGCAGGATCCAAGCACACCAGTGGACTCAACTACACATTGCTACTAAAACATGCATCTAAATGGGATGATATTTTGTGGAATGGTCTAAAATTAAGTGGGACACAAATTTTATGAAGGAAACAAAGCCTAATTCGGCCATTTGGTTCTTCATCTAGATTGATCTATCTAAGAAAACGAATCTTCATGGAGTCAAAAGTGGCATGATGTGTTATGTAGATATCTTGAGTTAAAGATCTCCAAATGGTTCCAAATTTTCAGAAAAGATATTCATAATGTGGGGATAAAACTTTTTAATTTTCTTCAAATAAATATATTACTATATATAGGTTTAAAATGATGGATAAATTGGTTTCTAAAAATATGGGGGCTAAAAACCACCTACCAATTTTCCAATAAAATGATACCTTAGGATCCCCATTTGAAGGTTCGGACAGGAGGCAAAGATATGGTATTTTGGAGACCCAAAGGAGTCATATCCTTATCCAAGAAGTTTTTGAGGCCCCTATCTTCATAGGGGGATCAAGGATGAAGGTGAAGTTCTACCCACACTTCCTCCTACTCTTGATGACAAGTTAAACGGTGGGCGGTCATTTATAGAGAGCTAAAAATACTTGGGAAGGAGTTACGTCACTTGTTATTGTACTGGTTTTGTGTAATTTTTGTTTTAAATATTTCAATTATGTTTAATATTGATTTTATTCCCCTTTTAATACATTTATTTTGTTATAATTGAGTGAAAAACTTTTTATCTCGACACAGATTGGGTTGAGATTTCAAGTGGGGATCTTAGGTTGTTCCGATTGGACAACACAAGAATCATTTTTTCTCAAAACAAATCATGATATTTTACTATGATTTGGTACCCTTTTTTCTATTATTGAGGTCTAGACCTTGACATCACTATTTTTGTGTCAAGGGTTGATTCTTTGTGTATTGTTTTAAGAGGTAGGAGGAGAATCAAGATCCTGAAAACCCTCAATCAAAGAATTAAATTAAACCATATAAAATTTTCCGAACAATGGAATATACAAGATTTGTAGTGAACTTGAAATGAAATCACTATCTCATAATTCTTAAAACAACACCTTTACTTATCAAAATTTTAATCTCTTAAAATTAAGTTATTTTCTTAAAACTTTTTTCAAAACCTCCCCCTTTTTAGTACTTTTTTTTATTAAAAGTACATACCCTAAACATTTAAATGCTCCTTGATAGATAACCTAGGGTATTCCCTAGAATATAAATCAACATTAAAAATATAATCAATTTGAAATTTCATGAAAACACAATCAAATTTTGGAACCATTACCAGGGAGTGCTTTTGTTCTTAGTGTGCATTTTTTATAAAAATATTATTACTTTTGTAACTATTTCTTTGCTTATTTCCTTAAAATTTTAGTTGATTTCTAAGATCTTATTCCTGTGTAGGTTCTGTGTATGATGCATTATACTCTAGGATATTTACCTTTATTAAACCCAAATCAGATAGTATCCTACATTAGTGACATCGTGACACATAAGACAACCCTTTGAAGGATGACAAATCGCATCTTGAAACTCTTCTTGATCGTTATTCTTCAATTGGAACCAACATCAAAACTAAAATAAACTTTTATAACATGGATGAAAATAATAGAACACTAAAATAACAAACCTCACCTGATGTTGATATCCAACCCACTTACATTAAAATACTAGGTGAGACACCCAATTTTGACCTAAAACCTGGTTTAATTCACTTATTACCATGATTCCATAGACTCAAGGGAGAAGATCCACATAATATAATAAAATAATTTCATACTATGTGTTCTATATTAATAATTGAAAATGTGGATGAAGAATAAGTAAAGATTAGTTCATTCTCTTTTTCATTATAAGAATCTATAAAATATTTGATTTATTGTGTTAATTCACCGATTAGAGGTTGGGAGGATTTGAAATGCCTTTTTCTTAAATTCATTTCCCAACCTCTCTAAATGAAATAATAAGAAAAGAAATATGTTGTATAAGAAAATCATAAATGGAAACACTTCATGAATACTGGGAAATATTTAAGAGGATTTTTCAAGTTCCCCACACCACCAAATATGTGACCAACTTTTAATATAATATTTTTATGAAGGTTTGATTCATATTGATAGAAACATGATTGATACTGATATAGGTGGTGTGCTAGTTGATAAGACCCCAGGCATAGAGGAAGTACATTGGTAGGTGTACCAAGCTTTAATTTTTTCTTTTAAAAAAGATCAATCCGAGATCCATCACGATAATAAAATTCTAGATCTTCGTAATATAAAAAATAATTAAAGAAAGTAAGGGAGTCCCAGAACCATAGATTGGATAATCATATCTTGGTTATAATTAATTTAATTATTAAAAAAGAATTACCTTGATGTAATTTTATCTCTGTTGATGTTTCCGGTCATGATCTGATGTGATCTGTCGTTGCGACGTAGAATCCAAGTGTAGGATTCCTCTTGCTGTGATCCACACGTGCTCCACATATCTATGGATTTTCCCAAAGGGATCTCCGAGTGCTATCACAGAAGATCCTTCACTTTCGATGTCTGCCTTCGATCACCTTGACTGCCGCTTGAAAAGAACTCTCCATGATCCGGTTGAGGAGGATCGCACTCATAGCTTGAGAGTGTTATTGGAAGAAAATAATTCTCTCTTTTCTTGAGAGAATTCTCTAGATCCGTTATGCACAACTACCAAAAATATCTAGGCTAATGAGAATTATATAATTGGTATTTTAATTACTTAAAATAATAAAATCAATTAATTAACCTAAATCATTTATTCATTTCATTTAATTTTTAGTAAGATCCCATATCTAATAATAAAAGTTGAATATTATTATTACTTGACATGCACCCAATGAATTACACCTAATATTATTTAATTAAATAAATAATATTATTTCACACAAATCCCTAGAAAATTTATATAATGTGAATATTAATATACACAACGTATACTTTTGTTTTCCCATTTTCTTTATTTCCTCTACCACATTTATTAGACCTTGAATAATGGAAATTTATTTCTCAAATAAATATCACCACATTAATCACTAATAAATATATTATTTCACCCATAATATATTCTATTGAATAACTAGTGTCGAAATAAATGCGATCAAAAATCCTTTAATAATTATTAAACCACAATCTAGAATAATCTTTATTCAATTTGTTAAATTAATATTTAACTGAGAAACTTGGACACACTTAGCGTGTGACCCTCTAGGCCTCTTTCTCAGTGGAATTAGGAAGAGCATGCCTAAAGTCTAAGGTTAACATCTAGAAACATGCCAAGACAACCTTAGAGAAAGAAGTTAATGCTGCAATGACATATCACCTCCTACGAACTATTACAGTGTAATGTAATCCCTTTGTCTCGATATCTTGAATCAAGTGGGTTGCATACTAGTATCATCAACCCATGTGCTTGATTATTCTTTCTTTGACTTTCCGTAATTGAACTCACCCATTATTTACCATAGAGATGGATTTATTTAGGCTATATTAATTTCATCAAAGGGCCTAAGATATCTAATTCTATTATGGAACAGAAGGGAAAAAACCTTTCTCACATTATCAATTAATGTAATATTACTCATGTTGCACCCAACATATCCTACCACAATGAAAATAGTGCGTCATCATAGTTTTCGTTAATACATCTAAGTGCACGAGTTGTAATACCAATTAATAATAATCTTAATGTCTAAGGACCAATACACACATCTGCATATAGGAATATCCAATGACACTATGAAATGTTGATTACCTGCAGGCGGGTCTCATTCTCATAATATCCTCCTGGATATTACCAAGGGTTCACACCATGAGAAGATTCCTAAAATTTTTATGATTCCTCACACCTAATGAACTATATTATTTGTGTCCCTCAAATAACATCATCTGACCATAGAATATATATATTCAAGAACAATGTTATGCCACTTCTGGGTTTTCATCATAGTAGAAATCCAAATTGACCCTTTAATGAAACAACTATACTTAGGACATTATCACATGCATTGTTACACATAATAACAATCAAGATGTGATAAGGTATTTATTATTGAAGAAAGTAAAAAGTAGTTGGTTCTAGGCCACCAACTCCAACAGAATCCCACTTGGACTAGAGCCAAATACTAATAACCTTTAACCTACTAGCTCTTACATGATATTCATGCTTCTATTGAGATCAACCTTTAGTCATGGGGTCCACCACATTCTCTTCCATGGACACTCTGCTTACTACAACTTCACCCCTTTTATAGAAATACCTCAAGAGGTGATACTTTGGGAGCATGTGCTTTGTCTATTGATTTGAACTTGGTTCTTTTGCAACAGCCACCGCTGCAGAATTATCACAATACAATGTGATAAGATCTTTACTTATAGGCACCAAATAAATATCCTATAGAAAGTTTCAAATCCATACGTCTTCCTTAGCTACATCAGAAGACAATATATATTCAGACTCTACTGTAGAATCAGCGACACCTGTCGGCTTTGAACTCTTCCAGCTCACAACTCCTCCATTGGGATTGAAAAAATATCCTGATTGTGACTTTATATCATTATGATCTATCTAAAAACCAACAACAGCATTCCCTCTGATGACAAGATCCTCTTCTTCTCCACACACCATGAACATATCTTTAGTTCTTCTCAGATACTTAAGGATTGTTTTAATAGCAGTCCAATTCAGTTCTCTTGGATCTGTTTTATATCTACCTACCATGCTCAGTGCATAGGCAACATCAAGCCTGGTACATAAAATGGAATACATGATGGATCCTATAGCTGAAACATATGGGATCTTACTCATCCTATCTTTCTCCTATTGTGTATGAGGACACATTCTCTTAGAAATATGTAAGCCATGTAACACTAGAACCAATACCCTCTTGGATTGTTCTATACTAAATATATTTAGTGTCTGGTCAATGTATGTACCCTGACTTAGTCCAAGAAACCTCTAGAATTTATCATGAATGATCTTGATCCTTAGAATTTAGGCTGCTTCACCTAAGTCCTTGATGGAGAAACAATTGTTCAAACAGTCCTTAACTGACTGTAAGAATGGTACATTGTTTCCAATAAGTAATATATCTTCAACAAATACTACTAGGATAATAACCACATTCCCATTAAAACACTTATAAACATATGTCTCACATTTTTTATTAATGAAACCAAATTCTTTCATGGCTTCATCAAATCGCATCTTCTATGACCTAGATGATTTCTTTAATCCATAAATGGAATTATGAAACTTACAAACCCCTTTGGCTTCACCTGGTGTCACAAACCCTTATGGTTTTGTCATATAGACATCTTCTTGAAGGTTCCCATTAAGGAATGTTGTTTTGAAATCTATATTCCAAATCTCATAGTCAAGGTAAGCTGCTATGGAAAGCATGATTCTTATGGATTTAAACATGGAAATTGGGAAAAAGGTTTCATCATAGTCAATTCCTTGACACTGTCTGATTCCTTTAGCCACTATCCTTGCTTCGTAAGT
The DNA here is from genome assembly GCA_963277665.1 of Viscum album. Taxonomy (NCBI): domain Eukaryota; kingdom Viridiplantae; phylum Streptophyta; class Magnoliopsida; order Santalales; family Viscaceae; genus Viscum; species Viscum album. The sequence goes on along the minus strand of OY728135.1, from coordinate 1,527,262,828 downwards.
TCTAATTTGACCCTTAATGTCTAAATTTCTCTTGAATACACATTTTCATCCATCAGGCTTTACATCAATTGGCTCATTGAAAAAACCCAGACTTGGTTCTGGTACATGGAATCCATCTCATAATTCTTAGCTTCTAGAAATGTTGTAGCTTCTGAGAATTCTACTGTTTACTTGTAGGATAGAGGTTCATCATTGTCCAACAATAATGATTCACCATCCTCAATAACTAGGAAACCAAATATCTCTGGTTCCCTTACCTCTCTTGAGCTCCTACGCAGTACTAGTGTTTTTAAAACCTCTTCCAAAAGAACCTGTGAAACTTTTTCCTGTACCAACTCCTATGTATCTTGAGCATCAACTTTGTCAAAGTCAAACTTGCTCTCACTATACTTTTTGAGGATGTGCTCCCTCTTAATAAATATGGCTTGTTTGGCGACAGTCACTTACATGTCTTAAGGGTTATATAGGTAATATCCTTTTATTTCCATGGGATATCCTATAAAGATACACCTTGTGCCCTTGGGTGCTATTTTTTCCTTATAAGGCCTTAACAAGCATCTCACATCCCCATACACATGTTTGAGACAAAATGAGTTTCTTTCCATTCCATAACTTGGAGGTAATTCCATTTGCATACTTAGTTGGAACTCAATTTAATGTGTATTCTATAGTTTTTAATGCATATCCTCAAAGGATAATGGAAGATTTACATGACTCATCATCAACCTAACCATGTCCAACAAGGTGTAGTTCCTTCTTTCACTAACACCATTCCACTGTGGTGTATAGGGAGGAGTGAGCTGAGATTGAATCCTACACCCTTGTAAAAGATCAATGAACTCTTGGTTTAGATATTCTCCACCTCGATCTGATTGAAGTTTCTTTATCTTCTTACCAAGATGATTATCTACTTCATTTTTGAATTCCTTATATTTCTCTAAGGACTCTGACTTATACCTCATTAATTACACATAGTCATATCTACTCAAATCATCTGTAAAAGTAATGAAGTAAGAATATCCACCTCTAGCTTCTATTGAAAATAGTCCACACACATCTGTGTGCACCAACCCTATAAGATTTGTTGCACTTTTACCCTATCCACAAAAGGTGGCTTGGTCATTTTACCTTGTAAACAATCATGACATTTATCAAGTGGTTTTAGCTCAGTAGAGTCTAAATAACCATCTTGGTAGAGTTTTTTCAAGTGCTTCTCTTTTACATGATCAAGATGGTGATGCCATAACTGCGTGATGAATGAGTCATGTGAGTTTTTTTCGTTATCGATTTCCAAAACATGGTTTTTTAATATAATACATACAAACTGTTATTTAAATGCACCATACCATAACAAGTGTTGTTCTTATAAAAGTAACAATCCTTATTTCCAAATTTGAAATTAGTCAATCCATATCCAAACAAGACACATAAATTATGTTCTTGGTAACGCTAGGCACATAATAACAGTTACATAAAACCAAAAGCATTCTAGCTGGCAATTAGAGATGATAATCACCAATGGCCAATGAGTCCAGACTCGTGCCATTGGTAGCTTAAAGATCCACCTATCCTCTGGAAATCTTTCTAAATATACTTGGTTCATGCATTTGAATACAGATGTGAGCCCCACAAGATGTATCTAATACCCAATGTGTATAAATGGAAAAATTACACTCAATAATGAATGAACCTTTAGTGTCCCCACAATTTTGGGTGCAATTCCTCTTCCAGTGGCCTAGATTGCCACATGCAAAACACACTACCTCTTGTTCCTTTCCCTACCTCTAGATCTTCCCCTTCTTGGAGGGACTATACTTGAGGGCTTCCGACCGTTTATGGCCCCTTTACTTTGTCCTTCCTTTTCATATTCACTATAAGTACTATAGGTTTGTTGCATCCCATGTCCTTATCTACCTAGAGAATTAATGTTAGAAGTTCCAATAGATGCTTCTCATTGTTTATCATCTTTTATTTGACAATAAATCTAGAGCAAGTCTTGGGAAATGATGATAGGATGAGATCTATAAGAAAATCATCCGGGAAAATAATCCCTAAGATTTCCAGGTGTTCAATGTAGTCAATAAGCATGACTACATGATACCCAACTAGAGCAGACTCTCCAAGAATAGTTGTAAACAAAGAGTTGGAGATCTCATATGTCTTTTGACTCACCTTCTCTTGATAAATATCCTTAAGGTGAGACATTATTCTATACACATCCATGTTTTCATGTTGATTCAAGATCTCATTATACATGGACAATAGCATGAAACATTGGATATCTGTGGAATCATCTATATGTTTCATATAGAGAGATAGTTCCTCATCACTGGCCTCATTTAGAACCACAACTGAAATAGGCTCCTCCAACACATATAATTTTCTCTCGTGGCGAAGGATGATGTGTAAATGCCTCTGCCACTTCTGAAAATTGGTGTCAGTGAGAAGGTTTTCCTTCTGGAGTATGCTTTGAAATGATTTGTTTGAAGTAATTTTATTTCCATTTCTAAAAATTAATATGATAAAAGGTTTATTACTTTATCATGATAAAGTTGAGACAAATAAATAAATCAATACTTATTAGTCTCCCACTATTTTATTGAAATCAAATAGATCTCACCATTGACTTCAAAATATTCTATTGCCTAAATATTCTAGTGGAAAGAATCCATATTTCCCTTGAAATTACCCCAAAAAGGGTTGGTCAAGCAATTTTAAGGGTTTTAGGTAGGCATTCCAAATGCCAATTGCATTGACTCACAGCTCCTTGATCCGCTGAATGGACTCTCTAATCCTAAAATCCTTTTATTTTGAATTTCCTCAACGTTTTCCTCTTGGTCACACTATGTCCTACTATGGAAGTCAACCATTTATGTGAACCAAGTCAAGTCATCCCAAAACCTTGAATTAGAATTCCCTGATAATTGAAATCACCCCAACTAGGGTTAGTCAAGCACTTTGAACTATGGTTCGATTCTAACCTAGATTATGGAAAGCTATACTGACTAAATATTTCTTTGAGGGATTTTATCCTTATACGTAAACTACCATTTTTTATCTTTGATTACATGCTTGTTAATATTAAGTGGTATATACTTAAGTTATTTACAATTTCTAAGATATTATTTATGCAAAATCTGGTCTTATTTTAGTTCCATCTTGCATGCTTGTATATTTCATTAATTGTGTGATTGTGAAAACACACCCATAATAAATAAACCCTGCAACTAACAGAAATAAAATAAATGGTATGATCATGATCTTGTTCTATTGGTTATTTTATCTTGTAATTGATAAACTAACACAAGATATAGGGGAGAAACACCTCGAACATTTTGGGTTCGTGTTTACAGCTTTCCACATATTTACCTTTGCATCTCTTTGGATTGGTTTCACCTTGGATCCTAACTTGATCCACATACACTATCTTGGGAGCACCATCCATTACATATGATTTTTTCTCACTCATAGGTGAGGGGTAAAATGGATTTTTACATAAAAGAAACTTTGGGCACGCAGGCCGTACATATTAATAAGGAGAAGGCTCGCATGCCAACAAATTTAATTTAAATAAATTAATTAAAATAAACCTTTCACAGAAAAAGGTCTTGGTCTAGTTCATGATCATACATACATGTAATGATATTTATGCATAAATAAAACTAGCATTAAATTATTTAATCATTCTTATTTAAGATAAATCACACCCGAATAAATTAATTATCTTTAATTAATCAATCATTTTATCTTAAACCCTTTTTCTGAATTTCCTTGAGATTCTCATCCATCATAATTTTAAATAAATAAATTCATTTAAAATTATCTTTGTACGTAACTTGTACCTTGGAGGAAACTCAGTGAATTCCCTTTCATAACTACCAAATTAGTAGAAATAAACATTACATAGATGCTAAATTCAACACATATATATAAAACACCTATCACATGTTGTGCCTCAGCTTTATGCCCACACTATGGTACACGTCTCAAGGGATTGTATAATATAATAATAAATTTTAATAGATCTGCATAATTTTTATGGGTACACGATGTGTAGTTCCAAATTTATAGTGAGTAATTTTGTTCACTGTCCATCTGAAGTACACGCCTGGGGACATGGCGTGTAGATGTACTTCAGAAATATTCAAAGTACAAGACATGTTTAGTGGGACACACGCCTTGTAGTATCCGAGTTACATGGTTTACAGATGGTCAAGCTGTGTACATGGTACATGGTCCAACCCTAACCTGAAGGGATTACACATCGTGTTTAGTGGGAACATGACATGTAATCCGGAAACCATGTGCCACCTGTTCCTGGTCAACACACAAAGTCTTAAAGACTTAGATAGAATCCAATGACATGACCTATTTTGGTGGACCATCCTGATGCATGGAACCTATACTACACGATGCATACTTCCAAATAAACACCATGTGTTCTGGTGTTGTATGACTAGGAAGCTTTGGCACCTCCGGATGAGATCCTCTATTTTATTTTAATCACAATTTAAATAAAAAATTGTTTTTGTAATGTGAACAAGAAACTAAAGAGGAGGAATAGATCTCGAGATTCAGATTTATAGAATTATTTAGTTTAATTGAAACAAATAGATTATTAAATGCATAAATCACCAAAGAACAACTAAATAATTATAATCAATGACATAAATCCTCTAATACCACTTGTAGGTTCTAGGCACAGTGGAAGTGCATTGGCGGGTGTACCCAAATTTAATTTTTTACATGAACAATGATCAATCCGAGATCCGTCACGATAATAAAACGTCAGATATTTGGAATATAAATAAGAACCAACAAAAGTAAGGGTGTCCTAGAACCATAGAGAGGATCATCATATGTTGGTTATAATTAATTTAATTAAAAGAAAAAAAATACCTTGATGGAATTTTCTCTCTGTTGATGTTTCTGATCATGATCTGATGTGATCCATCGTTGCATTATATAATCCAAGTGTAGGATTCTTCTAGAGGTGATCCACACATTCTCCATGTATCTCTAGACATCACCGAAGGGATCTTTGGGTGCTAGTGCAAAAGATCCTTTGCTTGTGATGTTCACCTTCGACCGCCTTGAGAGCCGCTTGCAAAGAACTCTCCTTGATCCGGTGGAGGAGGATCTCTCTCATAGCTTGAAAGCATTATTGGAAGAAAAGAATTATCTCTTATCTTGAGAACTTTACATAGATATAGTGTGCACTACCACCAAAAATGGATAGGCTAATGAGAATTATATAATTGGGATTTTAATTAAGTAGTATAATAAAATAAATTAATTACCCAAAAGCATTTATTCATTTCATTTAATTCTTACTAAGACTCCATGTCTAATAAAAATAGTTGAATAATATTATTACTTGACATGAACCCAGTGAATTACACCTAACATTATTTAATTAAATAAATATTATTATTTCTCACAAATCTCTAGAAACATTACACAATGTGTACTTTTGTTTTTCCATTTTATGTATTTCCTCCACCACATTTATTAGACCTTGAATAATGTCTATTTATTCCTCAAATTAATATCATTGCATTACTCACTAATAAATATATTATTTCACCTACAATATATTCTCTCGAATAACTAGTGTCGAAATAAATGAGATCAGACATCCTTGAATAATTATTAAACCACAATCAGGAATAATCTTTATTCAACTTGTTAAATTAATATTTAACTAAGATACTTAGACACTCTTAGTGTATGACCCTCTAGGCCTCTTTCTCAGTGGAATTAGGCAGAGCCTACATAAATTCCAAGGTTATAATCCTCAAATATGCCAAGGAACCTATATAGAAAGTGTAACTCTCCGAGCTTCCACGATATGCTTCTCATTCAATAATGCAATAGCTTGCATTGTACGCAACTTCGAGTTCTAAAACACCGCGACTAATAAAAGTAGCCGTTATGAATAGTAATAACCACCTTTAAAAATTATAGAAATTTTATATTTCAAAATGGACTTAATTTTTGGATTCGGAATATCAAAATTAGCCTATGTTGAATTTTTGGTATTTTTCTGAGAACTTCTAATTTTTTATGAATAGTGAAAAATACTTAAAAACAACTTTTTGAATCAAAATAATTTATAGTGATAAATTATACAATTTAGTGGTTTTAAAGTACAATTAGAATATATTTTTACCATTTTATCCAATGGTGGTCATTAGAATTAATTTAACATTGAAATTGGACATAAACAATTGCCAATCTTTTGATATAAATTGTTTATTAAAAACACGCTATTTGTTGTGACAGCGGGAATTAATTATAAAATTAATTAATGCAACTTATATGTTTGGAATTTTGAAAAATAGACATCATTTTTGAATTCAGAATATCAATTATAGCTGAGGGTGAAATTTTGGCATTGTTCTGAAAAACTTCAATTTTTGATGAATAGTGAAACCACTAAGTGGTAGTTAAATAACTGATTTTTCGTTTAAATGAAATATTACCACTTCTGTGATTTGATTTTCAAAAATCCGACATACATGGTTGTCATTAAAAAGAAAAATGTGGTTCAATGAGATTAAAATAATTTTTGGTGAATAGTAACTGTTAAGTTCTTAATCGTGATTAGAGGTAATTAGTGTAGTTTAAGGTAAAAATAATGTTTTAAAAATATGAGATGAGCTTGAAACATGTCTTACCCTCATTGGATGTGCCATGGCCGACAAAGAAAATCCATGGGTCAACTTGGGGACCCCATGGATCCACTTTAGTTAGAAAATGACATAAATACCTTTTATTTAATGTTAAAGTAAAAAATGACACAAACATGAAATGTTTTACTAAAACAATTTTTACATGGGGTTATACAAGTCATAGTTTTGACTATAAATAGTAATTGGAAATATAAAAATATTTCCTACATCATAGTAATTTTTTTATAATTTTTAGACATTAAATAAATTAAATTATTTATGACATCATTATGATGCAGTGATGACCTCATTATTTAACGATTTTAATAAAATGAAACGATAATGTAAAATCCAAGGCTTACACTTGTCAAAAACCTATTGGATGAGTATATCTAGAACCCTTATCACCTTACCCTCGATTTATATAAGTGTGGGACCTCTAAAATCTGAAACTCATTTTATAATAAAGTGACTTTTCCTTACTTTCCAAGAGTGCCCCTCCTCTCCTCTTATAAAAGGCCCCCACCTCTACCACCTCATTCACACTTTAAAACCCTTTGGCTCGGCCCCCTCTGCACAAATACTCTCCCAACATCCCCCTCTTACTCCTAGAAGCTTCACTTTGGGCATAATTCTTCCCAAGGAAGCCTTTGGCTCAAATCAAAAAGAGTTACCCGATTTTTAGGTAATGTCTTCTCTAATGTTGTTTTGTTTTATTTAGCTTCTCCAACCCCTTAAAATATTTTTATTCATTTCTTTTGTAACAACACCAGTATCCTAAATATACTAGGATGTTTTTATAATAAGGATTCCAGCTACACTTACACACACCTACATCTAATGGTTAAAGAACATACAGTTTCCTTGGATGGAAAATTTCTGCCTCACGAAACGATGATTGTTCAACACTCATATAACACCTTAAAAGGTGGACATTAAGATGTCACTATATTTATATAGGATATATAATATGTTTATGTTTTACTTATTCTTCTGTATTTCTCATTTATGGCATACTTTATGATTTCCATTATGGGTAAACGCGATAATTTCATTTTAGGAAGTGCGGACTACCGCCCCCTCAAAGTGATTTGAATCGTTAATACCATATGTGGGATGTATAAAGGATGGAGTAAATGGTATTATATGCTTCATTATAATGTAATTATATTATACATTTATATCATTATGATTTCATTCCATTAAATACGAAATAGAAATGAAATTAGCGTTCATGCATACGTACGGTTTACCGTCTCCATGAACGGTGCATTTCATTTCTTACCTCTAAATGTTATGTAATATTATAAATACATGTATATAATGGATATATATGATATATATGATATCTACATCATGAACATAATTCTGGATATAATGGATATATCACCACATGAACAACTTGTAATTATAAGAATTTTATTGTTGACTCAAGTACCAAAGATAGACAAAACGACTGTTATTAACTTAAATAATTACATAATGTTCATAACATGGTAATAAGGGATATAAAAGGAATAATGAACATGAAAAAGGTTCTTAGGTAAACAGAAATTAACTCTAGTTTATTATTCAGGAGGTTAAAGAACGATCGAGTCAGGACAGGACGCAAGGTAAGGGAACTTCTTAACCCAACTTCCATTCTTTGGGTTAATCTCCTACTTTCAAATTATGTCATGATATTATCATGTAATATTTTGTATTTTTACTTTCTTTATGTGTACCTATAGTGAATACACATAATATATCTATTTTATTTTAAAAATGATCTTTTTAGGGACTTCATCTCAATCTCCTTTCATTGAGGCATATTTAGTTTTATACACAAATTTCTTTTATACGGTGTATAAACCCCTTTGAATTTTACTTCTATTCAAAAGGAATCTTTTTTATACGAAGTGTCTTACTAAACGACAAAAAGGAATGTTTTTCTTGTCGTACGTATGCGGTGACAACGACTTCTCTGCCGCCATGGCCATTATTTGGGTTTCGGCTTCCTCTACAAGCCATCACTTTTTTTAATGAAAAATAAATACAATGTTTTAACTTTCTTTTATTTTGGTATTGAAAATGGTTTTTAAAGAGTGTTTATTATATCAACGTGTTGTATTGATATCTTTTGATTGAAATATGGAAATGTTATGTTTCCTTTATGCATGTTTTATGTGATACGATTATGTTATGGTTTATGATATGTTTAAAACTATTCATATGAGGAATACATTGGACTTAATAAGTGATGGGTGGAGCCCGCTATAGCTCCTAGATGCATCGGCATGTCTCATGAGACAAACTAGTGTCTTATCATGAGGCCTTGACAAAATATTATTTGTGGTCTTGGCACGAGTCCTTGACTACGTGGTTATGATAGTCTGGCATTATGCATTCCATCATTATGAAAGTGGTTATTAATATTGCATGTGATTATTCGACCAGTAGAATATCTATGTGAAGAAGTAAATGGCATTATCTCATTTTACTTTTTGCCATATTATGCTAAAGTTCAAGTTTAAAAAGGATTTTGTTTTAGTTATACATTGCCTTAAATGTTAATGATTATTTATGAAAGATTCCGCAATATTGTTATCCTTACTGAGCATCTGAGCTCACCGCTTTCAATGTTTTAATATTTTCCAGGATGTGAAGAAGTATTTTATGAATGACCTGCAGGGATAGTCAGAAGAGGATATGAGTGTGGACTATGAAGACTTTGTTATTAGTTTTTCAATTTATGATGTAATGTAAGACTTATGAATGTATCTAGTGTTTCCAAGGCTACTAAACTAATCGGTCTTTCGAGACTTGATATTTTGTGATCATGCGAATGTTACGAAGTAATGCACCGACTCTGGGTAGCTGGGGTCGGGGCGTTACAGTTGGTATCAGAGGCAGTTTAGTACTAACCTTGGAAGATAGGTTTAGATAAACTCTGATTAGAGCACATAGCCCAAAGATAGACTTTGAGGATTAGTATAGAAGAACTTCCTATAATTTTGGTATTATAGAGATTTTGTGAGTTTTACGAGCAATACATCCCTATCTGGATACGAGCAGGTAGAGGCGGCTCTGGCACAGATGTAGCTAGGGGTAAAACCCAAAAACACCGCTTTGAGCTAGACTCGAACGAGAACTGGTGCACGACAACGGCCCTTGCTTCACTCTTGGTTACGACACTCCCGGGGGATATGCTTAGGATAATTCTCATTTTCTTTACAAACCACTATGAAGGGTTATGATTATATACTTTCTCAAAGAAAAAATTCCTTTTTATGATTATGCATTATATCCACAAATAGTTCAATTTATGTAAAGTGTTTTACAAATATGGAATTATGTATTTTAATTCATAAACTAATCTAGTTTATGCCATTGATTAGAAATGGCGCCTAGTGGAAGGAATTGAAACCATATCAATGCACGCACTCCGTGTAGGGATTTCCCTCCTGCTCAAGATAATTATTGTGGATCTGGAGATACAACTGGTGCTGATCAACTTATTACCATACTGGGACAACTCACTCAGGTTATGAATAATAACCTTACTCGTATGGAGCACCCTGATCCGCAACATGGAGGATCAATATTAGACCGCTTCATGAGGCAACAACCACCAAAATTTAATGGGGGTACAAATCCATTAGTATATAAGCAATGGATAAACTCCTTAGAGAAAATATTCCACGCCTTGGGGAGTAGCGAAAGGGAGAAGGTTATCATGGAAGTTTACCGCCTCACTGGAGATGCTGATCAATGGTGGTCATTGATTCAAAACACAAAGGAAGATGATGACATAACAAATATATAATGGAGGGAGTTCAAAGATCTTTTCTTAGAAAAATACTTTCCTCATGACCATAGAGCAGATATGGAAAGGCAATTTCTGAGTCTGAAACAAAAGGAGGATGAGAATGTCGCAAAGTATGAGGACAACTTTACAAGGTTAGCGAGGTATGCTGCAGATTATATACGTAACCCAAGAGGTAAGATTGATTGTTTCTTTGATGGTTTAAAACCATTTATCCATCGATCTTTAGTATCACAATCCTTCTCATCATACGAAGATATTGTCTCGTGTGCTATCAGGACAGAAAAGGAATTCTCTAAGTTTTATGACAACAAAGTGAAGAAAGAGAAGAAGAGAACAGTGGAACAACAGACAGATAAAGGGAAAAAGGGAAAGAAGGATTTTCCATTATGTGATAATTGTGGGAAGAATCACCCTGGTGCTTGCCTAAAAGGAATGGGAGTTTGTTATAAATGTGGAGAAAAAGGTCACCAGGCTCGTGATTGCAAGGGAAAGAAAGAGTCTATCAATGTTGAATGCTACAATTGTAGGGAAATGGGGCATTATGCAAATGAATGTCCTAAGCATTAGGGAAACTTACCTCAGAAAAGGCCAAGGGATCAAGGACAATCTTATGCTGTTACTACAGTTGAAGCGGAATAATTAATGTATTGGTGCTTTTGGACTCATGGATTATATTCTGGTTATTAGAATAATGTGATATATATATAAGGATTGTACTGCAGTACTTGTTGTTTCAGTAAGGTTTTAATATGACGAAGGTAATCATATTTTTAGTATGTGACAATAAGAGAAACTTTACTTTGTTGGGGGAATCTGATAAATTGATTTTTGAATTAAGAGACCTTTTAGAGAAAGTCTGGACGGAGGTATTTTGGATAACTATAAAGGTTGGAGTGGATTAAGTTGATCTTTGGATAGTATTCTTTATGGTCAAAAAATTTATGAAGATTATTTTTGGAATATTATAATACAATAGTTTTAGGAAAAGGACAACATGTAGGGTGGGGCATAACCCGTCGCGTCGGGAAAAGCTGCAGGAATCGAACCCACAACCATAGTGCGACATGCCTTTATTTCCTACCACTAGCCTACAGGAAGTCCCTGGTTATTACAAAATAATTTTAATAATCTAAATGGTATGTGTTAATATTTGGATCCTTATACAATTAGGATAAGTATAATATTTTTGAGTTCTATTATCTTTTTGAGTGAAAGATGAGTTGAAGGTTGAAACTCTAATTGTCAAGCATAAATATATATATACCTATCTCTTATTCAATGAATAAATTAATTCTTAAACTTTAGTAAAGGGATATTAAAACAAAAAAAATGTGTTATCCTAATACCTTATGTCTTGTTGAACTGATGATATTTTAAATCAACTAGATTGAAGGCTTTGAGGCCCTCAATTTGACAGTTGATTGTGATTGATGACCTCAATCACTCCCTACAAATATTTACGTTTTTCCTCCAATTATATGTCCCTAATTGCCAGCAATGTTCTCCTTATCTCGATCATAATTTTGTGGTGACTTTCTTATTTCCATTTCCCTCTTATTAAGGCTAAATTTTATTAATCTTATTTCCGATGTGGGGTTTCCACAAAGGTATTTTCTCTTTTCAAACTTTTATTTTCAAAGAAAAAATTTCAAATTGCGAGGACGCAATTTATTGAAGGAGGGTAGAATGTAACACCTCGAGCTTCCACGATACGCTTCTCATTCAATAATGCAATAGCTTGCATTGTACGCAACTTCGAGTTCTAAAACACCGCGACTAATCAAAGTAGCCGTTATGAATAGTAATAACCACTTTTTAAAATTATAGAAATTTTATATTTCAAAATGGACTTCATTTTTGGATTTGGAATATAGAAATTAGCCTATGTTGAATTTTTGGTATTTTTCTGAGAACTTCTAATTTTTTATGAATAGTGAAAAATACTTAAAAACAAATTTTTTAATCAAAATTATTTATAGTGATAAATTATACTATTTAGTGGTTTTAAAGTATAATTATAATATATTTTTACCATTTTATCCAATAATGGTCATTAGAATTAATTTAACATTGAAATTGGACATAAACAATTGCCAATCTTTTGATATAAATTGTTTCTTAAAAACACGCTATTTGTTGTGACAGCGGGATTAATTATAAAATTAATTAATGAAACTTATATGTTTGGAATTTTGTAAAATATACATCATTTTTGAATTCGGAATATCAATTATAGCTTAGGGTGAAATTTTGGCATTGTTCTGAAAAACTTCAATTTTTGATGAATAGTGAAACCACTAAGTGGTAGTTAAATAACTGATTTTTCATTTAAATAAAATATTACCACTTCTGTGATTTGATTTTCAAAAATCTGACATACATGGTTTTCATTAAGAAGTAAAATGTGGTTCAATGAGATTAAAATAATTTTTGGTGAATAGTAACTTTTAAGTTCTTAATCGCGATTAGAGGTAATTAGTGTAGTTTAAGGTAAAAATAATGTTTTAATAATATGAGATGAGCTTGAAACATGTCCTACCCTCATTCGATGTGCCATGGCCGACCAAGACAATCCATGGGTCAACTTGTGGACCCCATGGGGCCACTTTAGTTAGAAAATGACATAAATACCTTTTATTTAATGTTAAAGTAAAAAATGACACAAACATGAAATGTTTTACTAAAACAATTTTTAAATGGGGTTATACAAGTCATATTTTTGACTATAAATAGTCATTGGAAATATAAAAAGATTTCCTACATCATAGTATTTTTTTTAAATTTTTATACATTAAATAAATTAAATTATTTATGACATCATTATGATGCAGCGATGACCTCATTATTTAACGATTTTAATAAAATGAAAAGATAATGTACAATCCAAGGCTTACACTTGTAAAAAACATATTGGATGAGTAGATCTCGAACCCTTATCACCTTACCCTCGAATTATATAAGTTTGGGACCTCTAAAATCTGAATCCCATTTTATAATAAAGTGACTTTTCCTTACATTTCAAGAGTGCCCCTCCTCTCCTCTTATAAAAGGCCCCCACCTCTACCACCTCATTCACACTTTCAAAGAATTTGGCTCAGCCAAAATCTTCCCAAATACTCTCCCAACTTCCCCCTCTTACTCCTTGAAGCCTCACTTTGGGCATAATTCTTCCCAAGGAAGCCTTTGCCTCAAATAAAAAAGAGTTTCCCGATTTTTAGGTAATGTCTTCTCTAATGTTGTTTTGTTTTATTTAGCTTCTTCAACCCCTTAAACTCTTTTTATTCATTTCTTTTGTAACAAAACCAATATACTCAATATACTAGGATGTTGTTATAAGATGTATTCGAGCTACACTTACACACACCTACATCTAATGGTTAAAGAACATACGGTTTCTGTGGATGGCGAATTTCTGCCTCACGAAACGATGATTGTTCAACACTCATATAACACCTTCAAAGGTGGCCATTAAGATGTAACTATATTTATATAGGATATATAATATGTTTATGTTTTACTTATGCTTCTGTATTTCTCATTTATGGCATACCTTATGATTTCCATTATGGGTAAACGCGATAATTTCATTTTAGGAAGTGCGGACTACCGCCCCCTCAAAGTGATTTGAATCGTTAATACCATATGTGGGATGTATAAAGGATGGAGTAAATGGTATTATATGATATATTATACTGGAATTATATTATACATTTATATCATTATGATTTCATTCCATTAAATACGAAATAGAAATGAAATTAGCGTTCATGCGTACGTACGGCTTACCGTCTCCATGAACGGTGCATTTCATTTATTACCTCTAAATGTTATGTAATATTATAAATACATGTATATACTGGATATATATGATATATATGAAATCTACATCCTGAACATAATTCTGGATATAATGGATATATCACCACATGAAAAACTTGTAATTATAAGAATTTTATTGTTGACTCAAGTACCAAAGATCGACAAAACGACCGTTATGAACTTAAATAATTACATAATGTTCATAAAATGGTAATAAGGGATATAAAAGGAATAATTAACATGAAAAAGGTTCTTAAGTAAATAGAAATTAACTCTAGTTTATTATTCAGGAGGTTAAAGAACGATCGAGTCAGGACAGGACGCAAGGTAAGGGAACTTCTTAACCCAACTTCCATTCTTTGGGTTAATCTCCTACTTTCAAATTATGTCATGATATTATTATGTCCTATTTTGTATTTTTACTTTCTTTATGTGTACCTATAGTGAATACACATAATAGATCTATTTTATTTTAAAAATGATCTTTTTAGGGACTTCGTCTCAATCTCCTTTCATTGAGGCATATTTAGTTTTATACACAACTTTCTTTTATACGGTGTATAAACCCCTTTGACTTTTACGTCTATTCAAAAGGAATATTTTTTATACGAAGCATTTTACTAAACGACAAAAAGGAACATTTTTCTTGTCGTACGTATGCGGCGACAATGACTTCTCTGCCGCCATGGCCATTATTTGGGTTTCGGCTTCTTCTACAAGCCATCACTTTTTTTTAATGAAAAATAAATACAAAGTTTTAACTTTCTTTTATTTTGGTATTGAAAATGGTTTTTAAAGAGTTTTTATTATATCAACGTGTTGTATTGATATCTTGTGATTGAAATGTGGAAATGTTATGTTTCCTTTATGCATGTTTTATGTGATACGATTATGTTATGGTTTATGATATGTTTAAAACTATTCATATGAGGAATGCATTGGGCTTAATAAGTGATGGGTGGAGCCCGCTATAGCTCCTCGATGCATCGGCAGGTCTCATGAGACAAACTAGTGTCTTGGCACGAGGCCTTGACTATGTGGTTATGATAGTCTGGAATTATTCATTCCATCATTATGAAAGTGGTTATTAATATTCCATGTGATTATTCACTAGTGCAGAAAACATTTTTTACGTCGGTTATTTTTCATTATTTACGTCGGTTTTTAGGCGACGTTAATACGGACGACGTTATAAATAACGTTTTTTACGTCGGTTACTTAAAACCCGACGTAACATCCCTAACATCACGGTGTTTATCACGTCGGTTCATTAATAACCGACGTGATAAATATGCGCGGGGGGGGGGGGGGGTTTATCACGTCGGTTATTTTCTAAACCGACGTGATAAAATGCATGGGATATCGTTTATCACGTCGGTTATGACATAACCGACATGATTAACCCTTCCCCGGGCCTATTATCACGTCGGTTTCTTAAATAACTGACGTGATAAAAAGGCCTGGGAAACGTTTTAGCACGTCGGTTATCCAATAACCGATGTGGTAAATCGATTCCCAGTCCTTTTAGCTTGTCAGTTATATTAAGAACCGACGTGATAAAAGGCCCGGGAACGGTTTATCACGTCGGTTCTCGAAAAAACCGACGTGATAAACCCCTACCGATTTATTTACCACGTCGGTTATAAAATAACCGACGTGAAAGCGATATTTTTTTTAAAATAATTGCACTGCTATCACCAAAAAGCAACCTGAAAACAAACAAAAATAACCATGCCAGCCCTCCCCCAACCCCCAACTGAACCCCACCCTCATCTATACCCACCTAACAACCTGGCCAGCCCTCCCCCACCACATTGGAGCCCCACCACAACCCTTGGACACCCCCCACCCCTTGGACAGCTCCCCCACCCTCATTTACACCCCCACGACCCCTAGTACAGCCTCAAACACCCATTGGACACCCCTCCCATATCCCTTGGACACCCCCACCCCTTGGACACCCCCACCCCTTGGACAGCCCCCACCCTCATTTACACCCCCAAGACCCCTAGTACAACCTCAAACACCCATTGGACACCCCCCCACACCTTGACAGCCCTCCCAGACCCCTTGGACACCCCCCCGACCCCTGGACACCCCCCCGAGCCCTTGGACAGCCCCAAACACCCCTTGGACACCCCTACCATATCCCTTGGACACCCCCCACCCCTTGGACACCCCCACCCCTTGGACAGCCCCCCCCACCCTCATTTACACCCAACCGGCCCCTTGGACAGAACTCACAGACACCTTGGACACCACTCCCATATCCCTTGGACACCCCCCCACCCCTTGGACACCCCCCACCCCTTCGATAGCCCCCACCCTCATTTACACCCCCCGAACACTAGGACAGCCCCAAACACCCCTTGGACACCCCCCACCCTCATTTACACCTCACGACCCCTAGGACAGCCCCAAACACACCTTGGACACCCCTCCCATATCCCTTGGACACCCCCACCCCTTGGACACCCCCACCCCTTGGACAGCCCCCCACCCCCATTTACACCCAACCGGCCCCTTGGACAGAACTCCCAGACACCTTGGACACCACTCCCATATCCCTTGGACACCCCCACCCCTTGGACACCCCCACCCCTTCGACAGCCCCCCACCCTCATTTACACCCCCCGAACACTAGGACAGCCCCAAACACCCCTTGGACACCCCTCCCATATCCCTTGGACACCCCCCACCCCTTGGACACCCCCCACCCCTTGGACACCCCCCACCCCTTGGACAACCCCCCCCCCCCACCCCCTGGACACCCCCCCGACCCCTTGGAAACCCCCCTACCCCTTGGAAACCCCCCCCCCATCCCCTTGGACAGCCCCAAACACCCCTTGGACACCCCTCCTATATCCCTTGGACACCCCCCCACCACTTGGACACCCCCACCCCTTGGACAGCCCCCCCACCCTCATTTACACCCAACCGACTCCTTGGACAGCCCCAAACACACCTTGGACACCCCTCCCATATCCCTTGGACACCCCCCACCCCTTGGACACCCCCCCACCCTCATTTACACCCCCCCGACCCCTAGGACAGCCCCAAACACACCTTGGAAACCCCTACCATATCCCTTGGACACCCCCCAAACACCCACCCACCCCCTTGGAACCTCTCCCCCCATACCAAAATCCAGACCAGAAAAACCATCAACAGTAGACCAAAACAAGAAGTAGAGAAAAATTAAACATTCACTTATATAACATTCAAAAATTACACTGTCAACTTCAAAAAAAACTAAATCCAACCTAAACGACTACGAAATACACAATTACATTGACAATATTCAAAATTACATTTTACATTACAAACAACTAAAAGTCAATCAAACCTATAAAATAATTTGACCACTCCACTTGTAAGTGTTTGATATCTTCAGCAGTAAAGGGTTGAGGGTCATCAAAAAGCTACAAAGGAAAAGGATAGTAGTCAACGTGTATAATGAATAAATCAAATTGAAATATTATGAGAAAGAGGAAATCTTACCAGGTCAAAACTCAGAACTGTCCCAGTTGTTATTATTTCATACATAAATCTTAACATGTAATATCCGCATTCGATGATGCCTTGTTGCTCATGAAATTTCTGTTTGAATGAGTGTAAATTCAATATATTATTTTTATGTAATAAATCAAAATGTACAAATTATAAATGGATATTTACCTTCGCATGTACATATTTGATCTTGAAATTCCTTTTCTTTGCGCTTTTTCGAAAGTGGACCCATGCCCTGTTAGAAAATAATACGAATGGGGTAAATTTAAAATTCATTATAATATATAAAACTATTGTGAAATTGAAACTTACGTTTCCAATATATTCTTAAAACCTTCTCGCACATCATCATGGAGAGAGCATATCCAATAAAGTGTTTTCTCCCTAGGGCAAAAAACCCCTAACATCCAATGATCCCTGATAAAAGGAAATTTAACGTTAGTGGTTTTTTATGTTAAAAGATAATTAACTCTTTGAGAGGGATGTGTTTCATACCTCTCACAAAAAGGCATCATCCAACACTGTGTGATTACATTCTTTTCAAATCTATCAGCAATATAAAGCATTCTTTGTTCCTCATCCAATGCACATGCTTCAGGGGAAATCAATTGTGGGTCCACGAATCCATATACATCTATCAGCTCATTCCTCTCACAAATTTTATACAGATACCTAATACAAAGCAGACATAAGTATACATTTTTAATAAATATAACGCAAGGAAAAGGTGTTAAGACTTACATGATAAAAATTTGCACCACGTTGATTCCCAACTTATCTCCAGTGACAAACTCCATTATATCAGTTTTCATAATCCCCACACTTAGTTCACGTCCACAGACATGAGCTTCCATTGTAAAGTCATAATGATCCGCCAACAAATTTTAATATCTTGACAATTTGTCAAGACTGCTAGTATCTGCATCTGATGTCATAGCTATCTGTCTTTGTTGTTGTCTATACAGTATTTCTTTACCTTTGAAGTATTCCTGTAAAAATAAATTGAAAAATATATTAGTTTTCAAATGATAAAACATTAATAAAAATATAAAATAAAAGATATAACATCCATACCTCTATGGTAATGAGTCGAAGAAGTCTGGATGGCCAAAGTAAAAAATGGCCGATACTATGTCCAACTGTCGTCACCTCATCTGTAGGTAATGGTATCCGAGCTGATCTATCTATAATATCCTGTACAGTGACCCTCTGATTCTCTACCTCTAACTGTTGATGATGAACTGTATCTCCTATACAATATACCATCCCATATGCAACTATATGATGTTGAGGATCATCAACATACAACTCACAATAAGTAGGTAGCTGCGGCGGAGGAGGAGGATCAAAAATGGGGTCCGTAGGCTGAGGTGGGGGAGTGGGAGCTACGGGGAGAGGTGGAGTGGGAGCTGCACCCTGAAATTGTCTTTGCAAGTCTGCAAACATAAACTGCACCGATGCTCTAATCTTGTCCTCCATTATCGCATTAATATTATGGACTTCAGCCTCCAAGGATTCTATTTTTTTTATAAACTCCCTCAACGTTAGAAGTTGAGGAACGTGGCAACACTTTTCTTACCGATACACCTGCCGGATATCCTCTTACACGGCCAGGATGTTCGGGCTTTCCCAATGCCACAGATAAAATATCTTCCCTCCCAGATGGTGTAAATGTCCCCTGTGAACTCTGCTCCTCAAGAGAGTCCTGTAATAATTAATTGAACATTTCTATAATGATTGGAAATATATGACGAAAATAGTAAACTTAAATAAATAAAATAGATATCTTACAATCCTCTCAACTACGAGTCTCGATTCTTCCGAAAGATATTGTCCTTCTTTGCCCTTCTGAGCTCTTTTCCATTTCTCATGTCTAGATGGAGGGGATGGAGGGGCCACCTCTCCAGAGCTTGAAGACTCAGCTCTTAATTGTTGAAATTTTTCTGCCATCATTTGTTCTTCCAATAATGCATACCCTCCCCGAGATAAACTATGAGGGTATACATTTTTAGATTGGATCTCTTGATGAGATTTCCTTGTTTGCTGTAAATTAAGAATAAGTAATCATTAACAAAACAATAATAAGATCATTTATATAAGAAAGCTTATAAAAGTTTACATTGCCCTTACCAAAAATGATTCTTTTCTTCTACTTTCAAAAAATTGTCTCCATGTGTCTTCATCTATAAAAGGATATATACGACATGGATTCTCACGACTCCTATGACCATAAATGAAATCAGATGAGAGGGTTGATTTGAAATCCCTCCATCTCCTAGCAGCCAACGATAAGCATTTCTTCCTGACTCCTCCAGTGTCAGGAATATCAAATGTCATCTGATAAAAAAGAGGTTAAAAATATTATATATACTAGAACAATTTAAAGAACAGTCAAACAATAGCAAAAGATCTCACCAAAATGGTCTCCCACAGCTGAGAAATTATCTCCTTATCCACACTTCTCCAATCATCATAGAGAATGCTTACTTTGCTCTTAGCCTGAGTTGCAACAAAACCCTTAAAATCTTTAGCATTTGGACCTCTAGGAAGATCATCATCATCAAACTCCACGACTATCCTCTCCTCCTTCGTACGGGCAAGTGATAATTTTGGTAAACGTGTGCACCCACGCTTACCAACCTTTGAACTCTTTTTTGTAATAGGAGCATGTGAATGTTCCTCCCCAGATGTATGACCAATATGCTCATCTCCAGAATCATGTGGCTGATCAACTGATTGATCTGTCATTTTCCTTCAAATCAAAAAAACAAACATTAGTTCACAAATATACAAATTCAAATATTGTAGTACTACTTAATCAGAAAATAGAAAAGTGTACTAAATTACATAATAGTAAACATTGGTAATATGGTAAGCATGTTAAACAATGATAAACATGGTAAACACAGGCAAAAGGTTGCCAAGGAGTTGGCCCAAGAAAGCTGAAAAGTGGACTCACTGAGTCCACTGGTCAGCCGGTGTGCGCTCACCGGCCAGCCGGAGGACCCAGGCAGTAGACTTGCCCACAGCCTGGTGCCACCGGCCGGCCGCTGGCTCACCACCGGCCGGCCGGTGGACTAGACAGCCTTGCTGTCTGGACCACCGGCCGGCCGCTGGATCACCACCCACCGGCCGGTGGACCAGACAGAGAGCCTTTCTCTATGTCTGGACCACCGGCCGGCCGCTAGATCACCACCGGCCGGCCGGTGGACCAGACAGAGAGCCTTCCTCTCTGTCTGGACCATCGGCCGGCCGCTGGCTCATCACCGGCCGGCCGGTGGACCAGACAAAGCTTTTCTCTGGACCACCGGCCAACCGGTGATCCACCACCGGCCAGCCGGTGCACCCAGGACTTCTCCTCTTTACGGTTTTTATTGTTTTATCATTTTGGTTTGATACATGTTTTAATAAGTAAAAAATTTACAATATCTAACATTATATGAAAAAACTAAATGTAAACAAGAAATAAACATGTGTTACCTATAATTTTAGGAATGTACAGTTGGATTGTTTTCCCAAATTCCTTAGTCGTGATCGTTCCTTATGGCACAAACCATGTCTTCAACATACTCATCATTATGTTCTGTTAATCTTTCCATGGAAGTAGGGATCTCACATAAATCAGCATCTTCATCAAATTCATCCTCACCAACATATTGTTTTTTCCCTTGTAAAACAACAGCCCACTGCATATCTGATTGATCTACTACATAGAAAATTTTTTTGGCATGTGTTGCCATTATAAAAGAATCAGCTGTGTCTTCCAATCTATTCAGATTAACAAGTGTCATTCCAAATTCATCGTGTCTGACACTGTTGTTACCGATAAACCATTTACAGTTAAAAACAGGAACTTTAATTTTAAAGTAATCAGCCTCCCATATGTCTTCAATTACTCCATAATATGCACTTGATACCGAAATTGGGTTTCTGTCCTTAGCACTCGAAAAATGCATTGCTTCTACAAACACCAATACACCACTATTCTGAACTGCACTTCTGTTGTCCTGAGCTTTCGTATGAAATGTATAGCCATTAATGTCATAAGCGGACCATGTTATCACATTTAAAGATGGACCACCCACTATCCATTTTAATGTCTCTAATACATCTGATCTACCAAGCAAGGTCTTTTTAAACCATGGCAAAAAAGTTTTGTTGTGCTCATTCAAAATCCACATTTCTTTCTTCTTTGGATGACATTGTTTCAACTCATTAATATGCAATGTGATATACGGTTGAACATCAGCTATGTTATTCAAGATGTATGATTCTAACTTCTTCATATGTTCAGCTGACAGTGATTTGACTTTCAAGCCATGAATCCCCTTTCCCTCATTATTAACCCGTTCATGGCGAGATGGAGGCAAACCTATGTGTTGCGCCGTAGCCAAGTAGCTCGTACAAAACTCTGCTACCTCCTCAGAAATATACTTTTCAATAATGGAGGCTTTAGGTCGATATGGATTTTTAACATATCCCTTTAATATTTTCATATACCTTTCAAAAGGATACATCCAATGAAGATATACAGGTCCACAAAGCTTTATTTCTCGAACCAGATGAATCATTAAATGCACCATCATATCAAAAAAATTTGGAGGAAAATACATTTCCAAATGACAAAGTATAAAAATTGCATCCTTTTCCAAAATGTTCAAAGCATTCACATCAATCGCCTTGTTACAAATTGAATTGAAAAAATAACACAACCTCATTATAGTCTTTCTGACACGGATGGGAAATATTCCATGCAGTGAAACTGGTAGAATTTGTTGCATCATGACGTGACAATCATGTGATTTCATACCTATCAACTTCAAGTCTTTCAATGAGACAAAATTTTTTACATTTGAAGAATAACCTTGAGGCACTTTGATATCATGAAGACACTGACAGAAACTACTTTTCTCCCTCTTCGATAATGTATGACAAGCCGGGGGAAGAAATGTTCGTCTTCCTTTAGGAGTGGGAGCTAACTCCAAACGTATTCCCATTGATAGTAGGTCTAACCTTGCATTCAACCCATCTTTTGTCTTTCCTTTAATATCTAGCAATGTTCCGATCAAAGAATCACATATATTCTTCTCCACGTGCATGACATCAATATTATGTTTGACTTCATGATACCTCCAATATGGTAGCTCAAAAAATATTGACCTTTTCTTCCAAATATGTCTATCATTACCAGATTTCTGTGTCTTTCCCAATGTCACATCAAGGTTTTTCACCCTCTCAAAATACAAATCTGGGGATAAAGGTTTTGGAGCAGTATAAAATTCTTGTGAGCCATTGAATTCCTTTTTTAGTCTTCTATAAGGGTGATCCATAGGCAAAAACTTTCGATGACCCATGTACCCTGTTTTCCTCCCATGATGCAATTGACAATATGACGTCTGTTGTTCGCAAATTGGACATGCTTTATGCCCTTTAACACTGTATCCAGACAAATTTCCATATGCTGTGAAGTCATTTATAGTGAATAGAAGCACTGCATGCAGTTGAAAATATTCCATTTTATTAGAATCATACACCCTAATACCATCAGCCCATAACAGTTTCAAATCATCAATCAGCGGTGACAAGTATACATCAATATCATTGCCGGGTTGCTTTGGACCAGAGATCATGATACTCAACATGACATATTTGCGCTTCATACAGACTTCAGGAGAGAGGTTGTAAATTACCAATAAAACAGGCCATGAACTATGTGTGCTACTGAGGGTTCGGTATGGATTCATTCCATCTGTGCACAAGCCTAGTCTCAGATTTCTAATTTCATTTCCAAATGTAGGGTACTGGGCATCAATTTTCTTCCATTGTGGACAATCAGCTGGATGACGTATTTTTCCATCACATACCCGCTCATCAGCATGCCATCTTAACCTTTTTGCATCATGTGAATTAGCAAATAAACGTTTGAAACGAGGAATTATAGAAAGATACCAAAATACCTTTGAAGGGAGCTTTGTAATCTCTGCATCAGCTTGTGATTTTTCTTTCACCTTATACCGTGATGTCCCACATTTAGGACACTCTTTCAGAAATTCATATTCCATCCTATATATAATGCAGTCATTCGGACAAGCATGTATTTTCCTGTATCCCAATCCCATCGGGCATAATATTTTTTGGCCTTATAATGTGAATCTGGAAGATCGTTATCTTTTGGAAGAATGTCTTTCATCAATTGTAGCAGCTCTGTAAAACTTCTGTCACTCCATCCATGTTTCGCCTTCAGGTTAATCAATCTTAACACCGCCGACAAAACCGTAAAATCTGTACAACCAGGATATAATGGTTTTTCGGCATCACCATATAGACGTGCAACTGTCGGTTCTATCTCAATTTGTTCTGCTACAATATCGCGAATCATTTCTTCAATTCCATCGGAGTTACCATCTTGCGATTCATTATCATCAGTGACATTCTGTCCAGTTTCTCCATGCCAAATCCAAGGGTTGTAACTCGGATTGAAACCATGACAAGTCAGATGATCTTTTATCTCTCTACTTTTCAACTTCTTCATATTCAGACATTTCAGGCATGGACAGAAAAAAATGTCACTACTTGGAACATTTCATTTAGCAAATTCCAAAAAGGCATCAACACCTTCCTCATATTCATTGCTCATTCGATGTGCCGTAATCCAACTTCGACTCATTATTACCTATAACAAATAGCAAAAATATATATATTTTTTAGATAAGACAAATATATGTTTATATGAAAAAAATCATAATTTGAATGTAAACAATTTTGAAATATAAAACAAATCGATGTGTAAACCCCCCTGGACACCCCCAACCCTCTGGACATCCCCCCCACCCCTCCTAAACAGCACCCCCACCCCCTACCCCCCTGGACACCCCCCAACACCCACCCACACCCTTGGACAACCCCCACACCCACCCACCCCCTTGTAAACCCCCCTAGACCCCCCCCCCCCCCGACCCCTCTGGACAGCCCCCTACCCCTCCTGGACACCACCCCCACCCCCTACCCCCTTGGACACCCCCTGGACATCCCCCAACCCTCTGGGCAGCCCCCCACCCACCCGGACAACCCCAAATACCCTCTGGAGAGGCCGCCACCCACTTGGACAGCCCCCCCCCCCCCCCCCGCACCCATCCACCCCCTTGGACACCCCCCTGGACACCCCACCGACCCCTCTGGACAGGCCGCCACCCCCTTGGACAGCCCCCCACACCCACCCATCCCCTTGGACACCACACTGGACACCGTCGACCCCTCTGGACAGCCCCCGACCCCTCTATAAAGCACCCCCACCCCTCCTGGACACAACCCCCCACCCCCGACCTGCTTGGACACCCCCCTGGACACCCCAACCCTCTGGACAGCCCCCCCACCCCTCCTAAACACCACCCCCAACCCCCTACCCCCTTGGACACCCCCCTGGACACCCCCAACACCCACCCACACCCTTGGACAACCCCCCACACCCACCCACCCCCTTGTAAACCCCCCTGGACACCCCCTGAACCCTCTGGACAGCCCCCCGCCCCTCCTGGACACCACCCCCCACCCCCTACCCCCTTGGACACCTCCCTGGACATCCCCCAACCCTCTGGACAGCCCCCCCACCCACCCGGACAACCCCAAATACCCTCTGGAGAGGCCTCCACCCACTTGGACAGCCCCCCACACCCATCTAACCCCTTGGACACCCCCCAGGACACCCCACCGACCCCTCTGGACAGGCCTCCACCCCCTTGGACAGCCCCCACACCCACCCATCCCCTTGGACACCACCCTGGACACCCCCCGACCCCTCTGGACAGCCCCCGACCCCTCTAGAAAGCACCCCCACCCCTCCTGGACACAACACCCCACCCCCGACCTGCTTGGACACCCCCCTGGACACCCCCCAACCCTCTGGACAGCCCCCACCCCTCCTAAACACCACCCCCACCCCCTACCCCCTTGAAAACCCCCCTGGACACCCCCCAACACCCACCCACACCCTTGGACAACCCCCCACGCCCACCCACCCCCTTGTAAACCTCCCTGGACACCCCCGACCCCTCTGGACAGCCCCCCGCCCCTCCTGGACACCACCCCCACCCCCTACCCCCTTGGACACCCCCTGGACATTCCCCAACCCTCTGGATAGCCCCCCACCCACCCGGACAACCCCAAATACCCTCTGGAGAGGCCGCCACCCACTTGGACAACCCCCCACACCCATCCAACCCCTTGGACACCCCCCTGGACACCCCACCGACCCCTCTGGACAGGCCGCCACCCCCTTGGACAGCCCCCCACACCCACCCATCCCCTTGGACACCACCCTGGACACCCCCGACCCCTCTGGACACCCCCGACCCCTCTAGAAAGCACCCCCACCCCTCCTGGACACAACCCCCCACCCCCGACCTGCTTGGACACCCCCCTGGACACCCCCAACCCTTTGGACAGCCCCCCCACCCCTCCTAAACACCACCCCCACCCCCTACCCCCTTGGACACCCCCCTGGACACCCCCCAACACCCACCCACACCCTTGGACAGCCCCCCACACCCACCCACCCCCTTGTAAACCCCCCTGGACACCCCCCGACCCCTCTGGATAGCCCCCCGCCCCTCCTGGACACCACCCCCCACCCCCTACCCCCTTGGACACCCCCCTGGACATCCCCCAACCCTCTGGATAGCCCCCCCACCCACCCGGACAACCCCAAATACCCTCTGGAGAGGCCGCCACCCACTTGGACAGCCCCCCACACCCATCCAACCCCTTGGACACCCCCCTGGACACCCCACCGACCCCTCTGGACAGGCCGCCACCCCCTTGGACAGCCCCCCACACCCACCCATCCCCTTGGACACCACCCTAGACACCCCCCGACCCCTCTGGACAGCCCCCGACCCCTCTAGAAAGCACCCCCACCCCTCCTGGACACAACCCCCCACCCCCGACCTGCTTGGACACCCCCCTGGACACCCCCAACCCTCTGGACAGCCCCCCACACCCACCCACCCCCTTGTAAACCCCCCTGGACACCCCCCCGACCCCTCTGGACAGCCCCCCGCCCCTCCTGGACACCACCCCCACCCCCTACCCCCTTGGACACCCCCTGGACATCCCCCAACCCTCTGGACAGCCCCCCCACGCACCCGGACAACCCCAAATACCCTCTGGAGAGGCCGCCACCCACTTGGACAGCCCCCCACACCCATCCAACCCCTTGGACACCCCCCTAGACACCCCACCGACACCTCTGGACAGGCCGCCACCCCCTTGGACAGCCCCCCACACCCACCCATCCCCTTGGACACCACCCTGGACACCCCCCGACCCCTCTAGACAGCCCTCGACCCCTCTAGAAAGCACCCCCACCCCTCCTGGACACAACCCCCCACCCCCGACCTGCTTGGACACCCCCCTGGACACCCCCAACCCTCTGGACAGCCCCCACCCCTCCTAAACACCACCCCCACCCCCTACCCCCTTGGACACCCCCCTGGACACCCCCCAACACCCACCCACACCCTTGGACAGCCCCCCACACCCACCCACCCCCTTGTAAACCCCCCTGGATACCCCCGACCCCTCTGGATAGCCCCCCACCCCTCCTGGACACCACCCCCCACACCCTACCCCCTTGGACACCCCCCAGGACACCCCCCAAATGGACACGCCCCAACCCTCTCGGGGATTTATAGAAAATGAGGAAAAATTAGTGAAATCATAAAATTAGTCAATATTGCAAGTCGAACTAATAGATCTAGGGATGATAAATAAGATTATGGTGCCAAAACGAGTTAAAAGGGTTCGCAATCGATGAATCTTAGCTAGTTTCAACAAAAAAATCACAACACATATATATATACTATCCGCGAAAAAAAACGAACGAGTGGGAGGATTACCTGAGTGCTGCGAGTTTCGATGATTGATCCGAGGAGATTAAATATGAGAAACGATGATCGCAAAACGAATCTAAACCAACGAAATGGACGAGCCGATTCGGGTTTACGCGCGAGGGAGATGAGTCGCGACTGTCGAAGGTAAACTCGTGAATGACAATCCACGGGTCTGGGTAAATTTTTAAATGAGTTATCACGTCGGTTATTCAATAACCGACGTTATAATTGTTTTAAAAACATTTATAACATCGGTTATTCAATAACCGACGTAAAAACCTTCCTCCGATTCTTTTTTTACGTCGGTTATTTTATAACCGACGTTATAAAGGGCTCGAAATCCGCGTTTTTTTACGTCAGTTATTCCATAACCGACGTCAAAAACATCTGCGGATTCTTTTTTTACGTCGGTTATATAATAACCGACGTAAAAAGGCCTTCAAAAACCGCGTTTTTTACATCGGTTATTAAATAACCGACGTAACAAACACCCCCCGCTTCTGTTTTTTACGGCGGTTAATGTATAACCGACGTAAAAAACGAAGCCGCGCGATTAATAACGTCAGTTATAAAAATAACCGACGTTAAAGGTGTACCGAACACAGGTTTTTACGTCGGTTATTAAATAACCGACGTAAAAAACCTCGTTTTACATATTATGACGTTGGTTTTATATAACCGACGTAAAAAATGGTGACGTAAAAAACGTTTTCTGCACTAGTGATTTGACTAGTAGAATATCCATGTGAATAAGTAAATGGAATTATCTCATTTTACTTTTTCCCATATTATGCTAAAGTTCAAGTTTAAAAAGGATTTTGTTTTAGTTATACATTTCCTTAAATGTTAATGATTATTTATGAAAGCTTCCTCAATATTGTTATCCTTACTGAGCATCTGATCTCACCCCTTTCAATGTTTTAATATTTTCCAGGATGTGAAGAAGTATTTTATGAATGACCTGCAGGGATAGTCAGAAGAGGATATGAGTGTGGACTATGAAGACTTTGTTATTAGTTTTTCACTTTATGATGTAATGTAAGACTTATGAATGTATCTAGTGTTTCCAAGGCTACTAAACTAATCGGTCTTTCGAGACTTGATCTTTTGTGATCATGCCAATGTTACGAAGTAATGCACCGACTCTGGGTAGCTGGGGTCGGGGCGTTACAGAAAGAAGTTAACACCGCAATGAACTGTCACCTACTACAAACGCTTACTATGTAATGTAATCCCTTTGTCTCAATATCTCTAATCAAGTGGGTTGCATGCTAGTTACATCAACCTATGTTCTCGATTATTCTTTCTTTGAATTTTTGAAATTGAACTCGTCCATTCCTTAACATGGCCATGGATATATTTAGGATATATCAATTCCCTAAAAGGGCCTGATATATCTACTTCTATTATGGAACATAAGGGAGAAATCATTTCTCGCATTATCTATTAATGAGTATTAATCATGATGCGCCCAACATATCTTACCTCACTACAAAAAGTGTGTTGTCACAGTTTTCATCAATACATCTAAGTGCGTAATTTGTAATACCCATTAATAATAATCTTAATGTCTAGGGACTAATACACACATCCGCAGATAGGAACATCCAATGACACTATGAAATGTGGATTTCTTACTGGTAGGTGTCATTCTCATAATATCCTCCTAGATATTACCAAGGTCACACACCATGATAATATTCCTCAATGTTTTATGAGTCCTCACCCCTAATTTCCTGTATTATTTGTGTCCTTCAAATAACATCATCCGGCCATAGAACATATATATTCAAGAATAGTGTTATGGAACTTCTAGGTTCTCATCATAGCAGGGATCCACTATGACCCTTTAATGAAACAACTATCCTTAGGAAATTATCACTTGAATTGACACATAGAAGAAAAATCAAGATGTGATAAGGTATTTATTAATGAATAATGTAAAAAATAGTTCGTTCTAGGCCAAAAACTCCAACATTTCCAACACCACCAAATAAGTGATCAAATTTTAATACAATATTTATATGAAGGTTTGATTTATATTTATCGAAACAATATTGATACTGCTACAGGTGGTACACTAGTTGATAAGACCCCAATTTCTACAAGAACTCTAATTGAGAACATGGTTTATAACACTTAGCAATTTGATTGAAGGTACAACATACCCATTCGAGGTGTCTATGAGGTGTAATCAACCGAATTTGAGAAGAAGGTGGACATGAAGTTCAAAAAGGTAAGTACCCTTCTTCAAAAAGTTTCTCTTTCTCAAGGGAAATCCCAATATCATCCTCATATCCACTATGTAATATGTTCTTCTAACCCCCACTATTTTTAAAAATACCCTCAACTAAGAGAAACATCTAAGATTTGTGAGGAAATCTCTCTAGGATTCCCCTATAATCAATCCTTTAATAAAGAACCTTACTATCCATCCAACCCTAGGTGTAAATAAAACCATTTTTATAGGAAAGGGGTGTATTCAAACCAATCTCAACAACCATGGAAGCAATTGGGGAAAATTAGTAATCCACCACCACCTAGAAATCCTTAACCACAATAAATCCCTTTCCAACCCCCCCCCCCCCTCTAAAACTTGATCCGAGACTAGAAGATATGATGAAAAAAATGGATGAAAAAAATCTCCAATTATAAAAAACTATCCAAGCTACGATAAAAGACCTAAAAACCCAATTAGGCCAACTATACAACTTGGTGGGTGAAATCCAAAGTCATGGGTTGGGTAAATTAACCTCTCAACTAGTAATCAGACTTAGGGATAAGTGAAATGTCAGTTCCATCACCCTTAGGAGTGGAAATCAACTTAAAATATAAATTAAACCTCCTTTAGAGTCATTAACTCTTGAGGAAAACACCATCCCAACCATTAAAATTAGTCCAAATATTAAAAAACATTGTCCTGAGAGAAGCCCTTCCAATAAAAAGAGCATGTCTGTTGCTGATTCACCTATCCCAACCATACATCTTATATTTTCCCAAAGGTCCACCCAAAAATAAAATAAAATGAAATTGAACTTAATAAAGAAATATTGGAAAGTTTCAAAAAATTATAGGTTAATATCCCCTTGATCAATGTCATGAAGTAAATTCCAAGATATGCCAAGTTTCTGAAGGAGATGTGTACACACCGAAGGTAAATTAGAGTTGATGAGAAGGTGAGATTAGGTATGGACATCTCATCATTGATAGATCCATTACTTCCCACCAAATGAAATGATCTGGGAACATTCTAAATTCTGTGCACCATAGGGGAGTATTCCTATTCACTACTGGAAGAGAATGTTATACCAACAGTTATAAACCATTGGTATAGGCTGGAAAACCGTTGGTATATCCTATACTAACGGTTTTCCAAACCATTGGCTAGTAAGCCATGAGGAAAGCCTTATACCAACGGTTTGATCTAAACCATTGGCATATTGGTTATATAAATTTCACCCAATGTATGCCAACGGTTATAAACCGTTAGTACTACATTTTAGGAAGTATTATACCAATGGTTTTAAACCGTTGGTAATGTGGTTTTCAGAAAAACTTATACTAACGGTTTAGAACCGTTGGTATTGTATTTTCCAGCAACACCTATACCAACGGTTTATAACCATTGGTATTGGTTTTCCAAAAATCCAGACACCTATACCAACAGTGTTAAACTGTTGGTATAAGTTTTTCCAGAAATCCACAACACCTATACCAACGATTTAAAATCGTTGGTATAATGTTTTTCCAGAATTCCAGCACCCTTATACCAACGGTTTTGAACCGTTGTTATTGAGTTTTTCCAGAACTGCAGCCTAGCAGTCCCCCCTCCCTCCAGTAGCCCCTCAACTATACACCTACATAAATAAAATCACAAAAACCACATACAAACTTGGAACAGTATAACAAACACCTAAAATAGAACAAAAGAAAAACACATAAAATCATCAAACTCTTCCAACCATGTCATGTATAACAATTCCTTATTCAATCTTCATAAGACAACAATCATCCAGTAGTAATTCACCTCACCCCTGCACAACCCCTCCACCAGCATAGCCCCCACCTCCCCATCAAATTATAATAGGCAGAATAGTATGAGAAATGCCTATTAGAGTTGAATAAGAGTTTTAAAT
Source organism: Viscum album (assembly GCA_963277665.1). Lineage (NCBI taxonomy): Eukaryota > Viridiplantae > Streptophyta > Magnoliopsida > Santalales > Viscaceae > Viscum > Viscum album. Next base: position 1,527,230,994 of record OY728135.1, on the reverse strand, counting down.
TGGTTCATATCCCATTTTTTATGATCCTAGATTTGGGTATGTAATGATTTGTGATGAATTGTTCATTGAACTTGTATTGTTTCTAATATATGGTGAAAAGGTATTTTCTTAGGAGTCTTGTCACTTATGAACCCATGAGTGAAACTACCCAACTCATGAAAAAGAGTTTGCAACTATCGTTGATAAGTGTAAATTTCAGTTGTATTCACTTAAAATGATGTCCTTTTCAAACAAAAGAAAGACACTTTTAGTGGTACCGGACACACCAGCCCTCGTATTGAGGCGGGGCTGACTCGTACACGTCACAAATGACCCATGGATCGTTTTCCTAAAGTTTCAACAGAATTCGAATGCGTTTGGTCAGTTTTCCGTATGCCGGTAGTTGTTTTCACTTAAAATCCTGTCCATTTCAAAAAAAGTGAGACAGTTTGAGTGGTACCAGCCACACCATGCCTCAGATTGAGGCGGGGTTGACTCATAAACAACACAAATGACCCATGGATACTTTTCCTAAAGTATCAATAGAATCCGAATGCGTTTGATCCATTTCTCGTATGTCATTTGTTGTTTTTACTTAAACTGTTGTCCATTTCAAAGAAAAGTGAGACACTTTGAGTGGTGCCGGCCAAAACGTGCCTCAGATTGAGGCAGAGTTGACTCGTACACGTCACAAATGACCCATGTATTGTTTTCCTAAAGTGTCAACACAATCCGAATGTGTTTGGTCAATTTTCCGTATGTCGTTTATTTTAATTAAAAGCGCATCCATTTTAAATAGAAGAAAGACACTTTTAGTGGTACCGGCCACACCGGCCCTCAGATTGAAGAGGGGTTGACTCGTACACATCAACAATGACCCGTGGATCGTTTTCCAAAAGTTTAAATAGAATCCGAATGCGTTTGGTTGGTTTTCCGTATGCCGGTAGTTGTTTTCACTTAAAATCCTGTCCATTTCAAATAAAAGTGAGACAGTTTGAGTGGTACCGGCCACACCGTGCCTCAACTTAAGGAGAGGTTGACTCGTACACGACACAAATGACCCATGGATACTTTTCCTAAAGTATCAACATAATATGAATGTGTTTGGTCCATTTTCCGTATGTCAGTTGTTGTTTTTACTTAAACTGTTGTCCATTTCAATGAAAAGTGAGACACTTTGAGTGGTTCCAGCCACACCACGCCTCAGATTGAGGCGGTGTTGGCTCATACACGTCAAAAATGACCCATGAATCGTTTTCCTAAAGTATCAACATAATCCGAATGCATTGTTCGGTTTTACGATTGTCGTTTATTTTAATTAAAAGTGCATCCATTTTAAACATAAGAAAGACACTTTTAGTGGTACCGGCCACACCGGCCCTCAGATTGAGGTGGGTTTGACTCGTACACGTAAAAAATGACCCGTGTATCATTTTCCTAAAGTTTCAACAGAATCCTAATGCGTTTGGTTGGTTTTCTGTATGCCGGTATTTGTTTTCACTTAAAATCCTGTCCATTTCAAATTAAAGTGAGACAGTTTGAGTGGTAACGGCCACACCGTGCCTCAGATTGAGCCGGGGTTGACTTGTACACGACAACAATGACCCATGGATACTTGTCATAAACTATCAATATAATCCGATTGCGTTTGGTCCGTTTCCCGTATGTCATTTATTGTTTTTACATAAACTGTTGTCCATTTCAAATAAAAGTGAGACACTTTGAGTGGTGCCGGCCACACCGTGCCTCAGATTGAGGCGGGGTTGACTCGTACACATCACAAATGACCCATGGATTGTTTTCCTAAAGTATCAACACAATCCGAATGCGTTTGGTCAGTTTTCCGTATGTCGTTTATTTTAATTAAAAGCGCATCCATTTTAAATAGAAGAAAGACACTTTTAGTGGTACCGGCCACACCGGACCTCGTATTGAAGAAAGGTTGAGTCATACACGTCAAAAATTACCCATGGGTTGTTTTCCTAAAGTTTCAATAGAATCAGAATGCGTTTGGTCGGGTTTCCGTATGCCGGTAGTTGTTTTCACTTAAAATCCTATCCATTTCAAATAAAAGTGAGACAATTTGAGTGGTACCGGCCACACCATGCCTCAGATTGAGGCAGGGTTGACTCGTACATGACACAAATGACCCATGTATACTTTTCCTAAAGTATCAACATAATCAGAATGCGTTTGGTCCGTTTCCCGTATGTCAGTTGTTGTTTTTACTTAAACTGTTGTCCATTTCAAAGAAAAGTGAGACACTTTGAGTGGTGCCGGCCACACCGCGCCTCATATTGAGGCGGGGTTGACTCGTACACGTCAAAAATGACCCATGGATCGTTTTCCTAAAGTATAAACACAATCCAAATGCATTTGGTCAGTTTTCCATATGTCGTTTATTTTAATTAAAAGCGCATCCATTTTAAACAGAAGAAAGACACTTTTAGTGGTACTGGCCACACCGGCCCTCAGATTGAGGCAGGGTTGACTCGTAAACATCACAAATGACCCATGTATCGTTTTCCTAAAGTTTCAATAGAATTAGAATGCGTTTGGTCAGTTTTCCGTATGCCAGTAGTTGTTTTCACTTAAAATCCTGTCCATTTCAAATAAAAGTTAGATAATTTGAGTGGTACCAGCCACACTGTGCTTCAGATTGAGGTGGGGTTGACTCGTACATGACAAAAATGACCCATGGATACTTGTCTTAAAGTATAAACAAAATCCGAATGCATTTGGTTCGTTTCCCGTATGTCAGTTGTTGTTTTTACGTAAACTGTTGTCCATTTCAAAGAAAAGTGAGACACTTTGAGTGGTGCCGGCCACACCGCGCCTCGGATTGAGGCAGGGTTGACTCGTACACATCACAAATGACCCACGGATCATTTTACTAAAGTATCAACACAATATGAATGCGTTTGGTCGGTTTTCCGTATGTCGTTTATTGTAATTAAAAGTTCATCCATTTTTAACACAAGAAAGAAACTTTTAGTGGTACTGGCCACAACAGCCCTCCGATTGAGGCGAGGTTGACTCATGCACGTCAAAAATGACCCAAGGATCGTTTTACTAAAGTTTCAACAGAATCCGAATGCGTTTGGTTGGTTTTCCGTATGCCGGTAGTTGTTTTCACTTAAAATCCTGTCCATTTCAAATAAAAGTGAGACAGTTTGAGTGGTACCGGCCACACCGTGACTCAGATTCAGGCAGGTTTGACTCATCCACAACAAAAATGACCCATGGATACTTTTCCTAAAGTATCAACAGAATCCAAATGCATTTGGTCCGTTTCCCGTATGCCAGTTGTTGTTTTTACTTAAACTGTTATCCATTTCAAAGAAAAGTGAGACACTTTGAGTGGTGTCGGCCACACCGCGCCTCAGATTGAGGAGGGGTTGACTTGTTCACATCAAAAATGACCCAGGGATCGTTTTCCTAAAGTATCAACACAATCCGAATGCATTTGGTCAGTTTTCCGTATGTCGTTTATTTTAATTAAAAGCGCATCTAGTTTAAACAGAAGAAAGAAACTTTTAGTGGTACCGGCCACACCAGCCCTCGGATTGAGTCAGGGTTGACTCGTACACGTCAAAAATGACCCATGCATCATTTTATTAAAGTTTCAATAGAATACGAATGCGTTTTGTCAGTTTTCCATATGTCGGTAGTTGTTTTCACTTAAAATATTATCTATTTCAAATAAATGTGACATAGTTTGAGTGGTACCGGCCATACCATGCCTCATATTGAGGTGGGGTTGACTCGTACATGACCCAAATGACCTATGGATACTTGTCCTAAAGTTTCAACAGAATCCGAATGCATTTGGTCCGTTTCCCGTATGTCAGTTGTTGTTTTTACTTAAACTGTTGTCCATTTCAAAGAAAAGTGAGACACTTTGAGTGGTGCTAGCCACACCATGCCTCAGATTGAGGCGGGGTTGACTTGTACACATCAAAAATGACCCATGGATAATTTTCCTAAAGTATCAACACAATCCGAATGCGTTTGATCGGTTTTCCGTATGTCATTTATTTTAATTAAAAGCGCATCCATTTTTAACACAAGAAAGACACTTTTCGTGGTACTGGGCACAACGGCCCTCAGATTGAGGCGGGGTTGACTCATACACGTCAAAAATGACCAATGTATTATTTTCCTAAAGTTTCAATAGAATCTGAATGCATTTGGTTGGTTTTCCGTATGCTGGTAGTTGTTTTCACTTAAAATCCTGTCCATTTCAAATAAAAGTGAGACAATTTGAGTGGTACTGGCCACACCGTGCCTCAGATTGAGGAGGGGTTGACTCGTACACGACACAAATGACCCATGGATACTTTTCCTAAAGTATCAATAGAATCCAAATGCTTTTGGTCTATTTCCCGTATGTCAGTTGTTGTTTTTACTTAAACTGTTGTCCATTTCAAAGAAAAGTGAGACACTTTGAGTGGTGCCGGCCACACCGCGCCTCGGATTGAGGCGGGGTTGACTCGTACACGTCACAAATGACCCATGGATCATTTTACTAAAGTTTCAATAGAATCTGAATCCATTTTTAGTACACTCTAAGACACCTACCATAAACTAAAAGTGCAGTCAATAATTGATATTAAGGGTGAAATATAAACTCTTCATATTTTTCATATTATATATGAAAAATTTGCACATAATACAATATAAAAATTTCTCAAATTTACTCAATTTAATACATATAAATATTATAAGTAATTGGATATTTTTTGTTTGTAAATTATATTCCCAATCAATGAAAATATATAAAATAGAGAATAAAAATGTTAAAAATAAATTTTTTAACCAAAGAAATTAACCAGTATTTCATTATAATTAAAATCCATTTATCAAAATCAAAAAGTCAAACACTTATTTATATTTTTTAACCAAGGTAATTCATCACCTAATAAATCATTTTCCACCTCAAAACCCTCATTTTATTATTTTTAAAATGAACCCTCAATATTACCCATGGATCTAAAACACATAATTTTTCATGTCATGTCCTTAGGCCCTAAATCTTACTTATGGATGAACATATGTCCTTAGGCCCTAGAACAACCATGACCTGACCCGACCCGACCCGTCCCATGGACACCCCTAATTTCAAGTGATTGTTTTTGAATATTAAGATGACCATATTAACTTATGAAACCAGATATCATACAGGGAATCACAGTACCAAGGAATAATAAAGGTCTAGGTAGTAGACTAATAATACAATAAGAATCAAGTGCAAAAAAGAGATCTAATAAAAACATCCCTATAAAGCAGAGGAAAACCCCGGAGTGGAAAACCAGGTTCAAAAAGAAAGAGTTATACAGAATTCAAAAATGAAATGGATCAATCTGCCCCTGATCACCATCACCATCACCACTATCATCATCGGCCTCATCCTCTCCGCCATCTATATCCTCGTCATCATCCTCGTCATCATCCCCATGCTCATCATCGGCCTCATCCTCGTCCTCAGCCCCATCCTCACCTTCGGCCCCATCCTCGCCCTCGGCCCCATCCTCACCCTCGTCCTCATCCTCATCCTCGCCCTCTTCCTCTTCAGCATCCTCGTCATAATGAGGAACGTCATGATATTGATCTCAACTAGAGATGTCACTTGGTGCATTGGATAATGCACCCATCGACGACATAAATGTCTGACAAGATGCGCTAGCCTCTGGTGGAGGTGTTGAAGATAAAGATTTCATCAGTTTCATAAATTCTTTGTCCCTTGTTTGAACTTGTTCTTCCAACTCTGTGACCCTTTTATCAGATTGTATTGATTGCTCCTTGACCTGTTACAACTTAGTCGTACTAGAATGGATACCTGTAGAGGACCAATACCTCGTCGGGACTATATTATTACCAGGTCGACAGCGTACTCGACCAGAGTGCTCCTCTCCCAAAACCTGATATAAATGATCGTGTGGCCCAAAATTGTCAGGATCCTGGGTATCAAGAGCCTTTAAAGCAGCCTGTTAAAAATATTAATAAATTAATAAATTTCAAAATAGATATTAAACATTGAAATAAACAAATTAAAACATACAATCTTTTCTTGGGTTGATTCATTTACCGCAGTTCCATCTTTTTTTCTTCTACTCGAGCAAAAAAAATTTGATCGAGGGATACGTCCTTCAATATTCAATTTGTGATTCTGTAATGGCATTGAAACAATATAAAGTTCAAGTATAATCATATATTCAATATTCAATAAATCACATAATTTAAGTAGGAAATAATAAAAAGGGAAAGTCCTAAAGAAAAATTATAAACAACTATATCATACCAGCTTCCTCTCATGATCTGACATAGTTGTGCGCCCCAAAGTGTGGAGGTATTTCTTTGAATCAATGTTTTTTTTGTTTTTTTCAGATGATTCCTAAATAATGTTTAATAATAAATAAGATTATAGTAATGCAAAATATGAAAACTGTGATTTAAATACCTCAAATGAGATTAATACCTTAAATTTGGAAGTCACCCAATGGGTAATCATTTGACAATATTGCTCTATCTGGAAGTCATCCGTGATAAGTAATTTCTCTAAATCCGTGCCCACCCTATCACACCAGCCACCATACAGGTCATGCTTATAAGCTCTCCAAAGCTCTCCAAACTCTTTTAAACACGCTGGTCGTGCTCCTTCACCATCAGGGAAGTTAAACTGAAGCTGAAACCCAATAGATTAGTTCATATAAATACAAAAAAATACTACAGTAAATCCAATATATTTTTTACCCATATTTGTGCCCACGCGTTATCTTTGACTTCGTGTGGCAGTTGTCTCCAAGAGAGAGGGATGACCGGAATGATATCGGAGTATTTGGCTAGCGTCGCCAAAAAACCCCGACATTCCTGCCCAGATTTCTCAATCATTTGTCCATCAACATTATATTCAACCATCAACTGTGTCTGGAGGTTCCATACCGCACGCAAGCGAGTACGACCCCTCCCCCGCCTCCTATCTATAGATGAATATGTTATTAAAGAAAAATTATATCAGTACAAGTTATAATAAAATCAATTTTGGTATAAAAATTTGATAGAGTTAGATAAATATACCTGTGGTAGTCAAATCAATGAGCGTCACTGGATGTGCAGAAGCTGAAGGAATATCCCATACAGGTGGAGTGTCCCTCAGTGTACACTCCTCGGCCACATACTATGTCGCATCAGGAGTCGAAGAAGGTGGAATATAATAGCTCAGAGATAATGAACCAGAAGCAAAAGATGATGGCATAGACCTCTAGCCAACTGGTAGTGTAAACATCAGAGGTTTAAATATCCTGTGTGTCCCTGGAGACACACCAGGATCAAAATGGCGTGAAGAAGATACGTCTGTGGCGGTGGATCGTCTAACTCTCGACCCATGAGCCCTCGTACCACCGGCCTCAGTACTGGGCCCACTAGATGATCGTCCATCTCTGACACCACCCCCTCCTACCACCAGCCACTCAACTGGGAGTAATATCAGGCTCCTCATCAGATATCTCTCGTCTAGGGGGTTGATCCTGAAAAAAAGTTTAACACATAAGTAAACACATGATATTATAAGTTATTGAAATATTTATATTTGACATAAAATACTCACAATAGGGATGAGTGGAGGAAAACCCATCTGTATCATGCGAAGATTATTATCTGTCATCTTTTTCCATCGCCTCTCTTCAATGGGTGTCATTTCCTGCAATGAAAACAAATATGGAAGTAATTAAAAACAGATAACTAATGTGTAACCCAAAAAAAATATATAGAAAAACCATTCTGATAAAAAACATAAATTAAAAGGAGATTTTTGGTGGTTTCAAGGTAAGTACTAGGATACACACTCTGAATGATTTAGGTGAAACATGTAGGTGAGAACACGACTGTATGATTCTATATATTTCACACAACAACTTCAGGTTCACAATCAACTCTGACAATTGAGTTATTGGCGTCATCATAATTAATAAATGGATTGCTTCCAATTGCAGTAGGGATAGTGTCAACTTCATCATCACCATCATAAAAAACATGTCTGGGATTTACTTCAATAATTACACTGAATTTAGGATGATGATGAAATTTGACATAAAAAACTTGTTTCACCATTGATCCCAATACATATGGTTCATCGGTGGGAAGAGTGCAAGTCATGTCAATAACTCGAAATCCACAATCATCAATAAAGGTTCCTTGCCTCGTCATTGAATCAAAGCATTGACATTTCATCATTGTGACTCGACCATGTGAGTAATAATCCAAAATTATTATTTTCTCCACGACTCCATAATAAGAAACATTTTCATAATGAGGTCTAGTATCCGATGAACTGGCATAACAGTCTATTGTGGTAGTTAGCATAACACCATTATGCTGTGTTCTCATGTTTCTTGCTCGTTCAGTGATAATAAATTTGTATCCATTGATCACAAGTGATTTACAAGCACGAAACATGGTATTAGGACCAAAATCCAAAGCTCTTGTTTCCTCAGAAACAGAGTCTGCAGGCAAACTCGATACCTGAAATATAAACAAATAGTAAACTTAATTAAATATTATTTTTATTTAGTTATTACAAAAATATTTTTACCTTCAATTTCAACCAAGCAGAAAACCCTTTGCTATGAAAATTCTCTTTCCTTCTCAAAGATAAAGAATGATACCTTCTATATATCAATTATTTTTGTTCTCTGTAGATAAAAATAATAATAGTTTAACAAATATTTAAAATTACAAGAGATAAGATAAGAGATACATGTACAATTTACTTACTTGATATACTCATCGAACAAATCACAATTGAACAACACTGTGTGATGTGCCATCTCTCGCTCTTCAAGGCTTAATGTCGTTAATGTATATGATCCCGGAATTCCTCTTGTCTGAGGAAGTGATGGAAAACTGGGTTCAATTTTCCCATACTGTTCTTCTTTATTTCTCATTAGTCTATTTATTCTCGTAGTAAGATCAAACAAATACATTGCGCAGAAATCCATACATTATTGAGCAAAGTATCTGTTCACAATAGAACCTTCAGGATAATTCCTGTTCCGAACATATGATTTCAATGTGCACATGTTTCTTTCAGTTGGATATATCCAACGAAAAGCAATGGGTCCTCCAAGAAGTATTTCTGTTGGAAGATGGACAGTCAGATGCAACATGCATGTAAAAAATGATGGAGGGAATATTTTCTCTAGCTCGCACAAAATTAATGGTGTCTCTGCCAACAATTTTTGCAAGAAGGATTTGGATAGCCTCTTAGCACAAAGATCTCTAAAAAAATAGCACAACCGAATAACTGAGACTCTAACATTATTGGAAAAGAGATGACAGATTGTTATTGGAATCAACTCATGCAAAAGGATGTGATAATCATGAGTCTTCAAAGATTTCAGCTTCAACTCTTTTCTATTGACCCATTTTGATATATTTCTTGAATAGCCATCAGGAACTTTAATAGTCTCTATCACTTCCAGAAATTGATTTTTTTCAGCAGGTGTCATCACATAAGAAGCACATGGAAACTGCCATTTATTTTCACTGATACAGACAGGATGTAATTCTGGTCTGATCCCCCAATCTACCAAGTCACGCCAAGATCGTAAATCATCTTTTACCTTCCCCTTGACATTTAGAAGAATCAAAAGGAACATTTCACATATATTCTTTTCAATGTACATTACATCTAAGCAATGACATAACAAGTTGGTTGACCAATACGGAAACTCAAAGAATATACTTTTCTTCTTCCTATTGTAACAGGTATAATTGGAAACATTTTTCCTCTTTCTAGATTTCATTACACCCTTACCAAATGAATAACTGAAACCATTGAATTCATTAATCACATCAGTTGCAGACATACGCTGAGGTGGAGCGTCATTCTCTATGGTATTGTCAAATCTTCGATGATTGTTTCTATATGGATGTTTCATTGGAAAGAATCGTCGATGTCCCATAAAAATAAAACTACAACGATATTTCATTCTTCTCGATCTAGTATTCTTCATACAAACAGGACATGACAATTTTCCTTTAGTGCTCCATCCAGACATCATTGCATAAGCAGGAAAATCATTGATCGTCCACATAAGCGCAACACGCATCTGAAATATGTCTTCCGAACATGCATCATATGTGGGCACAAACACATCCCAAAGAAGTTTCAACTATTTTATTAAAGGTTTAATGTATACATCTATATCATTGCTGGGATCAGAAGGGCCAAATATCAGTATACTCAAGAAAGTGTAAGGATTTTTCATACACAACCATGGGGGAAGGTTATAAATGTGTATGAAAACTGGCCATGTGCTGTGCAAAGTAAGCATCTTCCAAATGGATTAAAACCGTCACATGAAAGACCCAGTCTCACATTACGCACGTCGGCTGCAAATTCAGGATATTGAGCATCAAATCTCTGCCATGCAAATCCATCTACAAGGTGAACTAACTATTCATTATTCTTTTTTTCTCTCGGTTTCATGCCATCACATTTTTACGGATATTTCATCAGACATGAAAAGGTTCTGTAATCTGGGTATCAATGGAAAGTGCCACATTACTTTTTGTGGCACACGAGATGGTGATCCATCATCTTTTGGCTTCCATCGGGAGGTTCCACATTTGATACAATCATTTCTTTCAGCAGTTTCCTCCCAAAATAAGCTGCAATCATTCGAGCAAGCATGATTTTTTTTGAGAATCCAAGTTCATCAACTAACTTCCATGCCATATAGTGGTTTGAGGGAATATCTGAATCATCTTGAAGTAAGTCCTTCAAGAAGTTAATAATGTAATCAATTGCAGTATTTGAAATCCCATACATAGTTTTCCCATGAAACAATAGGATTAAAAATTCCAACTTTTTCATTTTACCACATAGCCGATATACTGGAGTCGTCGCAACATCATTCAATTTTTTTCACCCTATCAACAACATCATTTTCATTGGACGCATCATGTGTGATTGTATCGAAATCTTGTTGGCTGGACATCCTTTCCTTCTCATGATGTCGAATAAATGGAAACAGATCATATATCAAACTCTCCAATTCAGTCTTATCATTTGGATCATCAACATTTTGAGATTCCATTTTCTCTCCATTGTGATACCACACATAATAGTTTGTTTGGAAACCATATTTGGTTATATGATAGCTAACTACGTCACGACTCAACCAAGGTCTTCCAACACAATTAAAACATGGGCAGTGTATGCGACCACTATCTGAAGCCTTGTCAAATGAAAAATCTAGAAAGCTGTTCAAATTATTTTGAAAATCGGTTGAAATCCGATCAGTTTCGTACATCCAACTTCTGTCCATTCTGTAAAAAAATTGAAATAATTCATTTCGAAGCAATTCAATTATATTGAAGTTTAATCAAAAAAATATTTAGGTAAATGAAAATTGTTTACTTTATATAAAAGCATAACTGACACATTACTCTATGTGAGAATCATATTAAGAAATACAACAAAATGCAGTGTATATAAGAAAATAAGATACATAATTTCTAATGCCTATATTCAAGGATTTCCCAGTAAGATATTGAAAGTGGATCAAGGAATACATAATCCTTAAGGATCTTGTTGAGAGTACATGAGTTTCATACTTTAACTTCTTTAGGGAGATCAGGATGAGGAGTAGGATAAGGATCATGGGGGGTGACGGGACTGTCCAAGGGGGGTGCAGGGTGTCCAGGGGGTGTGGGGTGTCTAGGGGGGTGGGGCCGTCTGGGGGGTCGGAGGTGTCCAGGGGGTCGGGGGGTGTCTAGGGGGGTCGGGGTGTCCAGGTGGGCGGGCTGTCCACGGGGGTGGTCAGGCTGTCCAATGGGGTAGGGGGAGTCTAGGGGGGTGGACGAGCTGTCCAAGGAGGTGAGCGGGGTGTCCAGGGGGTGGGTGGGGCTGTCCGGGGGGGGGGGGGGTACAGGGTGTCCAGGGGGGTGGGCTGTCCAAGGAGGTGAGCGGGCTGTCCAGGGGGGGGGGGGAGGGTACAAGGTGTCGAAGGGGGGTTCGGGGTGTCCAGGGGGGGTGGGCGGGCTGTCCAAGGAGGTAAGCGGGGTGTCCAGGGGGTGGGTGGGGTTGTCCGGGGGGGGGGGGTACAGGGTGTCCAGGGGGTGGGCTGTCCAAGGAGGTGAGCGGGCTGTCCGGGGGTGGGCAGGCTGTCCAAGGAGGTGAGCGGGCTATCCGGGGCAGTACAGGGTGTCCAAGGGGGTGCGGGGTGTCCAGGGGGGTGCAGGGTGTCTAGGGGGTGGTGGGGCCGTCCGGGGGGTCGGAGGTGTCCAAGGGGTCGGGGGGTGTCTAGGGGGTCAGGGTGTCCAGGTGGGCGGGATTTCCGTGGGGGTTTTCCACCCGAAAAAACATTTACGGGCAAATCATGTGCAGGGTTGACTATATAAACACCTATTCGAAACCCGTCAGTGTTCATATCAGATCGATGTAAGAAGATGAATAATTGGTAGATGAGGATGAAGAAAAAGAGAGAGATCACTGGTGTCATTCCATTACACTCGTCAGTGTTCATATCAGAGCTCGTATAGAGCCATGTTGGTCTACTAAAGATCCATCTAAATCATCTACTCTTAGACAATCAAGGATTATATAAAGGGAGAATCATAAATGAGTTATGATTCTACCTCTTCCATTTATTAAAAAAACTACAAATAGAGTATATCAGGATTACTCATCCTGTATATTCCTTTAATGGGCCCACATTAAGAGGCCCTCAACATCATCCTACACAACATCTACATAGTATGGACATTACCATGATGCGGCCTTATATTAGAGACAAGGTACATGGCATGTAATTCCAAAGTACACAACATATACTTCCAAAAATGTAATATTTTCCATTTTTCCTCAAAATAAACCCAAACAGAAATACACACCTAAAAACAAACATTCGGGGAACAGACAACCATTAAATTTTTCCATATGTTAGAACACATGGACAAATGTTGTGTCCTAGGAAATGTTCTTAGTGCAACATAAATTATTTCCATGTGGTGGAAATATGGGTGAGCTTGGATAAGACCAGAACAAAAATCCATGAATCATTTCACTCTAAATAATAAGGTACCGGTTAATAAGGTACCTTAAACACATCAAAACAAAAACAAAAACGTAAACACATCAAAATCAAAAACACAGAAACAAAAACATATAGGATGGGTCTAAATAAAAAACATATAGGTTAAATCAAAAAAGAAAAAAAAACAAAAACACATCAAAATCAAATCTAAAAACCGAAATATTAGATAAATTTCAATAAAAATAAGGTGCCATTAAATAAAATTCCTAATTTAGGATGGGTCTTATAAGATTAAGAAGTAGATTCAACACCTTGGATGGGATGGGGGAAGAGGAAGCTGAAGGAGCTCGAAGATTGCCAAACTGGTCCGGCCGAAGGAGCTCCAAAATAGCCTGCTGCTCCCGTTTAGGGTTCTGTATCGCGAATGGGGGAGAGGACGGGCCACTGGAAATTTGGGGGAACGTTGTGCCAACGGTTTTTAAAAACCATTGGAATATACCTTCAGGACACACCTATACCAATGGTTCTTTAGAACCATTGGGAAAAACCTCCCCCAACCACACCTATACCAATGGTTCTTTTGAACCGTTGGTAAAAACCTCCCCCAACCACACCTATACCAACGGTTCTTTAGAACCATTGGGAAAAACCTCCCACAACCACACTTATACCAATGGTTCAATGAGAACCATTGTTAATACTCCCCTAAACACATCAATACCAACGGTTCACTAGAACCGTTGGTAAAAGATTCCCTAAACTATCCTTTACCAACGGTTTTATGAAACCGTTGGTATGTAAGTGTGGGGAAAAACCCACATTCAACTAGTGATTCCAATGTTATGCTAGATTTAGGTGCATCTATAAATGTGACGCCTCACTCCATTTACTCATCATTGTAGGTTGGGTAATTTAACCCCACATGAATTATTGTTCAATGGGAAAAATAGAGTATTGTACACCCCTCTGGTGTGTTATAGGATGTTCTTGTGAGGATGAAAATTTTAATTTTTCATGATGATTTTTATGTGCTAAAAATAGAAGATGATATGATGAATGGACATGCCCCAATTATATTGGGAGACCTTTCTTGAAAACTTCCAAAGCCATAATTAATGGTCACAATGGTACATTATCTATGGAGTTTGGTGATGACATTGTATACTTCACCATCCTTGATTCCATGAAGCACCCATCAGAAGACCATTCATCTCTCTCTGTTAATTCTACAGATGCAATCCCATCCCTTAAAAAATCTACTTTTAATTCCCTTGATCCATTTTCTACGTTTTCATCATTGATATAAATGTTAGGTAATGAATCATGAATTGAATGTTGTACCAATCTAGAAAAATGTAATGCATCTTTATTAATTGATAATTTTTTAAACACTGAGGATCCCATGATCATCGATGATACTGCCAAGTTTGTAAAATCTCATTACTCATATGAGGATGTGACCATTGAACAATTAGATGAGATTAGTGACCTCTCACCTTCACACACACTCCCATAAATCCAAAATCCCCCTAAATTATAACAAATAATAGTTGCCTCAAGATTTAAAATATTCTTATCTTGAGAATGGAAAAAAGTTTCCTATCATCATCGATAGCTCATTCCCTCTTGAGCATGTATTAAAACAGATTGAAATTTTGAAGGTGTATAAACAAGCGTTGGAATGAATACTTTTTAAAATTCCTAGTATTAGCCCATCAATTTTTATACATCATATATTGTTAAATGATGAGGCTAAAACAATAAGGTAGGAACAATGTAGACTGAACCCAAACCTCTTAGATGTTGTTAAAAAGGAGGTAACCAAATTATTGGATATTAGAATCATTTACCCCATCTCTGAAAACCAATGGGTCTGTCCATTCCAAGTTGTTCATAAAAAATGGTCTTATAGTAATTGAAAATTAAAACAATGAATTGGTTCTAACTCGTGTGCAGAATAGTTGGCATGTCTATATATACTATCGTCAACTAAAGCTACACACTAGGAAGGACCATTTCCCATTTCCATTCATTGACCAGATGCAAGAGAGGATAATTGGTAAGTTCCAATACTATTTCCTTTATGGCTATTATGAATATTTTAAAATCCATACTTCCCCTGAGGATTAGGAAAATATGACCTTTACTTTCCCCTTTGGCACATTTTCCTATAGTAGGATGCCATTCGGTCTGTCCAACACTCTAGGTACTTTTCAAAAATGAATGGTTAGTATTTTTTCGGATTACTTGGAGAATTTAATTGAAGTTTTAATGGATTATTTCATTTTTTATGAATCATTATTTGATGAATGTTTGAGTAGTTTAGGTTCTTTCATACATCACTGTACTGAAAATAATCTTGTATTAAATTACAAGGAATTCCATTTCAGGGTGCGACAAGGTATAGTATTGGGACATGTCATTTCGTGGGATGGTATCCAAGTAGATAAATCAAAAGTCAATGTCATTTCTCCCCTACCATTCCCCAAAAATGTACAAGATGTGCGGTCATTCCTAAGTCATACTAGATTTTACTGTCATTTCATTTGTGACTTTAGTAGGATTTCACTCCCCCTCTCACTCTTACTACAAAAAGAGAAATAATTTTGTTTGATAAATAATGTGAGTAAGCTTTTAATAGATTTAAAATGAGTCTCACATCACCCCCAGTAATCCAACCACCTTAGTGGGATTTATGATTTGTGCTCACATTTCCCATTAACATTATATTTTCCATGGATAAATTTAGGTTATACCTTTTAGCATCCTAATTCATTGTGTTCTTAGGCCATGAAACCCTCCTGTATCTTCTTAAGAAATGGGATACCAAACCATGTCTTATTCAATAGACGATCCTCCTTCAAGAATTTAATATAGAAATTTGAGATCAAAAGGAGAAGTGAATGTGGCGACTGACCATATCAGTAGGATCCTTCCATCCTCAGACATTGGATCATCCCCCTATATTCCCATAAATGATGTGTCTCCTGATGAGAAACTGTACCGAGTGAAAGATGATATTCCTTGGTATGCTAAAATTGTAAATTATTTGATATCATCTTTCATTCCTACCGATTTCAATAAAATCCAATATGACCATATAAAACATGAGCCGTGTTGGTACATTTGGGATGACCCCTACCTTTGTCACACATGTAGTGATCAAGTCCTCAAGCATTGTGTTCCTGATAGAGAGTTTTAGTCTGTCCTTAGGTTCTGCCACACTCTTTCTTGTGGGGTCTACTTCATTCCTCAATGGACTACTCTCAAGGTCCTTGATTTTAGTCTATTTTGTCTAACACTATTTCAGGATGCCCATGATTTCTATAAATCTTATCCTCACTATCAAAGAATGGGGAATGTCTCTAAAATAAATGAAATTCCACAACAACCCTTGATTTTTCATGAAATATTTTATTTTTGGGTTATTTAATTTATGGGACCATTTACTAATTCATTTGGTAACCTATACATTCTTTGGTCAGTGGATTAAGTTTCAAAATGGGTAGAGGCATGATCCATGAGGATAGATGATTACAAGATAGTTGTGGAATTTTTGTTAACCCAAATTTTCTATAGGTTTGGATTACCTAGGTTCATCATCAGTGACCAGGGTTCTCATTTATGAAACCAAAAAATGAAATCACTTCTGCGTCAATATGGGTCTCGACATCAAGTGTGTTCTGCATATCACCCATAGACCAATGGTCAAGCCAAGGTGTAAAATAGAGAGGTAAAATAGACCATTGAAAAATAAAGTTCAACCCAATAGAAAAGATTAGAGTCTTAGACTCTAGGATTCATTATGGGATTACTATAAAACTCTCAAAACTCCCATTGGCATGTCATCATATTATCAAGTGTTTGGAAAGATTTTCCACCTCCTTGCTTAGATAGATCAACGGGCCTACTGGGTCATTAAAAAATTCAATTATAATCTTTCTGGTGTAGGTTCAAAAAGGAAGATGAAAATTTAGGAGATGGAGGGAATGCGTCTAGATTCATTTGAGAACACTTGGATTTATAAGGAGTGAACCAAGGCTACCCATGACCATCTCATCCTTCATCATCAATTCCACATTAGGCAGAAGGTTCTCCTTTACAATTAAAGGCTTAAGTTGCATCCAGGTAAGCTTCTTTCCCACTGGTTTGTCCCATACACTGTTACTAATTTTTATCCATTTGGTGTCATTCATGTACAAAATGAAGAAATGAAGAAAAACTTCACTGTCAATAGGCAGCAACTTAATCTCTTTCACAAAGCCCATCCAGAGTCCTCTATAGAGGAAATGCAAGTTCAAGAAGTATCATACCAATAACACTCCCTAGGTTTTATCCTTCCTTCCCACATTATCATTTATTATAGTGAAGATAATATATTATCTAGGTGTGGGGGGTGGGGGATGAGTATATTCCTGGGTTAGTTAGTAATTTTCATTATCTTTCTTCTCTTTCTCTTTTTATCTTACTGAATAGTATTGTTACTCCCCCATTTACCCCCTCATTTTTCAAGAATTTTACTTTTTTATTCCCACTTTATCATGGAAAATGATGCCTACTTAATCATAGAATTTATTGAAAATGCATGAGGGATTTATATATTTCATTTTGTTTTAGCATTAAAAAAATCTGATGAAATGTTCATTTCAGCAAGAATTCAATACTATGGTTTAGAGTTATTTTTAAATTTGGTTCTTTTTCAATGATATAAATGGTTATATCATTTTTAAACCTTTGATAATAATGGAAATATTTGTGTGAGTAGTTTAAGGGAAAATTGTATCACTTAATTTCTCCACACATATTTGCAACCAACTTTGAAGCGTGAAAATTTATTACTTAATAGACGATAAATATATGTTAGGTTAATTTTTATATACCCTTCAAAATGATTTTCCCATACGTTTGTTCCTTATTTGATCCATTTCATTACTGTACTAGATTGACCTATGCATGTGTACTTATAATCCGACTATTGTATGCCTTAAAAAAACAAATAAACATTGAGGGGAGTGATGAAATGTACAAAATAGGAAGATATCTAGGTTGAAAGCTTATGGTTTTACTTTTTGGAATGCTTAAGTGAGTGGTTATTGAAATTTGATTGAAAAGGATGTAGGGAACGTTCAGTGGAAATGATCTTATAAGCACACAAAATTTAAAATAACTTATATTTACTCGATTGAAATTAGAAATAATAACATAAAATAGTTATCAGACACAAAAATAGTGAATTAGTTACATGATTCAATTTTTAATTATTTTATTCGATTGGTCTCATGCATCTCTTGGAATTTCATTCTAAAATAATTTTTGGAGATGTCTTTTTCCATGATCACTGAGAATAACTCCTCAGTGTGATTTTTTATTTAATCGTATTTTTATCATGAATTAAATTTTAATTGAATGTAAATTTTAATTAATTTGAGAATATATTCATAATATTTAGAAATGTGACATTTCCTAGGTGTGGGGGTGTGATCGCACCACGATTCACTGTTTCATTTTCACAATTACACCACTATGCTAAACTATTTTTGTATTGAAATTTATAAAAATAATAAAAAAATTCACATCATGTTTGATTCAAATATTTTATTGTTATCACTGTTAAAAAGGGATATTTTACATGTTTTGATAATTGCATTATAGGTGGAGGTGATTTTGAGGGCCCTTGAGGAAGTTTAAGAAAAACAGGCAAAACTGTGCAGGATCCAAGAACACCAGTGGACTCAACTGCACACTTATACTAAAATATGAATCAAAATGGGCTGATATATTTTTTACTAGTCCAAAATTCAGTGGAATACAACTTTTATGAAGGAACTCAAGCCCAGTTCAGCTATATGATGGCCCATCTAGACTAATCTGTCCAAGAAACCGAATCTGCATGATGTCAACAGTGGTGTGATGTTTTCTATCGATATCTAATGATGTAGTTGTCCAAATAGTGCCAACTTTTCAGTGGATATAGTAAAGAGGTGGGGATAAAACTTTTTAATTTTCTTCAATGTGAGATAAGAATTTCCAAATGTCTAAAACCATGGTCTAAGTGGTTTCTTGAAATCTTGGGGCACAAAACCACCTTCCAAATTTCTTATAAAATGATACCTTTGGATCCCCATTTTCAAGTTAGTCTAGGAGGAAAATCTATAGTATTTTGGATACCCAAAGGAATCCTCTCCTCATCCAAGAAGTTCTAGAGGCCCCTATATTCATAGGGGGATCAAGGATGAAGGAAAAGTTCTACCCAAGCCTCCTCCTCCTCTCAATGGAGTGTTAAATGGTGTACGATCATTTCAAGGGACCTACACATACTTGAGAGGAAACTTGTTCTTATACTAGTTTTGTGTAATTTTTATGTTAAATATTTCACTTATATTTAATATTAATTTTATTCTCCTATAATTACATTTAATTTGTTATAATTAATTGAAATACTTTTTATCTCAACACCAATTGGGTTAATATTTCAAGTGGGGATATTTGGTTGTTCCAATTAGAAAACACAAGAATATTTTTTTCTCACACACAATCATGATATTCATGATTTGGTATCCCTTTTTCTATGCATCAGGTCCAAACTTCAACATCCTGATTGTTGTGTAAAGGGTTCCTTCTTTGTGTATCATTTTAAGAGGCAAGAGGGGAATCAATATCTTGACAACCCTCAACCAAAGATTTACATTTAACCATATAAAATTTTCAGAACAATGAACTATGAAATATGTTTAGTGAACATAAAATTATCTACTTCTCTAATAATTATTAAAACACCACCTTTATTTATCAATTATTTAAATCTTTAAATTAAGTTGTTTTCTTAAAACTATTTTATAAACCAACGCCCTTTTTAGTACTTTTTATTAAAAACTCATACTCTAAACCAATAAATTCTCATTGATAGATGACCTAGGGTATTCCCTATAATATAAATAAAATTTAAAAACATAATAAATTTGACGTGTCATGACAATACAATCAAATATGTAAAAATAATGTTATGATATACTTTCTATATTTTACCTAAAAATTATATAATGAAACATTGATTTAATTATAATTATTACTTGCAGAGTTCATTTATTATATAATATTTTCATAAGAAATTTGTCTAAATGGATGCTAAAAAAATCACATATAGTCTTACTAACTCTTATTGCCAAGTTACATCTCAAGGATTCTGAGGGGAAAGTAAGGCCCCACCCACATGTTCGTTATACACACATTATAAATCCAGAAGCATGGAATGATTTCATCAGTAGTTGTAATGAGAAATAATTTTAGGTTCATTTAATTTGATAATATATTATTTGAAATTATTTATTTTATCCAATTTGATTCATAACTTTTAATTTAAGAAATAGAAAAAGAGTTCTGAAACTAAATAACATGCAGTAAAACCAATGTACTGGTATCGTAAATCAAGGATGGGATAAAATTCACTAGAAAAGAAATTGGTATGTATTTTAAATAAAAAATAAATGTTTTATGTGAGATAAAAAAACATATGTTCCTTTGTTTATATAGTTATTGATGAATCAAAACCTGAAGCCACTTCTATCCCAAGTTATGTTCTATGGAAGGAGTCTTATCTAAATAAAGAGGGAAAACTATTTGATGAAAAAAATTGGTATAAGAAACATGTGTAATTATTATATAATAGTAATTCATTATGATTTATAATAATATTAAATAAAAATATCTATTTATTTTCATATTTTTTTATATGATTTAGAAGATAAAACCGCAAGAAGATACATATAATATGGTGAAATGATTTCATGAAAAAATAGACTCACTGTAAGATATTATTGTCTATCCTAGTTAGTAAGACCAACGTATGAGAAAGGATCAAAGAGAATTGGTTGTGGAAAAAATATCCACATATGAACCAAATTACCCCACTATCTTTGAGGCTCGTCATTACCATCAACAACATACCATACCCAAGGTAATCAATTTTTCATTACTCTTTCACTTAAATGTGAATAAAAAAACTTCTGATAAATTTATATTACTAAAATTACATAGGGCATAGTTGTATGTGATTTCTATTTATCAATAATCATGCACCACATTATTTCTAGGGGTATGAATTATAATATCATAGGATACAAGATACACCTAAGAGAACTCCCAAAAGATCACATAAGAGTGGAGATTGAGGTAGATCATGAGCTGACTGCTGTGTTTCCTATTCCACTTGATAATTAGGATATTAAAATAGTAAAAAATAATATTATAACTTTTATATCATTATTTTATTATCTTATAATGATTACTAAGGTATGTATTTAACATTTTTTCATATAAAAATCCTATAATTGTTGATGAAAAAAGTTATGAAGTGAGATATGATATTATAGAAGGATAAAGTGATGGGGAAATTAAAGGTTGGATCAAGAAAATATATTATATCAACTAAGAAATAAAAAGGAATTTCTGGGAGTACCTTCTCCCCCAAAGTTCCAGATAAACATTTATTATCATTACAGATTCATGAAATGACCCCATTTAAAGATGAAAATATGTCTTACATTCTATATGAAGAATATATATAATGAAATTTCATGATATTATTAGTTAGTCTCAAGAGTATAAATGAGATTCTCAAGCATAAATGTCTAGGAGTCTTAGTTATGAATATATACATAAGTTATATTTTCATAATATGTTTGTCCAAACAGTGAGATAACATGTTCATTAAATTTGATAAATATTCATATTTTCTATAGATGTTTATATTAATACTATATAAATGGAAAAAAATGAGAAGAATGTTTTGGATTAATTAATCCCTATATCATTTCTATAGAAAAACTTACTTTGCTGAATAATGA
The DNA here is from genome assembly GCA_963277665.1 of Viscum album. NCBI lineage: Eukaryota > Viridiplantae > Streptophyta > Magnoliopsida > Santalales > Viscaceae > Viscum > Viscum album. The sequence continues at coordinate 1,527,209,132 of OY728135.1, read as the reverse complement.
AATTGAGAAGAAAAAATATGATCTATGTGATGAATTTGATAAAAAAATAACAGATGAAAAATATTTTTTATACCTATAATAGAGAGGTAAAACTCTACAATCTGATCACATAAAATATATTTTTTATTTTTTTCTTTACTTATTTTTTTAGGCATCACTGGATGATGGTCATAGTCAATCTGGATACCCCAAAGATTTATTTTTTAGGTCAAATGAAAGGATATCCAATAAATTGATCACACATGATGTATATTGTAAATTTTTAATACATTTAAATCAAAATTTTATAGAAAAAATTATAATTATTTATTTTAGTATGTGTTTTAACAAGAATTTTGTTATGATAGAGCGGTTGCTAAATATAGGCTAACTCATGGTATGAATTCGGTGAGTGAACAGATAAAGGATGTATATTTCTAAAAATGGAAAAAAGTGATGGTATATATAGAAATATTTAACTATCAAAACTTATTTAAAATACATTTGCTTATTTTTTTCAATGTTTATGCAATGTTTGAATCAAGATAATGACATCAATTGTGAATATTATGTTTGTAAATTTATGAGAGAGATCATAAACTATCAAAAGACTAGAATAACTGAACATATAATTTCCAAAGATAATTAAAATTTCATTAAAAATATTTCTTAATCATTTTTTGAATATATTTTCTCAGTACTACCATGATTTCTGACAACCATAATACTCAAAAGACTAAGTAAATTTGTTTAAATATTAATGGGAAGCATACATGCTATCAGAATGTTTTTCGAAAATAAAATTAGGGGATTACCTACTTTGTTTGTGATCTAGTATGAGCTATAACACCATAGAAATATATTTTGGGTGTGAAGAATTAGTGTCAGGATGCTTATATATAATTTTGATCTATTTCTAAAGGATAATTATTATTGAGGAAATCAACTTTTCTAGAATTACTGGCCGGAAAAAAATAATTTTTTTGGGAAATGGAGGAGGTGCAGGAGTAGGAAGAGGAAGAGGTAGAGGTAGAGGCAAAGTTGGAGGTGGAGGTAGAGGAAGAGGAAGAGGTGGAGGCGATGACAGAGTCAAAGTTGGAGACTATGGTGAAGGAGGAGGCATATGAAAAGAACAAGGTAGAGAAGGAGATGAAATACTAGTCTGCAAATAGTAAAATTGTTGGGAAATGGAGTAGAATGGGGATCATACAATGGTTTTGTTTGATAAAAATTATTTAAAACTGTACAAAAAACTTATAACTTAAGATAAGATATATTTTACAATTATTTTAGTTTTCTTATTAAAAAAATGTTTTTTCACCACTTTTTTAAGTGATTTTGTACAGGAATTTAAGTAGATTAAATTTTTTAAGAAACAAAAAAAATATTTCTTTTCAAACTGATTATCTTATGCTACAACATATATTTAAAAATTTGAAGTAATTTCAAATATTACTGATATGTGAAAGTGTCACCTCACCAAGAAAAAACTGAAAAAATACAGAAGTAGTTTCATGCACATGGATTCTCCACACTACAAAGAAAGGGTCCTTGTAGAAGATCCAATTTTCACTTGAGATTTATAAAACACCAATACAATAATCAAACATTCATATAATATAGCTCATTTTTTTAATAAATATGTGTGTAATCAATCACTAAAGTTAGAAGGTTTATGAGAGAACAATTGGAGGAAAACTAGAATTTAGATATCATGGTCATCGACTAAATCATGAATTTTTAGGAAAGAACAATATAGTGGTATCACTTTGGTGGATGGTGGAATTATTTGGGATATTAAATCATCAATTAGATTCATGATATAATATCACAAATACTTGTGAAAGACATACAAGTAACAGTCATTATTCTTGTGCACATTCATTATACAAAATGATCCATGTTTATAAGATCATTAATAAAAAACTCATCATCATTATCAACAAAAAATACATGAGAATAAAAATATTCACATTTTTAGGAAAAAATAACGATGATGTTATGTTATAGTTAACCATCACCCATAATATTGAAAATTATATACTAATCTATTGAAAAATTCAGGAATAATTAATGGATGTTCTACATTTTAGTTTTATTTGGATACTATAGAGATATATACTGATTTCAATACTTTCAAAAAGGGGTAAACAATTTATAATGGATATTAGTGCATTATAAAAATACATAATGGGTTACACTAAAGTTTTTATGATCAAATATGATAAATGGTTTATCATGGAGTTTTTACTCTCTATGATGGTGAAAGGGAAAGATAGATTTTATTACATTCTATAAAAACTCATATGTAAATATTTATTTTATTTTAATCAAGGAACACTAATTGGTTTAGACTAATGTTTAATTTTTTCTAGGAATAAATGAATTTATCAAAAAGGATGATTCACTCCTACACTATGATAATACACTCAAAAAGGATGATTCCCTCATGATGATGTAATTTTCTTTTCATCCTCCAATTCATTCAACATTCTTGGTTATCAAATTTCAATATTTTTAGATGACCCAAATTTTTTAATGCACTATAGGATAAAAATACTCGGTGGAATCAATTTTAACTCAAATAAATACATGATATATGACTCAAATTGTGTGGTTTTAGTTTAATATTTACATTTTATTAATTTATTGTTTCATATTTATATTTAATTCATTTATTTATAGTAGTTCTAACATAAGAATTGTTATCTTATATAGGTTGATTATTTTTCTTGATTTGGGGTGGTTTTTTTGATGTAACTCATGATTAGGATAGATTGGACTTCGAGGCTACAACTGAGATAACAACAATAAAAAAATGGGTTAATAATGTATACAACCATCATGAAAAGGTGAATTCCTACTAATTATTTAGTTACTTTTTTCACCAATTTATCTACTATTTTAATATAATTTCCTTATCATTTTTATCTAATATTTCTTTTTCACAGTTCTTTTGGAAGGTCATATTTTTCCTTAAATTGTCTGTAACATGCCAGAAAAGAGAGAACATATCACTTTTGGACGAGGCATTTCAGGCAGAATGGGGTTTCTTCTTCCATCTAAATGATACATTTATTTATTTTATAGCTTGGTCTAGACGAATAAAAGAAAAATACAAATCATATAATCAATCTTCCAAACATAATTCTGATGCACAGTGTGATAATATGACTTAAACAATGTGTTTTTAGTTTATAATTTACATTTAAGTTAAAAACAAAAATTACATAATTATAACTAATAAAACACATTCATATTACCTTGATACTTTATAACAGCTATCCGTAAGTCATTTATGACATTTAGGAATTATCTGCACCTCAATCTGATACACGATGTGTCTGGTATAATTCAAAGTGTCTGTTATCAGTTTAAAATTAAAATTTTAGTTCCAAAAGTGTCACTCACTGAAAACCATGAAAAGATGCTCATATCATTTTGGTAATTTAGGAAAATAATTCACAATTCATTTCTTATGTATAGGAATCATTCTAATATCTAACCAACACACGTTGTGACCAATATGACTCAAAGTTCTCATTTCCAGTTTAGAATGACATTTTAGTAAAAACAAAAAGTGATGTACTCAAAACAAAAAAACTCTTTAGGATTGTTTTGATACTTTAAAAAAATGATCCATAAATCATTTTAGATGTGTAGAAATCATCTGAACCTCAATCCAAAACATGGTGTGACCGGTATGACTCTAAATTTATCTTTTTATTTAAAATTGACATTAATTTTTTAAAAAAGTATATTGACATACTCAAAATAGAGAAAAAAATCAGATTGTTTTGATATGTCATAAAAATTACCCATAATTCATTTTTGATTTGTATGAATTAACCACACCTCAATTCGATACATTATGTTCCTAGTATGACTCAAAGTGTCCGTTATTAGTTTGAAATTGAAATTTTAGTTCAAAAAGTGTCTCCCACTAAAAACTAATAAAACATGATCAGGTTGTTTTGAAAATTTAGGAAAATGAATCGTAAGTCATTTTTGATGTGTAGGAATTATTCTCACATCAAACGAACACATGATGTGACCAGTATGATTCAAATTGAATATTTCTAGTTTGAAATGATATTTAGTAAAAAAAAAAGGGACATACTCAAAACTAATAAAACACATTCATATTTTTTTTATACCTTCATAAAATGATCTATAAGTCATTTGGGTTGTTAATTAATTTGCTATACCACAATCCAATTCACAGTGTGACTGATATGACTCCAAGTGTGTCTTTTTATTTAAAATTAACAATAATTTTAGTAAAAAAGACAACCGACATACTAAAAATAAAGAAAATGAATTAATAATGTTTTCATACTGTTGGTCGGAGTGGATACTCAAGAGGGGGTGAATTGAGTTCAAATTAAAATTTCTGTTTAAAAACGTTGTCTTAAAAACCCCCAAATAAAATACTGAATTAAACTGAAGTGAATTTATATCAAAGTAAAGGTTCTGTTGGGTTCTCAAGGGATTGATTATTTCCCAGTTAATCAAAACATAAGAGTTGATTAACTTTTTAGACTAACATACTGATTTTCAACTAATATACACTTGTGAGTTTAATTATCAATGTGACTTTAAAACAGTTTTGGTTTTAAAGTAATTAGCAACGGAATAAAAAAAATAACTTTGAAAGAAATAGCACAGCAGGTATAACCAAGAGGTTCAGTCTCAAGCCGAGACTTAGTCTTCTCAACAATTTATATAAATTTGATCCACACCCTGGATCGGGGTTCACAACAGTTTACAACTGTCCAGGTCCAAGACCTCTACCACTATTATTCGTGGGAAACAAAACAACAACAACTAGCTGTCCAGGTCACACATGACCTCTACCACTATTAAAATGGGAAATGAAATATGTAAAGAGTTTTATGAGGATTTACAGATCCTCCAGTTAAATTACAGGAGATAGTGTGTGTGTTAAATACAGCAGATACTACACACTGCTCGAAATGTAAAATAATGAATCACAGAGTAGAGATGTAGAGTTTAGAAATGGATCTAGTGATTGCAGTGAAGCTTTGGAATCCTTGAGTTTGATCAGAAATGGTTCTGAGTCCTCTTATGGTTTTTGTCTGAAAAGAAGAGTGTCATTTGCTTGGCATCCAGGTTCAGAGATAGTGAAAAAGGTGGTCGATGAAGTTCTTCAATGTCCTCGTGAATGTACAGAACTCTTCTTGAGTAAACTTGAGTGTGTATGAGCTTCTGTGTCTTCTTGTTCGTGCATGTATATCCATATGAGCTCTTCTCATGTCTTCCACAACTATCTCATCCACCACTCTTTGCAATCATATGTGTCTCATCGTCTTTTTGAACCAACATGGACTTCTTGTATTTATGGAATGAGCTCTAGCAAAAGAAATGATTTCTTTTTGTAGGTACGAGGTACGGTTACTTGACATCCAACAACCTTCATTAAATAAATGACAGAGCATTAAAATATACCTAATATGAACGTTGGTTAGATTAAATCAAGATAAAGAAATTCAAACAGCTGTTTATGACTACCGGTGAGTCAAGTGATCGGTAGGTCATCAGCATCAGCATCGATGGCTAGACATCAGTGTGTACTGATCGGTGACTCAAATGATCAACATCGGTGTGTCATGCCTGGTGAATCATTTGATCATCATTGGTGTGTCATGATCGGTGACTCATTTGATCAGCATCCGTGAGACATCTTCGGTGACTCAGATGATCAGCATCGGTGTGTCATGATCGGTGACTCATTTGATCAGCATCGGTGAGACATCTTCGGTGACTCAGATGATCAGCATCGGTGTGACCATTGTCTTCTGATATGGATCAGTGCGACCGTTGTATTTTGATATGGATCGGTGCGACCGTTGTCTTTTGATATGGATCGGTGCAACCGTTCACTTTCGATATGGATCGGTGTGACCGTTGTCTTTTGATATGGATCGGTGCAACCGTTCACTTAACAGAACACAAAGTGTCTGTTTGATCCAGAAGACTTCCAGAATACTTGTAAATCAATAAAAAGCACAGATAAAAACATGATCCAACCAATATAAAAAGATTCACTAAAAGATCGTGATTATGTGTACGAGAAATACAACCAGATTAAGTAACGATGATTTGTGATTATTAAAACAGCAATCATAGGAAGAATTCAACAATCTTCCAGAGGGCTCAACAATCTCCCCCTTTTTGATAATCAAAAATCATAGTCATAAATAAAAATAATATATCATCAATAATAGTGACAAGGCATAATAAGAATAAAAAAACAATGAGATGTAAATCTCCCCCTGAATTTATGCCTTTGTATATTTATGTAAACATTGCTCCCCCTACCATAGTATGTTTCTCCCCCATAGATATAAATCTCCCCCTTTGGGATAATCAAAAAGGAGGTAAAACCTATAAAGAAGAGATTAAAAGAAGGCATCATAGAGAATAGAGAGAGAAAAAAATGTTTGTAAAGTACATCAGAGTACAAACAGAACATTGTTCACCCTATCATCAACAAGACACAACTATTTCTTGGGATGTAACAGGGCTTTGCCTTTGTCAAAAGGATCAATGGTTGGTAAGTTGGAAGGCTTGGAGGCAGGGTGAACTGGGTGAATTTGAAAAGGTGGTAAGATGACTCTGGAAGGTGGAGGAGAGGATGCCACAGATATTTTCTGTTGAGCAGTAGTAGCTGGTTGAGAAGATTGCCGAAGAACTGGCCGTAGTTGAGATAGAGCTTGAGCAATGAAGATCTGATTTGGAGAAACATCAGAGGCACTAAGAGGTTCAGCAGTAGGAAGCACAATGGCAGTGTCTTGTTCATTCAGATAAGGATTCAAAAGATTTATGAAATCCTGAATAACTTATGCACCATACTGCATAGCCTTCTAAAAATCATCCTTATTCTCCATGAACCGTTCCAAGGTAGGAGTAAAATCTTGCAACTGACGAACTTGAGTCTTTAAAGCTTGAGTGACTGGAGGTAGTTTCAGATTATCATCCAACACTTTGTAATTTGCGGTCATCTCATGCTTGGTATAAATCTTTGAAAAGTAATGATCAACCTTTTCCTTGATCTATTTCTGAGCTGTATTGGCATCTGCTGAATATAATTTTACCATCATATGAATGTGATCACTGAGCTCCTTCATCTTCCTCAATGAGTCCAAATCAAGAACTTGTCCAATGGCAGCCAATTCATCATGTACAATCTTCCTTAGAGCCTCTATCTCATGAGTAGTGATCTTGGTTACTTTGGCTGCACTAGCTTGAGCAACTATCTGAGTTATCTTAGCTTTCAATTTCCTCAGATCAAACTTCTTAAGATGTTCACTCAGATTCCTCAACACTTCCATCATACCAGAGATGGTTGATCTAAATTCGTTTAATAACGAAACTAAGTTAGATTGTAGATCCTTCAGAGTCTGATTTAGAGAGGCTATGTGCCTGCCAATAAACTCACCAGTATTGGCTAGGTCTGGTCTAATAACATTTGATACTCTTGTTGAAAAGGATTCCAAAGAATCTTCAGAAACTTGCAGAGAAGCTTGAGTAAGATCATTTGAAATTTCTTCTCTGACTGTATCTCTCATAATAGCAAGCAACTCAATTTTAAACTTATCAAAATCAGACTGAGAGACAGTAAAACTAGGTAGATGAACATCTACAGCATCAAAAACATGAGTAGACCTTTCCTCAACTGGTTGGCTTTCCTTCACAACCGCAGTAGATTCTGATTATTCCTCTTCTTCTTCAGAATACTCTAAACCCAAAACAGCAAAACCAGGGTAATCATCCCAGACATTAGCACACAAATTATATTTCTATTTATCATAACTTGCTTTTCCACTGATTTCTAGAGAATCTCTCTTGCCACTGGTATTTGTTTCTTGCATAGTTTGATGTGGTTCTATTGGAGGTACAACAAGACCATCCACTGGTCGGTTATCACCATCATCGTTATCATCATCATCTCCATTCCCATTTCCATTCTTCATATAATCTTCACTGTCAGATACTTCAGTGTCAATAGCTTCTTCATCACCAAGAACTGGTTCTGATTCAGGTAAGGCTAAAGGTGGACTGGCAGGTCCAAAGTCTATTTTTCTCTTAGGGCTCACAGTATCGGGATCACTCCTATCATCAGGAGGTGACATACTTCCTTCTTCTGTTTCAGCTTCTTCCATCCTTTTTTTACCAGACTCTTCAGTTTCCTTATTCCTTTCAACATCTACTTCTTTCTCATCATCAGAATAAATTGGCTCCTCATCTGATTTTAAACCAGGGTCTCTCAAACCCTTCGGCCTCTTTCCATGATCAGTGGGATTGTAGGATTCATACAACTTGTCCTCATTAGAAACCCAACATTTTTTCCATGGGTTCCAATTTATTTTCATCCTTTTACAAATTTCTTTGTTAACACAAAAAGCACTATCAGATTCAGCTATCTCATCAGCTTCATCAACACATTCCAGATTCTTTAACATAGTAGAGATCATTTTGGAATAGAACAGGGCAGTGGCTTTCTTAGAAGGTTTCACCATTCCAACTATGTGCACCATTATATATCTACACAAATTGATCTTCTCATGGGTCTTTAGTAAAAACAATAGAAAAACATCCTGGAATTTTACAGCAGCAAAATCTCCTTTCTTAGGGAAAATTTGGTGCTGAATAAACTTAAAGAGAAGTCTACATTCACCATCCAACTCTGAGGATGTGATTCTCCTTGACTCACTGTTTCCAGTCAAAAGATCTAAAGATAACTCATAAGAGAAGTATTCAGTGGTTGGAGGAATGTTTCCAGCATAATCATCATACCGACCCTCATGGGGTACATTTAAACATTCAGCCCATTGTTTAGATGAAAAAAATATTTTCTTTCCTTTCACTAAAGAAGACATTTTGGAAGCCTCTACACCATCTAAAGTAACTTTCATATTTATATAAAACTCATGCACTAGCTTTGGGTAGTATACATGAGTGTTATCTGAGAACCAGGCTTTCCATCCTTGCGATTCTAAAACTTGTAACAACAACGACTTACTTGTCAAAAGCCAGACAGAACTGACTTCCTTTTCTACAGCAACAATCCGAGTTTCTAGGTTCGAATTTACTGATCTTTGAGTGGTACTACTCGACTTGCCTCGGGCACGGTTTGAAGGTACAAGACTGTTTGATCCTTTTCTTGGTCTCTTTTGCTTAGCCATTTGAAGATTCCGGGGAATGCAGGAGTTTGAAGGTTCGAAGTAGAGGAGAAGAGAGGATATAAGGCTTGGCGGGAAATGAAAGGTCGACAGTTTGGGGAATATAAATAGCTGCGTATCATTTATTTCATCATTTAGGGTTCTCATAATAAAGATTAAAGTAATTAATTAATTACAACATAATAAAAAGTAATAGAAAGATAGATCGGTTTGACTGATCGGTTTCACAGATCAGTTTCACAGATCGGTTTCACAGATCGATCATACACAACTCTTGTTTAATAAAATTCATTCTTTCAGAGCATAAAGGCTTTGTAAAAATATCAGCTAATTGATGTTCAGAACTAATAAATTCTAGAGAAATATCACCTTTCTGATAATGATCTCTTAGAAAGTGATGTATGACATCAATGTTCTTAGTCCTAGAGTGAGACACAGGGTTCTTAGATATGTTGATCGCACTAGTGTTGTCACAGTTAATTGAAACATGTTTAAAATCAAATCCATAGTCCAATAAAGTGTGTTTCATCCACATAATCTGTGCACAACAACTACCAGCAGCTATATATTCTGCTTCAGCAGTAGACAATGCAACTGAGTTCTGTTTCTTACTACACCATGATACTAGGGACTTTCCAAGTAAATGACATGTTCCAGATGTGATCTTCCTATGTAACTTACATCCAGCAAAGTCAACATCTGAATAACTAGTTAGGTCAAATGATTGTCCTTTTGGATAAAACAAACCTAAATTCACAGTATACTTAAGAGATTTAAAAATCTTTTTAACAGCTAGTAAGTGTGATTCTTTAGGATTAGCTTGAAATCTAGCACTCATACACACACTAAACATAATATTTGGTCAACTAGCAGTAAGATAAAGTAAACTCCCAATCATACCTCTGTAATTGGTTTGATCAACTGGTTTCCCAGTTTCATCAATATCCAATTTACAGGTAGTACTCATAGGTATATCACTTTCCTTAATACTATCCAAACCAAAACGTTTTAATAAATCCTTAGTATATTTACTTTGATTTAGAATAATACCATCTTTAGTTTGAAAGATTTGAAATCCAAGAAAATACTTAAGCTCTCCCATTAAGCTCATTTCAAACTCATTTTGCATAACCTTTGAAAAATCAGTACATAAAGAATTTTTAGAAGATCCAAAAATAATATCATCAACATAGATTTGTACTATTAAAACATCTTTTGAAATCCTTTTTATAAAAAGAGTGGGATTAGCTATTCCTTTTGTAAATCCTTTTGAAATAAGAAAGTTTGAAATCCTTTCATACCAAGCTCTTGGAGCTTGTTTTAAACCATATAAAGCTTTAGAAAGTTTAAAAACATGATTTTGAAAATGAGGATTTGAGAAACCAGGTGCTTGTTCTACAAAAACATCTTTAACAATAAAACCATTTAAAAAAGCACTTTTCACATCCATTTGATATAACTTGAAATTAAGATGTGATGCATAGGCAAGTAAGATTCTAATAGCCTCTAATCTAGCTACATGTGCAAAGGTTTCCTCATAGTCAATTCCTTCTTCTTGATTGTAACCTTGTGCAACTAGCCTAGCTTTGTTTCTAATGATGTTTCCAGATTCATCAACTTTGTTTCTAAACACCCATTTTGTGCCTATGGTTGTAGTGTCTTTAGGTCTTTCTACTAATTTTCAGACTTCGTTTCTTTCAAATTTATTTAGTTCTTCTTGCATAGCCATTACCCAAAATTCATCATTGATAGCATCATTGATATTTTTAGGTTCCAACTGTGAAAGAAAAGCTTGATGTTCAACCTGATTTCTTAGAGAAGCTCTAGTTTGTGTTCCTCTATCTATATTACCTATAACAACATCTAAAGGATGGTTCTTTAGAATTCTAGTTGGTCTAGAAAAGGTAGGGATAGAGATTTCAGATTCATCTACAGGTTGAGGTTCAATAGATGCAGGTTCTGGAAAATTTTCAGAACTGGATGTTTTAAATATAGGTCCACTGTATTTATCATTAAGGTTCAAAACAGAGAGATTATCTTCAAGATTTTCAAGAGAGGTCTTAGGTTCATGTGGATCAGTTTCATCAAATTTTATGTGAATAGATTCTTCCACACATTTGGATCTCTTATTGAAAACTCTATAGGCTTTACTAGAAATAGAGTAACCTAGGAAAATTCCTTCATCACTCTTGGATGCAAATTTGTCAAGATTGTCTTTAGTATTACGAATAAAGACTTTGTAGCCAAAAACTCTGAAGTAGTTAACCATAGGTTTCCTATGGTTCCACAACTCATAAGGGGTCCTCTTAAGAACAGGTCTGATCAAGACTCTATTAATAACATAACAAGATGTATTTACAGCTTCAGCCCAAAAATAAACAGGTAGGTCATACTCATTAAGCATAGTCCTAGAAATTTCTTACAGGGTTCTATTCCTTATTTCTACTACACCATTCTGTTGGGGTGTCCTAGGGGCTGAGAAATTGTGACTATAGCCACTATGTGAGAAGTAAGATTCAAACTCATGATTTTCAAGCTCACGACCATGATCACTTCCTAGGGTTTAAATTTTAAGTCCACTAAGGTTCTCTATAGACTTGGAATATTTTACAAAGCAAGAACAAGATTCACTTTTGTGAGCTACAAAATATACCCAAGTATATATAGAAAAGTCATCTACAAGAACATAGACATAGTGCTTCCCATTTAAACTAGAAACTCTAAAAGGTCCAAATAAATCCATATGAACCAACTCGAGAGGTTGAGAAGTTGAAACGTCTTTCTTTGATTTAAAAGAAACTTTATGTTTCTCTCCCTTTTGACAGGGATTACAAACTTTGTCTGCTGGAAATTCATGTTTGGGTAGGTCTCTAACTAAGTTCTTCCAAGAAAGTTTTCTAAGTGAATGCACATTGTAGTGTCCTAATCTTCTGTGCTAAACCCAAGACTCTTTATGAAAAGAATTTAAACAAGTAATATTCTGATTAGCTAAAGAATTTAAATCAACAGTATAAATATTTTCATTTCTTAAAGCATAAAACACTAAAACATTTTTAGAATTAAAAACATTGCAAGAATCGTTTTCAAATTTAACATAAAAACCATCATCACATAACTGAGAAATAATTAACAAATTGTATTTAAGTCCATCAACAAATAAAACTTTAGAAATTAATACTGGGTCAGTGTTACCAATCTGGCCTAAGCTGATGATTTTTACTTTTTAGTTATCACCAAAAGTGACAAAGCCTCCATCAACTTTTACTAAACTCTTGAAGCATGAGAAGTCTCCTGACATATGTCTTGAACATCCACTGTCCAAATACCAAGTCTTTCTATAGGAGCTCTTGAAGTAGGTTCCCTACAAAACAGATTTAGATAGGAAATGATTTTGTTACCTAGATCTTCTTGGGTCCAGACAGGTTATCCAATAAAACTTTAGGTACCCATATTTGTCTAATGGGTCTCATAAGATTTCTAGAGTCAACAGATTTTTAAAGAGAAAACTTATTAGATCCATAACTATGAATATAACTAGTTGAAGCATATGAAGTTCTAGAACTAGCTACATTCTGTCCAGATTTAGGAATGAATCTAGTTTTGGTAATTTTCCTTTGTGCAGGTTGGTATCCTATACAAGTAGTGTATCTAGGTGCTATTTTCTTACCTAGCATCTGAGTAAGAGTATCTTTGCCATTGGTAAATTTCTCTATGTCTTTCTTGAGTTTCTCATTAGATAATTTCAGTTCAGTGTTTTCTTTAAGCAACTAAGCATTATTTTCCACTTCAATATCAAGATCAGATTTATGTTTAACAGTTAAAGCATACTGTTTCTTTACACCTTTGTATTTGTCTTTCAGCTCATTATAGGTTTCTTCTAACATATCACAATATTCAAATAGTTTAGATTTTGACATGTTATCAGAGTCAGTATCATCTTCATAATAATAAGAATTTAAAGTAGGAGTTTCAGCTGTTACCTCAAAAGTGTTTGTCATAAAAAACATGTTTTCCTTATTTCTGTGTTCAGTTTCAGAAACTTTAGATTCAGTGGAGCTATCCTCATAATCACTCAAAGTATCCTTCATGGATTTCTTAAACTTGTTTTCCTTGTATTCATACTTCTTCTTGTATTTCAACTTTGGACAGTTTGCTTTTATGTGTCCCTTTCTTTTGCACTCATAGTAGACAACTTCATCTGATTTGATAGATTTCTTCCAATCCTTTTTCCAATGTCCCTTGTTGTCATACTTACCTTTATAATTTGATTTTCTGAAAAACTTCTTCTTCCTATAAAACTTCTTAAACCTTCTGGAAATGTGATCCATCTCAGCATCACTATCAGAAGCACTTTCACTATCTTCACAGCTTGAACTTTCATTTATAGCCTGAAGCTTCTCCTTATCCTTTTTCTTTGAAGTTGAAGTCTTGAAAGCAACAGACTTCCTTCTAGGTTCATCATCTTCTTCTTATTTTTTAACCTTGAGTTCCTCTTCATACATCATCAACTTGCCAATTAGTTCCTTGACTGGCAGTTCACCAATATCACATGATTCTCTAATTGAGATAGAAGTTCCTCTCCATCTTTCAGGTAGACATCTCAGAATTCTCATAATTTGTTCCTTTGATGGTACATCCTTTCCCAAAGAAGTCATTGTGTTGAAAATTTCATTAAACCTGAGATACATTTCAGAAATGGGTTTATCAGGCTTCATCTTAAAATTATCATACTTAATAGTATAAGTATTCAATCTCATTTCCTTAACATTAGTTGTTCCTTCATGAGAAATTGCTAAGGTATCCCAAATTTCATAAGCAGTTTTACAGGCAGATATTCTATTAAATTCCTCATCTCCTAATGCACAGTACAAGGCATTTATAGCTTTGCAATTATTATTGTAGGCAGCCTTAGTAGCTTCATTCCAAGTAGATCTAACAGTAGTAGGAATTTTATATTCTGATTCTATAGCAGTCCAAATATCAAAACCCATGCTCTCTAAATGAATTTTCATCTTGATTTTCCACTGAGCATAGTTAGTTCCACTGAAAAATGGTGGTCTATTGGTAGAAAAACCTTCAAGTCTATTATCCATGATAGCTTACTTAAAGAAAAGATTTTAAAGAGATAAAAATTTAAAAATAACAGATATTAAAAGAACTTTAAAATACAACAAAAATCACAGTTAAAAAAGTAGAGTACTTTAGAAAATATTTTAAACCCTTTGATACCAAATGTTGGTCAGAGTGGATACTCAAGAGGGGGGGTGAATTGAGTTCCAATTAAAATTTCTATTTAAAAACATTGTCTTAAAAACCCCAAAATAAAATACTGAATTAAACTGTAGTGAATTTATATCAAAGTAAAGGTTTTGTTCGGTTCTCAAGGGATTGATTATTTCCCAGTTAATCAAAACAGAAGAGTTGATTAACTTTTGAAACTAACTTACTGATTTACAACTAATATAAACACTTGCGAGTTTAATTATCAAATTGACTTTAAAACAGTTTTGGTTTTAATGTAATTAGCAGCGGAATAAAAAAAATAACATTGAAAGAAATAGCACAACAGGTATAACCAAGAGGTTCAGTCTCAAGCCGAGACTTAGTCCTCTCAAAAATTTATATAAATTTGATCCACACCCTGGATCGGGGTTCACAATAGTTTACAACTGTCCAGGTCCAAGACCTCTACCACTGTTATTCATGGGAAACAAAATAACAACAACAAGCTGTCCAGGTCACAGACGACCTCTACCACTATTACAGTGGGAAATGAAAGATGTAAAGAGTTTTCTGAGGATTTACAGATCCTCTAGTTAAAGTACAGGAGACAGTGTGTATGTTAAATATAGCAGATAACACACACTGCTCGAAATGTAAAATAATGAATCACATAGCAGAGATGTAGAGTTTAGAAATGGATCTAGTGATTGCAGTGAAGCTTTGGACTCCTTGAGTTTGATCAAAAATGGTTTTGAGTCCTCTTCTGATTTTTGTCTAAAAAATAGAGTGTCGTCTGCTTGGCATCCAGGTTCAGAGATAGTGAAAAATGTAGTCGATGAAGTTCTTCAATGTCCTCGTGAATGTTCAGAACTCTTCTTGAGTAAGCTTGAGTGTGTATGAGCATCTGCGTTTTCTTATTCGTGCATGTATATCAATATGAGCTCTTATCTTGTCTTCAAAAACTATCTCATCCACCACTCTTTGCACTCATATGTGTCTCATCGTCTCTTTGCACCAACAGGGACTTCTTTTATTTATGGCACGATCTCCAGCAAAAGAAATGATTTCTTTTTACAGGTACAAGGTACGGTTCCCTGACATCCAAAAACCTTCATTAAATAAATTACAGAGCATTAAAATATACCTAATATGACCATTGGTTAGATTAAATAATGATAAAGAAATTCAAACAGCTATTTATGACTATCGGTGAGTCAAGTGATCGGTAGGTCATCAGCATCAGCATCGGTGGCTAGACATTGGTGTGTCCTGATCGGTGACTCAGATGATCAGCATCGGTGTATCATGATCTGTGACTCATTTGATCATCATCAGTGTGTCATGATCGGTGACACATTTGATCAGCATCAGTGAGACATCTTCGGTGAATCAGATGATCAGCATTGGTGTGTTATGATCGGTGACTCATTTGATCAACATCGGTGAGAGATCTTCAGTGACTCAGATGATCAGCATCGGTGTGTCATGATCGGTGACTCATTTGATCAGCATCAGTGTGTCATGATCGGTGAATCATTTGATCAGCATCGGTGAGACATCTTCGGTGACTCAGATGATCAGCATCGGTGTGACCGTTGTCTTTTGATATGGATCGGTGTGACCGTTGTCTTTTGATATGGATTTGTGCGACCCTTCACTTTTGATATGGATTGGTGCGACCATTGTCTTTTGATATGGATCGGTGCGACCGTTCACTATTGATATGGATCGGTTTGACCATTCACTTAACAGAACACAAAGTGTATGTTTGATTCAGAATACTTCCAGAATACTTGTAAATTAATAACAAGCACAGATAAAAACATGATCCAACCGATATAAACAAATTCACTAAAATATTGTGATTATGTATATGAGAAATCCAACAGGATTAAGTAACGATGGTTTGTGATTATTAAAACAGCAATCATAGGAATAATTCAACAATCTTCCAGAGGGCTCAACACATACTTTAGTAAAATGATTCATAAGTAATTTTTGATGTGTTGGAATCATCCTCACCTCAAACGGATACATGATTAGCCTGACATGACTCAAAATATCAGTTATCTATTTAAAAATGACATTTTAGTTCAAAAAGTGTCTGTCACTAAAAACTAATAAAACATGTTTAGATTGTCTTGATAATTTATTACAATAATTAATAAGTCATATGTGTTTTAGAAATTAGTCTCACATAAAACAGAAACATGATGTGACCGGTATGACTCAAAGTGTGTGTTCCCAGTTTAAAATGGCATTTTTGTAAAAAACAAAAGTGACACATTCAAATCTAAGAAAACACATTCATTTTGTTTTGATGCTTTAGTAAAATTATCCCTAAGGAATTTGTAACTTTTAAGAATCATCATCACCCAAATTCAATGCATAGTGTGACTGGTATGACTCCAAGTGCACATTTTTATTTAAAATTGACATTAATTTTAGTAAAAAAGACAACTAACATACTCAAAATTTAGAAAATGCGTTCAGATTGGTTTGATGCTTCAGGAATGTTATTCATAAGTAATATTGGATGTGTATAAATCATCCTCACATAAATCCAATACACAATGTTACTGACATGTCTGAAAGTGTCTGTTATCAATTTAAAATTGACATTTTAGTTCAAAAAGTGCCGCTCACCAAAAACTGAGAAAAAACAGTTGTATTATCTTGATAATTTAAGATTTTTTTTTCAAAATTTAGATTTTGATGTACATGAATTATTCTTACATCAAACCGACATATGAAGTGACCAATATGACTCAAAGTGCACATTTCCAATTTAAAATAACATTTTTGTAAAAAACAGAAGTGACATACTCAAAACTAAGAAAAGAAATTTAGATTATTTTGGTACTTTATAAAATGATCAATAAGTAATTTGGGATGTGTAATAATTATCTGTACCTGAATCAGACGCACAGTGTGACCGGTATGACACCAAGTGCATATTTCTATATAAACTTTACATTATTTTTTATAAAAAAGACAAAATGACATACTCAAAACTGAGAAAACGCATTTGGATTGTTTTTATACTTTAGGAAAATATCCATAAGTCATTTTTCGTGTTTAGGAATCATCCTCACTTCAATCCGATACAAGATTTTCCCGATATAACTCAAACTATCCGTTATCAGTTAAAAATTGACATTTTAGTTCAAAAAATGTCACATATTGAAAACTGAGAAAACATGCTTGGATTATATTGGTAATTTACGAATATGATTCATGAGTCATTTGCGATTTATAAAATTATTCTCATAAAAATCTAATACATGATGTGACTGTTACGACTCAAAGCGTTCATTTCTAGTTTAAAATGTCATTTTGGTAAAAAACAAAAGTGAAGTAATAAAAACAAAGAAAACACATTCATATTATTTTTATACGTTAGAAAAATGATCCCTAACTCATTTGGGATGTGTATTAATTATCTGCAATTCAATATGATGCACAGTGTGACCAATATGACTCCAAATAAGTCTTTTCAATATATAAGTGTTATTTTATTTTAGAAGCTGAATCACATCACCAAAATAGAGAAAATGGTACTAGATTGTTTTCTCATCATTCTATAAGATATTAGTTAATTAATTTCCTTATTATTTTTATCTTATACTTATTTAGTTAATTTTCACAAAGACAATGCTTGAAGATGTTCAATAAATGGTGTGGCGTGCATGAATCAACCACAACTCAATCAGATACATAGTGTTCATGGTATGAATCAATGTTTATTTTAAAATTAACACTTTTAATTTAATTAATTTCTTTATATTATTATTAAAATAATAATTGTTTTCTTATATAGGTGTTTTCATTTTCTCAAATAGGGGTGGTTTGTTCTTCGATACAAGTGTGTTATTTTTCTCTATAATATAATATATTTTCTATTGTATTTTTATTATAAATTTATTTCATTTAAATTTAGTATTTGTATCTGATTTTTCTAATTTATGGTGTTGCAGTGTGTTTTTATAGAACACTGCCCTATTTCTGGTGTTGCAGTGTGTTGTTAGATCACACTATAGTATGCCCCCTTATCAGCACTACAAAATGTGCTCATAAAGACATCTTTTATTAGTGATTCTAAAATCATTGATAAATAGGTATTTTGTCATCACTTCTAAAAGCATTGATAAAGGTTTCATTTATCAATGATTTTTTAGCACGGATAAAGGAAAAATTTATCAGTACTTTTCTAGTGATGATAAAATCCAATGGTTTTAATCATGCTCTAGTATCCAGTTCTTCTATATCCTTGATAAAGACCATTTTAGTGTTGTTAAAGGCCTATTTCATTGTACTGATTCCTACCTGTAAAACTATAAACTATATATAATAAAGGTCCATGATATATAACCTTGAGTTACCAAACATCTTTATCCATGCCTTATGACGTAAAACATAATGACACATGGTCTATGCTGAAAGACCCTAAACTAATTAGAGTGTTCTATTCCATGAAACTTATCACCCTTATATACAATCTAGATTTATATAAGGGTCCCTAATTTATTATTATATATCCATGGATACATGATTAGGAAAAATGACCCTTTATGTAAGATCCTGATCTGCATAGAAGTCTTTATTTCATTTGTAATTGAATGGTTATATCTATACTATCCAACCATGATGTCATAGTTCACCAAACCTATGTCAAAATTTCCCCCTTACCAGAGAAACATATTTATTTATTCCTATCATCATTGGATTCAAAGTGACACCTAGATTACATATCTAAAACCTAACCATGGAGTGTTACTTTTATCTAAATTCTCCCCACTGCATGATCTCCTGAGTCATGTTGGGGATATCCACATTATCCATACACTGAGGAAATATATAAAGAGACTTGGTCCCCAGTATAAGTACCACCACATAACATTCTCTGGTCCTAATACCATAATAGATTAAAAATTCCCTATATTTATAGAACTATGACTGGATTTATTCCTATCATTACATGATATACAGTGATATTCAGATTACTCATCTTGGGATTAGCAATAAATTTCATTCCAAATAAACTCTCTCTTCATGCTGATATCTAAAACATCATTAATCCATGTTGGGGTTTCTCTCCTTACTCAGCACTGAGATGAAGATAGTTTAATTTATGTTTGTGCTAGATATATGAAGATACCTCCATATGAAGGTCCTTATCATGTGACCTTAAACTATAGGAAATATGGTTTCTTATCACATGGACTTAAACTAACGAACATATATTCCATCTTGTAAAATATAAACTTATTATAGAAGACAAATCTATATGGTCTAATTTAATTATATGAGATCCAAATCCATGTTAGAGTCCATAGGTGTATGGATCGATATCTATAATCCCATATTTAGATAAAATGACCATATCTTAAAAATTATCTTTCATAATGATTGGACCCTCTCCATTCATGTTCAACCTTCCTTTATTTGGTTGACATGAGGAAAAAATAATTTTTCCTATCCTCCACATGATTTATATTTGTGAAGAGACCTTATAAGAACTATGTGTGCCTTGATTATTGTCATTATAGGATATGTAGTGATCATTGGACTCTTTATTTTAGGTCTGACTAAAAACCACATTGGATTTAATTTTAGTTCTCTAGCTATTATTCATTCATATAGGTTTTCTTATAATAGTCTGACAAAGAAATAATGCCACCCATTTTCCCTTACACATGAGTTAGATTTGTTAATAGGCCTTATAAAAACTATATGTGGTTTGTTTTATGTCATTTTACGATACCTAGTGATGTGAATAAAAGTTATAACAACCTTATGGTAAAGCACATGTTTCAGAAACAACCACAATGTTGATTTTTCCACTTTCTACTCTATTTAGAAGGAAAAATACAATTCTCTAGAATACATGTGAGTGGGATAAAAATAATATTCTTATACTAAAAATATTTTTATAAAGGCTCCACCACACCCTAAATTCTATACTATCTCTACCTAGGGGTAAAAAATACACCCCTTGATCAAAAAAACCATCAAATATTTTTTTCAAGTTTATCTTCTAGGGTAAATTTACCATTTTAACTCTAGAAAGGGATCATGACTCTAAAACTAAAAATTAATCCAATACATGATCAAGGAAAACCAAAATCTTTACATCCTCAACATATTTAAAACTTTTTATCTCTAAAAATGAAATTATAGGATCCATTTACCAATAAAACTCATAAAATTTCTTGTAGAAAATAACACACCCTCACACACAGTACCTTTGTCTTCAGGGGTCTAGCCCTAAGTGAGCTTGGTACACCACCGACCAAGAAGGGAACATCTTTCTCACTATTTATTCCATTATCTCAAACTCATATTGAAGAAATAACCTAATAAAAACCTGAATACAATCCATAGACATATTTTTCTGCCTCTCTACCTAATACCTTTCTCACATGATGGTCATTGTCCCACATGGTATGAAGAAAAACCATGTACTTTTGACACTCATCCCAAAATGGTTTGTTAAAAAGGTTACCCCTAGTGGAACCACCACACTATCCAACAATAAAGAGAATTATATATGGTTTTCACATATTATTACCCATCCAAACTATACTATATTAGTAGACACTTCACATGATTCCTAATTGATATCTAAGGATCCTTTGGTATGACCAATATTTAGGTTCCATTCCAGCTTCTCTTCCCTTTACCACTATCAAGGCACAAAACACAATATCTCTAGCTCATGGATCAAAATCAAAATGGGTCCTCCTCCTTGAATTCTATATGAAAATTCATAGTATTTATCCATACACATCCAAATACCCAATATTCTTCCCAATCACTATCAAAGATAGCCTGGGTGTGTTTCCATCACTCATTTAAGAAAGCTACTGAAGTGATCCTCCTGAATAACATCAACCCTGTTCAACCACTCAACATCACACCACTACCAGTTAGGTGACCCATTCCATAAAAATCTAAAGATATTGGTCCTTTACATTCAAACGACCATTCTTCATTGGATCCAAACCCTGGTATAACACCCACCAAGGTGACCAAAATCCAAAACCTACCACAAAAAATTCCTCCTAAACCATATCTAATAAGGGTCCATGTGATGGGTATACCCAAAAAGATCTACTAGATGTACCACATTGATGGCCGCACCCCACTAGGGTGGTCTCCAATCATGATTTCAATCTCTATATTCACTAAAAACACCCAGGAAAAACCACTATCCACCTAGGGATGTGGTTGATTTGCTATCCACCTTCAGAAAAACCGTACAAATCAATCACATGAGAATTTACTGGGCATACAAGACCACTAAGATTTCATCAGAACCATGGTACCTTATAACACAAGGGATGAATGTGGGGCCACCATTATCTATAAAAGGTTAGAAACATCTCTCTCCCACATAATAATCACTGATTCAAAGGTATCTTCTCATGCACCCACTCCATCATCCAAACACATAGTCCTTTATAAGAGGTTTAAACTTCTATACCACTATTAATCTTCTAATATTTCATCAAATTTAATAACCTCAACTTCCTGAAGACTAATGCTACCCCATGAATCTAGATACCATACCAAGAGAGTTTATTACACAATTAGATCTCTCATGAAAAAATAAGGGTAAAATTAATCTAACACCCTAAAAGATCCTCTATGAATAAAAAATAGAAGGGATTATTCTACATTCCCATAAATTTTATAGGGGTTCTCATAAACCCACTTAACTACCACTAAAAATTATATCTCCAAAATTAAATTTGATGCATACATAAGTCTCCCACTGAGGGACAACCGTGAGATGCTCTTCGGAAGCATCCACATACTCCTATCTATCCATAGGGAGTGAATTCACCTAAAATAATTTGGAAACCACATCACATTGAGAAAATTATATGACTCCATTATCTAATTAATTTATACATTTAAAACATGAATAAACTGTGATCCACCAAGTCCATCTCAGAATATGATGATATCACTTCACTAGAAGGGGTGAGTGAATGAAATTCACCATCAATGAAAACTTATCAAGAAAATTAGGGTCAGGAGAGGGTTTATACTAGAGCCTCATACTCCTTAACTTCTGATATAGAAATCATAACTCATTTTAGTGACAACAGGTATGAGGTTCCTTGAAAAGAGGAAATGAATTGTACTCTAAACTATATTTATTGAAACCTGACGTAACCATCTATCATCATCATATTCTTACATCACTGATCATCATCACTCCATACATTAAGGTAAATAACCAAGGGTGAAGATTAACAATTGATTATTAAATCATCATATATATCCATTCACTCTTACACCACCCACTTCCCAAACAAAACTGCTCCTTTTTAGGTCATTTCCTAAAATAGGAAAATCTATTACCTCAATTATATATTTAACATGGAGGTCCATCTAAGAATATTATCCAAATATCTTCAGAAAAAAACTTAATCCACTCTTACAACCAGGGTGTTTCTATATAGAGATCCCTCAACTATAAATTCTCACACATGGGACTATAAATTAGGTGAAATTGCATGAAAACTCATCCAAAACTCTGGATATCTTACCATAGAGTTTCTACTAAAACCACTGAGATAAAAGAATTTACTATGAAAACATTTATAGGGGAAACCTCATGAGGTTTTCAGTACTTGATACGTACTCATACATTTTCATGCTACCCTATGAAGGGTTCGACAATATCAGATATATCTCCATCCCAATCAAAGGATAAAAATAAAAATATCATGGAGTAGTACCATTATGAGTTTAAGAAAATAACCATCCATAAATGGATCAATATTAAATACTATAATCTTGATACAAGAATCAAGCAATGGTCTGTAAAACATAAAGCTAGATAGTAATTCATGTCTTAGATTCTATTAAAACCATTATTTCTTAAGGTTTATAATCACTTTCAAATTTTTTGAATTATCTTACATCATAACACAAGAAATATATCCATCATATGGTAATACCGTCCAACTCAATGCGAAATACCATCAACATTACATGATATACACTGAGTGAAAATGATAGAGAAAATGCCATAGATGTTGGGGTAATCGTGTTTCTCATTTGAGTCTCAGGAATAACTACTCATCACCTTCCAAAATATGGTAAGGGTCTCAATTACATGCATGAGATCATCATAAACATATATCTACAAACAAGATAGATATTAGTGGATATCACCCTTTATTTGATATGGTAAATGCACAAGTTTATAATATATCTAGACAAGAAAGACATGCAGAACATAAAAGATAATAACTAACCACTAAAAGATGATTGTACTGACATTACTATATCCCATAATGTTGTCTTAGATTTCTAGGCTGATTAAAACTTTACTAGAGTCCTAGAAAAAGGATATGTTCACAACCAAACCTATATTGGTCTCCAAAGTTTGATAAATGAATTGAAAACCTCTTGAATATTTTTACTTTTAATTACCAAATGAGTTATCAAATAAATGTTAACTTTAAACTATGCCCCTTAGATAAACCTACTTGACACCACTATAACATGACCCGACTCACCAGGGTCCTGCCCAGGATAATAGTAGGGTAATAGTACCACCCCAATTTTCCTTCTAATAGTCTAGGGTCTAGTAACTAGTATTGAGTAGGAATATCACACAACATGGGAGGCCTTGGCCTATATCAACTTGTAACAAATACATAACTCCAATGCATAACAAATACACCACCACCCTAATAATATGTATATATAATCAAATAAAAATATAAAACACCTGAATGGGAAATTAAGTAAAAATACATCATTAAAAAGGAAAATAGAAAGGAACTCTATAATGTACAAACCTATGAATCTGAAAGATAGAAGACATAGTAAATCTCCACCTAGTTGTGTGTACTTTCAGACTGATCTCAAGGCACAAAGGTCACTTCCCCCATCAAGGAACACTAAGATTAATAAGGAATTACTAAAAATCACCATGAATTAGCTCCAAAAAATATTTATTAATCAATATATACCAAAACCATCTTTACACCAGTATGTTATTTGAACTGACTCATCACATGTGGGCATAAGGCCCATTCAAGGGTGAGAATAAACATACCTTGTAGGATTCTAAGAAACCACCATAAATAAAACAAATAATATTATTAGATCCAAATCACTAGATGATGGAGTAACCAGGAGAAATATTAGGAAGTATAATCAAGATGTACTCGACCATTAGAAGTCTTAGGGACATATAGAAGTTATGGTCAGCTCAACTCCAATCCATGAAGGTATGAACCTCATGAGAAAATAGGGGTCATCCAAATATATAATTGTACATGAATCTATAATAAATAATCTAGATATACATCATATCATGAGGGAAACCTAGGGATTCCTAATGATTTACATGTTTAAAGGAATATGATCTACTCAGCCTTTCTATCCACCACACCACCACCATATTCTATATAGTGGAGATTTCTCATCGATGAATCGTTATCATAAGTCACTTCATTATACAATCCATCAATATGATACCATTGATTAAGTATTTAAAATACAAATTACAAGAAACCTACATAACCTCATAATAACTAATGTAGAGGATCCTTGACCAAGGAAGTTAGGAGGAATACCAACTCTAGTAGAGGATCTCAACCCTAGGAAGGTGAGGGGAATTAAAAATCTCATGATGTATACCAACCCCAATTGACCTCATAGATGAAGGTAATATTGACTTTGTAGATATATGATATTTTCCATGAGTATGTTGGGGGGGGGGTATACCAAATTTAATAGTAAACTAATTGATAGATATATGATCCTATCCTTGAGTAAATTGGAGAAATTACAACCTTACATATAGGATGATAATGCTACAATCATCATGCCTGAACCCCATCATAGGTCCTATAGATTCATAGGAAATAAACTAATCATATCACCTCACAAACCCTATTTATATTAAAGTAATGTTTATCATAATGTTTAATGAATAAAAATACTTATGAGTATAATATTCACATGCCCAAATCCAGGTTTCAAACAAAGAGATATGACAAGTTAATAGATATGGAATAAGTACATAGTGTGTGTTAGTGTGTTTAGGGGGTTTGATAATGAAAAATGACATTCTAAAAATCATTTAACCATGTCCAAGGTATAACCATACTATGGATGGTCTCTCCTTTTTTCAAAATTACCATTTTCATTCCCATTTATTTTTTGAAGATCCCAATATGCATGGGGACCAAAACAGTCACTGCCACACCCTGGTCTGAATATGGTGACAATTTTTATGGGACTATGGGGAGTCTCATTCCATGAAATGTTCCATGGTTCTTAGATAAATCACTACCCTAAAAGGGAGAGGTTTCCACATTCCATGTTGAATCCCTATGTTTTTTATTCAGTATAGGCTATGGGGAAGGGGTTCCATAACATGACCAATGAGCACGACACTATGGAGGGTTCTCATGAGACTCCACATTCAATCCAGTCTTCACACCACTACCACCACCATTATTAGATCCCCATAAAACACATTATTCAAGTTCTATGTGCCTTCAATGGTTGATTTCCATCTATAATTGACTAGAAATTGGGATTCACAACCACCCACTCAACATCCATACACATTATATGACATTGCCATTTTTTGGGAACTATACCAACTTGTTTTTGTCCATTATTTTTCACTACCACCCAATTATTATTCTAAACACATAAATAATTATCATTAAATCCATATAAAATGGTTTTGAAAGTCTAGAAACACAAATATTTTGAATTAAATGTGGTTGTTGTGAAAACATACCACCACTTGTTGTTATAGAATTCAAAGGATAGAGCATAAACCAAAGAACTCATAATTTTATAAAAAAATATCAAAGATCATAAAATTATGGTTCCATTTGAGTTTAAAAACTAAAAAAAATATTATTCCATGCCTGAAAATCATTTATAATAGAGAAAAAAATTAATTAAAATTTCTACCTTGGGGTGTATCATTCTTTGTTAAATATCTTGTTAGAATCAATTGTCATTGATGATCCAGGTTAAGAGTTATTCAATTCATCCAAAGTCTCTCTTCTATTGGATGAAATCCAAAATCCTAGGGCTCATGTGGAAAACCCTTGGATCTTATGATAAATATATTTAATTTGACATAATATTTGGGTTTAGAGTTTCAATAACCATTAATGTATTAATTAATTAATATTATAATTTCCTCTTTTAAAATATAACTAATTCTTCTATGGTAGAAAAACTTTGGGAACTATAATTTGGGTGAAAGTTATACCACCCCTAGGTTGAAAACCACATTCTGGATGGAACCACAATCTGAGTTTTACAATCTAATTATCTATTTAGAAGGAAAAAAATAATTCTTGAAAATGCACATGCATGAGATAAAAACAATATTTCTTATACTCAATATATTTTTATCATGGCCCCATTGTGACTAAAATTAGACACTCGATCAGACAGAGGGTATAAAATACACCTCAGAGTCTATAGAATCTTAAAATAATTTTTCATGGTTTTATACTAAGGTAAATTTATCATTTTACCCTTAGGAAGATCTTAGGGATCCAAAACTGAGAATTGAGCTATATCATGTTTGAAAAAACTCTGATCAGTACATGCAACATTACATAAGGTAAGGAACCATAAACAAACATCAACCATGTAATGTTAACCATCACCATTTTATAATCATTGAAAATATAAAACATCATGTGGAGATTATCACCATGTCATGGTCTATGATTTACTATATAGTTTCATACAATTATATGAAAAATGCATGAAAATACTCGACCAAAGGTTATGAAGTGTTTATACCATAAATATTACTTGAGTGTTTCATTATTTTTGAGTAAATTAAAAGAAGGTTCAAGCAAAATCCTTGATTTCTATATAAATAATCCAGTGTTCATGAAAATTACAAAAGTGGACCTTGTAGATTCTCCCAATCCAAAGCCCTCCTCTCCTTAATTTATCACAAGGGGAACATCATGGTGTAATGGTGAATCCCACACAAGAATTTCATTATTAAAGTCATCCTATTGATAAATAATTGATGTAAGATCTCTTTTGTTACTTAATTATAATATTCCTCATGATTTTTTTAATATATGATATCCAATAATCTTTAGATTAAGGTAGAAATATATGTTATTCATTTTTTATACATGGTTTTGATTTTATGGTGTGAATATTTTGGGTTTTTGGTTTCTTGATGTATTATACTTCTCATATAAGTGTTATTGAATCATTAGAAACAAATTATGTACTATATATTACCCTTAGATAGATGTTAAATTTAAAATAAAATTTCAAACTCTGGAAGACATACTTGTAGCATGTTCTATAGACTTTAAAGGAGGATAAAATCAAAATGTTTCTCTAATTGAGTTATTTTATAATAATATCCTTCATTAAATAATTTTAATGAATCCATATGAATCCATATATTAGAATAAGTGTATGAATATAGTATGTTTGGATAAAGTTGGAGAAAAAAAATTATAAGGCCTCAATTCCATACAGGTGCTCAGAATTTGATAAAAATTCGAAATTCAATATTTTAGATAGGTTAGTTTTTAAACCGGGAATCAAAATAAAATTTTTAGGGTTTTAAAACAAAAAAATAACTAATTTTTACTTTTAATGAAGTTATTTATAGGGTTATATAGTTTTGGGAGTGTCCTAGTGGTTTAGGACTTGGAGTTTGGGTTTTTGGAGTAGCAACCTGGGGTACAAGATTATTGCATGGTTAATTGTAACTATACACTCCATCCATGTAGCCCAAGTTACATAGGATCATGGTTTTTAAAACTATGATATAGGTCCCCAAATATCATTTGTAAGTCTATAATAAATTATAGACATGTCGCATGGTTGGAACATGGTCTCTGAAACCATGATCTATAACTGTGTGAAGTGGGTGGTATTGGATAGTGGAGTAAGTATGATTGGAACATAATTTTTTAATCTGTTTAACTAAACTATGAAAACTTTAGAAATGGTAGAATGACCATTTTTACCTTACCTTATCAAAAATTATTTAACCCCTTTTCTTACCCATTCGTCCAAAAACTCCCACATGCCTCCTTCCCCTCCCCTTTGCTCTCCTCCATGGTGGAACTCCTCTATCCAATGTTCGATCAACTTCCTTATATAGTGATAGAAACTTTTAGGTGATTCTAAGAGTATTCTTCCTTATTCTCTTGATCTATATTTCTTTAAAGTTATCTCACACCATTTATGTGGGTTTTCCCCTATTTAGGGTGGTTTTTTGGTTTCTCTATATATTCCATTTTAGCTCGAATCAAAGGCTAATATTGGGCATGTGGACTCCCCTAAGTAAAAGGTATATGTTACATTTAATTGAAGGAATATAATCAATTTTTTCTTAAGTATGTGTATGGTTAATTCAATCTAGATCCATCATTCTTTGAGCGAATTTAATTTGAAATGTTTTAGTCTAGGTTTCTATAGTTTAAATGCTTGTGTAAAATTCTTTGGACAATATTAAAGAGAAACTTAAATTGGAGGAGTATAAAACTAGAATGGAATGATTTATTTAAATTAATAATCATATTTTAGATGGTTTTAAGAAGAATAATAGTTTTAATAAATGGGTTTGAAATATAATTTCAAAACCATTGATAATTATAAATTGTTTACCTTTAAATTGGGATGGAACTAAAGGTGTGGTAAGTGAGTTATTGTAAGAGGGGATTGCGAAATGGCATGGTATTAAAGAAATGGATTCAGAACACCAATTTTTTTTAAATAGAATTGAAATAATTTAATGATATTTTATTTCAGGTAATTTAATGGTTTCCTTGGGAATTGATAAAATTTCTATGGTTGGGGAATTAAGTTTATAAAATAGATAGGTTTTCTAAAAATGATAAATAATGATTTTAAAATTGATAAAAGAAACTACTAATTGACTTGATGTGTATGGAAAGTGTTGGATTTAGGTCTAATAAGAATTAAATTGAATTCCCCATCAATTGATAAAAAGTATAAATTAATGTTTAATGCTTAGTAATGTCAGGATGAGCACCTAAATTCCATATGATACATGATGGGTGGGAATGTTGGGATGAGATCTTAGATTCCATATCAAACTTGATTAGTGAGAATTATACGATGAGTGCCTTGGATTCAATGTGGTACAATATTAGTAATAAAAATATAATCTTTTTTAATTCTATATGTTACCAGATGCTTGGTACTATTAGGATGAGTGATTGGATGTTTCATGACACATGAAATCTAGAGAATACCAGCATGGGTGTCAAATTTGAAGGGAATTCTAGGACGAGTGCTCAAATTCCATGTGATAAGTTATGATAATGGGGAATTATGAGATGATCCATTGGATTATAGTTGGTTACTTATGGAAGCATGATCATCATGATATTCTCAGAGACACCACGTCACTAGATGAAGTAGGTAGGATCGACCCTGAGCATCATTTTAGTGCTTGAGACATTGGGAGTTTTATTTATTTATTTTTCATCATCTGATTTACTTAATTATTACTCACATTCACTTTATTTTCATACATTTTATTTTAGGGATACCATTTTTTGTAGCCTAATGAGTTATACATACACTCTTATTGGGCCTCTATGGCACTTGGGTACCCAAGAAAACACTATTATTAATCACATGAACATGTTTCAGGGGAATGGTCAATGATTGTTAGTTCAACTATCTTGGTTGGAGTTATATGATATGACTGAGAATGATATAGGAAGATTTGGGGAGATGTGTTTTTCCTTATTTTTACATTTAATTCTTTTACTGCTTATGTATGATGCATCAATATGGGATTTGGTATTTATGGCGTGTTCATTTATTATTGCATCTATTGGTTATATTTATTTATCAACACTTTCCTTGATTATGATGTGTATATGGATTCTTTATCTATTTCTTTAATTCATAATACTATTTATACTCTAATAATGAGATAATAATCTTCATGTGTTAGTTTTATAAGTCCTCACAAATGGCTGGTGGCCTCTAGAATATGGGGAGGCACGCCTGAGGTCTTGTGGTGAACCAACCTAGGGTACTGGTCAAGTGGCTCCCAGATCGAGGTGTCACAAAATGGTATCCAAGATTTCTTTTCATTTTATATTACTATTTAGGAATGGTATATATAAGACTAGTAATGTTTCATATATTGATAATTATCTCATTTTTGGGTGCCTTTCGTCCCACTTATCTGGGGAAAACCAATTTTCCAAAGTTGGGAATTATTATTTTTTCTTTGTGTTTTTACTCTTGACTAATTTCCACCTCAAGGGGATTACTTGGATATGATTTTATTGATTTATGGGATTTTTAACTATTTTAATAATATGGAAATAGGGATTGTGTTCATTCATGCATCATGATAGTAACATTGTATTTAGTTTCCATAAATATACACCTTATGATTGATAGTTTTATGGGATTCAATCATATTAGTGTTTTTTCATTGTATATAGCTCATTTATTCTTGACATTTATATCATTGTATGGTTTTAAATTATTTTTAGGTGTTGATATTTAATATAACCACAACCATTTATATATTTTATATAGAAGTGTATGATGATATTATACTTTACCAACTCCTCAAGAAACTTCTACTTAATAAGAATGTATAAATGATATATAAAGAGATGGTTTTGGTTAAATAAAGTGTCATTAAGAAAATTATAAGGTATTTTCCTTTATAACATATGAATAGAATTTGTTCTAGCCAATCCATGTAGTGTTAAATATAATAAATATGAGGATATTTAAATATTTGATGATGAAATGTTTTAAAATTTGAATCCTTGAGATTTAAAAATAGAAAAGTTAAAATAAAGTAAAATAAGAAATGATGAACCCTTTAGGGATTTTAGTGTTTAGAATTACTTGTCTTATAGATTGATCCTATGTATGGGTGTTTTGGTCGGTGAGTGTGACCTAGTTTTGAGACCATAGAATATGGGTTGTGAGACCTTAATGGGTTTGGTATACTCGATAGTGGGGTGTTACTTATTGTTCCTTTATTTAGCTGATGACCTTGAGGTTTTAAAATGTTGACCTTCACTGACATTTATTTTGAACCTCAAGGGTTGTGACCCCTGAGGGCTCTTTAGGACCCTTGAGTGGGTGTTTTGGTTCTTAGTTCACTTGTAAGTGGTTGTGTTCCAATGGGTGTGGGAACTCATGTAAGATGTTGTCTTGGAAAGTTGACACAATGTGTTTTGGAATGTAAGAAATGAGTTGATGTCTCAATATGAAGGATTCATGCATGCCTAGTGCTACTGAGTTTTTGGTAAAATAATGGTTATGCCCTGGGATATCTTTTTATAGAATCACTATGAGTGCCTGCATTTTAGTTTTTATGATCATAATTGCTTTTTTATTTTATTATACGAATGATGGAAGAACACCTTTCCCCTAATACAAGCACTCAAGTAGGCCGAATGTGATGAAGCCCAAGCACGTCCCCAAGAACAAAACTGTTACATTCCTATGGTAGCATACCCAAATTAGAAAAAACCAAAAGGGGATCCTTGGGACGACCTCCTCTAGACAAAGCATCTGCCGCGAAGTTTACCTCTCTATGAATATACCAAACTAAACATCCTCTTGCAATATATGAGCCGTAGCTACGTATAAGGTACTTCACGCTCCATGGCAGCTCAACTTTCCCATGAAAGGCCCTAATCAACACCTTGGAGTTAGATTCCACCTCTGCTAACCCCACTGATAACCTTTTTCATAACAATAAACCCGCATGTAAGGCTCTTACTTCCGCACCCACCGAACTCCCCGGCCCATGAAAGCTATTGAAATCCAATAAAACTGAACCATTCTTCTCCCAGACCAGACCTCCTCCACAAATCTACCCACCCATAAAAGAGATGTCAACATTAAGTTTAAATTCGTTCAATGGCGGGTTCCATCGTACCCAACAACCCTAAGGTGTCGGCCGAGTAACTTGGTTGTTCGTGGTATTTCCGAAAAAAATATAGTGCTGACTCCCCTTCACTAGTGATACCAGTTCATGCAAAAAATACTTCATACGCACCTGGAGAATGAAGACCGTCAGGCACACCTCTGTTTTGGCCTTATTCTGAGCCTCCCACAGTGTCCAGAAGACTGCAATAACCATGATGCTTCTTCTTTTATTTTCCATTCCATACTGCTCCACTCCCATAAACCAGTTCACAAGAAACCCCTTCATAGACGAGCACTCTCCATCATATCTCCCCCACCTATCAATGCTTGACCATAGACAGGCATCCCATTCACTCATAATAAAAAGGTGTACCACCGTCTCCACCTATGGATTAGAGCAACAGTATCATCAGGATGATATCTATATTCCTTTCTTCTGTATGTTATCCTCTGTGGGAATTTCGTGGTGTCGAGCCCTCCAAAAGAGAAATCACATTTTCATGGGGACCTCCTTTCACTATAAACATGCCCCCATTCATCCCTCTACCCTCCCTGCTATATTAGGCCCTGATAATCAGACCCATTAAAATTCCCTGAGTTCGGCTTTGTGAAACTGCATATGTCCTCCTTCTCAGAAAACACAAATTCTTTGAAAAGTTCCATCTGGTACGGGCTCATAATAGCTTCCATCAACATTGGATAGTGGCTGGCCTCTCTAACCGACATTTTTGGTCTAAGACGCAATGGAAAAAAACAGCTTCCGCCCAGTCCAGTTTGCACTCCATAAATTAATCTCACCTCGACCCACAAGCCATTGAGAAGACTCATGAGGAATTTAAAGATGATATACCATTATATTCTCCAATATGGATAGATTTTTGTTGTCCCAATCCTCCCAATTTCTTCCAGATTTAAAATCAAGAATTCTGTACCACATTGATTTCCCAGCCATAATGTCCCATGCCAATCGTGCTTGCATGGTCTGCATGGAGACAACTACGTCCCTGAGACCGATCCATCCCTCATCCACTGGTTTGGAAACCCAGTGCCGTATAGCCCAATGAGCCCTAACCGATGAGTTGGAATCCCATAAAAACTTGTTCATCAAATTCTCCATAGAAGAAATTATATGTTTAGGTGGAGTGGTAATAGACATAACATGCATTGGAATAGAAGGAACCACACTATTAATCAATTCCAATCAGCCCCCAAAAAGAGATAAACCTATTTTTACAGTTCATAATCCTCCCAATAATCTTGTTAATGATGTCTTGAAAGAATAATTTCTTCACTCGACTAGTATAAATGGGTTCCCCAAGATAAACCATTGGAAACTATTTCTACTGCATTCCGAGAATGTCTTGGATGACCCTGCTCCTCCTTCTAAAAAATATTTTGGCTACAAAGATGTTTCTCTTTTGACCACTGAGCTCACCATATAACCTCATTAAGCACATGAAATTAACCATATACGATCTCCTTCCATTCAATAAAAATGAGGATATCATCCGCAAACATAATATGTGAGAAAGATCAATATGATCATTTGGCATGATAAGGAAACATCCCCCGATCCCTCAAGCTTCTTTGAAGATTCTGTGAGAGAGCTTCCTGGGAAATAATAAAAATAATAGGGGATAGAAGATCCCCTTGGCGCACCTCCCGCACATTCTTGAAAAATCCAAAACTCCTCTCCAATATAGAAATAGTGAGCCATGGTGAGGAGAAACAATGGTATCACAGATCACATACCCATTCCTAAAACCTAGGTTCCTCATTAACCTGATGATGAAGATCCATTCCAATTTATCATATGCCTTATTCATTTCCACCAGGATGATCACACTAGACCCGACCACTTTCTTATTTAATTCTATCAACATTTCTTGTGAGACTCCAATCGACCCTTGGATACCCTTACCTTTTAAAAATCCGTTCCGCTCCTGTGAGATGACCTTCGGGACCAATATGCTAAGTCTCTTAGCCAAAAAACTTGCTAAAATCTTGTATGATATGTTTCACAGACATATTGGCCTATAGTGATTAATGGAAGAAGGGTATTTAACCTTGGGTAATAGAACTACCATGGAGGAACACGAACTTCGGTCAATAACACCCCTAAAAGAAGTCATGTACAACTTCAATGACCACAACCCCCATGAATTCCCATGCTTCCACATAAAAAGAAGCCAAGAAACCATCCAGGCTGAGTGCGCTCTCCCGTGGCATGCTGCAAACAACCTCTCAAACCTCATCGTCGAATGGTACAAAACGCAAAGAATCATTATCCTCATTATCAACCCTTCTCGAAATATTACCCATAAAGACCTCCTGTTTAAGTTCTAAGTTCACCTCCCCTGAATACCCTAGACGATCACCAGTATGAAATGATTGAAAGTGTTCCAAATCCATCTTACCAGTGACCTCAACATTAGAGGAAAATGACCCATCCTCAATCATAAAATTGATCTTCATGTTTTTCCACTCCTTCATAAAATCGTGGAAAAAACCACTATTTATGTCACCTTCCTTCATCCACCTAACCCAAGAGCTTTGTTTGAAATCCCTCTCCACCTCTAACAAATGTTGCGATAGTAATGAGTGTTTGTTGAATAACAAAATGAAGGAGGAGTCGTCCCAGCTATGTTGAATCCTATCTTCCAACCTGTCAATTTTCTCTTGAAACACCTCCACATACCCTACCGCTGTTGTTTTATTCGTGAACCACTTGCTAATGTCATCCTTGATCCATTTGAGCCACCTGGATAAACCAACCTAGGATCTAGAATCCATCTTCTACTCCCAAGAGTTCTTCATTATCTGGATGAACCCATCTATAGAGTTCCAATTGATTGAATAGAGAAATTCCTTTCTATTCGAACTCCCTTGCTTCAGCTCCACCAATAGAGTTGCATGATCTGAAAGATCTCAGGACAAGTGAGTAACTGAGGTCCTTGAGAAGGCCTCAAGACCCTGAATGTTAGTATGTTATCTCTCTAGTCTACTCCAGATGTGATTACAACCTCTCCAATTGTTACACCTGGTAAATTTTCTCCCACTAAATCCCAAATCCAGAAGTCCTTTCCTGGAAATGAACTCATTTAAATCAAGCATACTATTATTGAAATCCGTTATACCACCTTACTTCTCTGAAACATCCATAATAGCTTTAAAATATCCTCCGAAAATCCATGGTAAACCATTTGCATTGAAATTTCCGAGACCCTCCCATAGATTTCTTCATTCCACGACATCGTTACTGGCATATATGAAGGAGAACATGACTTCGATACTGCTGAACCTGAGCATCACCATGATACACTGCTCTTCCACCTATACCATCTCCTCCTGAAGAGAATTCTTCAAAAAAACACATATATGTTTATTTACCAGGTGCCCATGCAGATTGAAACTGAACCCCATATTCCTAGAAAAACCCCTAATCTTGTGATGATCTTGCATCAGTTCTAGAATGGACACCAAATATGATCTATATCTCCTTGCCTCAGAAGCCAATAAAGCACTTTTTCCATGCACCCCCAAGCCACGTGTGTTCTATATGATCAGAACAGGCATTAATGAATGATACTTCCAGCCCTTAGGGCATTTCTACCTAGTAATATAATGAATAACTCCCTACCAAACTCATCCCTGGCCATCGAGCGTGTCACTGGTCTAGAAGAGCCCTCCGAAAAACACCCCTTCATTGGTGGAGCTCTATCTATGTAGTGGTGGTGGTGACACATTGAAAATTAACTCATTACTGCTTGGAAGAGATTCATGGGATTTTGGAGAGTCTCGATTAATGAGTCCATATGAATGAAAAGTGATCAAGAGTTAATTAGACACTTGTAAAAAGAGAGGCCCAAGTCCCTTCGATGGGTTCATGATTCCCATATAGTGATAGGTGACATCGTTGGTGAATCCTATTCTGGTATCACAAATTTTTGGGTTTGACCTAGAATGAGGTGTCAAGGGCTTTTAGTGCATTGAGCATGGATGAGAAGAGTGACACATGTTGTTTTAGTTGGAACTTAGTGAGTTACACTAATATGATGGTATAATTTAATACATATAGTTGGGAGTTCACCATCGATCATTATAAATGGGTCCTTATTACATAACATATGCCATTGAATGTCATAGGCTCTATTCTTGGAAGTTAGGAACAAGAAACAATTGGTGTTTTTCTGTCACTAAGTTAGGAGTGGGGTGAACATATCTGATATTTGAGTTTAATGATAAATTGAGTGAAATATGTGGTAGTTAATGTTTCTCGAGTAATCAAATTACAAAAAAACTCCTTGGTTGGGAGTGACGTGTTTGTCATGGGTGTGCAAACCTCACACTAGAAGGGTCGAAAGTGTGTAGAGAGAACCTTGAGTTGGTTGTGAAAGCATCAGGATGTAGGTAAATAACTAATGAGGTGCGTATTTGAATTCCATAGGGAATTCCAATAGGAATCAGATGTGATGGTGCATCGAGACCGATCATTGGTATCAATATCGAGATTGTTTTAGGAAATCCAAGGGTACTTGGATTAGAAATGTTCTTGTAAATTGCAGGAAATGATGATAACTTGGATGGATGAGGATATAATTGAGGAATCTCACTTGGAATCAAGTATGAAATCTAGTGACAATTTTTGGTTAGTTATAGGGATCCTTATGGCATGACAGAATTATGGCCAGGTGAGTTGGTAACACATTAGTAATAGGATTCAGTTGTTTTCGAGATGAGTTAGTTAAGGATAGTTTGTCTTGGGTTAATTTATGAAAATGTATGTAGTGAGATTTAAACAACAACTAGTATGTTGTTTTAGATATGAAAAGTTCATTTTGGTAATCTATTAGTCTTTTCAATGTAAGTCTAGTATGTCTTTGTTCTGGGTATGGAAGAAGGTTATGCATCCATAATTTGTAGGTTTTTAGTGATGTGGATGAGTATTGATGTTTCACCTGAGTCCTCATGTATTTTCGGATACAGTTAGTTGGGAACCACACAAGGCACATTATTGGAACACAAGAGTGGAGTTTCAAATGCATTTTCCAATGGAAGAGGCACCAAAGCATTGAAATTGGTGGTTGTAAGCTTAAGATTATGGTTCTCAACACCGTATATTTGTCTAGTGTTTGGAAGATAACAACATTTGTGTTTGAGGATAGATATGCCTGGGTAAACACAATATTAGTGTTTCAATTTAGATGATGGGCATTGGATCCGGTTCTAGAGGTATGAGAACCTTGAGTTGGAAAATGTTCCTTAGAGGTGTTCTATGAGTTTGGGTATGGAGAGGGTCCATTCATCCATGGGTTGGTAACCAATTTAGGTGGGTAGGTGTGGTTATTTAACCCTTAGGACCTTTTAGGAATGAGAAGAGTTATATTTGGACTTTTAAGGCCTTAGTTCTATACTGGTTCTTGAAATTTGAGAAAAGTTTTAATTTTCAAATTGGTGGTTGATCCAGTTTTTAAATGGGGCATAAAAAAATTGTGATGGTTGGAACCCCTCTAGATACCCAATTTGGATTTTTAATTATGTTCTTTATAGGATTCACGGGTTTTTGGAGTGTCCTAGGGGTTTGGGGCCTAGAGTTTGGGTTTCTAGAGTTGCATCCCAGGGCACACATTTGGAACAAAAATAGTGATAACCATGCATCCCAACCATGTGCCCTAAGTTTCATTAGTACATGGTTTTTTAAATTGTGTGACAGGTCCCTAGATACTATGAAGATGTTTGTAGTAAATTATAGACAAGTCACATGGTCTGTGAAAATGTGTGCCATAACCATGTGAGTTATATGATCTTGGATAGTGGGGGAAGCATGGTTGGAACATGATTTTCTGAATCTTATAACCAATCCATTCACCCTTAAAAAATGGATAATGACCATTTCCCTTCCCTTATTAAAAAATGTTTTCCCCTTCTATTTCTCTATTCAGCTGACAACTTCCACACACCTCTTCCCCCCTCTTCTCTTATATGGTGGAACTCCTCTATATGGTTTCTAAATAAAATTTCATCTGTCGAATTGGATAGTTATAGGTGAGTCTACGGGTCCAATTCCTATTTTATTAAACTTTATTGCTATTAAGAGTTATAATATCATTTATGTGGGTTA
The DNA here is from genome assembly GCA_963277665.1 of Viscum album. Taxonomy (NCBI): domain Eukaryota; kingdom Viridiplantae; phylum Streptophyta; class Magnoliopsida; order Santalales; family Viscaceae; genus Viscum; species Viscum album. Next base: position 1,527,170,657 of record OY728135.1, on the reverse strand, counting down.
TTCCCTATTTTTATAGTGTTTATATGGTTTCTACATATCTTGTATTTTAGGTCAAATTAAAGGCTTATACCTGGCATGTGGACTCTCATAATTTTAAGATAGGTGGACCCTTTAATTTAACCCACAATCTCACATTGTTTTTGAGTTCATATATAGTGTGGTCTAGACGGATCCACTGTGATTTATTTTAATATAATTTGAAATATTTTTGTTTGAGTTTCCATAGTTTTAATGACTCTTCAACATTTCTGGGACCATAGGAATTAGTGATTTCAAGAGGGGAAGTATAACCATAGAATGGATTTATTTCTTTAAATTACTAATAATTTTTTAGATTATTTTAATAGGAATCATAGTTTAAATCAATGGTAGTGAAATGTAATTTCACTAACATTGATAATAATAAATGGATTACCTTTAAATTGGGATGGACCAAATGGTGGGGTAAGTGAGTTATTGTAAGAGTGTCTTGTAAAGGGGAATGATATTAAATAATGATATTAAGAATTCCAAAAACATTGAAATAGAATTGAAATAATTAAATTATAGTTTATGTGGGAGTAATTGAGTAGTTTCCTTGCGAATTGATAAAATTTACATGGTTGGGTAATTGAGTTTATAAAATTTCTTGGTTTTGTAAAAATGATAAATCATGGTTTTGAAAGTAGAAATAGAACTTAAGAAGTGATTTTATGTTTATGTAAAGTGATGTATTTGGGCCTAGTAATAATTAAATAAAATTAATTAATAATTGATAATTTTTTTTAAATTTAATCTTAATTCTTAGGAATGCTGGGATGATCACAAAAATTTCATATGTTACCCAATGGGTGGGAATTCCAGGATGATAACCTAGATTTTTTGTGATGATTGATGTGCATGTATGACATGATGAGAGCCTTGGATTCCACAAAGTACATGATTATGAATTATAGTATGATCTATGTGGATTCTACATGTTACAAAATGATTGGGATTATTGGGATGAGTTCTTGGATGTCACATGACACATGATATCTAGATAAATCCAGCTTGGGCACCAAATTTTAGCTCAAGGATGAGTGCTTAGATTCCATGTGATAATGGGGAATTACAAGATGAGAGAATGGATTACTTGTGAATTCTTATGGAAGAAAAATAATTGTTATATTCTTAGAGACACCCCGTTATTGGATGAAGCAGATAGGACCAACCCTGGGTTTTACAGTGGAGTCTGGGACATCAGGTGTTTTTTTTCATTTTCTAATTTACTTCAATATAACTCGCATTTTATTTATTGTCATAATGGTTATTTTAGGGAAACCATTTTTGGTGGGATACTAAGTTATACTTACACCGTTATTGGGTCATCCTGGCACTTGGGTACCTAAGAAGGCACTGCTATTTGTCACCGTGATAGGTTTTAGGGAATGGATTGATGGTTTTTAGTTGGGTTGTCTAGGTCATAGTTGGATAATAGAACTAGTTTGAAATCGGGACCAGTAAGGTAGAGGTTTTTTTCCTCATTTTACCTATTTTTATTGTTTGTGTATGATCCACCCATGATGGATTTGGTAAGTATTGTATGTTTATTTATTATTGCATAAGTTGGTTGTATTTATTTATCATCACTTGATTATATTGTGATATTTATCTGAATTATTTGTCTATTTATTTTATTTCCACAAATAATTTGACTCTAATAATGAGGAAGTAGTCTCCCCATAGTACTTTCAATGACCCTCACTGATGGTTGAAAGCCTATGGTGTATGGGGTGGTGTGCCTGAGGTCTTGTGGAGAACTAGCTCAGGAACTGGTTGATTGGCTCCCAGGTCATGGAGTCACAAAGTGTTATAAGTGTATCTTTTTTTATCTTACAGTTTTTTATGGTTGTAAAGATACTAGGAATGTTTCAAAACTTGGTAATGATCACATACTTGGGTGCTTGCATCCCCATGTGTGATTGGAAAACCAAGTTTTCAGGGGTGGTAATTGTTGTTTTTTTGTTTTATTCTTTTACCATCGAATGATTTCCACACTGATGAAATCACTTGGATGTGATGTTATTTATTTATGGTATTTTTAATATCTTGAAATGATAAGGAAATAGCGGGTGTGTGTTTTCATGCATCATGCTGGGAACCTAGTATTGAGTTTTCATTCGTATACTACTTATGATTGATAGTTTGATGAGATTCACTCAACCCGGTGTTTATTTATTATTTATATCTTATTTATTCTAGTAATTTATATCTACCTGTGTTTTTAAATTATTTATAGGGTTTTACTTAAATTTTACACAACCATTTATATGTTTTAAAAATACATGTATGGTGGAATTCTACTTGACCAGCTCCTCAAGAAACATATAGTTAACAAGAACATATAAATGATATATATAGAGATGATTTTACTAAAATATAATTTCAGTAAGAAACTTATAAATTTATTTCCTCTATATCTTGTAAAATAAATTCTATCTATCCAAACTATGTAGTGAAATTTTAAAAATTATAGGATTTGAAAATGTTGGCTATTGAAAAGTTTTAAAATTTAAATAATTGAGTTTTAAAAATGGTAAATTTTAAATAAAGTAAAATAAGAAACGATTATACCTTTAGGGATCCTGGTGTTAAAAATCCCATATTTTATGGATTAAAAATATGTATTGGTGGTTTGATCTATGAGTGTTTCCTAGTTTTGAGATGGAATGATATGGGTTATGAGACCTTGATGGGTTTGGTGTACCAGATTGTGGGGTGTTACCTATTGTGTATTTAGTTAGGTGATGGTGTTGAGGTTTTCAGAAGTATCATTATACCAAGGTTTCTTGTGACCCTTGCGGGTTGTAAACCTTAAATTTTTTGTATGACCCTTAAGTGGATGTCTTGGTTTTTAGCGCCATTATAAGTGGTTGTGTGGGTATGAAACCTAGAGTAAGTAGTTCGCTCAGAATGCTGATGCTATGTGTTTTGGAATGTGAGGCACAATGTAACGCCCCGACCCCAACTACCCAGAGTCAGTGCATTACTTCGTAACATTGGCATGATCACAAAAGATCAAGTCTCGAAAGACCGATTAGTTTAGTATCCTTGGAAACACTAGATACATTCATAAGTCATACATTACATCATAAAGTAAAACAAAACTACAACATCTTCTCTTCATATCCCCTTATATTATCCCTAAAGATCATTCATAATATACTTCTTCACATCCTGAAAAAATTAAAACATTGAAAGGGGTGAGATCAGATGCTCAGTAAGGATAACAATATAGCGGAAGCTTTCATAAAAAAACATTAACATTTAAGGCAATGTATAACTAAAACAAAAGCCTTTTAAACTTGAACTATAGAATAATATGGCAAAAGTAAAATGAAATAATGCCATTTACTTACTCACATGGATATTCTACTAGTCGAATAATCACATGAAATATCAATAACCACTTTCATAATGATGGAATGCATAATTCCAGACTATCATAACCACGTAACCAAGGCCTCGTGCCAAGACTAATAATAATATTTTGTCAAAGCCTCGTGCCAAGACACTAGTTTGTGTAATGAGACCTACTGATGCATCGAGGAGCTATAACAGGCTCTACCCGTCACTTATTAATTCCAATGCATTCTTCATATGAACAGGTTTAAACATATCATAAACCATAACATAATCACATAAAATATGCATAAAGGAAACATAAAATTTCCACATTTCAATCACAAGATATCAATACAACACATTGATATAATAAAAACACTTTCAAAACCATTTTCATTACCAAAATAAAAGAAAATTAAAACTTGATATTTAGTTTTCAATTTTAAAAAATGGTAAGGCTTGTAGAGGAAGCCGAAACCCAAATAATGGCCTTGGCGGCAGATAATTCGTTGTTACCTCATACATACAACAAGAAAAACAGTCCTTTTTTTCGTTTAGTAAAACACTTCGTATAAAAAGATTTCTTTTTGAATAAATGTAAAAGTCAAAGGGGTTTATACACCGTATAAAAGAAATTTTTGTATAAAACAAAATATGCCTCAATGAAAGGAGATTGAGACGAAGTCCTTACAAAGATCATTTTTAAAATAAAATAGATCTATTATGTGTATTCACTATATGTACACATAAATAAAGTACAAATACAATATAGGACATAATAATATCATGACATAATTTGAAAGTAGGAGATTAACCCAGAGATTGGAAATTGGGTTAAGAAGTTCCCTTACCTTGCGTCCAGTCTTGACTCGATCGTTCTTTAACCTCCTGAATAATAAATTAGAGTTAATTAATAATTTCTTAAGAACCTTTTTAAGTTTTTATTCCTTTTATATCACTTATTACCATGTTATGAACATTATGTATTTATTTAAGTTAATTACGGTCGTTTTGTAGATCTTTGGTACTTGAGTCAAAAATAAACTTCTTATAATTACAAGTTGTTCATGTGGTGAAATATCCATTATATCCAGAATTATATTCATGATATAGATATCATATATCTCATATATATCCAGTATATACATGCATTTATAATATTCCATAACGTTTAGATGTAAGAAATGAAATGCACCGTTCATGGAGACGGTAAGCCGTACGTACGCATGGACGCTACTTTCATTTCTATTTTGTATTTAATGAATTCATAATGATATAAAGGTATATTATAATTCCAGTATAATATCATATATAATATCATTTACTCCATCCTTTATACATTCCACATATGGCATTAACGATTCAAATCACTTTGAGGGGGCGGTAGTCCGCACTTCCTAAAATGAAAGTATCGCGTTTACCCATAATGGAAACAATAAAGGTATGAAATAAATGAAAAATAAAGAACCTTAAGTAAAACATAAAAATATTATATATCATATATATAAATATAGTGACATCTTAATGGCCACCTTTGAAGGTGTTATATGAGTGTTGAACAATCATCGTTTCGTGAGGCAGATATTCGCCATCCACAGAAACAGTATGTTCTTTAACCATTAGATGTAGGTGTGTGTAAGTGTAGCTCGAATACTTATTATAACAACATCCTAGTATATTTAAGATACTGGTTTTGTTACAAAAGAAATGAATAAAAAGAGTTTAGGGGGTTGGATAAGCAAAATAAAACAAAATAACATAAGCGAAGACATTACCTTAAAATCAGGCAACTCTTTTGATTTGAGCCAAAGGCTTCCTTGGGAATAATTCTGCCCAAAGTGAGGCTTCTAGGAGTAAGGGAGTGAAGTTGGGAGAGTATTTGGGCAAAGGTTGGCCGAGCCAAAAGGCTTTGAAGGTGTGAGTAAGGTGGTAGTGGTGGGGGCCTTTTATAAGAGGAGAGAAGGGGCACTCTTGGAAAGATTGAATTGTTACATTATTATGAAATGATTTTTCGGATTCTAAAGGTCTCAAACTTATATATTTCGAGGATAAGGTGATAAGGGTTTTAAATACACCCATCCAATAGGTTTTTTTACATGTTTAATACTTAGATTTTACATTATCATTTCATTTTATTTAAATCTTTTATTAATGAGGTAATCGCTGCATCATCATGATGTCATAAATAATTTAATTTATTTAATGTCTAAAAATTATAAAAAAATATCATGATGTAGGAAATAGTTTTATCTTTCTAATGAATATTTATAGTCCAACATATGACTTGTATAACCCCATTTAAAAATTGTTTTAGTAAAACAACTCTTGTTTGTGACCTTTTTATTTTAACATTAAATAAAAAGTTATTTATGTCCTTTTCCAACCAAAGTGGCTCCATGGGGTCCCTAAGTTGACCAATGGATTTTATTGGTCGTCCATGACACATAAAATAGGGGTAGTACAAGTGTATAGGTATTTTCATATTTTTATAATATCATTTTTACCTTAAATTTCACTAATTACCTTTAATCGCGATAAATTAAACTTAAAAGTTACTATTCACCAAAAAATTATTTTAATCCCATTGAACCACATTTTACTTCCTAATGACAACACTTTATGTCAGATTTTTTAAAATCAAATCACAGAAGTGGTAATATTTCATTTAAATGAAAAAATCAGTTATTTAACTACCACTTAGTGGTTTCACTATTCATAAAAAATTGAAGTTTTTCAGAACAGTGCCAAAATTTTACCCTAAGCTATAATTGATATTATGAATTCAAAAATGATGTCTATTTTGAAAAATTCCAAACATATAAGTTGCATTAATTAATTTTCTAATTAATTCCCGCTGTCACAACAAATAGCGTGTTTTAAGAAAGAATATCAATCAAAAGACTGACAATTGTTTTTGTCCAATTTCAAAGTGAAATTAATTCTAATGAACACCATTGGATAAAATGGTAAAAATATATTCTAATTTTACTTTTAAAATACTCAATAGTATAATTTATCACTATAAATTATTTTGATTAAAAAAGTTGTTTTAAGTATTTTTCACTATTCATAAAAAATGGAAGTTCTCAGAAAATTACAAAAAATTCAACTTAGGATAATATCGATATTACGAATACAAAAATTAAGTCCATTTAGAAATATAAAATTTCTATAATTTTAAAAATCTGGTATTACTATTCATAACGGCTACTTTGATTAGTCGCGGTGTGTTAGAACTCAAACTTGCGTACAATGCAAGCTATTGCATTATTCAAAGAGAGACGTATCGTGAAAGCTCAGGGTGTTACATTCTCCCCTCCTTCAATAAATTGTGTCCTCACAATTTGAAATTTTTATTTGAAAATAAACGGTTGAAAATATAAAATACCTTTGTGGAAAACCCACATCAGAAATAAGGCTAATAAAAATATAACTTTAAAAGAAAGAAAGATAAGTACAAAGGTCACCCGAGATAGCCCATACTAGGATTCTATGAAAATATGAATATGGAAGAAAAACAAACCATCAAGGTTTGATGGGGAGTTGTAGAAAACTGGATTAGGAGAAAGTTAACCATAAGAAAATCACAAACTTGTGATTGGTTAAACGGTCATTGAATCCCCAGTTGGAAAAGTTAACCGACAATGTTTTTGTTTTAAGTTACCTTTTATAAAGTTGAGGAATTTTTTTAGGAGATTTACTCAGAACATAAGGGAATATACATACTGGTCATGTAGACTTTAATTCTTTAATAAAATTTTACCACAAACCCATCTTTCACTCTAAAAGGTAATAGAACTCAAAAATATTCTATTTATCATAATTGTATAAGGTTCCAAATATTAACACATACCATTTAGATTAGGAAAACTTTTTGTAATAACCAGGTAATTCCTGTAGGCTAGTGGTAGGCAATAAAGGCCTGTCGTACTATGGTTGTGGGTTCGATTCCTGTAGCTTTGTTCGACGCAACGGGTTATGCCCCACCCTGAAGGTTGTCTTTTTCCTAAAACTATAGTATTATAATATTCCAAAAATAATCTTCAGAAATGTTTTAACCTTAAACAATACTGTCCATGGTTCAACTTAATCCATTCCAACCATAATAGTTATCCAAAATACCTCTATCCAGACTTTCTCTAAAAGGTCTCTAAATTCCAAAATCAATTGTAACATCAGATTCCCCAAACAAATTAAAGTTTCTCTTCTTGTCACATACTAAAAATATGATTACCTTCATCATATTAAAACCTTACTGAAACAACAAGTACTGTAGTACAATCCTTATATATATCACATTATTCTTATAACCAAAATATAATCCTTGAGTCCAAAAGCACCAATACATAAATTATTCCACTTCAACTGTAGTAATATCATAAGATTGGCCTTCATCCCTTGGCCTTTTCTGAGGTAAGTTTCCCTGAGGCTTAGGAAATTCATTTTCATAATTCCCCATTTCCCTACAATTGTAGCATTCAACATTGATAGCCTCTTTCTTTCCCTTGCAATCACGAGCCTGGTGACCTTTTTCTCCACATTTAAAACAAACTCCCATTCCTTTTAGGCATGTACCGGAGTGATTCTTCCCACAATTATCGCATAATGGAAAATATTTCTTTTCCGTTTTCCCTTTATCTGTCTCTTGTTCCACCATTCTCTTCTTCTCTTGCTTTACTTTATTGTCATATGATTTAGAGAATTCCTTTTCTGTCTTGATAGCACACGAGACAAGATCTTCGTACGATGAGAAGGATTGTGATACTAAAGCTCGATGGAGAAACGGTTTTAACCCATCTAAGAAACGATCAATCTTACTTCTTGGGTTACGTATATAATCTGCAGCATGTCTTGATAACCTTGTAAAGTTGGCCTCATACTTTGTGACATTCTCATCCTCCTTTTGCCTCAAACTCAGAAATTGGCTTTCCATATCTGCTCTATGGTCATGAGGAAAGTATTTTTCTAAGAAAATCTCTTTGAACTCCATCCATTTCATATTCAATACATCATCATCTTCCTTTGTGTTTTGAATCAATGACCACCATTGATCGACATCTCTAGTGAGGCAGTATACTTCCATGACAACCTTCTCCCTTTTGCTACTCCCCAAGGCATGGAATATTTTCTCTAAAGAGTTTATCCATTGCTCAGCTACTAATGGATTTGTACCCCCATTAAATGTTGGAGGTTTTTGCCTCATGAATCGGTCTAACATTGATCCTCCATGTTGCGGATCAGGGTTCTCCATACGAGTAAGGTTATTATTCATAACCTGAGTAAGTTGTCCCAGTATGGTAATAAGTTGATCAGCACCAGTTTTATCTCCAGATCCACAATAATTATCTTGAGCAGGAGGGAAATCCTTACACGGAGTGTGTGCATTGATACGGTTTCCATTCCCTCCACTAGGCGCCATTTCTAAACAATGGCATAAACTAGATTAGTTTATGAATCAAAATACATAATTCCATACATATAAAATAATTAACATAAATTGAACTATTTATGGATATAATCCATAATCATAAAAATGTTTTCATTGAGGAAGTATATACTCATAACTCTTCATAGTGGTTTGTAAAGAAAATGAGAATTATCCTAAGCATATCCCCCGAGAGTGTCATAACCAAGAGTGCAGCAAGGCCCGTTGTCGTGCACCAGTTCCCGTTCGAGTCCAGCTCAAAGCGGTGTTTTCGAGTTTTACCCCTAGGTACATCTGTGCCAGAGCCGCCTCTACCTACTCGTATCCAGATAGGGATGTATTTCTCGGAAAACTCACAAAATCTCTATAATACCAAAATTATAGGAAGTTCTTCTATACTAATCCTCAAAGTCTATCTTCGGGCTATGTGATCTAATCAGAGTTTATCTAAATCTAGCTTCCAAGGTTAGTACTAAACTACCTCTGATACCAACTGTAACACCCCGACCCCAGCTACCCAGAGTCGGTGCATTACTTCGTAACATTGGCATGATCACAAAAGATCAAGTCTCGAAAGACCAATTAGTTTAGTATCCTTGGAAACACTAGATACATTCATAAGTCTTACATTACATCGTAAAGTAAAACAAAACTACAACATCTTCTCTTCATATCCCGTTATATTATCCCTGAAGATCATTCATAATATACTTCTTCACATCCTGAAAAAATTAAAACATTGAAAGGGGTGAGCTCAGATGCTCAGTAAGGATAACAATATAGCGGAAGGTTTCATAAAAAAACATTAACATTTAAGGAAATGTATAACTAAAACAAAAGCCTTTTAAACATGAACATTGGCATAATATGGAAAAAGTAAAATGAAAGAATGCCATTTACTTACTCACATGGATATTCTACTGGTCGAATAATCACATGAAATATCAATAACCACTTTCATAATGATGGAATTCATAATGCCAGACTATCATAACAATGTAGCCAAGGCCTTGTGCCAAGACTACAAATAATATTTTGTCAAGGACTCATGCCAAGACACTAGTTTGTCTCATGAGACCTACCGATGCATCGAGGAGCTATAGCGGGCTCCACCCGTCACTTATTAAGTCCAATGCATTCCTCATATGAACAGGTTTAAACATATCATAAACCATAACATAATCACATAAAATATGCATAAAGGAGATATAAAATTTCCATATTTCAATCACAAGATATCAATACAACACATTGATATAATAAAAACACTTTCAAAACCATTTTCAATACCAAAATAAAAGAAAATTAAAACTTGATATTTATTTTTCATTTTTAAAAAATGGTAAGGCCTGTAGAGGAAGCTGAAACCCAAATAATGGCCTTGGCGGCGGAGAAGTCGTTGTCGCCGCATACGTACGACAAGAAAAACAGTCCTCTTTGTCATTTATTAAAACACTTAATATAAAAAGATTCCTTTTGAATAAACGTAAAATTCAAAAGGGTTTATACACCGTATAAAAGAAATTTGTGTATAAAACAAAATATGCCTCAATGAAAGGAGATTGAGACGAAGTCCTTACAAAGATCATTTTTAAAATAAAATAGATCTATTATGTTTATTCACTATATGTACACATAAATAAAGTACAAATACAATATAGGACATAATAATATCATGACATAATTTGAAAGTAGGAGATTAACCTAGAGATTGGAAATTGGGTTAAAAAGTTCCCTTACCTTGCGTCCTGTCTTGACTCGACCGTTCTTTAACCTCCTGAATAATAAACTAGAGTTAATTTATAATTTCTTAATAACCTTTTTCAAGTTTTTGATTCCTTTTATATCACTTATTACTATGTTATGAACATTATGTATTTATTTAATTTAATAATGGTCGTTTTGTAGATCTTTGGTACTTGAGTCAAAAATAAACTTCTTATAATTACAAGTTGTTCATGTGGTGAAATATACATTATATCCAGAATTATATTCATGATATAGATATCATATATCTCATATATATCTAGTTTATACATGCATTTATAATATTCCATAACGTTTAGAGGTAAGAAATGAAATGCACCGTTCATGGAGACGGTAAACCGTACGTACGCATGAACGCTACTTTCATTTATATTTCATATTTAATGAAATAATAATGTTATAAAGGTATATTATAAATGCAGTATAATAAAATATGTAATATCATTTACTCCATCCTTTATACATCCCACATATGGCATTAACGATTCAAATCACTTTGAGGGGGCGGTAGTCCGCACTTCCTAAAATGAAAATATCGCGTTTACCCATAATGGAAACAATAAAGGTATGCCATAAATGAAAAATACAGAACCTTAAGTAAAACATAAAAATATTATATATCATATATATATAAATATAGTGACATCTTAATGGCCACCTTTTAAGGTGTTATATGAGTGTTGAACAATCATCGTTTCGTGAGGCAGAAATTCACCATCCACAGAAACAGTATGTTCTTTAACCATTAGATGCAGGTGTGTGTAAGTGTAGCTCGAATAATTATTATAAAAACATCCTAGTATATTGAGGATACTGGTGTTGTTACAAAAGAAATTAATAAAAAGAGTTTAGGGGGTTGGATAAGAAAAATAAAACAAAATAACATAAGCGAAGACATTACCTTAAAATCGGGTAACTCTTTTGATTTGATCCAGAGGCTTCCTTGGGTAGAATTATGCCCAAAGTGAGGCTTCTAGGAGTAAGGGAGGGAAGTTGGGAGAGTATTTGGGTAGAGGTTGGCCGAGCCAAAAGGCTTTTAAGGTGTGAGTAAGGTGGTAGTGGTGGGGGCCTTTTATAAGAGGAGAGAAGGGGCACTCTTGGAAAGATTGAAATGTTACATTATTATGAAATGATTTATCAGATTCCAAAGGTCCCACACTTATATATTTCGAGGATAAGGTGATAAGGGTTCGAAATACACCCATCCAATAGGATTTGGACATGTGTAATACTTAGAGTTTATATTATCATTTCATTTTATTTAAATCCTTTATTAATGAGGTAATCACTCCATCATCATGATGTCATAAATAATTTAATTTATTTAATGTCTAAAAATTATAAAAAAACTATCATGATGTAGGAAATCTTTTTAGCTTTCTAATGAATACTTATAGTAAAAAATATTACTTGTATAACCCCATTTAAAAATTGTTTTAGTGAAACAACTCTTATTTGTGAACTTTTTATTTTAACATTAAATAAAAAGTTATTTATGTCCTTTTCCTACCAAAGTGGCTCCCTGGGGTCCCCAAGTTGACCCATGGATTGTCTTGGTCGGCCAGGACACATCCAATATTTGTAGGACAAGTGTAAAGGTATATTCATATTTTTATAATATCATTTTTATCTTAAATTTCACTAATTACCTTTAATCGCGATTAATTAAACTTAAAAGTTACTATTCACCAAAAAATTATTTTAATCCCATTGAACCACATTTTACTTCCTAATGACAACCATGTATGTTGGATTTTTGAAAATCAAATCACAGAAGTGGTAATATTTCATTTAAATGAAAAAATCAGTTATTTAACTACCACTTAGTGGTTCCACTATTCATAAAAAATTGAAGTTTTTCAGAATAGTGCCAAAATTTTACCCTAAGCTATAATTGATATTCTGAATTAAAAAATGATGTCTATTTTGAAGAATTCCAAACATATAAGTTGCATTAATTAATTTTCTAATTAATTCCTGCTGTCACAACAAATAGCGTGTTTTAAGAAAGAATATCAATCAAAAGATTGACAATTGTTTATGTCCAATTTCAAAGTGAAATTAATTCTAATGAACACCATTGGATAAAATGGTAAAAATATAGTCTAATTATAATTTTAAAATACTCAATATTATAATTTATCAGAATAAATTATTTTGATTAAAAAAGTTGTTTTAAGTATTTTTCACTATTTATAAAAAACGGAAGTTCTCAGAAAATTTCAAAAAATTCAACTGAGGATAATATCGATATTACGAATACAAAAATGAAGTCCATTTTGAAATATAAAATTTCTATAATTTTAAAAAGTGGGTATTACTATTAATAACAGCTACATTGATTAGTCGCGGTGTGTTAGAACTCGAACTTGCGTACAATGCAAGCTATTGCATTATTGAATGAGAGGCATATCGTGAATGCTCAGGGTGTTACACACAAGTAGATGTATCAAAGTGTGAGACCAATGCATGCCTGGTGATATTGAGTTTCTGGTAAAGGAATGGTTATTTCTTGAATATGTTTTTTAGAGAAGGAGCTTGGGTGCTTTTATTTTGGTTTTGATGCATGTTTTGAAGGTCAGGATCATTTGGATGCTTGACCCTTCTGTCTAGCAGTTGTTTCAATGCGATAATCAGTGTTGAACTTGGGTGGATGGTTCTAGGTTTAGTTTAGTGCAGGTAAATTATTATGTTCTTGAAATTATTCTCGAGGTGAAATGTGGTCGTGATATTAGACCCGACTCATGGAAAATGTTAGGCTTGTTTGATGAGAGAATCAAGGATGCATCGAGTCTCATGTGACTAAAATACTAGAAATCATGGTCAAATGATTGATCAGTCTCATGGGCCTAGAATTAGTAATTAATGACTCTTGGGATAATGATTCAGGTTTGGTAAATGTTCACATTAGAGCATGTGAACCTGAAGTTTGAGGAGACCATGGTGGAAGGTGCGTGATGGAGATGTACGATGCCATTTGGGTTATGAAATTAGGTGTATTGGGAGTAAAAAATCATTTCTTGTTAGTAAGGATGATGTCATGTGTGCTGGATATGCGCAAGTTCGTTAATCCTTGGATGGTAGGAAAACCCTCAGTGTTCCAATTAGTAAGTTTTTAGTTCTATGTTGATGTTGAACTGTGGGGTGGTGGTAGTTATTCCATGAATCTTAACTTACAACTGCTTGGTAGAGAGTCATGGGGTTGTGGAGAGTCTCAATTAACGAGTCCCTATCAATTTATAGTGTCCAGGAGTGGATGAGATTATTTCGGCCAGATAGGCCTAATACCATTGGAAGGGTTTGATATGTCCTTTCAGTGAGAGGTGACATAATGGGTGAATCAAGTATGGTAGAAAAGATGCTCGGGTTTGAACTAGATAAATGCGTCAGGGGTCGTGAATTTGTCGAGTGTGTCTTAGTGGAGTGACATGCATTATTTTAGCTGAATAATTCTAAGTTACACTCATGAAATGATATATGTGAAGTCGGATTGTAGTTAGATCACTATCAGTCGTTAGAAAGATATGTCCTTGTTATAGACCAAAAGTCCGTGAGTTCCATGAGTTTTATTATCAGAAGATGGGAATGAAAATCGTTTGGTGTTTTGTTTTTTCTTAGGTAAGAGAGGTATGCCTATGTATAATCTTTTATTTTAGTGAAAATTTGATCATGTGACATGAAAGTTGGAGTTTATTGAGCAAATAAATGACAATGAAACTCCTATGGTGGGGACTGACGTGTCGGTCATGGGAACCTACCCTCAAACTGGAAGGGTCACTGGCATATGAATCAGACCTTGTGATGATCATGGATGCATCAGGATGCTAGTAAAGAACTGATGTGGTGCATACTTTTAATTTTCAAGGAATTCCAAGAAAGAATCATATGTGTTAGTTAATCGAGACTAATCATTGGTGTTAATATTGAGATGGTTTTAGGTAATCTGAGTGTACTTGAATAAGAAATGAACCGGTGTGATATAGGGAATGACAAAAACATGGGTGGTTGATGATCTAACAGATAAATCTCACTAGGAGTTAGGTATAGACTCCAATTATAATTTAAGGTTCTTAATAGGGCGCCTCAAGGCATGATGGCATTGTGGTTAGGTGGATTGGTACCACATCAACAATAGGATTATGGAGTTTTCAATATGAGTCGACTAAGGATAGTTCAACATGGTTCAAAATATGATAATGGAGATAGTGAGCTGAAAACCACATCAGGAATGTCATTTTAAATATGATAGTTTCCTTTCAGGAATCAATTAGTCTTTTCAAGGGATGGATGGTACGTCTCTAGTTTGGGCATGGATGACTACCATGTGTCCATCCTCATTTGGTTCTAAGCAACACAAATGGGTATCTATGATTAACTATAGTCCTCACGTATGTTTCTTTGTGGTGAGTTGGGAACCACACTTAGAGTATTAGTAGAATGCTGAATTGGAGGTTCAATGGACTTTTATGAAGGTGGACCACCAAAGCATCAAAATTGGTGGTTGTAAGATGAAGATTATTGTGGTCAGAACCAAAGGTATGTCAAGTGTTTGGACAACAACACTGTTGATGTCTTGAGATATATGGGATCAGGTAAGTACAATCTTGATGTTTCAATTTTGATGATAGGAATTTTATTAGGTTCTAGTGGTTTGGGTTCTTTGAGTTGGAAGTTGCAAATTGGTGTATTTCTGAGAGTTTGGGTATGGAGTGGGGACATTCATACATGATTTAATAACTGACATAAGTTGGTAGGTGTGGTCGGTTAACCTCCAATACTTCTTAGGGGTGAGAAGTGTTATGGTGGGGAGTTTGTAGGGCCTCTGTTCAGTATGAGTGCTCAAAATTATAGAAAGTTCTTAATTTTCAAATTGGTGGATTTTCCAATTTTTTAAAAAAAGTGTCAGAACAAAATCATGAGGGTTGGAACCCCTAAAAATAGCTAATTTTTGTATTGTAATGATGTTCTTTATAGGTTTCGGGGGTTTTGGGAGTGTACCAAGTGTTTCAGGCTCGAAGTTTTGGTTTTTAGAGTTGCATCATAGGGTATACAACGAGCACACATTTATTGGTAACCATATACCCTAACTATACAACCTAAGTTGAACAAGAACATGGTTTTTTAAAAAATGTAAGTATTCCTTGGAGACTAAAATGATGTCTACAATAGATATAGTCATGCCACATGGTCAGTGAAACCGTGCACCATAACCATGCAAGGTAGATGGTCTTGGATAGTGGGGGAATCACAATTGTCACACAGTTTTTCAAGTCATACAACTAAACCATACACCATTTAAAAAAATATAGAATAAACATTTTCCCTTCCCTTCTTAAAAAGGGTTTAACCCCTTTTCTTTCTCCATTCAGCTAGTAGCTCCTACACCACCTTCCCTTCCTCTCTAGTATCTTCTATGGTGTAAATCCTCTATCCTGTGTCTAAATTGACTTCCTTGTATAGATTTGGAAATATCTAGGTGAGTATAAGAGTCTTATTCCCCTTTCTCTTGGCCTCTCTTAATTTTAAGTATTCTCATTTCATTTACATGTGTTGTTTCATATTTTCAAGGCATTTGTATAAATTCTCTATATCTTCCATTTTAGGTCAAACTAAAGGCTAATATCGATCATGTGGCCTCCCTTAATGCTAAGGTAGGAGTCCCCTTTAATTTAACCCATAGTCTAACTTTTTTTGAGTGAGTTTATGGTGTTCTCAATCTGGTTTCACTATGATTTGATCCAATTTAATTTAATTTTTTTGTCTGAGGTGAAATAATTTAAATTATTATTCAATATGCCTTGGACTATCGGAATTAGTGATTTAAATTAAGGGAGTATAAAATTGGAATGGGTTGATGTCTTTAAATGGTCAATAATTTTTTAGATGATTTTAATAGGAATCATATTTTTAATCAATGATTTTGAAATGGACTTTCATATCCATTTATAATTATAAATGATTTACCTTTAAATTGGGATGAACCTAAATGTGGGGTAAGTGAGTTATTGTAAGAGTGTATTGTGATGTATCATGAAATTAAATAAATTTCCTAGTAATTTGATGAAAATTTGAAATAAAACTCAAATAATTAAATAATAGTTAATGTGGGATAATCAAGTGGTCACCTTGGTAATTTATATAGTTTGGTTTTATAAAAATGATAAATAATGATCTTGAAAGTGGAAATATAACCTAAGTGATTTAATGTTTGTAGAAAGTGATGAATTTGGCCCAGTAATAATTAAATGAAATGAATGATTAGTTGATCAAAATTTTAAATTGATGTCTAATGCTTAGAAATGTCGAGATAAGCACCCTAAATCCATATGATACTTGATGGGTGGGAATTTTGGGATTAGCACCAAGATTCCATATGATTCGTTATGTGTGGGAATTCTAGGATGAGCACCATGGATTCCATGAAGTTCATGAATAAGAATTCTAGGATTAGATATGTAGATTAAACATGTTACCGGGTTCCTAGGACTATCAGGATGAGTGATAGGATGTCGCATGACACATGATATCTGGGTAATTACAGCATGGGAACCAAATTCTATGTGAATGTTGGGATGCGTTTTCATATTCCATGCAATACTTTGTGAAATTGGGGAATTCCATGATGATTGTCTAGATTCCATGTGGTTACTTATAAAGGTGAAATCATCATGATGTGATCAAAGATACCCTAACACTAGATAAATCATGTAGGACCAAATATGGGTGTCACTATAGAGTATGGGACATTGGGAGTTTTTACTTATTTATTTATTTTTCGTCAACTTATCTACTCATTATACCTCACATGATCTTTATTATCAAAATAGTTATTTTAGGGACACTATTAGTGGAAGCCTAACCACACATTGATCGGGCCACCATGGCACTTATGTACCTGATAATACACTATTATTTATCAAATTTATAAGTTTCAAGGAAGGGATTAATGATTGTTAGTTTGACTTTTTATATCAGAGTTAGATGATGGGACTGAGTGGGACTCAAGACCAATTGAGTAGAGGTTGCTGGACTCTGTTTACATTTAGTTCTTTTTCTAATTACATATGATCCACACATGGGGGATTTGGTATTTATAACATGTTAATTTATTATTTTATATTTTGGTTGTATTTATTTTTCATCACTTTCCATGATTATTATGTGTATCTGGATTTTTTATCTGTTTATTGTATTTCTGCAGCTACCGCTACTATGATAATGAGGGAATTGTTTCTCCATAGTTTTCTCATAGATCTTAGCCATTGGTTGGAATCTTATATATTATGGGGAGGTAATAATGAGGTATTTTAGAAAAATGTATCAATTCCCCTGTTGAGTGTCTCCTTGGTGAGGATGTCACAAAAATCTGTTGGGACCAAAACGTTTTGATGAAATGAAAAATAATGTCCAAGACATTCAAAAAAACATCATAAAAGTACAAATTCAATTGAAGATCTGTGAAAATAATCATCCATGATACATAGAGTTTGCTATTGGAGAGAAATTAGTCCTTTAAACATCCCCATAGAAGAGAGTTATGAGGTTTCAGAATAAGGGAATGCTAAGAATTAGGTACATTATCCGTCATGAAGTTCACTATGGAATTATTGAAGGGTTTTATTTATAATATTTTTTATGAGAACTCTCTGAATATGATGAGATATTGTTGGATATAGTTGGAATGTTGTTGAGGTGATTTGGATAGCTCTGAGGTGATTTGAAGTAATTATGTGACTATTTTATTATAATATATAATTCTATGTTCGAAAGTGAAAAATGACTAAGTCAAATATTATAATTATTTTGAGGCTGTCAATATGAATTCCATGTATGAATTTTTATATGCATTCATATGAATTTTAATCTGGAATACGACTTCTGAGTTGGATTAAATTAAACTAAGTCTTACTTAAAAAGACATTGGAAACATCTCTTAATACTTTATTGCAATTTTTTGTGACTTTAAGGCTATGTGAGACTTCACGCATTCAGATTTCACACTAGGAATAAGTCTTTGAGTAGTCCATATAAAACTTTTAGTATATTCATATGAATTTTAGAATCCTATCAAACTTTTTGGGCAATGTAAAACTTTTCCAATATCCATGTAATTCATTCGACTTTGATTTTTTTAGACATTATAAAGAATTTATCAAATTATTTATTTTGAAAAAAATATGATGATGCCTAAACAAGAATTAATAGATTAGAAAATAAAAATTAAATTTTTATTATAGATAAATGAAGGGATATTTATCTAAAAAACATGAAGAACAAGATCACCCATAAAGAATAATAGAATAATGAAGAACTCAAGTATAGCTGATTTTTTTACTGACGATTCTCTAGAAAATATTTTTGTAATTTTAGAGTAATAATACATAGACTATTTGTTAATTATTTAAATTTTAAAAACAAAAAATGGTTTGTGATTCAAGATTTGGTTTTTAGTAGTATAGTTAAGAAGAAAAAATGAATTTTTTGAAATTCTACTGGACTATAATATGCTGTGACATGCTGTGAGGAGGTTGAAGAAGCTAAGAATCAAGACTGATATTGTGAAATTAAGAAGAAGATGTTTCTAGGTATTTATGGTGTTTTCAAATAAATATCATTGATATTTTTTCCTCCAGATATTAAATTTTGTGTTTTTTCAAGATTTTTAATTTATCACCTATAATAAAGAAAATGATATTTTTGGAAAATGCATGAGAATGTGGTGGAAAAATACATTTGAATGGTTGGATGATTTTTTTGGTGGAAAATCATATAGAATAGGAAATTTCATGAGTATGTGATTTATTGTGATGTATATAGTTATTTCATTTTTGGGAATCTTTTGAAATAACTATCTAATTAGAAAAACCACCGCTTATAAAGTATGGTGTTAGGAAAGGAAGAAAAATTGACACTGTGAGTATAAGAGTGTGCAATGAGAATGTTGAATCTTTGTAAGTTGGAATTATCTAATATTAGAGATAGTTTTCTTAGATATATTAGAAAAACCTATTTTTATTGAACTTTCAGTACTAATAAGGAGAAGATCTTTGAGGTTCTATATGTAGTGAGAAAGAAACAACTTATCTTCAACTTGTACCACTTGTAGTTGTTGTTTTTAAATAGGTGAGTAATATCTTTCCTAAATATGCTTAAAGGATTGAAGATGTGTATCTATTTATTTTTTTAAATCATCTGGATACTATAAGTGATATTTCTCAATCGTTCAAATTTTTTATTCATTGTAACTAGTGGGTACCTGTTTAAATAATGTACTAATAGAATGCTATTGAACTATAGGTGAAGGATGATACCTCCATACTTAACATTATTTGGTTTTTGATTATAAGGGAGAAAAATCTATGGATGGGGATAACAACTAGCTACAACATAGAGTAGGATCTCACATTGAGGATAAACATTATAAAAATTCTCATGTTCCTTATGTTATTTTATTTTCTATTTTCATCATGTAAAGTTGCATTTTTATATTGAGAGTATTAGATCTTAACTGGTCCTAGGGGTTTATTACATGTAAATAAAATAGTAAAAATTGAGACATCTGATTTACCCCCTCTCACGTGTTTGTATCCAATCCACCGATACTATCAATTTGTATCAGAGTACACAGTTACCTCTATTAGATCCTATTTTATTCTAAGATAGATAATATCAACTTAGTGAACAATATCGGTATACCTACCATATATGGAAATAATTTTCATGGATAGAAAAATAGAATTCTTCTCTACCTTTTGTCTCTCGACCTTGTCATGTTAAATGGTGTGACAATGGGTTTTCTAGCCATTAAAGGAGGATTTTAGATGAAATTCACTGTCAAAATATATATTGAAATTGATTTAAAATAAGAAAATACATCTTCATGTCACTTTAATAAAAAAAATTACCAAATTTTTGGGACTTAAAATTTATAAAGAAGCCTGAGAAAAACATGAAAATAACTATAAAGGTAGTTCCAAAGTTAAATAAGTGAAGCTGTAAATTTGGAGATGCAGGTTTGAGGATGTTAAAAAGAGATAAAAATAAAACATGATGATTAAGTCAATATATAAAATTAAATAGTGAGTAATATTATTCAATATGTAGAAATTCTTAATGACTCTGCTATTGTGAAGAAGAAAATGGGAAATTTTCTTAATAGGTGTTTCGAGACGAATCAGATGGAGTAGACCGACGTGCCTGACTATCGATATCACGGAGGGCTAAGCTCTGCTCAATTGCTAAGGTAGGGTATATCAGACTTCATTTCGAAACACCCAATGGTTCCATATCCAAAGATACGTGGACCTGCTTTCCAAAGAAAGACGTTCGCCGGGTGATTTATCCAGCGATGCTTAAGAACTCACATTGGTCGAGAGGATGGGAAGTCGGGCACATCGCACCATTTTAGGGGGGGGGAATTATTTCCTATTCGGGGACTCTCTTATAGATTTTCGACGTGTTTATATGTTCATGATTCTTTGGTTTATACCCATGCTCAGTATCCACAGATTACTCCTGGTTGGCAATGGTCAGATGAACACAGGGATTCAGAATCATTTAGGTCCGAGGTTTACCATCTCTAATTGGATTAATGACTCTGAGGACTTTAGAATCACTAATACAATGCTGATTTGAATCCTCATAACGGGGCGCTCTAGAGGTTATTATCGTCCAGGGGGGGGACATATAACGACTTGAGCGTTTGGATCGAACATGCGATACAGGCTTCCTATGTAACCTTGCGAGAGGAATCAGAATCCTCGTAGTTCGGTTTGAGAAGGGGCTCACACTCTGAGGCAGCCCAAGATATGGGTAAACCGACGTAAAGGGGGATAGAGTGACTGATTGTTGGGCTTGAACCTTGGAGAGGCTTCCTACGTACCCTGACCAGGAGACAGGGATCAAAGTCCACGTAGTTTGGGAGTATAGTTTAACGTCATGCAGGACGAAGGATGAACCAACATGAAGGGGTCGGAATAGTCGGGTGATGGGATTGAACCTCATGGAGGCTTCCTACGTACCATGCCTTGACATGGATCAAAGTCCTCATAGTTCACATGAGGTTGGGGTCAGGGTCGGTGCTTACTCTATTCCCACGTGAGTCATACTCGGTTTGAGAAACAAGAGGTAGAAAAGACCTGACGATCACATCGTGAAAGGTGCGTCCGTGGGAAGAAAAGTGGGGCTTACACATAGGGCGGCTCGGGAAGTTGGGGCTTACTCCATAATGGAGGCTTGATGGTGACAAAGCCCAGAGGGAGAGGGAAGGGGTACCCCTGTGTCTGTCTCCCCTCTTGGTTCTTGGCACCGGGGAAGTATGGAGGTGCATGGATGCTACCTACCGCAAGAAAGGATAGGGGAATACACCAAGGAGGCTGCCCTGTTCACTCCCAGAAGAGGGGAGAAGTGCTCATCACCAGATTTGAAGGGAAATGGAAGTGGGGTACCCCAATCTAGCGAGTGGAGAGGCAGAAATGGAACTCTGGTCTTGGACCCTGCATTACTATGGGAATGTGAACCCAGGAACGCTTCGGGAATCCGCTCAAGGGCCGGAGCAACCCCTTTGCCCTCTATTAACGTGGGTATGTGAACTCAAGGTGGCACACTGATGTGCCTGAAGGTTGCATCATACGGGTATAGTGGCATCGGGGGAGGCCTTGGCCCGGGGCCGATGAATGGGCCAATGAGGGGGTTGCGAAGTATCATGCCAGATTGGAAGGATTTTATCTGACTCAGAGAATGGGAACACCGAAGAATTTGGTGGGCCACATGGGTGTATGAGGAGTGGATCCCTTCGCGTAGGGGGGTGATACACAATTGGAGACGTCATCCACGTACTATGGTGGTACGCGGACTGATAGGAATCCCGCATACCAGGGTGGTACATGGCTTCGGGTTCAGCCTGCGTACCAGGTTGGTTTGTGGGGGCGTCCATGCGAGCAGTGACAGCCAAGGGTGACGCTGGTCGGGGGTTCGTCGGTCAGGGCTTCGCCCGCGTAGGAGGGTGCTACATGGTGAGTTAGAAAAAAAGGGGCATAAACTTCCTGGTCCATGGGGAGTGCATCCACGGAGGGGTTATAATACACGGTCTTATTTTTTTGTTATTTTAAGTTTTTGGTTCACCAAGATGTTACGTGTTTTTAGTTCCTTATTAATTCATTTCCATATTCATACATGTTCTGGTTCACGAATTGGAACTCCGCTATTTGTGAAATCCTAAGCTCCTTCTTCTGAAATCCTTCCTCTCAAATCTGATCGATCTCCACCTTTTCTCCTCTTCGATGTCCTTTTATAGAGGGGAGGAAAAGGGGTATATTATGGTCACGCGACACCTTTTGCGGAGGCCCATGATTGAAAACCTGGTTTATGGATGACTCAGTCAACAATCCACAACTCATAGGGGAATTGAATGCACCTCACCCTTGAACCAAGTTGGTTGAAGGTGTGCTTCGTGGCCGCGCAGGGTTCCGCCTCTATTCCAGGAACGACAGTGCATGCAGCATGGGCCGGCTGGCGCAATTCGCGGCTGAGGCGGTTTGTGTCAGTGGACCGGCCTTGTGCCTGTCCTAATTCGCACCCTTGGAGGATCCCTGCCTCTATTCCGCGAATGACAACAGTCCGTGGAGGGAGGCGCTTCGCGGAACCGGCCACGTACTGTTAATATTGGACCGGTCCGCAGACTGAGTTGTATTTTTCCAACCATTGAGTATTCTTCACATTTTCCCCAATTTCTCGAAGGAAATTGGGTAGAATCCTCTCTTGAATTAAGGTGGATCTCATTCTCCATTGTGGATTTTTCAGGACCCTACAAATGCCCCCATCAAAATGGGGTCCGATCGGAACGAAGAGGAGACTATTCCGATGTAGAGTGTTTCTAAAACTTGGGTGGTTTGAAGTAGGGGTGTGGACTCGGTAGGGGACCATGCCTATAAATATGGAGGCCCCTTCCCTTTTTCTTTTACCATATTCCTCGCTAACATAGATATTTTTCCTTTCATCTCCGCGTGATTGATTTTTCGTGAAACTCCTTGTACACGAACCAAATTTCATTTCCGTGATCCATTCCTCATTCGCGCCTATCTTCACTCGCGGACCAACCCCCCAGCCGCGAACTAACACATTTAATAAATTAAAAAGTATGTTTCAATGGGCCGTGTAGGAACTCGCTACGCGGTTTTGATGGTCCACGGACAGGAATAATCCGGACTTGGAAAATTTCTTAAGTCCTCTGAACTTAACATTTAAATCCGTGATTGGGATTCCGCGGAGCAGCCTAGTTCGTGGTTCTCTGGACAATAATCCGCGGGCCAGAGTACCGCATAATTCTTCCACTTAGGGTTGGTTCGTGGGATGCAGTCGTTGCGAACCACCTTTGGAGACCTACTCACAGAACTCTTTGTGAAGGCCCCTTGATGGAGTCCTTTGCCAAATACCTGGTATTTTTGTCCAGATTTTATTATTCCGGACTAACGATTTTCATGGTTTTCATAATTCAGGGAGAAAATATGGTTCCTCCTCACCCTACACCTCAACCTACTGCCGAGCCTCTCCCAACCAGTGATCAATGCTTAAAGGATGTGGAAAGCTCTGTTTTGGATGGAATCCGTCACTCCCCACTATAACCCTTCCTTGACAACTTGCTCTCCGAGTCACATCGGGAGTACCCCTTTTCCAACAGCCTTCCTGCCTATGGGTTCAGTTTACTATCCGATACACCGATTCTTGTACCATCTCGTGACAACAATCCGGCAGTATGGATATTTACTAGTACCATCCCTCGATCTGTGTTATCTGCCAGCGGGTGGCCTGCCCCATGGGATACAGCTACTGGATCTATGTTGAATAACCTTCCTGTGTCCCCGATAGAAGAATAACGTCACCAGGATAGGGCAATTCAATGTTATCGGAGCATTTCCTGTAATGCTATGGTGAACAACCATCATGGCTGGTCAGTGGACCAGGACCTCTGGCCCAGGGGGCATTTAAGTCATTGGATTGGGGATGGCCCTTCTGGTTTCGCTAGATTTGTGCGGAGTTTGAAGTAGAATTGCGACTCTTAGGCTTATACGAAGCTGCCTGGGTGTCCCAAACCTATACCCATCGGCCCCACGCCCTTTCCAAGCAGCATATGAGCCGTTGGAGTCCAGATACCAACACATTCCATCTAGTCCATGGGGAGGTGGGTATCAGCATTTGAAACATCTTCCAAATTTCAGGGGTCCCCATTGTTGGAGGCATGTATGATGAATTTTTGACTCCCCCTTCTGTGTGGGACAGTGAAGAGAGGACTCCCCCTTGGTGAAGCAGCTTATTGATCAGGCTCGAGAGCATTCGAAGGATACATCTCGGAAACAGCTCGTCCCGTATCGTGACTGCATCAAGGCTTTTTTCAGAGAGATCAAGTCCATGGATCTTCCACGCAGGCCCATGACCTATCCTATGATGGAGTCCCAAAGGCAGAGGGGCAGCTATTGGATTATCCTAGAGGAATTCCAGTTCAATGACTGGGGATGAGAGCTTGTCTCGGACGTTGATCGGCTACTCCGTTTGGCGGAATTTCTGGCCATGTTCTTGAGTGGCTGGCTCTTGCCCATATGCGAGACTGGTGGCGTGCGGGTCTCCAATTTTGTTATGGAAGCATTTTTGGCTACCGACAATGTCATCAACTAGGACTTCCCAGTATTGGCTAGGATTTATCGGTTTCTTGGAAATATTATTGATGGGAGTCGGCCAAACCGGGTAACCGACCCTTTGAAAATTCTCTGGGGATGGTTGGGAGCGCATATTAAGAACTACTACACTTTCATCAATCCCTTTCAGATTTCGGGTACCGCATTCCGGCCGTACTTGCAACTGACCATCAGGGTTATGCCCGAAGAGTGGGTGGCCCAAGAGAAGGATTAACAAAAAAATGGTTCAGAATATGCATCTGCTATCGAGTCAGATCTCGAGTTATGATCATTTCAATTTATGACCATATCCCTCCCCGATCAGTGTAATAACGAACACCATATCAGAAGAATTTAGCAAGTGGGGTTACCTATTTTCCCTTCGAGAAGGAACTCTGGTGGCTCGTATCAGCTAGGAGCTGATCTGTGAGGGGTATGTGCCTTTCCAATTTGGACGTCAATTTGGCTGCGTCCAGGCACTGTTTCCTCCCACACTCAATGGTGCCCGCGGGAACTTACATCTAATGGTGGCCAGACAATTGTGGTTAATGTTTACTCGGGAGGATACTGGCAGTGAGTTTATGACCCCTGTGCTTGCAGACTCCATTCCTTTCTTATCCAAAAGCTATGCCGACCCTTAGGTGCAATCATACCCAAATGACCAGTTAGGGCTGTTGGTTCCCACTATCTCAGGTACTATGCCCTATAAGAGCAATAGGAAGCAGAAGGGGGATAATGCCCCAACCAGGCCGGGAAATGTCCTCCGTAACCCTGCTGGTCTCATGCCTCCGAGGAAGGTTTTAACGGAAAGAGGTGTCTCCTCACATGCCCTTGAAGCTGCCCGGATATAGTCAGCCATTCCTGCTGATGTTGCCTTCCCGATGTCCTGGGGCCAATGGGACGAATTCAGAGGTCAGTCATCCTTTCGTAGCCAGTACCCCCGTTCTTTGTGGAAGAATCTCTAGGAATCAGAAGTGGATTTTGATGGGCTGGGCTACATATCTGCTCTTGTTGACATTCTTTAAAATGTGTAACCAAATAGGGCCAATCGGTATCTTCGGGACCTTGAGGCTTGCGTTCTTGCACGCCAGGGTTATCCGGTGTTGACCAACCGAGTCCAGGCCATACTGCAATCAGTGACTGAGGAGGAGGAGGAAGAGAGCGATCACTCTTCAGGGGGGTAATGATTCTGCTGGTTCCTCTTTTGTGCATGAGGCAATGGAATTTCGCCCTGACTGTGAGGTCCCGCTCACAGGTAGCTCCAGAGAGTTCTAGGGCAGTAGCAAGATATGAAAAAAAACATGGCCCTTGGCGCCCCCACCAACCCCTGTCGCTGCCCGACCCTTTCAGGTCGATCCCCCCTAGCTAGATATTCCTATTTTAGCCGCATTTCCAGATGCGTGGAGGATTTGGGATGATCTGAGGGCTAGTGGATCAAACGAAGAGGTTTGAGTGTTACTCCAAACGAGCTCTCTCGAGCTCCCGGGTATTGGGACTATCTTTGCTCCACCTCATTTGCTATTGGAAGAGGACCTGGACGCATACGTGCATTCACCTTGAATCTGGATTTATGGGTCTAATCAGGTGTCTATGATGATAAAACATCCCGAATTGTCTGATCCCAATGAAGAGGTTTCCCTGCTCATCCTTTCTGTCTTTCTTCCTCCTTTACTGTGAATGTTCTAAAGTTTCTTCCCTTTATAAAGGGATCTGATGAATCCCATGGGGAAATTCCTTCCCCAGAGTATACTCCCTGTGGTACCGTAGTAGGATAACACACACCGTTGACTATGGGGATCATCGAGGAGGGGTCTCCTGGCATAGCTGAGCTCATGGAAGCGACCATTGAGGACCCAAATAGGATCTTTCCTCCTCCAGCTCCTGCCAGCGTTTTGAGCGGGGAATTGTCCCTTGGGCAGATCCAGAGACATCGTCAGGCGTCTCGATTGTCGAAACGGCTCGGAAAGGGGACATCGGGTAATCATGACTCCCGTTTCCTTGATTGCCAACTCATATATTCTGATTCTACCAATTATTAACTGTTTTAGCACTATGGTGTAGGGGCAATTGGAGACCTGGCCATGGCTACCCAATCGGTCGTACCTTCTACCCCATTATTATTTGAAGGACCGCCTGCAGCCACACCTGAGCGTGATGAGATGGCGGGCCCTGCTGAAGGGGCTAGTGATGAGGAAGCCTTCCTTCTGTCTTCATCAATCAGAGATATGCCAGAGGAGGATGGGGCGCCCGTGATTACCTAGGAGTCCCTAGATCTGACGGGGACAGTTTCCTCAGACCCGATGGGTCCCATGGTGGTGGAGGACGAGCCTATTATCAGGCTAGTTGTCAGAAACCCAGAGCGGGCCATCATTCTATTTACCGGGGGATTAATTTCCCTGAGCATGATCTCTGTAGATGTCCGCTTGGGGAAAAATTTGGGAGTTGTTGGCCTTGGGTGTGGCCTTAGGTCCGGGAAACCTCTGGGGGTTCCCAAGACTCCCTTTCCCCTTGAGGATGTAGTGTCTTCCTCGAGCGACAACAACGACGTAGAGCTTGAGGGCACCGACGCCTTGATGATCAGGGGTAGGCTCCTCAATATTTTTCCACCGACTCCTTTCTCTTAACTTTTTTGATTATGGATAATTATCTATTTGATCAACTTTCGGGCTTTAGGAACACGACCTTCAGCACTGGCGATTGTGCCTTCGGATCTAATCGTGCCCATGACCACAACCACCGTGGCTGAAGTTGTTGTGGCGTTGGAGCTTACGGGTGAGGCCGCATCAGGTCCTTACTTGTTGACATTAATCACATAGTATGTGTCTTCTTTCCGGAGTGATTCTGAGCCTAATCATGAGGTCCTTTCTAGTCTTCGACCTACTCACCAAAGGGAATGGGAGAAAATTTGGAAGCGGATTTCTCAGACGCCCCTGGATGAGATCCTGACTAAATTGCTGAGGCTGTGAAACCTGTTTAAGATGCTGGGATTTGATGGCTTTGACTATCATGGTATTTATGATATATTCAAGCATGTGGTCACTGACTGGGAGAAGCTGGGTGATTTCGAATCTCGCCTTTCTACTGCTCAATCTGAAGCCTACCTTTCCCTGACCCGACAACTTTGCCTAACAGAAGCTCATGATCATGCTGGGGTAGTCGCAAGACTTCAGGGAGAAGTCATCGAGTAGTGTTCTTCATTGGAGGTGTTGAGGAGTGACATACAGCGGCTGTAGCAGGAGGAGACTAATGTCATGACCATAATTGAAGAAGGGGAGCGTCAGATGGAAGAGGAGATGAAGGCGAGCTCAAAGGTGGCATAGGAGGAAGAAGTGTTGCAGGCTGATGCAGAAGCTGAGACAGCCTCGCTACAAAATCTCTATCAAGAAATCGAGGATTCTCATTAGCGCCTGATACAACTTTGTGAATCTTCCAAAAACATCTTGTAATAACCTTTCATTCCAAGGGAGGATCCAGATTGTGGATACCCTTCTCACAAACTTTGTTATGGAACAAATGGATGTTTCCCCTTAGTGCTCTTATTGTATTCTCCTGTGATAGAAACTATTTGACATGATTAATGTATATGATAATTCACCAAACTTAGAATAATCAGAGTTCAGGACAATTGATAAAATAAAAATGAGCTCTAACTTTTTCCTAAACCATGGGATCCAGTGAGCATAGTTTGACTATTGCTGGGGTTTTGTAGAAGAAACCTACAAACCTTTTATATCTTCTGTTAAGACACTAATTTTTCCTGGTCCCATTCTATGTGAACCCAGTGGGTATGGCTCAACTTTTTTTTAGGTCGCCTTTTTCGGGTTTTTGGCCTAACGGGCTTTGTGCCTCTTTTTGTGAGTGGTTTAAATTCCTGCCAACAAGACTATCATTACTGATGTTTTAGGTCGAATAGCTTTGACCATATATGGTGGGGTGAGGGCCCCGACGAGGTTTGGTTGATTAAAAGATGTCTCAATACTTTTCATACACACGTGAGGGGAACATGTTTAGATTTGAACAACATGCATGGCATGTCTCAAGGCACGGGAGCCGTATCGGCGTGCAGAGGTAGGAAGAGCATCGCCTAAGGAAGAATTGCCTTTGTTAGACGGGCCAGGGGAAATAAATATGTAGATCTTCTAAGGTAATGGTATGCATAGTCGTGCAAAGGTGTCCTTAAGTCAATGACCATCCATTTCTGATGGCCTGAGGACTTCATGGAAGTCCAGCTAATGGAAACCACCATAGGTGGCTCGTACATGGTGTGTGACGTTAGAAAGGGTTTGATAACATATGTATTAATCAGGAGTGTGGACGCAGAGTCCTTGTCCTATGCATTTAGTTAGCGTAAAGGATGGTTGGAGCTTGGTGCAGTTTAAAGTCATGCAACTGGGACATTATTTAGAATGGAACAACTTGTCCTGGTTCTTGGTAATCTCATCAGAGACGTTCCACCATATTCAGGAAGGGTTGTGAAAGAGTTTGGTAAACTATAGATCAGAGGGTTTCCAAATCTCGAGATAGACTTGGGGGCTCAAAGGACAAGAGGCATATGGAGAGAAGCATTTCCTAAAGAAATATTGCCTTTGTTAGATGGGCCAAGGGCTATCAATATGCAGATCTACTGGGGGGATTGTATTCATAGTCATGCAAAGGTGTCCTTAAGTCAATGATTGTATTCTATTGATAGCCAAACAACTACAGGGAAGTTTGAGATTCAGGACCACCAGGTGTGGCTTACGAGAGTTCGGATTTTTATGATTACATAGTATGGTTTATGAAAAGAGGGTGCCTGAATACGGGAGAAACATCTAGGCTAAACTTCCCATGAATGGGTGAAGTCATCCCCTCTCACGCTGGTGTGAGACGGTGGTTTGTGCAGGTCTAGCCCGTGCACTAAGGGAAAGAGGGAAGCCTCTATTCTTGACTTAACCCATGGGAGGTTTGACCATGTAGTTTAATGTCATGCAACAAGGACGGAGGCCATTTTAAATTCCGTGCAGTTTAACATCATGAGGTGAGGACGAAGAGTATTTTTGAAGATGTTGTGCATTTTAACATCGTGCACTGAGGACATGGGGAATTGTTTTTAAATCTGTGAAAATTATAGTAGTTTGAGGCATTTCCCAGGATGTTTAATGCTTGGTCTTTGCAGTTTCATGCCAAGCAGAAAGGACATGTTTCGTGTAGTTTTAATTGTCATGCGGTGAGGATGAAGTTTCAAAGGCCACTCTTGATCAAAATGTAACTGGTCTTGAACATCTCGGCATGTCCAAGATGTGGAGAAGGGTTGAGGGTTTAAATCGTGGTTCCGGGGCTTCTTGGATCAGGAGAGATGATATGGGGGCTCTGAAGCCGATATGCGCACGGAGCTAGGAAGAGTATCACCTGAGGAAATCTAGCCTTTGGTATACGGGCCAGGGGCTATCAATATGAAGATCCACTGAGTGAATGGTATGCATAGTCATGAAAAAGTGTCCCCGGGTCGATAAATTTCCACTTCCGATGACCATGATTGATTATGAGGATCCACGATTGACCGGGCCACGAAGTCTATCATTTGGTAAGGAGATATCTGGACATGTTGGGGATGTTAATCCCTGGTTTCTGTTAAAACTTGAAGAGTTTACCACACTAATTTATCTTGCGCATGGGGGTGTACCTTTACTCCATGTAGTTTAATGTCGTGTGGTAAGGAAGAAGTACTCTTAGTTTAACGGTCGTAGAGTTCAGACCATTGGGTGACTAATGCTACAATTACCCGGGAGACAGCTGAGTTAGGAGGATCTGGTATACTTTGAACAAGTGTGAGGGAATGAGGGTGTAAACTGTAACTCTGGGGTTTCCCGGATCAGGAGGTATGTTATGGGGGCTCTGAGGCCGGTAAGCGTATGAAGCTAAGAAGAGTATCGCCTGAGGAAATCTTTCCTTTGGTAGATGGGCCAGGGGCTATCAATATGCAGAGCCACTGAGGGAATTATATGCATAGTCATGAAAAGGTGTCCACGGGTCGATAACATTCCACTTATGATGGCCACGGATGATTATGATGATCCGAGATTGATCACAATACAGAGTTCAACATATGGGGATAATGGTGTCCAAGCATACATGAAACATCATCACCACAATTGCCCGTCGAGTCAATGTAGCATAACCCTGACTTGATGTTCATAAATGTAGATCGTCATGTAAAAAATGGGCAGATACATAGGCAGACCAGGTATGGATACCCTGGTAGAATTTGGATGTGAGAGGGGAATGAACTTGTAAACCACTTCTCAATAAATTTTGGATCGGGAGATATGGTATGGGGGCTCTGAGGCCAGTAGGAGTACGGAGCTAGGAAGAGTATCACCTGAGGAAATCATTCCTTTGGTAGACGGGATAGGTGCTATCAATATGCAGAGATGCTGAGGGCATGTTATGCATATCCATGCAAAGGTATCCATGGGTCTATAAATTCCCACTTCTGATGGCCATGAATAGTTATGAAGATCCGCAATTATCCGGGCCGTGGAGTCTGATGTATGGAGAAGATGAATCCAAATGCGCAAGGAGTATTCCCATCTCATTTCACCCTATAACTTGGGTGGGTCACGATGAAGTCTGTGTAGTTTTAACATTGTGCGGTGAGGATGAAGTCTATGCAGTTTTAACGTCGTGCGGTGAGGACGAAGTCCGTGCAGTTTAACGTCATGCACTGACGATGAAGTCCATGTAGTTTAACATCGTATAGTGAGGATGAGGTCCGTTCATTTTAACATTGTGTGGTGAGGATGAGAGGTATATATACCTGCATTTTCTTTTCTCAGTGGCTGGGCTAGAAGATAAGATCCTGGCATTGCTCCGTATTCTGCGAGGGAAGGGATCAAGCCACACGTAGTTCCTTTTGGAGAACACCCCGTGAAGGTCTGGTCCTTACACGGGGGGAAGGGGTCATATTTATTATTCTTATTTTTTTAGTTTAACGTCATGTGGAATGGACGAGGAACACACCCCATGCAGGTCTGGTCTTTACACGGGGGGAAAAGAGGGTATTTTTAGCTTCATTTTGGGATGAATGGGCCAGGATGGGGGATCTTGGTGTCACTATATATCCTACGAGGGAAGGAATCAAGCCATACATAGTTCTTTAAAAGATAATACACCCCGTGTAGGGTTGGTTCGTACACTGGGGGGAAGGGCATTTTTAAATCTTCATTCGGGGGTGGCTGGGACAGGATGGGGGATCCTGGCATCACTACGTATCCTGCAAAGGTAGGAATGAAGCCATACATAGTTCTCTGAAATGGGTCCAGCCTGTGCAGGGTTGGTCCGTACATGGGGGGGGGATTTTTTAATCCTTATTATCCATACTATTTAACGTCATGCGGTAAGGACGAGGAATACACCCCGTGCAGGCTTGGTCTGTACACGGGGGAAAAGGGCATTTTTAATCCTTCTGATCCATGTATTTTAACGTCATGCGGTAAGGAAAAAGAATACACCTCATGCAGGGTTGGCCCATACACGGGGGAGAAGGGCATTTTTAACTTTATTTGGGGATGGCTGGGCGAGGATGGGGGATCCTGGAATCTCTACTTATCCTGTAAAGGCATGAATCAATCCATACGTAGTTATATGAAATCTGTATAGTTTAACGTCGTGCGGTGAGGACAAGGAATGCACCCCATGCAGGTCTAGTCCGTACACGGGGGAAGAGATCATTTTTAACTTTTTTTAATCGGGGGTGGCTGGGCTAGGATGGGGGGATCCTGGAATCGCTACGTATCCTGTAAAGGCAGTAATCAAGCCGCAAGTAATTCTCTAAAGTCCGTGTAGTTTAATGTCATGCAGTGAGGACGGGGAATTTCTTATTTTAGGGTCATAGAGTTTTGACCATTGAGGCATGGCAGTGTAACGTCCTGCAGCTCAGATGAAAGGTGTTTGGCAGTTTAACGTCCTGCAGCTTGGACGAAAGGCGCTTGGTAGTTTAACGTCCTGCAGCTCGGAGGAAAGGCGCTTGGCAGTTTAATGTCCTGTAGGTCGGACGAAAGGCGGTTGGTAGTTTAACATCTTGTAACTGGGATGAAAGGCACTTGGTAGTTTAACGTCCTGCAGCTCGGATGAAAGGTTCTTGGCAGTTTAACATCCTACAGCTCCGACGAAAGGCACTTGGCAGTTTAACATCCTGCAGCTCGAAAGAAAGGCGCTTGATAGTTTAATGTCATGTAGCTCGGACTAAAGGTGCTTGGTAGTTTAATGTCCGGCAGCTCAGACGAAAGGCACTTGGTAGTTTAACGTCCCACAACTTGGACAAAAGGCGCTTGGCAGTTTAACATCCTACAGCTCTGATGAAAGGAACTTGGCAGTTTAACATCCTACAGCTCAGACAAAAGGTGTTTTTGGTTATGTGAAATACTTCTTCAAAAATCTCACATTTGTAGAAGTGGTAGTGAACTGACCATCCACGGAGATCAGGGCATATGATCTGTTGGATTAGACCTTGTGTATAACATATGGTCCCTTCCACTTAGTCTTCAGCTTTGGAGGTTTATTTTCGGGTATCATTGGGGTCCGTAGGACCAACAACAATTCTCCTTCTAGGAAAGACTACAGACCTTTTTATTTAAGGCTCATGCGATCCGGTTCTGATATAATTCCAGATGGTGCAAAGTGTGCAATCGATTCTCATCCAGCTATTCCAATTCACCTAGACATTTTTCTGATTGCTCATCTTTGGATAACTGATCGCAAATTAAAACATGGAGCGAGGGAAATTGGAGCACAATGGTCAGGACCGCTTCTGTTCCGTATACTAATGAGTATGGAGTAGACCGAGTAGCGGGGAAGATTATGGTTTGATAAGCCCAAAATGCATGAATAAGTTTATCCGGTCATGATTTCTTGTCTTTGTCCACCATTTTATGGAGAATGTTGGACAAGGTCTTGTTAAAAGCCTATATCTGTCTGTTGGCTGCTGCATAGTAGCAGGATGAATGTTTAGCCTTGATACCATATTTTTGTTATAGTTTCTCCAATTCAGCAGAGTAAAAATTGGTGCCATTATCTGTCAGTATGGTATGAGGGACACCAAATATGGTGATGATATTGGCTTTCAAAAATATGATAATGTTTTTTGCCCCAACTTCCTTAAGGGGTAAAACTTCTGCCCATTTGGAAAATGAGTCAGTTTCTGTGAGGATATACTCCAGTTGTTTGGCCGTGGAGGGAGGATATGGTCCCAAGACATCCATTCCCCAGATGGAAAATGGCTAAGAGTACTTAGCCTGATGAAGTAACTTCGGGGGTTGGTGTATGAAGTTGGCATGAATTTGGCATGAGTGGAATTTTACGGTAATGTGATCACAATCTCGTTCCACTGTGATCCAATAGTACCCAAGCCTTTGAACCTGATGAGAAAGCTTAGACACTGACTGATGTTCTCCACATACTTTGGTATGCACTTCAGTCATGATGGAAGCAGATTCTTCTCCATCAATGCATCTATGGAGGACTCCGTCGAGGCCTCATCTGTAGAGGACCTCTTGCTAACCCATTCCTCCATAGAGAACAAAGTTGATTTCCCTTCTTCGTATTTTCTCTCGTTCAACCCTTTCTGATGGAAGTTCTCCCTGTTGAAGGTAGTTTGCAATGGGGGTCATCCAGCTAGTGACAGGAGCACATGGCTCGGGGACAGGACTGACTTCATTGATTTCTTCCATCTTAGTTTGAACAAATGATAGGACCATTGGATGATGAGCAATACTGATAAATGTTTCATCCCGGTCTGGTTCAGCTAGGGTTGTGGCCACATTAGCTAATGGATCGGCCTGGGCATTCTGATATCGGGAAATATAGGTCAATGTAGGTTCTATGGAGAATTCGGCCATTAACCCTCGTACATGGTCAAACAGGGGAATAAACTCCTCCTTTTTAATAGCATAGTCACCATTGACTTGCATGATGACCAGTTCTATGTCACCTTTTACCTTAATGTGCTGTACTTGTGCCTGGAGTGAGAGCTCCAGGCTTGCAATGTGGGCTTGGTACTCCGCCTCATTGTTCGTACATCCTTCTAATATGAGGAATGAATATGGAAAGACTGCCTTTTCTAGTGGCATGAGTATTATCCCCAAACCCACCTTGTTAAATTTGGGGTCCTCTATCCTTTTCCCTGTCGGGCTTCGGGAAGCGCCGTCGAAGTACATTTCCCATTTTGGGAGATCCTCTTGAACCGAGAAGATGTCTTCATCAGGTAGCTCAATGGCCGGTGCGGTGGTCCCTGTTAAGGGGTGCTCTTCCAGAAAATCTGATAACGCCTAGCCTTTGATGGCTTTCTGAGGCACAAACTAGATATCAAACTATTGCAAGATGACCGCCCATTGGGATAGGTGCCCGGTCAGCATTGGGAGGATGAGGATGTACTTGATCGGGTTACTACACGAGACCAAATGGACATCATGATGATACAAAGAATGTCACAATTTTTGAACTGTGAAGACCAAGGCCAGAAAAATCTTCTCGATGTTTGAGTATCAAGTTTCAGCATCGATCATGGTTCGACTGAGGTAATAGAGACTGTTTTCACTACCGGTGTCATTCTGTTTTGTGCAAGGAAGGCTCTCCAGTGACATCTCTAGGGCCGTCATGTATAGGATGAGAGGTCTTCCTTCAATCGGGGGCATGAGCACTGGTGGGATCAAGAGGTACTTCTTTAGGCTATCAAACGCCTCTTGGAAATCATCTGTCCTTTGGTATGTAACCCCTTTTTTCATTAACTTGGTAAAGGGAAGACATTTTCCCGCTAGGTTATCCATGAACCTCCTAATGTAGGACAGGTGTCCTTGGAATCCTCTTAACTTAGTGAGATTGCGAGGAGGTGGTAGGCTGAGGATAGCCTTTGTCTTTTCACAGTCGAATTCGATGCCACGATGGCGTACGACGAAGCCAAGGAATTTCCCTGAGGTAAACCTAAAGGCGCATTTCAAGGGATTCATCTTCAGGTTATGCTGTCGAAGTTTGTTGAAGACGATTTCAAGGTATGATAGGTGATCTGAGCACTGTCTTGATTTGACCACCAAGTCATCCACGTAGCATTTGACGAACCTCCCCAAGAATGGTTTAAAGATACGATGCATGGCGCGTTGATATGTGGCGCCAGTGTTCTTGAGACCAAAGGGCATGACCCTATAGCAGAATACTCCTTGGGGGGCCCTGAAGGTAGTGGATTATTCGTCTTCCCAAGCCATCCTGATTTGATTATACCCAGAATAACCGTCCATGAAGGAGAGAGCTTCATACCTGGCTGTTGCATGGATTAATAACTTGGTGGTCAGGACCGAGAAATCATCTTTCGGGCAATACCGATTGAGATCTTTGAAATTGATGCAGAGACAGATTTTTCCATTCTTTTTCTTGAATGGGACAATGTTAGCCAACCAGATGGGGTATTGGACCTCCCGAATGAAGCCTGCTTTAATATGCTTGTCGACACCAGCCTCTATTTTGGTAGCATGCGAGGGGTGTGTTCTTCTGGCAGCTTTTTTATAGCCCCGATGGTCTTTTGGCAGACCTAAGTGGTGGGTTTCCACTTCGGGATTGAGTCCTGGCATTTTCGTGTAATTCTAGGAAAAAACATCTTGATGTTGCCTCAGGAAAGAAGAATATACATCTTGCTCCTCGTGAGACATGGATGCACTAATGAGAGTGGGCCTCAGGTCTTCTACGGTACCTAGGTTTATTTCCCTGAGGTCATCCACAGTGGTGGAGATACCTTCCTCAAATGCAGGAGGTGCATCCCTGATATCTTCCTCTTCTTCTTCCCCCACATTCTCATCTTCTTGATCTGATAGGGGGAGAGTTCCTGGCACAGGCTCTTGGGAGTCCGGAGGCGAGGCATCATGGGCATCGCTGCTCAAGTATTCATCCCCAAATTGAGGGTTAGTGGTCGTTTTCGCATTGTCACGCTCGGCCGTTATGGTTGAAGTCATGAGGATAGTTGAGTCTGTGTCCACGATTGAATCCTTGTTTTTAACATGGATGATGGGCAGTACGTAGTCTCTACCGAGCTGCCTGGTGGGGTCATCCGGAACCATCTCCAGACCATTTGGAGTTGGGATCCAGTCAATACCATCGAGATAAGGCTTCTTTTTCTTTTTCTCATAAAACCCGACGTCAATTTAGTGTGACTCGGGGAGATCAAAAGGGGCCTTGTTAGCGTGCAATGTCCCACTTTTCCCATTGATGCAGTACTTGATACACTGGTGGTAGGATGAAGGAACATCCATGTGCTTATAGAGCCAAAAACTTCCAAACATGGCATTGAATGTTGTGTTCTGCCAGACCACCAGGAATTCTGAGTAGTCCACAAGGTCGCCAAAGTGGGTTTTTAGCTTGATTTGTCCCATTGGATTCTGTTCACTCTTGTCGTAACCCAACAGAGTTTTGGCTGAGGGGATTAGATCATCCTCATTGTATCCCAACTTGCGGAGTGTCCGTAGGGTAAGGAGGTTAACTCTGGAGCCATTGTCAATAAAGACTTTGAGGATCTCAACATCATTTAGTGTACCAGACACATATAGTGGTTTGATGTGTCATTGCATGATGGAATCTTCATCTTGATCAGTGAAGGAAATCACTACATTGCATTCAGCTGGTCCAGTCTCCGTTCAGTAAATCTCGGTGGCAGGTACCTCATCTTGAAACTTCTAGGGGCTGAGAAAGGCTTCTATCAGTGCCTCCCTGAGATCTTCTAACAATCTCAGGGCGTCCAGGATTGATAGCTTGGCTGGTACTGACGCCAGCCGCTTAAGGATACCATACTTTTGATCCAATGACAAACGCTTCTCTACTAGTGGGAGAGTTTTATCAGGCGGATTGGGAGATGAATTATGTGACGAGGACGTACCGGCCACGGGGTTGGAGGTTGAAGGTGTTCCCATGTCCTAGGGACTCGGCCCGACCGGTCTGTTTGTGCGTATTAGACGAGTAGACACTTGTTCCTCCTTTGACGGGTACTGCAGAATGACAGGTCCAGAGTGGCCGCTTGTGGAGGTGGAGGGATATTCTTTCTCCTATTGAGTCCGTTGAAGGTCTCTCCCATGTGTTTCTGTGATATTAACAGTATGGGTCGGGGTAAAACCATAGGGTTGGTTTCGGCCGTGACTGCGTCTCCCCTGGTATCCCCTGCTTCTGTGATTCCTTCTCCTAGCCCATTGTGTCAGGAACTTGGGTTCATGACTATACCCTGCATTAGGGAACGATTCTATTAGATGGATGACATTTATGGAACAAAAGATTAGCTCCTCATCATGTGCCAGGTCAACCTGGTCGGTTGTCCCTGATGGTGCCGTTTGGTGGGTCGGTACCCGTGGCGCCAAGTTTGGGGGCATAAAATTCGACAGTGTTGGAAATAACTTCGGCCTCCTTACGGACTGCTCCTCTTGCGCTTGTATACTCCCTTTTCTATTATTCCTGTATCACCAGCTCGTTGAGGGTTGTGAAGCTGATATTGTTGGTTGTGCGACATTAGGGGC
Source organism: Viscum album (assembly GCA_963277665.1). NCBI lineage: Eukaryota > Viridiplantae > Streptophyta > Magnoliopsida > Santalales > Viscaceae > Viscum > Viscum album. The sequence continues at coordinate 1,527,131,910 of OY728135.1, read as the reverse complement.
TATTCGCTGCAACACCAGCTGCTATAATTGAGCTCAGAGTATTCCTTGAGCTCGTTTGACAGTCTTTCGAGTCATCCTGTCATCAAATTTCTGCCCCTTCTTGCTGGCGACTTCCTGCCACTCCTCCCCTTTGCCGGAGTTGGTGGTAGAAATATATGTCACATGCGCTGGGGGTGATCCCAGTTGGACCTGCCCAGAGTCTACCATCCTTTGCAGGAGGTCTTTGAAGATGAAGCATTCCCAAATATTGTGCCCCAATATTCGATGGTAGGGACAGTAATCCAGCCTGTCATCGCGGCCAAATTATTTGGGCTTCCTTGGATCTGGGAGGTGAAGCAAGTGGCAATTCAAGGTGGTGATGAAATAGCCGCGGACATGGTCCTCTCGGAATGAGTATACTTTGTGTCTTCATTCCTTTAACTAGTTCCGCTTTGATCCTCTCTGATCGTCCCGCTTAGGCGGAGGAATATGCTAATATATAGGGGGGCCTTGATGATTTGGTGGAGGCTTGAGTGGTGGAGCAGGTGTAGGGGCTGGCTTGAGCGTGACAGAGGATACTTCAGCTCTAGTTGCTCTCTTTGTAGGAGCCTGTGAGGCTATTTGGGACATTAGATTAGTCCGCTACAGGGAGTCCTCAATTTTCTGGGTGATGGCCGAGAGATGGCAGAAGCCAGTGGTGCACTCCACTGGTATGAGCAGTGTTCGCAGCTCATCTCAAAGATTATCGATGCATATGGAAAGCATAACATCTTGAGGCATTGGCCTGTTCAGAGAGTAGGTCAGACCTTTCCATCTAGCAATGAAATCTAAGACCCTCTCGTTCTCCCTCATCTTGCAATTCATGAGGTCACTGACCATTGTTTTAGGAAATGTCGAGCTGAAGTGGAGCAGGAACTACTGCCGAAGGTCTTCCCAGCTATTTATAGACTGAGCTGGTAGACTCATATACCAGATGAAGGAAGATCTTTGCAAGGTTCGTACGAAGAATCTATGTTTCACTGCTTCTTGTTGTTTCGGAGTTCCCATCATAGGGTCACAATAAGACGCATAGTGCATCAAATGCTGTTCCGGATCACCTGATCCATTGAAAATAGGGAATACAGGGCTCCAAAAATTTGGTGGAGGAGGCGTGTTTCTCACCCAATCTGGGTAGGGATTTTTCTCTGGCTTTATCAGAGTGTTTCGTCCTTCCATCGCTTCCAATAGAGCTGTCAGTGCCTCGATGGTGTGGGTGAGACCCTGGTTTACATTCTGTTGGGCTCGGTCTTAGACAGGTGTAGCCTGAGGTATTGCGTGAGGTTCCAGCTCAGTTGGTACCAAAGGTGCGTATTCCGTTTGTGACACCTTCGGAGGGTTCATACATACTCGCTCTGGTTGTTTCCTGAGTGAAGGGAAGTCTTGGTATTCACCCGAATCCATGTTCAGGTAGTTGGATGGACCGAGCGCCTCATTGGGCAGCGGACCTGACCATGATTCGTCTGCCGAGGAAAACCTTGGTCCTTGAGGTGCACTTTCCAGGAGCGCAAGGTGTGTCTCTTATTGGGAAGCACTTTCAATAAGATGGTTCCTCCGGAGTAGCTTGGCGTTAAGCCACCTCAATTCTTTAATTTCATCCTCCTGTCGAGCGAATCTCTCTTCGAGTGTAAGTGGATCGTTTTTATCGAGAAAAGAAGGAAGGTTAAGAGTAACCAATCCTTTATTCTTATCCTTGTTGGAAGCTCGCAGGTTAAGTGGAGGAGGGTTAGTTGGAAGGGTGGCCATATTTAGGGCAGACCATTGGTTCCAGGTGCGCACAGCTGATGGTTTGTTGTGAGTCACATCCTGGCTGGAACCATAATCTCCCGATCCATCCGGATTTGTATCATCTCCGGTGTCACCCATGGGGTTATCCTCTATGGCGTTGATGGATGCATATCACAGGGTGGCGAAGATGTCGTATTCCAAATTGGAAGAGGATCTCCCGCAACTTTTACTAGTCCTCCCTTTCATGTCCCAGGATCTCTTTTGGACTCCTTGATGAAGGGTGACGTGGAGACTTCTTTGATGCGACCATACGGTATGCCTCCCTCTTGAAGGGGATGATGATACAAAGGATGAGATCGGGTATGAGCCTTCTCTTCTGATTGACCTCCCTAGATGAGAAAATAATGATTCTTATGGGGGAGGTTGTTGTTGAGGTGGTAAAAATGCCCCCATCCCTGAGGGACGGGGCTGGCTCCATTCCCTAGATGTTGAGTATTTTCCCATTTTTATTAGTCTTACGGGGGAAATTGTCGTTAGAAATTCCACCACCCTTACAGGCTGGGGTTGACCCAGGATTGCGGTAGTGGCTGCTGTTATTGCTACCTGCCTGATCTTGCGTGCTCCCATCCATGGGTGAACTGGATCTGATGCCAGGTTCACTTGTGAATAAATACCCTCTATAGAGGTAAAAAATGACTGCTGATTGGCCTATCTCAGGCGAGAGGCTTGTTGTATGTTTTTAGTGGCCTAATTTAGGAGTTCGTGAATGGCTCATTCCCGTCAGGCCTAACGCTTCTGGGACTTACTCAAGGCCTGTCTCTATTGGGTGTGTCACCTTTACCGAACACAGATACCACTCAATCGCTGTCTTTCCATGATGAATTTGCAAGATACTACACTGAATAGGTTCTTTTAGGTGGGGAGCGGAGTGAAATGCAGAGCTCCATGTTCTCCTCATCCTCTGATATGGACTCCCGTCGGAGCGTCACCAATGAGGCGGCACAGCTGGTGAAGTGCATGGAGGTAGGCTAACTCAAGGTTTTCTTTACACCTCTCAGGTCGCCATCACCACGCCAAAGGAAGAGCTTCCAGGTCGATGTGATGCAGGAGGTCTCCTATTGTCTTGATGTGATCTACATACCCATTGTAGGGTAGGAAGCTTGCTTTCAGTTGATGGAGGGATGTCCACATATTGGAGCAGATGTCATGTGCACATTCTTCTGACAACTTTCTGGGTATGTCAAATTGAGAGGTGGTCGTTGGCCAAAACATAACTGGGATATCATATCTGGCCAGTCGTTTCCTTAGGTGTAACATGTCGGCATACTCCTCCGCTAGCGATTTCTCCACATGGTCAGCCCAACTGAGGCACTCACCGATATCGTGGTTAGAGGCAGTGGGGATAGTAGGTGTTGAATTATCATGTGGGTGAAATTGAGGTGGTTCAGAAGATGAACGTAGCCCCGTACTGTCTCTTGATTAAAGAAGGGTGTCGTTGGTGACCAGCTAGGAATCTGACATGCTTGATCCCATACTTCTAAGTGCCTCGGCATATGAGGGATTTTCTGTGCTTGATTTGGTAAGGGGAGGACCTTCCTGTCGATATAATATGTCACTGTGGGGAGGACCTCCGCAGCGGCGACCGCAATGGTGAGGACTAATATCACAGCTACCGTAGGGAGAGAACACGTGAGGTACACCCTGGGGAGGGCCTTCAGAATGTACCTAAATGAGGGGAGGGGCCTTCTCGTTGAATGACGTCTAGGCAGGGAGGGCCTCCACTATCCGTGTCATAATGGTGAGGACTACCATTAAATCTTGACGTCTCATTGCATAGAGGACTTTTGCAGTGCATACCTTGGGGAGGACCTCTATGACATGTCGCAACGAGGGGAGGACCTTCTAGCTGTGTAGAATTTTTACGAGGAGGGCCTTCACAACAACTTCCATCATGGTGAGGATGACCATCATGGTTTGACGTTCAAAGTGTATCCTGGGGAGGACCTTCAAGATACACTGCGACAAGGGGAGGACCTTCTTGTTGCTTGGGGCCATTACGGGGAGGACCTTCACAATGGCGATAGTGGTGGCGATGACTACCATCATAGCTGCTGCAATGGAGAGGACAACCATTGTAGCTGCCACATAGAGAATTTTTGCGGGGTACACCCTGGGGAGGGCCTTCAGAATGTACCTCAATGAGGGGAGGTCCTTCTCGTTTCTTGACATCTCTATGGGGAGGACCTACGTTATCAAAGTGTCAAGGAATACCACCGTGATCTGATTCCTGGATGCGTGGAGTGTCATTGCAACATAACCCCTGGGGAGGACCTTCAAGGAAGGCCACGATAAGGGGAGGGCCTTCTTGTCCTGATGAGACGTCACTATGGGGAGGGCCTCCGCAGTTGCGACTACGATAGTGAGGACTACTATCATAATCTATGGTCCCACTGCACGGAGAGTGTTTGCAGTGTATACCCTAGGGAGGACCTTCAGGGTGGACTACAACAAGTGGAGGGCCTTCTAGCTGCTCGATCTTCTAGTCACGCGGGGGGCTTCCATGACCCCCATTAAAAGAGAATCACTCATGATCGATTGTTATATGCCCATGGGGGAGGCCCCCACGGGTGCTCTGGGGAGGACCTTCAGAGCTGCTGGTAACAACATTGCTGGGAGGACCTTCACAATTGCTAATTCCACTACCTTAATATAATAATGGGCGGGCAGGGTTTTGAGCCTTAAATATGTGATTAGAAGCATTGGTAACCCTAGCTTCTAGCATAGCAGAGTCATGAACCCCGTCTTTATTTTTCGGCTACCTTCGGCGCATTCGGGGAACTTTATTATGGGCAGCAGGGACTGTATGCTGTTGATAACGACCTTCACCTTTGGGTCCCTTTCTAATTGGGTCCCGTGATGCTTCTAGGATATGCCGAAGAACATCTTGACTTTTGGTAGGGATATATGCCTGCTCTTAAGCATCCACCGTGATAGACGAGTGTCCCCCAGTTGAAACGAGTGAAGCTGCTCGATCCGGTTGCCCTTGCGTCGCAGAATATGGCCAATGACCTTCTTGGGTGGAAGTAGGGATGCAGATATGCTCCGAGGCAGCTATCGCGTCACTTAGATGAGCCACCTTAATTGGGTAGATGGTCTCATGGGCCTGAGTCCTTGTTGTTTCAGCTGATGTAATTACATTCTATAAAGTCTGCAAGATATGATCTGGGATCGATACCTGCTCCTCCATCATTGTCAAGATATGCAGAGAGACATCTTTGGATGGAACAGGTATGAAGGCCCATTCCGGTATCAGAGTAGGAATATCCTACTCCGGTCCTCCGGTGGTCAGTGGGTACTGACAATTCTCTTATGTTGGCGCAGGTGAACAAATCTTCCCCTGTGTCGGGATATGCCGGTTTATCTCTCCATTTTCCGCTATATCGGGATGGTGGACTTTACTTGCATCCGCAGGGAGCAGGCCCTGCATATATTGGTTTCCCACCATATCGAGTCAGTGACCTTTTTTGGAAGGGAGATGTTACTTCCTATTAATTGCCGCCATATCTGGATGGCGAGATTGGTTGATCGTCACCACATTGGAATGGTAGGCGTTAGGAGAATCTGCAAGGAACTGGTCCAACAGGTGCTGAGTCTCCACCACGTCTGGTCGGTGGGATTCACGACCCTGGGCAGGGAGAAGTGCCTACCGGGTAGGTGCCGTCGTGTGTGAGTGACAAGCTTGATAGAGCTCGACGGGGATGCGCGCCTGCTCGTATGATGCCGCCATTTCTGGATGGCGGACTTTGGGGGAGTAGACAGGTGTATGTACCTGCTCGCGATATGTCTCCATGACTGGGTAGCGGAGCTCCTCCTTAGGGACAAGGGTGATGCCCGGTCCCTGGTTGTACGTTTTCCACCCTCATCGAGTGGTCCGAGGGGCTGGAGCTTAGGGATCATGGGCCTAGATCCTCAGGGTGACATCCTCCTTAGCGTGAGGATGTTGAGTCGCAACGTGAACGTGGCGACGTCTTCCAGAATGGGCCTTTGAGCGGGACCCCCGTTAAGCGGGGATGAAGTCCTCAGTGTTGAACTCATCTGCCTCCCTAAGATAAGGGAGGTATGCATTGTATTTTTCTGGGGATATACTTTCAAAATGGGTTGAGATGGAAAAGGAGCCGTCTGGATCTGCTTTCATGGACGCTGCTGGGTAGGCGACCGGTGGGTCTTGACAGATTGGAGGGCGTTCATGGCCACCTCCACTGTCAGGAGAGTACCATTCAGATTGTACTCTCAGATCAATGCATCTGAAACTGAGCGTTGAAGATGCTGGGTAGGTGACGGGGTCCTCCGTTGGTGAGGATGTCCGGTCGCTACATAGTTTGAAGCGCGCACCTGCGAGTTCCTCCATGATGCCATTGGATCGAAGGAAGTTCTGAGTGGTACCTGTCAAAATAATTTAACAAATACAAACAACACACCCGTCAAAGAAGCATCTCATGATCCATGCATAATTAATGACCTTGAGTGGCCCTCCTTGTGAGTATTAAGGGGGAACAGAGTGGGATTAGGTTAAATCCATCATCCTTGGTTAAAGATTCATGTCAGGTTCTCCATTTTTTGTTTCGCGACGAATTGGATGGAGTGGACCGACGCACCCGACTGTCGATCTCACAGAGGGCTGAGCTCCGCCCTATTTCTATGGTCAGGTATTTCGGTCTTCATTTTGAAATTCCCAATGGTTCCATATCTAATGATACATGGACCTTATTTCCAAAGGCAAGCATTCTCCGGGTGATTTGGCCAGCGATGCTTAAGAACTCACATTGGTCGAGAGGATGGGAAGTCGGACTCATCACACCCTTTTAGGGAGGGAATTATTTCCTATTCTAGGACTCTCTTATAGATTTAAGATGTGTTCATATGTTCGAAAATATTTGGTTTATACCAAAGCACAATATCCATGGATTACTCTTGGTTGGAAATGGTCAGCTAAATGTAGGGATTCGAAATCATTTAGGCCCGAGGTTTACCATCTCTCATTAGATTAATGACTCCAAGGACTTTGGACTCACTGAGACGACACTGGTTTGAAGCCTCATAACTGGGCGATCTAGAGGTTATTGTCATCCAGGGGGGACAAATAAAAACATGAGCGTTTGGATCAAACCCATGATACGGGCTTCCTACGTATCCTTATGATAGGAATCCGAATCCTCGTAGTTCGGTTTGAGACAGGGCTCACACTCTGAGGTGGGCCAAGATGTGGGTAAACCGACATAAAGGGGGTCAGAGTGACCAATTTTTGGGCTTGAACCTTGGAGAGGCTTCCTACGTACCCCGCCTAGGAGACATGGATAAAATTACATGTAGTTTGGGAGTACAGTTTAAGGTCATGCGGGACGAAGGATGAACCAACATGAAGGGGGTCAGAACAGTTGGGTGATGGGATTGAACCTCATGGAGGCTTCCTACGTACCATTCCTTGACATGGATCAAAGTCATCGTAGTTAACATGAGGATGGGGTCAGGGTCGGTGCTTTCTCTAAGACAACGTGAGTCATACTCAGTGTGAGAAACAATAGGTTGTAAAGACCTGACGATCAGGTCGCGAAAGGTGCGTCCGTGAGAAGCGAAGTGGGGCTTACGCATAGAGTGGCCCGAGAAGTCAGGGCTTACTCCATAATGGAGGCCCGATGGTGACAAAGACTAGATGGAGAAGAAAGGGGTACCCTTATGTCTATCTCCTCTCTTGGTTCTTGGCATCGGGGAATTACGGAGGTGTATAGATGCTACCTCCAGCAAGAAAGGATAGGGGCTTACAGCAAGGAGGCTTCTCTGTTCACTCCCGGAAGAGGGGAGAAGTGATCACCACCAGAGTTGAAGGGAAATAGAAGTGGGGTCCCCCAATCTGGCGTGTGGAGAGGCAAAAAGGGGACTCCGGGCTTGGACCCTGCATTACTGTGGGAATGTGAACCCATGAATGCTTCGGGAATCCACTCAAGGGCTGGAGAAACACCTTTTCCCTCACTTACCGTGGGTATGTGAACTCAAGGAAGCGCGCTGATGCACATGAAGGTTTCATCATACGGGTCTGGTGGCTTCTAGGGAGGCCTTGGCCTGGGGCCGATGAATGGACCAATGTGTGGGGGGGGGGGGGGGGTTGCGAAAGATCAGGCTGGATTGGAAGGATTTTATCTGATTTGGGGAATGGGAAGACTGAAGGATTTTGCGGGCCGCATGGGTTTATGAGGAGCGGCGACCTTCATGTAGGGGGTGCTACGTGGCTGGAGAGGTTGTCCGCGTACCAGGGTGGTACGCAGAATGATAGGCATCCCGCGTACCAGGGCAGTACGCAGCTTCGGGTTCGGCTCGCATACCTGGTTGGTACGCGGGAGAGTCCACACGAGCAGCAGCGGCCAAGGGTGACGTTGGTCGGGGGTTCGTTGGTCAGTGCTTCACCCGCGTAGGAGGGTGCTACGCGGTGCGTTGGATCAAAAAAGGGGTATAAACTCTATGGTCTGCGGGGAGTACATCCGTAGAGGGGCCATCGTTCGGGATATTCTTTTTTTTTTAAATTTTAAGTTTACGGTTCACCAAGTTGTTACATGTTTTCGGCTCCTTATTAATTCGTTTCCAGCTTCATACCTGTTCTGGTTCACGAATTGGAACTCCACTGTTTGTGAAATCCTAAGCTTCTTCCTCTGAAATCCTTCCACCCGAATCTGATCGATCTCCCCCTTTTCTCCTCTTCGATTTCCTTTTATAGAGGGGAGGAAAAGGGGTCTATTGTGGTCACACAACACCTTTTTCCGAGGCCCATGATAGAAAACCTGGTTTACGGATGACTCAGTCAACAATCTGCAACTCACAGGGGCATTGAATGCACCTGACCCGCGAACCAAGTCGGTTCGAGGGGTGCTTCACAGCCGCGCATGGTTCTGCCTATATTCTGCGATCGACAGCGCATGCGGCAGGGGCCGGCTAGCGCGGTTCGTGGCTGGGGCGGTTTGTGTCGGTGGACCGGCCTGGCGCCCATCCTCCTTCGCCCCCGCAGAGGATCCCCGCCTCTATTCCGCGAACGACAGTGGTCCGCGAAGGGGGGCGCTTCGCAGAACCAGCCATGTACCATTAATATTGAACCATTCCACGGACCGACTTGTCTTTTTCCAACCTTTGAGTATTCTTCACATATTTTCCCAATTCCTCGAATGAAATTGGGTAGAATCCTCTCTTGAATTAAGGGGACTCTCATTCTCCTTTTTGGATTTTTCAGGACCCTACAATAGGTTGGCTAAAAAATTTCAAATTTGGAGGATAGAGAGGATCTTACATTGGATGAGCTAGAAAATAGTCTCATTACTTATTAAATGATAAATTCACTTTCCCTAAAAAATAATGTGAAATAATAAATGGATTTTAAATCCACGATGAATCTCTAGTTGAAATATGAATAATTTAAATATGCTTAAAAATATGATAATAAATACAACATAGATGAAGGGATCAAAATAATTATGTAACAAATATATCTAAAAATTTCAGAAAATGAAAGGGTAAATATATATTCTAGTTTGAAATGATTGAAATTTGGAGGTGTTGGACACTTTACCATAAATTGTGCAGAGAATAAAAAACTATGTATTTGAATTTTATGATCATATTAAGAAGTATAATAATAAGAAATTATGGAAGAGATCAAAGTCTATGTATAAAATTGTTGAGTTCAATAATAAATTACCAAGAAAATAAATAATAAATTTTATGAATAAATAAGAAGAAGGTACATACCATAGTATCCAATTAGAATATGAATTATCTGATAAGTTTACAAAATTTATATATCACATTGACAAGAATGTGGAACTCTCAAGAAATGTTGGGAATGATAGTGAAGAGACTTACATGGAGAATATACTCAAACATGAATTGGAAGCATGTCTTGGGTAGAATACTAAGATCAAGAAGGAAATCAAAGTGTTTAAGAAAGACTATGGAAAGAAAGTTGAATCTGATTAATTATTTTTAAAAAGGGAAACATAAATCATGTAGGAACTCAACAAATTGAAGTTGAAAGTTGTTGATAAAGATAATATTGAGAAATATCTTAAATATAAACTTGTATTGAACAAATATGAACTAGAAAAATGCAATTAAGATTCCTTAAATCTAAGAGTAAATTAGAAAAATATGAAATATTTCTTTAAAAAAATATAATAAAGTCTAATCTAAATAATCAACAAAAAATGAGATAACAAGTTCAATAAATCAGGTTAAATATGTACCTCAATAATGTGAATGTAAATATGTTTTTACTAATAATAGTGGTATTAATTATAAATATGGACATGTTTTTTCTAGGAATAATATTGAGAAACATACCCCCATATTATAGGGATAACTATGATCATAAAGAAAAATTACCTCCCCTCAAATGATGCAAGTTCAGACTAGAACTATTTAAAGGATCACAATTTTAAACAACATAATTCTTGAAAAAATCTCTATAATAACATAATATTTATATTTAATAGGTATTTTAAGTGTTATGGTATTTTTTTGGAATAAATCTTATATATTAGTATAAAAAGTTTCCTTACTTGGAAGGATTTAGGTATCAAGGTTGAGAATATATAAAATAAAAAAGGATGAATCACAAAGGAGGTGGTTTGTGAACTGAAATTCTCTAAAGCAATCTATTTAGAACATATTTAAATGTTTGGAGGATATATATTGAAGATATTATCAATAAATACATTGTGCTGAGAAATTTATGATAAACCATTCTTGGAAAAATTCCTATAAATAAAATGAAATAAAATTAAAAATAAAAATCAGAAAGAGATGTCTGTTATTGATGAGGTTTCCTTAAAAAAGGAAGAGAGGAAGGATATGGATACTTTATAGTAGATGATCCTCACACATTAATAGAGAAACTAAAATATTTAGTAACTTATAAAAGCATGATATATTGTATGTAACATTTGGAAATTATAGTTCCTTAAAAATAAAAGGTGTTGGAATTTCATAAATTGAGTCAAAAAAGCTAAAATGAAAGGATGTGATTTTTATAGAAGTGTTAAAACACAATTTACATAGTGTACGTTAATTGTTTGTTAATGGGAATGAATTTTTATTTTATAATAATTCATGCATCATCAATAATTTCAAATATTGAAGGTTTATCACTAGAGGTTAAAGAACAAGTGGAAATTTGTTTTAAATTAGATACCCATCCAATTCATGCAACTTGAGTGATAAGGATGAGAAATATTTTGGACATAGGAGACTTGGACACTTGGAAAATGGAACACTAGTAATATTTATAAACACGGTGTGTTTATAGACATTCCTTAACTCAAAAGGGATATATACGTTTTTTGACCCTTTTCAAAATGAGAAGACAGTTCAAGGGACACCTAAGAGAGTGGAATTTAGATTAATAGACCTATGGAAATCATTCATTTAAATATGTTTGGTCTCATAAGGAACAAGAAAATTAAGTTTTATATTTATTTCATTACATTCATTGATGAATTCACCCAGATAACTAATGTATTATTTATTAGATATAAATTATAATCTCTTCAAAAGTTTATAATATTCAAAAAATAGACTGAGAATGTTTTTGGTTTCTACATCAAGGGGGTGAGGTCAAACAATGGGAAAGAATACACAAGTAATGATTTTTAAATTTATCTATAAAAACATGATATCAATAATAAATATATCACACCTTATAAACCATAAAAAACTATGTAATAGAGAGTAAAAAACGAAGCATTGTTGGTATGGGAAGGATTATACCAACTGAGCATAAACTTTCTGATTTTTTTTATAGAGAAGCTATTTGAACTATTGTACACATTAAAAATCAGTTCTTATGGAAAACTAGGACTCATATGACATCTTATGAAATGTGGTACAATAGTAATCAAACTATAAAGTACATTAAAGTATTTGGTATCCCTTTTCACATGAATATATAAAATAGAGATTTGGGAAAATTTAATGAAAAAAATGGAAGAAATAATCTTTATGGGGTATATTGAAAATGTATGTGGATAAAAAATATAGGATAAAAGTTTTGAATAGATGGATGAATTTTATTAAATTAAAATAATTAAAAATTAGATAAAAATATAAGTTTTTTTTGAGGTAGAAGATGAAAATAATAACACTAGAAACATATATATTTTAGAAAAATAGATTTAATAACAAAATAGAAATAAGAAGAATATAGTTGAAATTCATTTAGATCAAAAAATTGATGAATATAATATATAAAATAATACATTTAAACATAAAATAATAAATAACCATATTGATTCTAAAAATATTAGTAGAAACCAAGAAGAATTGGTTCATACAAGAGGAAAGTTGAAACTTGAGAACGAAATTCCACCCATTTCACAAGTTAAGAAAAAAATGGAATATGAGGTAATTGAGCATGGAGAATGAATATTATATATTAATGAGGATCTTGATAAAATAGATAATAAATCTACTTGGGTGATTATAACAAGTCCAAAAGACAAAAATATAATTGGAAATAAGTGGTTGTTTAGAAATGAATTGAATGGAATAGGAGAAGTTGCAAGAAATGAGTAACAATTGGTTTATAATTATCTCTCACAAATATAAAGAGTTGATTATGAAAAAAATTTCACCTATAAAAAGACTCAAAACCATTAGAATCTTCCTTGTAGTGGTAGAACAAAAATTAAAAAATTAACCAAATGGATGTGAAATCTTCCTTCCTTAATAGTAATCTTCAAGAAGAGGTTCTTATCCAACAACACATGGGTTTTGTTTTATAAAAATATAGAATCATGGTTTTTAGGTTCAATAATTCTTTATATATATTAAAATATGCACAATAGACCTTATTACTATAAGATGGGTGTTTTTTTAGAAACATGAAATTTTCAAAGGGTAAGGTTGATAAGAACCTTTATGTGAATGATCTATCCACAAGAAATATTATAGTCATTGTGTCTATTGATGAAATTATTTCTAAAAGTGAAAATGAGTATCATTGTGAATATTTACTAGGTAGATGGAAATAAAATTTGGGATATATATGTTGGGATATAAGACTTATTTTCTAGGATTTCAGATTGTTTAAGGAAGTGATCACAACTTTCTATCCAAATAAAAATATTTAAAGGAAATGTTTAAGAGGATTGGAATGAAGTATTGAAAAGAGGTATCAATTCTCAAATATGTAGGAACTAAATTAATAAATGATAAGCCTATAAATAGTGTTAATTTATTTAAATTCAGAAAAATCATTGTAAACCTTCACTTCTTGACACCTTTTAGAAGAAATATAGTTCTTGTTGTGTATCTTTATACAAGATTTCAGAATGAACCAATGGTGACTTATTTATTAGAAGCTAAAATGATATTGATATACATTAAAATTACTCTAAATTTTGATTTATTATATAAAATAATTATGATTTTATATTTGATGAATTTACAGACGCATATTGAGCTAGAGACTACATAGATAAGAAGTCTGCTTTAGGAGGAAAATTATTTCTTATTGAGAGCTATGTGTATTGGAATAACAATAACCAAAGTTTAGTTTTATAAATTATAAATGAGCCTGAGTACATAATAAACAAACATGATTATACATAAATGCTATGGATGAAAGTGCAACTAGCCGATTTCAAATTTGACATTAAGAATCAATTATACATTTCTTGTGAGAATCAAAGTGATATTGATCTTTCAAGGAATAAATTTTAATATTCATGAAAAAATATCATTTAAATTAGATACCATTTTACCAAAGATATAGTGTAAAATTGCGATATAAATATTGAATAACTTTTCACTAAATATCATATAGTAGAATTTTTTACCAAGTTAATGTTAAAAGAAAGGTTTGATGATTTAAGGATTAAACTTCATGAATAACCCTCTACACACAATTGAGGAATTATAGAAGATAACCCCAACATGGATTTAGATTATGTTCTAAAAGGGGGAGAAATAGAGACCCAACTATTTACCTTGGGGGAGATAATAATTATCGAAGGGAGATTCTTCTATACTTTTTAGTTTGAATTTTTTGTAATTTCTAAATGGGGGATAAGTAAAGGTGTGAATTGAATGAGAGTTAATATATGTCACTTGCCCATTATTTCTTGTCACTAAGAGAGTAAATTATATCAAAAAAATTAATTTATTTGTTATTTTAGTTTCATGATGCTTCTAATATGATAAAGGATATGATTTGATGATTTTTGATGATTTTTGATGATTTTTGATGAATTTTGAACTGAGATGAGTGAATCTAACAAAATTTTAATGAGCTTACCAAAAAAAAATGGAAGTTTGAAGTTTCTATAGAAGTATTAAAGGTATGTATTTGTTGTAAAATTTTTATGAAAATTGGTTAAGGATTATAAGATTTTTTGGGAGATGGTTGGAACATCGTTGAGGTCACTTGAATAGCTCTAAGGTGATTTTAAGTCACTGTGTGACTATTTTATTATAATATAAAATTCTATGATTGATAGTTAAAAATGGATAAGTCATATCTTATAAGACTTTTGTAGCAGTTTTTATGACTCTCATGGTGCATATATGACTATTTGTTCATGCATATGACTTTGATCCATGTATAATATTTTTGAGTTGAACATGCTTCCAATATTTAGTATCTAATTTTCAAATATTTTTTAAACATTCCTTCTTTTAATTGGTTGAATCACAATTTATATCTTCCTTTTAAAGCATCTAGGTTTTTTTTGAAATTTATATAATAATTACTTCACAATAATTTGGATGTGTTTTATAAGACTTTATTGTTATTTTGTATGAATTTAAAGCTATGTGGGACTTCTAACATCAGACTTACACATAGGGAATAAGACTTTGAGTAGTCCACATATGAATTTCAATATGTATGTATGACTTTAGAATCATGAAGGACTCTATGATATATGTAAGAGTTTGTTAGTGTCTGCATAAGAATTTAGACTTTGTAAAAAATTTCAGAGACTAGATAATTTCTAGAATTGTATATTCTGAAGAAAAAAAATCAGATGATGCATGGATTGGTATTTATGAATGAAAACATCATAATTAAATTGTGATTCAAGATGAATTAATGAATTTTGATCAAAAAAATATTAATTACATGATCACCTATAAACAAAAACTTAATAAAGGATAACATAATAGTAATATATTTTTCTCTTGAAGATTATATGAAAAATATTTATGGAATTTTATAGTGATGATGCTTATGCTATTCTTTAAATGTTTAAGTATCACAAAAAGACATAGGGGTTTGTGATTTAATCTGTGGTTTTGAGAATCTAAGTTAAAGAGAAAAGATAATTTCTTTTGAATTTCTATTAGGCTGTGATAAACTATGACATACCGTGAGAAAGTTAAAGAACATTACAATTAATAGACAAATTTTACATGCTTATTTTATTATAAAACACAATATTTTTATACTTTAATTGATTATTCTTGATGAAATTTAGTTTTTTTTATGATTAGTTGACTGATATAATAATTTTTTGGAAAATTAAAAAAAATAATGAAATAAGAAGACTAAATACACATAACACCGTGAAGTGAAGCGATACAACATGAAAAAAGATTATTGAAGATGGAATTTATAAGGGAGTGTGACTAAAAACAAGATAAAAATTTATGATTCCAAGATGAGGAATATTTTCCATGACTGAGGATAATACAAGGCATGATCTTGGAACAGAAAAATGAACAACTGAGCTAAAAATGTGGGAAATCTTCTTGAAATGCACAATTCATATCATGAATGCATCCAAGATATAAAACATGAAGGTATAAAAGACATGAATCCAAGATGTAAAACAATCCATGGATTTAATAAACCCCATACATTACATATATTGAATACAATTATATGATTTGAAACCCTTGGGACAACCCATGAATGGAAAAATTCTACATAATAATGTTTGGGACCCCTTTTTATGACCCCTTGATGGTTATAAATGACTTTTGACCCATTTAATGTCCATTTATGACAGCCATAGAATCTGGAAATCCTATAAATAAGAGGATAGGGTGGATTAAATGAAGATCAGTTCACGAGGATACACCATTGCAATGTGCATTCGTGATTCTACTACTAGGGTTTTCTTTTCGTTTTTATTTTTTTTCAATTTCTAATCTCATGCAATGCCTTCATATTTTAATTCTAGTGAACTATTTTCTTACAATCACAATTTCTTTCATATAAAACTCTCTCTTTCTTATTATCTCTTTGTTAATTCTTTCCACCATGATCTCTTTTCACTTAGCAATGGAAAGTGACTTACCCGAGGATTGTCCTTGGGGGAGGTTTCATGGTGTTCTTAATTATTGTACGTTAATTTATAATTGTTTAAATAATTATTTTTTGTATTATATGGAATTTAACGATTATAGTGGTATCCACCATGGATTAGAACACAATTTCATTTCTATTTTCTATCGAGGGTAGGAAGATTTAGTTTTCCGAAGAGGTTTCCCAGGTATACTAAAAATCATTATCATGGTGGAGAATTGAAATCCATGTATGGAACGTAATGGATTTTCAAATTGAATTCAACAATGAAGGATAAATACCTTTATTTTTAACCTATATTCTGTCTGCATCTACATTTACATTTTTTTGAATTTTAATACTCTTTAAAAAACCAAATAAATTTGTTTTTATAAATAATTAAACCAAAAAAAAGAATTATATTAGGTAGAATAGAATTAGTGATTGAACCAATTGTGACAGTCCTCAAGTAAGAAAACTCTGGTTAGTCTTTGTGAAACATTATAGAAAATAAAATTAGTTGTTTTACCACCCTACATCAGGTGTGTAAAGAATCAAGAGTGATCTAGTGGAATTAAAAGGAAACTGTTGTTGGGAATTTAGGGAATTTTAAAATACATTTCCTTGATTTATTCCACTACATATCAAAGATACAATTTTCCCAAGATTTTTTATTTATAAGATCAAATAAATAAAAAAGTATTTTTTTTTAAAATTAAAGAGAATATGGGGATAAACCCTTGTGAATGATTAGGTGAAATTTTCATGGAAAATCATAGGTTATATGGTGTTTCTTGAATATGAGATTTTTTGGCCGACCTAATATATTTCCATTTTTTGGAATATTTTGAAATGAATTCCTAATTAGAAGAATAGATAATTATACATATTCAGTATTAATAAAAGAATAAAAATTAATATTGAGAGTATAGAAGTATAAGATGAGAAGGTCGACTCTATGAAGAGGAAGTAGATTTTTATTGGAGTTGGTTTTACTTGTGAGATTTGGAAAACCAATTTTGTTTGATATTTCCTTTTGAAGACCAATAAATTATTATTTTATTATCAAGGATAAGTATAAGTAAATCATTGGAGAATAATTATGGTCCACCCAGATCATAGAGGTCTGATGTATTGGAGTCCAAGAGAATATTCTCTAACAAGGTTGACCCTTCAGGAGGAAAGGAACCAAGAATAGAAAAGAAATAAATCTGAACACTTTGTGTTTCTTTGGATGCCATAATGTCAAAAAATACATTACCTTTTCACTATGTATGTAATATGTCCATGTGGTTGGCCACAAGACCCTTGAACCTTCAAATAGTATACACAATAGACCAAGGGATGGTTCTGATGCCTTATAGTGCATTATAGATAGTCAAAGAATCAATATCAACGGCTTCAAGGAAAATATTTCTCTAGTTTCAAAAATGGAGGCCAATGAGATTCTCTTGGGATTTATCTTGAAGTGAGTCGCCTCTTCCAATGTATACAAAAAGCCAGTATGACCAAGCCCCATGTATCTTGGATCACTCATCCACCCTACATGACACCCATGTGATAAGAGCCATTAGTGTTCAACTTTAGGCACAGGTGATGTAGATGGAACCGAAACCAACACCCCTAACCAGGAATGATGACCATATTGGAGAAGGGAATGGAATCTAGAAGAGTCAGTTGGTAGGGGATGTCTTATATTCCTTATAGATCTTAGTTAGGTCAATTAAGGTGTTCTTGGTTTTAAAGATAATACTTTTTATAGTACCTATTACATCTTTGTGTCATGCTTTATTCCTCATTTTCTAGATTCACCAACATCTCATGGAAATAATTATTGCTCTTTAATTATTCTATGATACATATTTTCCTACACCCTAGAACCACATGTTTAAAATGGACTCACTTTATAACTCATGGGAAGCCAAGAAATTAAAATATACGACCATGTGCCACACCAAACTCACTTAGTCACTTTCAAAAAGTAGATTCCCAGATGTATTGATATCTGGTTTCCTATAATGATGACACCTTAAAGCAGTGATGAATCCTAGGAATTAGATATTATCCTCAGTGAGAAGTAACTTGTTCCTAACTTTCCATACCAAGAAATTAAATTTCATTGGATTCTCCTTGTACCACAACACCTATCCCCAAACACCATAGTCATTGGGATCCATATTAAATATATTAAAATCTATTAATAAAAATGATCATGAGGAAGATACCATGAAGAATCACTTATCCAGATCATGATCTAACCCAATATTCTTAAATATGACCCACTATTTCTCATTAAAGATAGCTTGAATGAAACTGGGGTGATCACTTACTTCTCTGAAGGTCATTTATGGATCCTGACATCCAATAAAACCCAGTTTATTCCCCACCCAATTCTAATACTAGAAATTTATGTCACCCCTTTTAACATTCCAATGAGTATGCTGCTGTAAGAATGATAGTTAAGGATGAATCATGAGCCAAATAGCTGAAGTCCTAGCTCTCTATATATCTATATCATTCCCATACTTATCCTATATGTGCCTTCTGAAAAGTGTCTTCCCCTCAATATAATCCCATTCTAACATAGCATGTAGGCCTCTCATAGTCCCATAGACACTCTTGATGTTGATACCCCCCTCATAGAGGGGTCTTTCCATCCTATTTCATGATTCTCGGTAGTGTTTTCCATCCAACTAGACATCCCATAAGAAAGAAAACATTAATATATCTATGTTAGAGAAGACCTTTTTTGGTACTTTGAGAGTAGAGAGGACCTGAATGGGTATTTATGAAGGAACATTATTCACTAGTGTAATTCTTCCTCCAAATGTTAGGAACCTATTCTTCTAATTGAAAATACACCCCATGATTATATACAATACCTTATCAAAGTGGTTAATTCTTTGTTTTTAGGGAAACTAGAGCACCCAAATATTCCATAGGGACGGTCCCTCTATTCATTTCAAGACTACATTCCTTATACCTAACCCCCATGCCTGAAAAATTTCTTATAATGTAGAAGCTACTCTTTTACCAGTCCACCTATTTCTTACTCCATTTTTAGCATTCCTCAAGAACTCCATTGATCCACTATAATGATCCACTTCTTCCTTTAACAAATATTATTGTATTATCAATGAACATTAGGTGAGAAATCCCACCAACCAGGTGACTATTATGGTAGGGGAGAATGCTACTTAAAACTGTACATTGGTTGATATACCTACTAAGAACATCTTGGGTGAGGATAAACAAGAAATTAGAAAGAATATACCCTAATCTTAGGCCCAAAAATCCTTGAATAATTTTTAGTGTTTACCGATAAAGGTTGTTTATAATAATGAAGAGCTAAATCACCAAAACATAATATCAATTACCCATGAGGAAAATCCCATGTAGGAAGGGACCCTTATAATGAAGTTCCATTTGTGTCTGTCATAGGCCTTGTTCATATATAACTTAATTATGATATTGGATCTGAAGGTTTTTTTATTAATATCACTAATCACCTCTTAGGACAAGCTAACCACACCTTGAATCATTTAACCTTTTATAAACATGTGTTGTTCATCAGAAATACATTTAGTGAGATAGGAAAAGATAGTACTATTGATGACACATTCCATCACCTTATAAAAAATTTTAATCATAAAATAGGTCTACAATGATTAAAATAATGAAAATCTTTAACCTTTTGCACTATTACAATGTTCATGACACTTGAAACATGAGGAATATTTCCTCCTTGAAAATAATCTTTCCGTACATGCACTATATTTCTCTTCACCAAGTCCCATGAGATGTTGTAAAAGGAATATGGGAATCCATCAGGACTGGGAGTGATTTCAGTATTAAGATTCTACACCACATCTTGAACATCGCTCTCTTCTGGGATATCCCTTATGCTTTCATTATCCATATCATTACCCCTATGTGGAATGGAATCAAATAAGTATACGGGAACCCTTGGATAACATCATAGATTATGAGGATTGGGTAAAAATAGAAGATATTTAAAGTGTTCTTCCACTATTACCCCCACCATATCAAGATCTTCTGAATAAGATCCATCCTCCATGAGTAGGTCATGTATTTTTCTATGTTATTTTTCATTAACACAGTCATGTAAAAAACCAGCGTTACAATCACCTTATTAGAGCCATTTTATCCTTTATCTTTCATAGGCTAAGCATTCCTATTTCAATATCATGTCATCCATGATATTATTCATGCTCATGAGCTTATTGAATATGGAATCATCCCATTCATTCTCTAAACTAGCCTCAATACATTCAATTTCCCTATTGGTCACCTCTTTATCCTAGCCTAAGGGGGTGGGGGGAGATTTTTTATCCATGCCACCTAACCTTGTTGCAAAGATTCTTTCATGGGTGCCCTAAGGATATCCTATTCAATGAATCCCTCACCATGTCATGGAACCGTAGGTACTCTTCCCTCATATGTGAAAAATGAAAACACTAACCTCTATCATTCCTATGATCCAAGGCAATACACAAAGGTGAGTTATCTAATAAACTATTAGCAATATGGGAGACCTTAATCTCTGCAAAGGAAGATAAGGCATGAACATTCACCAGGAACTCATAAAGAAAACATCAGGTCTGATTCCCACCCTCTCTAGTTGTTACACCAAGTAAACCAATACCCTATATATCCCTCATCTATAAGATCGTTGCTGGCCATAAATTACACAATCTTCTAAATAGATCTCCTAGGAAATGTCCCTCCTATCTTTTATTCTGAGTCCTCCACAATGTTGAAGTCACCAACCACCAACCACAAAGTGTATTCCAAGTTAAATGAGATGAGATCACACCATAGAGCTTCTCGAGCCTAAGAATTACAATTTGAATTTATAAAGAGAATAAAATATAGTGCACCCATCTAGTAATTCTAGTGGTCATAAATTGATCCGAGGTGGAATGAACATCAACTGAGACATTTTAATTCCATAATAACCAAATGTGAATGTTTAGAGGGTTTTCATGCAAGAATCCATGAACCCTTATTCTCTTCACATACTCCATGATCTTATAATTATTTATTAGGTTCCAAAACTACAACTAGGGAGACATAATTTTTATGAAGTTAGTTATATAACAAGTCTATTTTTACCTAAGATTCTATCCCATGATGATTACAAATGAATAACGATGTCAACACAAACAATTCTCTTTGGGTTTGGATTTAGATACACAACCACACAAAATTTAAGATGACAATTGATCCACATTTGTTTTGGAGTGCGATATAGTGAAAAATCTAGGGTGAATCAATGGAGAAGACACTATTAGAAATTCCAAATAGTCTTAGTGATCTATCTACTAAGATATACCATGCTAAACAGTTGATGGGGAACTGAAAACCACACTTGGGGAGGGTGATATAACCTAGGGTGGGTGATCTAACCACTGGAGAAGATGGGGGGTTCTTCTACTGAGACCAATTTTTAGGCTCCTCTGGTGAAACTTTAAAAATAAAAAGTCGAGATAATTTAGGAGGCGTAAGTGATAATACATTGGTGTGTGTGTGTGTGTGGGGGGGGGGGGGGGGGTAGAGGCTATGAGTTAGAAGGACCCATGTCATGAGGGTAAGAAGAGGAGGGAGAATGAGAGGTTTCTGATATGGAACTAAATATAATAACTGAGGGCCCACACCACTGAGTAGAATTTTCTTCTATGTTGGTGAGACAAAGACCTCATAGGAAGATTGAGGAAGGAGAAACACCTTCACCTGAGAGTGATCTCCCATATCACATCAAAACGGTAAGTTAAAACTAGTATCCATAAAATTTTAGTCCTCATCACTGCTGAAGATATTATCCTATCCATGTCTAGTCTGAAATTGATGGTTTTTTCAATATATAGGAAACACATGTCCTTTAATGTGTCATCTCATGTGGAATCTCAGTGGAAATGGATATATCAGATCCCGTGAGTGATCTATCAGAGCCTCAACATAAAGAAGAATACCAACTATAAGAGGCTGGGTGAGATCGATCTTGACACACCCCCTTTCCATCATCACTTCCTCTAGGAAGTGAGTATGATAATTAGTTCAGAGAAATGATCTCATGGATTCTCTGATACCTCCTAGTAAGGCCACATTCATAAACTAAAGAGGAAGACCTGAGAGAGATATCCAAACTATAGCTCGAGAGGAATCCCTACTAGCAAGGCATTCCATTGACCACCAAAACCAGAAAAACCTCCAATGACCCACATATTTAGGGATTTTTGACCATTCCATCACAAATTCCTCCTAACAATCTAGAATGATGTGAAAAGATTTTTAGTTCAAAGCCTATACCCTAGTCAGAAAGTTTTAGGACCATGAGTTCACAAACACCTAAAACAATAAAATCAATGGTTTTTCTATCATAATCCCTAATATCAAATTCAATTTTAGGTGTTACTACACTTCCTAGATGGACACTGCTAAAATGGACAGAACCCGGAAGTTTCCTTCTAAGGATGACTTTGAATCCATGGGGACCACTAGAAAGATGAAGCTTTACAACATCTGAGAAGGAGGGGTCCATTAAAGAGAATTGTTACAGGAAAGAAAAAGAAGTGGAACAGATCATATGGGGAAGGAAGTATCATATTATTAAGGTTGAAATAGTGTATAGAGAGATCTCTTCAAGGCATCAAACACTAGAGATCCACGCAGCACTAGAAAGGGAGGAGTAGGAGGGACTGGAGTAATGGTCAAGAGAGATTGAAAATCTGGTAGTGTGTACTACACGTTATTTCCTTTCATCATCACTTTAATTTTATTTTCTCTTTTAATAGTACAAATACAATAATGAAAAGATTATATTTTCTTCTTTTTCATTTATAAGGAGAATATCTTCAATGATATTTATATAGTGAGGAAGAACCAAATTATCTTCAACTAGTATCACTTAAAGTTTCTATTCTTAAATAGGTGAGTAGTATAATTGAATAATATTCTTGAATTCTTAAAGATAAGGCTCTATATCTATTAGAGAAGTAACTCAAGACTACTGGTGATCTTTATCAAGTGTACTAGTTTGTTCTCCACTTTAACTAGAGGGAGTCAGTTTAATGTTTTTTCTTACAGGGTATTGTTGAATTGTAGGTGATGGAAGATACATCCCCACACACTATGATTTGGTTTTATGATTATATTGGAAAAATCTATTGATTGGGATAACATCCAGATATAGTAAAGAGTAGGTTTTCACATTGTGGAAAAACCTTATAAAAATTAATATGTTCTTTATGTTCTTTAGTTTCATGATTTCATCATGAAAGGATGAGTGTTTATATTTAGTGGATCAAATCCTAACCAATCATAGTGATTTAATTCAAGTAATATAAATAGTAAAAGTTGATACATATAATTCATCCTACCTCTTAAGTATCTGCATATGATCCACTGAGACTATCACCTCAAAAATTATTGTTATGTTAGAGCTATGATCGATAGACTAAATCTTACAAAAAACTTGTCTCAAGTACGTAATGTGTTATACATAAATCTATTTAGAAAAAACATACCAAATACCTATTATGTATTAAATATATAGGTTGTGTACTTAGAACATGATCTATCTTATAAGGAGTAGCTGGTGAACATCATGGATCATTGGGATAAAGTGATATGAAAGAAGGAAACTCACCATGTTAATGTACTATTGTGAAATAATAAGCATGAATAAAAAATAATGGAACCTGATGATTAAATGAAGAAAAATTAAGTTCATTAATTTTCTTCTAAGAGTTTAGATTAAAATTTTAGAATAATATTTTTAAAGTGGGGAATAATGAAACTTCCCAAGCTTTTGAAGGATTTCTAGGGATCAAATAAAACTTGTTAAATATAGTGAAAGACAATATAAACCTCATTCTTAAGATCACGATGCTATAAAAGCCTAAAAATGTAAATATAAAACTAATATAATATACCATTCACCATCATTGTCTAGTTCATCTATTTCCAATCATAGTGGTATGATTTGGATTTCTTAGAAGTAACTAATGGGTTCCTCCCTACATGGTGTATTCATGGATCTACTAAATATTCCAATTCATGGGTGGGACTATCCAAAACATCCATGGTATTATAGTAACTCTTTGTAGATAAGGAAGATTGAGAAAGAGAGATTCCATGGATAGAGAGAATCAACAGGGGATTTATCAAATAACAAACACCATCTCAACGGTATTGGAAAATTTATATAGTCCTTGGGGGACCTTCATAATCCCTTATGTATTTAATTTTCTTTTATATTATATGAAATTAAATGGATTTGGTTATAAATATTGTAACATTTATCCAAATTAATTCTCCCCAATATATTTCATTATATGAAATATTATCCATTAATGATAGATATGGACCATTCGTAAAAATTAATATTTGACATTAAAATTCCTTAATTAACCATAGGGGTTTTATATGAATTAGACAATATAGTTTAACACATAACACAACTTTTCAATATGACCTATGTCATACACTATGATTGGACTAGGAAACTTGAATATTATATCATCATATTAAAAAGAATGATATTACCACAAAGAACATTTTATACATGGATATCATAACATATGATATCCACATATCATCCCATATGATATGGAAAATTTATATAAAATTTAGGGTATATATCTATTAATATAAAACTTGCACTAAATTATCATACATATCATGTTATATCACATTGTTCTGTATCCTATATAGAAATTAGTAAAACCATACCCAAAACTCATATGGATTTCATCCAAATATTTTTAGAAATATATCATCAATGTCCCCTTTTATTACATAATATATAATACCATTGTAATATGAGTCCAATAAACCTTTTGGGTGAAAAATAAAAAAAAATAGATAAGATCTCTGATTTTATAAAAATAAACCCCCATTTAGTCAATCAAAATGTGTAACCCTATATGTCTTTGTAGTGTTGATAACAAATTTCATTTCATGAATTCATAAATGTATGAAAAGAGAATCCTATATTAAATAATTAGTGTTATTTAAGAAAAAAGGGATACGATGCGATCTCTATTAAAATCATGTATCTCTATACCTGTGCACACAAGTTTTATTATATATAAGAATGCATTTTCATTTTATATCTTTGCCCAATACATCATGTAACAACATGACATGGAGTTTTTCAATCCAATATAGTTACTTATAAATTCATGATTCTATGAGTATATATTGACTGGGTCAATGAATGTATCACATTCCATTTACCCTTATATATGAGAAAATCACATCCCCTAAGAAAATAGATTATCACTTCACATGTATTATCTATGTCAGGTCATATAATCCTTCATTTTATCTCAACCAAGGGCCCATAATTAATTCTTTTCATACTAGAGGAAAATTACAATCTTAGTTCATCCTTAATCGATGAAATGGTCAATAACATACCCAACCACCCATAATTACCTAAAAATCATGGATTTTATAAGAAAGGTATAAAATTATGAAGTTTCTCATGCTTGGTGTCCTTACAACCTCTGGTATGGGGTGATGGTTCTGAATGTTGTGGAAGTTCCTATTGGGCCTATGGACAACTTATATTTTTTCAAATTCAATGGATTATTCACAATGTACATGATATGAATTCCATGACCAATGATTTTTTTCCAAATAATATAGAAAAATAATTTTTCTAGAATGAATATAGAGGAAAATTCATGTTAATTTATAATTAATTTTAAACACATGAAGAAATATTACCTCAGACTTGATATATTTCTTTGTTGATGATGTTGATTGTTCTAAACTGATCAGTTTATCATTGTTTCACAATTATGACTCAAAGTAGATCCCCTATAGAGATTATCCACATGTTCTCCTCCAATATTCACACAATAATGATGAACCTCCACTTTTTATCATGAAAGATTAATCATTTTTCATTGTTTACCTTGATTAATTCATGTTCATTCAGGCTTCATGTAATTTTATATTGTTCTTCATGATCTTGAGAGGAATATAGGAGGGAGATATTGAGATGTAATTATTGTTTAAAATATTTAAAAATCCATCAATTGACATAGTAATATATTTATAGACTTAGGGTTAGGGTTTAACATTCAATTAATTTCACAAAGGCCCATAATAATATATTAAAACCAAAAGAAACTCCGTGCCATGTAATAAAATAAAAATATTGTTTTATTTTATAGCATTCATTAACCCTCACAATTATAAATATTTATTATACAATATGATAAATAAATATTCATCACTAGAAAAAAAACTGGTCCAATCATCCTCCTCAACATTTATTTAATTCTCAAAGGAATATTTAAAAAATACTATTCATTCATTTAATAAATAAATATTTTATTCATATTCTAGAGATTACATATTTATTTAATATTCAAATCACTAAATACATTATTTATTTATTTAATAAAAAATATTTATTATGGTGTGGATAAAAAGATATAAATAAATATTACATTTTTAAGCAATTAACTAATTACCTTATGAATAAATATTTATTTAATATTCTAGATTATTTAATAAATCTTGAATAAATATTTCTTCTCGATATAGAGAATATAATTCATTCCGATTGTTAAATATAAATAATATTTAACTAAGATCAAAGGAATATGATTTGTTTTTGGCCCTCTAGGCCTATTTCTTAGTATAATTAGGTGGGAATGACTAAATTCCAATATTATTGTCTAGAAATGGGTTATAGTACCCATAGAGGAAGAAGGTATACCATAATGGGAAAAAAACATATGAACACTCACCATGTAATATAAGTATTTTGTCTTGATGTCCCTTAAATCTTGTTGTACACCGATGTCATCAACCTATATGAAAAATATGTCTTTCTTTTACTATCTAAAATGAAATCCTCAATACTCCATGGCTATGGGATTTAATATGATGGTTCCATTTTAATCAAAAGGATGAGACATCAACTTCCATAATGATAGAAGGTACAAATCCTTCCTCAAATTATTCATTAATAAAATATCATTAGTGATGCACCCAACATACCTGGCTTCACAAAAATAATATGTCATCAGGGTTTATGAAAATAATTTAAATTTCCCAAGACATAAAATTAATTAATAATAATATTAAATTCCAAGAATCATTATACAAGATCATAGATAGAAATCTATAATGACACATAAACATTTGGATTTCCTACAGGTGGGTCTATTCTCGTATTCTACCATATTAAAGATTACCAAATGTAAAATTAAAGAGTTGAAGTCTATAACACCACGAATTTTTATGAAATTGTTTTTTAAATAATTTGATTTCTTTGATGTCTTTAATTACACACAACATTGTCCTAGCTTTCATTACACAAAACATTGAGTTTCTATAAAACATAATTTTATTATTTAAATTACTTAAAAAAGACAATTATAAACTATCCTTTAGAATGGACCAATATTAATAGGATTAACTAAATTATGAATATATTAATTATTTTTTTACTGATTAATTATAAATTAAGATAAAAACCAATTGAAAATAAAGTATGGGTTTTTATGAAAAACTTTTTTTATTCCCATAAAGCTGTTTTATCTTAATAAATTAAATTAATCTCTATTATTGGATGATATTAATGATATTTATATTTTATGTATTCAATTAATTTTTTTGGAGTTTATCTAATATTTTTCATATGTATAAAATAAGAACATACCAATTTTTAAGTATAAAAAACTATTTTTTTTTCTAAAAGGAAGTTTGGTCATATTTTAATGGAAGAATAACATTAAAAGTAAAATTTGACACTTTTATAAATAATATTTGATAAAATAAACTTATTTTTTGAAATAGTAATGTAAAACGTTTCTTAGGGTGATTTTTTTGGGTTTTTTCTGAAAAGTTTCATCTTTTTATGAATAGTGAAAATGATGATCTTTATTGAAAAATTTATTTTCTTTTAAAGTATTTACAAGTTGAAATTATGTTTTGTATTAGATTTATTTTTTTTATTTTTAATTTTAAATAATACAATTTTGGTTTTTTAAAATGATTTTATTCCTGAATTTGTTGTAAAAACGTTGTATGTTTTAAAATGTCATTTTTCCAAATAACTATATTTTTCATGGCATTTTACTAGTTTTATTTTGTATTAAATTTATAAACTTCTATGTTTTGAATTTTAAAAAATGGATACGAAATTTGGATGCATAAGTTATAAATTTAGTGAATAGTTTCCATTTATTTTTGGCCAATGTGAAGAAACATTGGTAAATTTTGTTAACACTCTAAATGGTAAATTGGGTAATTTGGGCTAAAAATATAATGATAAGAACTATAAAATGACCCTAAAACATATCCAAATTTTATTGGATAAAGATAATTAAAACCTCAATACCTATTTATCTAAATCAAATTGTTTAAAGTACTCTTTTACCTGAAAATGACTAATATAATATTTATATCAAAGAAAGTCACAAAATGTCACTTTCTTTGTATTAAATATCCCTTATGTGTGGTAATGAAGGAAAAGGTATCTTATGAATGAATATAAATGTAAATGTTCAACTAAATATATGTATTTCTATGATATAAATTCATTTTCGAATTTTTATACCACTTATATGAGATTATGTTATTTATAATATTATATTTAATAAAAATTCAAATATGTCACATTCATGTTTTAAATAATTTATCATTCTTAATATAGGGTTACACAAAATATATATTACAATATAAATATTTTTATTAAATATAGAATATTTATGTTCATAATGATACTTTTCTTAAATTTATTGAATATATACACATATATATATATATTAAATAAATATACAACACAAATGTTGTAATTATTTTATTAATGGAAATATCAAATAAATGTTATTAAAAATATTAAAATAAATAAAATTTTAGATAATTAATGTGATAAATAGATTTTATAGATGACCTTGGCCTATTTTTGATATAATTTTGTTTTTCAAATTTAACTTGTTGTCTTGATTTTTTTAAAGTCTAAGTAATGAATAATGTCAAAATTGATGCTAATGATATCTTATCAAAATAATATTTTATCAAATTATTTAAAAAATCACAAATCATATTTAAAAATTAAAAATAATTATAATATTGTCTAAAATGATATTAAATTTTCATTTATGGTCCAATTTTTATCACATAAGTTAAAATTACCACCTTTTAATATTGAAAAAGATGTTATCATGGTTAAAATTAAAATAGGTTAATTAAAGATTAATCAAAATGATAAGGTTTACAATAATATGAAAACGTTTATAAAATATATTAGTTTATTATATTAAAAATTTATATCATATTATATTCTAATTCATGTCATTTTTAAAGTATTTTAAATCATACTGAATTTATTATAAATTAATATTTTTTTAAATTCCAAAAGTGACCCTCATCTCAATTATAAAAAGGAACCTCCTCCATCACTTCTTCACATCACATTGAGCCTTCAATATCCACCATAACCTGAAAATTTATCTTCTAAACTACCCTATCCACATTATTTATGTTCTGGTATTCTCAAAAGACCAACCCTAGTGTTCATAAGAGGAGATCTAAAGGATGTTTTCCGAAGAAGAGGTGATAGTCTTTATCGACTCTTTCAAGATTATTTCTTATTCAAATTCCTCTTCATGTGTTTTTTACATTATAAAGTTATAAATCCTATATAAACTATAATATTATATGTTATTATTATCATAGAACAACCTAATTCGACCTTTTATCCATCCTATGAAAAATGAAAGCACCGCACGTGCGTACATATGACTTACTATCTCCATGTTGTGGGGTAATATATATTTTATCACTAATTTATTTATATGGTTATAATTATTGAATTAATAGATATATAGAATAATTATAACATAAAATTTATTCTAGAAAAAATTAATACACCATCCACTTCCTTACAATTTCACCATTAAGGGAATGATACCATCACTCATGCGTTTGTACGACCTACCATCTCCACGACGTGATGTGATTAATTTTACATGATCAACATTAAATAATGATTATAAAAATGTATATAATGAATAAATATAATATATATTAACTTAATATAATTCTGGAAATTACATAACTATATCCTATGAACAAGAACTGGGACTTATACGAAAAAACAGACATAGGAAAATGAACGAGTTAACACTTGAAAGAAGGGAAATAATGAAATATTATTAAAAAATGTGATAAGATGATATATGAGGATAATATATGATATCATAAATATGAATATTTTTTTGGTATAAATTATTAATATTCTTTAAACTATTATACCAGAGGTTCAGATATGTAAAAAAGAAGTCAGACCTAAGGCAAGGGGATTTATAGTCTCACTTTAATTTCTATGAGACTTATGCCATATTCACCATCCATTTATTTTGTGTGGTGTATATACTAATAATTAATTTAATATATGATCCTATTATTTATATTAATGTTTATTTACATATCCATTTGATAACATCTCTTTCATGTGGTTTATGATTCGAACGTTACCAAATCGGTAGGGGAATTTTTTTGTCTTAATTTTATTTCTTTGAGACACATGTTATTTTATTCACATAAATTCCTTTATGAGGTGTTTATAATTCCATTTTACAAGTTTCATCATTAGTATCCTCATTTTCATGATATATTTAAGTTTCATGTAATGTTATTCTCTCTTCAATCGAAAATATGTGTTCCTTCAAAACAAAGATTTCTAAAAATGTTTTAAAAGTGTTTTAAATGATATTTTAAGAATTTTGAAGGAAGAGGATGTAAAATATGTTTAAATGGTTTATAAAATATCAATTTATATTTTTTGAGGTTATTTTAAGTGAAAAACAAATTTTAAATGCTTTGGTGATTTAAAAACTTTATTAAAAAAAAGAATATTTTTCTCAAGAATTATTTCATGTGATCTCTCCAAATTATTTTCAATATATGATAAATTTATTTTATGTCAATTTTTTTTACTAGATATATAATTCAATTCTACCATTATTATTCTTTATCTAAATGTTTTATGTTTATGATGGATTTATCCTTATGAATTTTGTTTCTTTTCAATGAGTAATGTTATAATGGAATGTTTATAAAACCTATTTTTATAGGTTATGATACAAAGAATGATTTATGTTCTTGTGGAACACATATGTATGGTTTTAATTATGTGATGGGTGAGACCTATTTCTCCCTCCAATGAATTGTGTAAAAATTTATATCTAATGAGATAGATAAGACTATAATATCAAGTGAACCTGATTTAGTAATAGAGGACTAGAACATGAGTAAACTTGCTTCAGTAATACATGGCTATAATGGGGAGTAAACTCAGTGTAGTAAATGATTTTTTTCTTTTATGGTCTTGGAAATCATCTTTAACTAATATGGAAATTATTTTCTATGAATATGTGTATACTAAGATTTCATTTCTTATGTTATGCTATAATTGAATATGTTCTATGATTTCTTATGAACTTTTATGATTTATTCCATGACACCATATCATGATCAATGATATTCAAGATATAAATTTCAAATGATTTATTTATGTACTTATACCTTATGGTTATATTATGATTGACATATCCCTTGTTTACCCATATTGAGCATCTGATCTCATCCTTTTCATAAGTTTCTTTTTTTAGGATATAAAGAATTATATTAAGTATGATATTTCAAAAAGGTACTAGTTATAATGAAATAGGCGGGAGAAGATGTATATGTATTATGAACCATTTACAAAGACACTAAACCCATATTATTTTATAATTTATTTGAGTAATTTTTGAAATATTTTGAAAAAGTGATGCAATATCCAGGTATAAGAAGTCTGAGTCATTATAGTTGGTAACAAAGCAAAGGTTTAGTCAACATTTAGAAACTAGGACAAGAAATCCTTTATAAGATCCCTATATATAAGTCTATGTATAGGTTACAATCCTATAATTTTTGTAATTATCATGTTTAACCTAGTATTAAACATAATATGTTATAGGTTGAAATTAATTTCCCATTTATTACGTGTTTTTTCCACTATAATTAGTCTTAATCACTCTGTAATTTTGGTTTTATTCAATAGGTGATACCCAAATAAAATGTATTAGTGCTGAGTGTGATAGACAATACAATGATTGTCATCCTAAAAAACTGAATGTTATTAGAGATTGAATAAAAAATCTTATTGTTTTTCTCACAAAAAATTCCCAATATATGAATCATGATAGTATTACAAATTAACTATGGAGTGAATAACATTTTTTTGATTCCTTCATGAGGATGAATCCACCTTCATTTAGTTGGTCTTCTGATCCACTAGTGACTGGGGAATGGATCAATACCACTAAAAAGATATTTTCATTTATCCAATATTTAAATCCTGAGAAATTCATTTTGTATGTCCTTTTGAAGGTGAAGCGAATTGATGGTGTAATATTATCAAGAATACAAGGAAATGAGTTGAAATTGACTCTATAGAATTGGAAGAGTTCAAGAAATTATTTTTCAACAAGTACTTTCCTCATATTATTCATATGAATATGGAGGAGTTTCTTGAGATTAAGAAAAAGGATAATGAAACAATTAGTACATATGAAGAAAATTTTATAGGACTTACAAGAAAAACTTTTGGAATTATCATCTAACCTCAAAGTAAGTTTGAATGATTCTTCAATGGATTAAAACCAAGTCTCTGAAGGTAATTAGCCATAAGGGACTTCAGTAGCTATGAATAAATCATTCGATGTTATATAAAGGTGGAAATGAAGGTGGTAGTTTCATATCAATTTCATATTTTTGATAAGAAAAGGAATATGAAGTTTAATGGAAAATGTAAAAACTATGAAGAAAATAAGACGATTTTTCTTTTATGTTCAAAGTGTGGGAAGAAGCATGGTGGAAATTGTCTAAATGGGATTGGTAAATGTTACAAGTGTGGAAAGTAAGGCTATCTAGAAACATAATACATAATTAATTGTAATATTTTAACTAATTATTTTAATATATATAAGTATTCAAATAATTCACCCCAAACATCAATGGTTTATGTGTAAGGAAAATGGGAATTATTATAATTAGTGCCCAAATCTAAGGGTTAGTGATGATGAATGAAGTAAACAACCACTTAAATCCAAATTCAAAAGGTAAATCTCATGCAGTCACTATTGTCTATGTGGAGTATCATAATAAAGCGGTAGAATAATTGAATTTTTAGGCATTATAATTGAAAAATAATTTTCTAGAATTACTTTTATCATATTATAGAACAATGAAATATCTAAGGATTGGTACATTATACTTTTTCCTTAAAGATTTTAAAGCATATGTTTAATGGTAATAGTAACCATAAAATTTTATTGATGTAGTGATTGAGAACACATGATTAATGAAAATACAATACATAAAATGTGCATAAAGATATGTTTGATTGTGATAAAATAAATGCGATAGTATTAATGACCTTAGAACTGATGAAAATGTGGTTTATGATTTAATGTATTAAGTTTATAGAATTTTTGGATTTATGGTATGAGGAAAGAGTTAATTTTTTAAAGCATTAATGTTTTCACTAAGGTTTTGTGGTTATTTAGGTTAATACCATATTTCAAGAGAATACATGACTATGGTACTCACATGTTTGGTGTGTAACAATTAAGTGCTACATCAAGTTGTTTGGGGGATTAATGATAAGTTTACATTTGATATTTAGGAACCTTCTTTATAATGTTTTTTATTTTAATCTTTTAGAAGGTTTATAAGGGTAAGCATTTATGAAACTATTTTTTGATGAAATTTGGATGAGTTTTAGAGATTAATGTTTTACTTAACCATATTAAGATTTATACATATTGGATAACTTGTGATAAACTTTTTGTTATGATTACTAGAGATAGAAGGAATAACTTATCATCCCATTATGGATTTTATAATCAACTAGTTCTTCAAGCATTACAATTTCATCCCCATTTCATTAAGTAAGATATGAAGCATAAATTGATCAATGTACTACAGATGGATGACATTGTACTTTCAAAATGGAATGAGATCAAGTAAGTATATATTCTTAAAAAAATTACACAACTTTATGAAAAGATCATTGAATTTTTTTTTATCCTAGTAACTTCATTTATGATAAATCAAATGGTACCTTAGATCATTATAGATTTATCATTATGGGATGGTTAAATTTATAATGACCATGTTCTCTATCAATTTCCATCAGAATTTGATCATTGTAATTCTCTTATATATCCATGTTTTCACGTTTTTATAATGTTCTTCTAATAGAAATACTAGTTATGTGGTGATATTCACATTTTACTTTCCCTCTTTTAAGATTTTGTTTTATTGACCATTTTTGGAATGTGGGTTTCACTCAAATAAATTCTCAAACACCCATTATTGATTTTTGAAGTGCGATTTAAAATTTAAAGGATGTGATTTAATTTTTAAATTATTAATCGTATTGTCATGATAGTTTATCGATTGACACTTCCAAAAAATATCTATCATGTTCATGATGTATTCCACGTTCCCCTCCTAAATAAGTACATACCTAATACTTCACACGTAATAAACTTAGAGTTCATTCCTCTGGAGAATTTTTTCTTATTATGTAGATAAATTGGTATAAATTTTGGATCATAGATATACATTTCTACAAAATAAGACCACTCATTCGATTAAATTTTTGTAGATAAAGAACTAGTTTGAAGAAGCTATGTTGGAACTTGAGGATATGGTGAGGTGGAGGTATCCTCAATTATTTATATTAAAGTGACAAATTTAGAGAGTGATATTTATTTTAAGGGGGGTTTAATGTAACAAACAGATATTTTTATGAAATATACATATTTTAAATAATTTTATTTTTTTAATGTCTTGCATTACACTTAACACTGACTTAAATTACATTACACGCAA
The DNA here is from genome assembly GCA_963277665.1 of Viscum album. Classification (NCBI taxonomy): domain Eukaryota; kingdom Viridiplantae; phylum Streptophyta; class Magnoliopsida; order Santalales; family Viscaceae; genus Viscum; species Viscum album. The sequence goes on along the minus strand of OY728135.1, from coordinate 1,527,096,905 downwards.
CACTGAGTTTTTATGAAACATCATTTGATTATTGAAATTATTTAAACAAGAAAATTATAACCTAGCCATTAGAATTATGAGTATAAAAATAATTAAATGAATTATGAAAATATGAATTCTTTGGTGATTCATTAATTATAAATAAATATAAAAACCAATTGAAAATAAGGGATGTGTTTTTAAGAAAAATTATTTTTATTCCCACAAAGAATTTTATCATAATAAATTAAATTAATAAATATTAGTGAAAGATATTAATGAAATTTATATGATTTATAATTAATTAAATATTTTTTATTTTATCTGATATGTTTAATAGGAATAAAATAAGAAAAAACCCATTTTAAGCATTAAAAACTATATTTTTCTAAAAGGATGTTTTTCTGTATTTTAATGGAAGAATTGTTTTAAAAATAAATATTCACACATTTATAAATATTATTTGAAAAAATAAACTTATTTTTTTAAGATGTAATGTCAAAATTATCTCAGGGTGAATTTATAGGGTTTTTTTCTAAAAAGATTAATCTTTTGATGAATTGTAAAAATATTATTATTTATTGAAAACTATATTTTATTTTAAAGACTTTACATGGTAAAATTATGTTTTTGATTATTTTGGAATTTTAATTAGTTAATTTCAATTTAAAATAATCCAATTATGGTATTTTAAAATTATTTTATACATGAATTTATTATAAAAACATTGTACATTTTAAAATGACATATTTATGAAAAACTATTTTTCATGGAATTTTACCAATTTTATTTAAAATTAAATTATGAAACTTATATGTTTTAAATTTTGAAAAATTGATTCGAAATATGGATTCATAAGGCTAAAATTTAGGGAATAAGTCTCTTTTATTTTTGTCTAATATGAATAGCAACCTTGGTAAATTTTGTGACCCCAATAATTGGTAAATTACTAAATTTTAGATAAAAATAAATTGATAAGAACAATATAATGACCCTAAGACCTGGAAATTTTTTATTGTATAAAAATATTTATAAACTTAACACCTAAGGAATTTTTTTAATGGAAGCATGTCTTTGAAAATTACTTGTAGTATATTTAAATCAAATAACGTCACAAAATGTCACTTTTGTTGTTTTAAATATCCCTTATGTATCCACATTGGGAAAAAGGTATGTTATGAGTGAATATAAATGTAATTTTTTAACATAATAAACATATTTTAATGATATAAATTTATTTGTTACTTTTTATACCACTTATATGATATTATGATATTTATAATATTTTATTTAATAAAAATTCAAAGATGTCACATTCATGTTGTCAATAATATATAATTTTTTATACCGGGTTACCGAAAATATATATTTGAATATAAATATTATTATGAAATATATAAGATTTATCTTCATCGTGGTATTTTATTTTTAATTTTTAGTGTAAAAATATATATATTAAATAACTATACATCACTAATGTTGTAATTATTTTATTAATGGTAATATCCATTAAATTTTATTAAAAATAAAAAAAAATAATTTTAGATAATTAATGTCTTATTTTTTTTCTAGATCAACTTGACCTCTTAGGGATATAATAAAATATTTTTTTGAAGTTAACTTATCATATTAATATTCTTAAAAGTTCAAGTAGGGAATAATGTCAAAATTTAACCACTAATTATATTTATCAAAATAATATTTTATTAAATTATTTAAAAATAATAAATCATATTTAAAAATAAAAAATAATTTTAATATGGTATAAACTATTATAAAATTTTCATTTATTTTCCAATTGACATCCCAAAAGTAAAAAGTAAAACCTTCTAATAATGACAAAGTTGTTACCCTAATGAAAATTAAAATAGGTTAAATGAGGGTCAATTAAAATGATAAGGTTGAAAATAATACCAAAAATTTTCTAAAATATATATTTTTTGATTATATTACAACTTTATCTCATATTATATTTTAATACTTGGCCTTTTAGGGTATTTTTATTGAGATTAAATTTATTATAGATTAATATTTTTTGTAAATTCCAAAAGTGCCCCAAAACACAATTATAAAAGGCCGCCTCCACCCTCAGTTCTTCACATCACATTGAGCCATAAATATTTACCATACCCTACCAATTTATCTTATAAAATTACCTAGAAATATTTAAGAGGTTTCAGTATTATTAAAAGACCAACCCTAGTGTTCTTAAGAGGAGATATAAAGGAAGTTCACTGATGAAGATATAATCATATTTACTGACTCTTTCAAGATTATTTCTTCTTCTACTTCCTATTAATGTGTTGTTTCCATTATAATTTAATAAATACAATATAAAATATTTTATGAGATAATATTATGATTATTTAACAGTTATATTACACCTTTTATCCATCCCATGAAAAATGTAAGCGCGTACGTATGACTTACCGTCTCTACATCATGGTGTAATCTATTTTTCATCACTACTTTACCTGGATGATTATAATTATGAAAATAATATATATATATATATAATAATTATAAAGATGATATTTATTTTGAAAAAAATTAATATCCTATCCAATTCCTTAGCATTACACCATTAGTGGAATGATATCATCACTCGTTCATACGTATGACCTACCATCTCCACCACACGATGTGATTCATTTTACATTATCACAATTTAATAATGATTATATAAATCTATATATTGGTTAAATATGATACCTATTACCTTAATATAATTTTTTATGTGATGGAAATATAACCCATTCACAATAACCGAGACTTATTTGATAAAACATTCATAGGAAAATGAAGCAGTTAACACCTGAAAGAAGGGTAATAATGAAATATTATTAACAAACAGATGATTAGATGATATAATAGGATAATATATGATATAGTAAATATAAATAAGGGTTTGGAATAAATTAATAATATTATTTAAACCATTATTTAGGGGGATCATATATGTCTGAAGGAGATCAGACCTAAGGTACATGGATTTCTAGTCTCACTTTTATTTCTATGAGACTCATGCCATGTTCACCAGTTGTTTATTTTTTTGGGGTGTATATACTTCCCATGCATGTATTACATGATAATATTACTTATATTTATTGTTATTTATATATCCATTTGATGATATCACTTTTATGGGGTTTACATTAGAAAAGTTACCAAATCGGTAGGGGAATTTTTGTCTCAAATTTCCTTCTTTGAGACACATGTTATGTTATTAAGCTAAATTTTTTTATGAGGTGTGTATAATGAACATTTAAATTTCATATCATGAATATAATTATTTTAATTATTTTATAATTTTAATTTAAGTTTATTCTCTCTTCATTTAGAAACCCATGTTCCTTCAAAATAATGTTTTCAAGAAATGTTTTAAAAGTGTTTTAAATTATCTTGTAAGAATTTTCAAGGAAAAGGATTTAAAAGATGCTTAAAATGGGTTTCGAAAGATTATTTTGTATGTTTTATAGTTTATTTTAAATTAAAAAATTTTATAAATTTTTGGGTGGTTTAAAAAGTGTATTTCAAAATAGAAATGATGTTTTTCTCAAAAATTATTTCAAGTGATCTCTCAAAAATATTATCCATATAGGATAACATTATTTGTTTTTTTGTATTTTATTGGATTTATGATTAAATGAAAATATTATTATTATTTGTCAAAATGTTTTGTGTTTATGATAGATTTACCCCAACGATTGATTTGTTTTCCATGATTTATGTTATGATAGAATGTCTACAAACCCCAATTTATTGGGTCTTATGCGAAGAATGATTTATATTTTTGTGGAACATATATGTATGGTTTTCATTGTGTTATGGGTGGGACCTATATATCCCACAAATGCATTGGGTAAGGATTTATATCTCATTAGATATATAGTAATGGAATAGGAGGTGAACTCGGTTTAGTAATACAAGACTGGACTAGGAGTAAACTCAGTTTAGTTATACAAGAATGGAATGAGGAGTGAACTAGACTCAATAAAGGACTGTGTCCACTATAAAAGTCTTTGAAATGAGACTTTACTCATATGTAAATGATTTTATATACGTATTTTTATGCCAAATTTTTTGTTCTTATATTATTCTATCATGGAATATGTTTTATTAATTTTTTATAAACTTCTATGATTTATTCTATGACACAATATCATAATATTTTCAAAATATATTATATATGTACTTATACATTATTATTTTGTTATGATTGACATATGCCTTGTTAACCCTTAATGACCATCTGATCTCACCATTTTTGTATGTTTCTTTTCCCTAGTATATAATGAAATCTATTAAGTATTATATTTAAAAAGTGTTCTAGTTATGATGAAATAAGTGGGAGAAGATGAAGATGTATTATGAAACAGTTTTTATGTTTCCAAGTTTCAAAATACACTAATACTATACAATTATGGCGTGTATTTTTGTAATGTATGGAATATTTTTTAAAAATGATGTAATGTATATGTATGTTAAGCTTGGGTCATTATAAATTCCCATATTATTATGTGTACTTCCACATGATAGTCAACATACAACCTAACCCATTGTAGAATTCCATTTGACCATAGAATAATGTTTATGAATATTGTCATTAAATTTTATGTTTTTCATTATTTTAGGGAACTTCTATGCTCTTTTCAGTATGATAGATACTTTGTGAAATTATTACATTAATGTCATGTTGAATAATACACAAAATTTAATAAGGTATTTGATTAATATTCACTTCAATGAATATACATAAAATCCAAAGAACAAAAAATTAGTCCCAGGACACCAACTCCAATAGAATCCCACTTAGACTAGTGTTATATACCAAAAACTTTTAGTCCACTAGCTCTCACATGATGATCATGTTGGATTTGGTTCCATAGAACTAACCTATGTGTTCATTATTATAACCATTATTCAAAGTTTTGAATATTAATAAATCAATTATAACATCATTATTATTCGTCTACATACCATAGTATGTGATAATGTCCCAAGAGTAGTTGTCACACTAAAAGGTCATTTCATTTCCCCACTATGATGTGAACCTAGAATTATTACGCAAATATTCATAAATATTTTTTATATAGATGAATGATATCATTTAAAGGACACAAATGATATAGGATATTAATGATAGAGACTCATAGGACTTTTAGGCACCTTCTCATGGTGTAAAACCTTGGTAATATTAATTTCGATATTATGAGAATGAGACCCGAAATTAAGAAATCCACATTCATATGTGTCATTGGATGTTCTTATCTACAGATGCATGTATTGGTCTTTATACTTAAATATTATTACTAATGAGTATTACGATATGCATAATTTGATTTATTGATGATAACCATGAAAAAAATGCATTTGGTGAGGTAGGATACGTTAGGTGATTCACACATAATATTGCATTAATGAATAATGTTGGAAAGGATTTTTCCCTTTTGTTTTTAATGGAATTTGATATAACCGAATCTTTGATGAAAATGATATAGCCTAAATAAATCCATGACCATGGTGTTCTATAGGCAAGTTCAATTTTTTAGAAGTCAAAGAAAGATACATCGAGCACATAGGTTGATAGAACTGATATGAAACCTACTTTATTTGAGATATCATGATAAATGGATTATATTACACATTAAGCATTCATATGAGGTATTATTCATTTTTTGCATCAACTTATTTCTATATGGGTGCCTTGGCATGTTACTAGACAATAACCTTAGACTTTAGGCTACTTTTCCTAATGTCACATAGAAATAGGCCTAGAGGGTGAGACAATAAGTGTATCCATAATCTTAGTTAAATAATAATAATATTATTTATTATTTAATAAGTTGAATAAATAATATTCCTGCACGTGGTTTAATAATTATTCATTTTTTCTTGATCACATATATTACTTCACTAGTTATCTGAGAGAATATAACGTGAGTAGAATATTTAATAAATATTTATTTGATATTTATTAAATATAATATTTATTTATTTTTTGGTGAATAATGTAGTTATATTTATTTAGTAAATAAATAGTCATTATTCAAATCCTAATAAGTATTGTAGAGGAATGGAAAATAGATTTTTATTGTCTTGTGAGAAATAATAAATATTTAATATCATTTGATTAAATAATATTTCATTTAATTCACTAGTTAAGTGCTTGTTGAGAAATAATAATAATAATAATAATATTTTCCATGGGTTTCTTTGGGTTTAAATAAATACTAAAGGGCCTTTGTGAAATTATTTATTTTTAAATGCAGTGATATATAAACCCAATTATATTATTTTCTCTAAGATCCAATTCATTTTGTTTGGTTATTCACTATAGATTTGGAGAATCCTATCAAGCCATAGAGAGGTCCCTTATCCAAGAATTAACCTAAGAATAGAGAGTGATCTTCCTCCATCTCCCACTTTCAAGTCAAGAGAGATCAAGGAGAATGCTTTGGAAGTGATTCTTAAGGCGATCAAATGTGGATGACTCAATCGATATGATCTATTGTACTAGTACCTAGAAATTCCTAAGACGATGTTTAGAGACTGGTGGAACACGTGTTGATCACCAATAGAGGAAATATTCTCTTTATTCCAATAATGAAATGATGGTACAATGCATATCTATTTTCAAATCCATCAATGAATAAATATTTCCAACAAAGAAATTATTTAATTAATTAAATTGATTATAAATAATATATTATGATCCTCTCTCTCATTCCACTATTCTACCCATTTTCTATATTCTTTTATTCAATTCCATTGATCACAAAGTTTATCATTGTGTAAATATCAGTTTGATCATCAATCATGAAAAAAGAAAAGTCTGGCATTACCCATCACATGCTTCCTCCGTGCTCAGAACCTACAAGTGGTATCAGAACAATAAAAAAATTATTTATAATTATTTAATGATCATTGATTGATCTATTCATTTTGATTTATTTTTCAATTCATGTTTAATAATTCTTTTAATCTTAATTTCTAGATATTACTCTTCCCCATTCATTTCGAATAGATATAATTAATATGATTAATTTTATAAAAAAATAAAATCAGAGATCTTGTCCAAAGGTGCCAAAGATTCTAGACAGATAACACAAGAGTACACACTATATAACCAGAGTTATAAGCTAAGTACTTGTGTTCAACACATTAGGAATTAATTCATAAATTAATTCAAACCATGTGCAATGATGATATACAGTGCATTTATTACTTACACTATGTGTTGATTGGACTAGGGTGGCACATGTTCAGCCTAAGTACACACAATGTTTCCCATGTACACGATGTGTAGTCCCTTTAAGTCACATACAAGCTATGTATTACCATTCATGGACTACCTGACTAGTGACCATGTAATTTATAGACTAAATGACATGTATCCCATTGTACATGTCATTTACTCCATTTTTATAAGGCATGATTTACATGCCGAGTCCCTAGGTGTGTACCTCAGCTGATAGTGAGAGGTGTACATTCCATTTATCTCAGTTGTATATGCAATGTACTTATACCAAATTACATAGATTTAAAATTTATTTATTATACCATGTAAACCTTATCGACATATTCTTACGTGTGGTAATTAAGTTGATAGGACACTCCATGTGATAGGTTTTAATATATACATAGGTGTTTAATTAATAATTTTGTATTTTTTACTTCTAAATATCATGTATAATTCGTATTAACAATTGTTAATCAACATTCATTGAATCATAACACGTGACTAAAAATCATGTGATTCATGTAATCATTAATTTGATAGTACATATCATGAAAGTATGTGATAATTCATTTATTCCATATGTAACAAGAGAAAATTGTATAGGAATAATAAATATTGGGTATATTTGGATGGGTATTCAATGTGTTGCATCCAAGGTACATTTATGTAATTAGATAATTTTAAATTAATTTATTTAATATGTTTAAAATTATAATGGATGAGAATATCAAGGAAATTTGAATGAGAATTAAGATATAAGAATTGGTTAATTAAAGATGATAATTAATTGATCCAAGTACGATTGATCTTAAATAAGAACAATTAATAATTGAATAATAGTTTTATTAAATGCGTAATTCGTTGCATGCATGTTGATGATTATAAGAATAGAACATATCTTTGTTTGTGGTTAGATTCATTTAATTTACTATTAAATTAATATTTTGGAATGTATGCATTCTCTCCTCTTATTATGTAAAGGTCTACGTGCCCATGATTTATTTTATGTAAACCCTTTTCCCCTCACCCACATGTGAGTAAAAACATATGTAATGGATGGATCTCCCAATCTAGTGGAGGTGGTTCGAGTTTAGATCCAAGGACAAACCAATCTGAGAGAGATACAATGGTGGATAGGTAAAGAGTTATAACATGAACCTTAATTGGTTCAAGGTGTTTTTCCCATAGGTCAATAGTTATTTTATCAACCACTAGATAAACTAACCAGTAATAAAATATCAGGATTATACCATTTTATTATTTTATTTATACCAAGTTTCATGGTTATTTCATTATGGAGTTTTTGTTGCAATCACATAAATTAATGAAATTAACAATCATACAAGATAGAACTAAAATAAAATTGTCTTATTTGTAAATATTATCTTAGAAATGGTTAATCAATTAAGTAAATCCTATTAATATTAACAATCATGTGATAAAGTTAATAATTTTAAATTTATGCATAAAGCATAAAATCCAGCAATTATATATATTAAGTCAGTATAACCTTCCAATAATTTAGTTAAAATTGAACCATAGTTCAAAGTGATTGACCAGCCAAAGTTGGGGTGCTTTCAATTATCAGGGAATTCTAACTTGAGGTATTGAGTTAGATTAACATAGTTAACATCTAGAGTTGACTTTCAAAGTAGGAAATAGTGTAACTTACCGTCAAGAGTTGAGGAAATCTAATTTAAGGATTTTAGAATTGGGGAATCCATTTAACAAATCAAGGAATTTAGAGTTAATGTAGTTGGAATTTTGTATGCCTACCTAAAACCATTTGAGTTTCATTAACAACCGAAGATGGGGTATTGTGAAGGGGAATATAGATCCTTACTACTATAATATCTAAGAAATATGATATTCCAAATCCATTGGTGAGGGATATTATGTTTCGATAAAATAGTGGGATACTAATAAATATAATATTTATTTTTTGGTCTAAATTTTATGAGATAAAGTACAAAAATTATGCTCATATTATTTTGTAGAAACAAATTTAAAATGACTTCCAATATATCAATGTGATACATAATTTATAAGTATAATATTCTCACCATCACACATTTATAATAGTGGAAATGGTGCTTACAGGTTATCCTTCACCATGAAAGTAAATTATATTTTATAGAATAATCCATTCCTGATGTGTCTGGTAATGGGGAAAGTGATTAAGAGTTATCTCTCTATGAGAATCATCTAAATGATGATAAATAATTTTAGTTTTTCATACTATCATTTATGTGCCATGAGATTTTGATTTAACATGAGGACATGGAAGCATATAACATTATATCTCACCTTCAAGATCTCTATGAAGAGAATGTTATAAAATATAGGTATGAGATATCCAATGCTTTATTTAACACTAAGTTGAGAGAGTTGACACCAATTGGGACTCATGTAGTCAAGATTATTGGCTACATTGAACACTTATAAATCTTAGTGATTAAATTCCCAGATGATTTGCATACATATCTCATACTTTCATCAATACCTAATACCTTCTCCAAAGTTATTATTAATGAAAGTATGAGTAATAATGAGAATAGTTTCTTTAGAACTTATTACTTTGATTCACCAAGTGGATAAGAAAATTTGGCATGATAAACCCACAATCCTTATAGAGAATATAAAAATAAATAACAAGGAAAAGGGTCCCAAGACTCATAATAAGTCAATAGATCCCGAAAATTATAATTATATGAATAGAAGGATCCTTAGATAGGGAAAGGAAATAGAGGCAGTTTGTTTTTCTAGTGGAAATATAAGCCACTAGAAGAGGAACTGAACACAGAATCAAGGAGAACCTAAATGTCCATACATTATCAAGTGTAATATTTCAATATCAAAACATTCGGTATTAGATACAACTTGTGGTTCTCATATATATATATATATATATATATCCAAATATAGGATCCAAGTATATTCTAAAATATTTCTAGTGGAGCGGTGGATTTGCGAGCTCCTAATAGTGTGAGTTTGGCCTCCATATCTACTGTTTATTACCACCTTTCATTGAAATAATGAATGATCTTTATTTTAATAGATTTTTATTTTGTGCCAATGGTTACCAAGAATAAAGTTTTTGTATCATGCCTAGATGTATATGGGTTTATTTTCATGTTTTTAATGAAAGTTTTTTATTTTATAAGGACAACATATGTTATGTTATGACACATTTAAATAACAATCTTTATGTATTAAATTAGGAAAACCAAGTGTTTGAAATTGATAATGAATCATGTTCAAATGACTAATATGAAACCCAACCATGGAATCACCATCCTTTTCATGTAAACAAGAAGCATTTGAAAAATCACTATCAATATGGTTATTTAGAATCATCTAATCTAAAACCACTTGAAAATTTAATGCTTGTTTACAATAAAAAAAGACCAAACTTCAATTTGGTGGATAGGGTGAAAGGGACATAGATATTTGAGGATTGGTACACACTAATGTGTGTGGACCATTTCCAGTAGAATCTATAGGTTGATATTCTTATTTCATAACTTTTACTAATGAGTTGAGTAGATATGGTAATATCTACTTTCTATGGTATAATTCTGAGTCCTTTTAGAAATTAAAAGAATTCAAGAATGAAGTAGATAATCAACTTGGAAAGAAGATTAAGAAACTTCTATCGGATCGAGGTGGTGAATATCTTAACTAAGAGTTTATTGAATTCTTATGGGAGTTTTTCATTCTATCTCACATCACTCTACCTTACACACCATAGGGTAATGATGTTAGTGAAAGGAGCAATTGTGCCATATTATACATGGTAAGGTTGATAATGAGTCATGCAGATATTCCCTTATCCTTTTGGGAATATATATTATAAACTACAACATAAACTTTAAAATGAGTATAAACTATAGTGGAAAATGGAATTACCCTCAATATATGGAGTGGAAAGAAACCTGTTTTGGTGAAAACATTTGTATGGGGTTGTGGGGAATTTGTTAAGGCCTTATTAGGTAAAAACCTAGCACCTCATGGCATAAAATGTATCTTAATAGTATATCCTAAGGAATCAATGGGATAATACCTATAAAACACCTCATTCAAGAAAGTAACTATCGCCAAAAAAGATGTATCTTTTGAGAGGGAGAACATCTTGAAAAAGGATAGTGGGAGAAAGAATCACTTTGATTAATTTTATGCTCAAGATACACAAGAGTTGGTACAGAAACAGATTCCATAGGTCCTCAGGGAAGATTTAGTTCTTAAAACACAAGTACTTCATAAGAGAGTAAGAGAGGTAAGATAAACATAGAGATGATTTTATAGTCAACAAATATGGAGACTCATTATTGGTTGGCAATGATGAACCTCTCTCCTACAAGGAGGCAGTAGAGAGCTTAAAAACTACATGATACCAAGAATCTATTAATTATGAAATGGTTTCTATTTATTATAATCATGTTTGGGTTTTGGTTGATGTTCCAATTGATGTAAAACCCATTGGATGAAAATGAGTATTCAAGAAGAAACTAGAAATGAATGGTAAAGTAAATACCTATAAAGAAAATCTAGTGCATAGAGGGTTTAAAAAATGTCAAGTAATTGAATATGATTAAACATTTTCACAAGTTTCCATATTTAAATCCATTATAACTCTACTTGCTATATTATCTTACCATGACTATGAGATTTGGAAGAAAGATTCCAAAACTATATTCCTTAATGAGAACCTTCAAGAAGATGCATATATTACATAACAAGAAGAGTTTGTGAATCTAAGTGATTCCAAAAGTATTTTCAAATTGTAGATATCCATTTATGGATGAAATCAAGAATCCAGGTTATAGAACATTAGATTTCATAAATCTATTAAAGTATTTGGATTCAATATGAATTAGTGTGAGTCATGTGTTTATAAGAGATTTAGTGGAAATTCTGTCATTATCCTAGTAGTATATTTTGATGACATAATACTTATTAGAAATGAAATACCATTCTTATAGTATGTTAAGGACTAGTTAAACAAGTGTTTCTCATTGAAGGACTTAGGTGAACCAGACTATATTCTAGGGATGAAGATCATTTGTGATAAATCCAAGAGGATTCTTGGACTATGTCAAAGTACATATGTAGACCAGATACTAAATAGATTTAGTATAGAATAATCAAAGAGGGGATTGGTTACAATGTCACATGGTTTATATCTTTCTAAGAAAATGTGTGCTCAGACACAACATGATAAAGAGTGAATGAGTAAGATGTCATATGCTTCGGTGATAGGATCAATCATGTATGCCATGTTATGTACTAGACTTGATTTTTCCTATGTATTAAGCATGGTAGGTAGATATCAAGTTGATCCAAGAGAACAACATTGGTATACTATTAATTATATTCTTAAGTTTCTAATAAAAACTAATGATATGTTCCTGGTGTATGGAGGAGACGAGGAGCTAGTCATCAGAGGATATATTGATGATAGTTTTTAGACAGATCAGAATGATCTGAAGTTAGAGTCAACATATGTTTTCTATCTCAAAGGATGAGCTGTGAGCAGACAAATTTCAAAGTATCCAGTTTTCATTGATTCAAAAGTGGAGTCTGAGTATATAGAGGATAATGATGTAGCCAAGGAATCCATTTTGATTCATAACTTTGTACTAGAGATTTATGTGGTACCTCTAGGTAAAGACCCTATCACATTGTATTGTGATAATAATATAGTAGTGGATCTTGTAAAAGATCCAAAGTCACACCAACAGACAAAGCATATACTTCGAAAGTATCGCCTGTTAATGGATTTTTATCAGAGGGGTGAAGTTATAGTAAGCAGATTACCCTCAAAAGAGAACATGGTGGAACAATTGATTAAAGGCCTATCTCAGCAGAAGCATGAGTATTATGTGAGAGCTAGAAGACTGATTGTTATTAGCAGTTGGCACTAGAGAAAATTGGATTTTTTTGGAGTTGGTTCCCTTGAACCAAACTTTGTGTAATTTATGATAAACTTTTTTCACAGTTTTTAAAATTAATAAAGTTTTCATCACATCATTATTATTCTTATGCATACCATAGTACGTGATAATGTCCCTAGTGTAGCTGTCACACTAAAAGGTCATAGTAGTTCCCCACTACGATGAGAGCCTGAATGTTCTAGGACACTATTCTTAATTATATGTTCTATTACTGGATGATATCATTTGAGGGACAGAAATTATACAAGCTATCAGTGGTATAAAATCATAATAATTTGAGGAACCTTCTCAAGATGTAATCCTTTGGTAATATTCAGTAGGATATTATGAGAATGAGACCAGCTAGTAGGAAATCGACATTTATACGTGTCATTGGATGTTCCTACATGTAGATGTGTGTATTGGTACATATACTTTAAGATTATTATTAATGAGTGTTATTAGTTATGTACATTGATTTACTTAAGAAAACCATGACAACAGATGTACACAGAGAGGTAGGATACATTGGGTGAATCACGAGTAATATTACATTAATGAATAATGTAAGAAAGGATTTGTGACTTTTTTTAAAAAAATAAGTTGATATATCAGGCACTTTGATGGAAATGATATAGCCTAAATAAATCTATTGTGATAGTGTTCTATAGGCAAGTTAAATTTCTATAAATTCAAAGAAAGAGACATCAAGCACGTAGGTTAATGGCATAGGAATGCAACCTACATGATTTAAGATACCATGATAAAGGGATTACATTACATTGAAAGCATCCATATGAGGTATTGTTTCATTATGGCATAAACTTATTTCTCTATGGATTCCTTGGAATGTTTCTAGTTGCTAACCTTGGACTTTCAGCTGCTTAGACTAATGCCACTGAGAAAGAGGCCTAGAGGATCACATATTATGTTTATCCAATATCTCAGTTAAATAATAATAATAATAATAATTATTATTTGACACATTGAATAAATATTATTCATGTATGTGATTTAATAATTATTCATCCTTTCTTGATTTCATGTATTCCATAACTAGTTACTCAAGAGAATATAATGTGATCGGAATATTTAATAGACATTTATTTTACATTTAGTGAATATATTATTTATTTATTTATTAGTGAATATTGTAGTGATATTTATTTAATAAATAAATAGCCATTATTCAGCACCTGATAAATATCATGGCGTAATGAAAGACCGAGTTTAATGGTCTGGTGTGAAATAATAAATATTGAACATTATTTGATTAAATAATATTTAATTTATTTTGCAAGTTAAGTGCTTGTCATGAAATAATAATAATAATAATAATATTATTATTATTTGGCATGGAGCTTTTCATGGGTTAAATAACTAATAAAGGGAACTTGTGAAATTATATATTTCTAACCCTAGAAATATATAAACCCAATTATATTATTTTCTCTAAGAGAAAATTCATTTTGTTTTGTTGTGCACAATGGATTTAGAGAATCCTCTCAAGACCTAGAGAGCTTCATTCTATAAAAACACTCCCAATAATGGAGAGTGATCTTACTCCACCTCTCACTATCAAGTCAAGTGAGATCAAGGATAACACTTTGGAAGTAGTTATCAAGCCAAGTAAAGGTGGACAACGAAACTCATAGGATCTACTATAATAGCGCTCATAGATTCCTATGATGATTTTTAGATATTTTTTGAACACGTGTGGATCACTACTAGAGTGAATCTTCTCTTTATTCATATAATGTAATGATGGTACAACATAGATCTGTTGTCAGATCCATCAATGAAGAATGAATTAAAACAAGGTAACTCTATAATTAATTAATTTGATTTTAAATAATATTTGATGATCCTTTATATGGTTCAAGAATTACACCCATTGCTTATATTCTTTTATTAAATTTCATAGATCATGATGTTTATTGTTGTGTAAATCTCATATTGACCATTGAGCATGACAAAAATAAAATTTGGACACGTCCTATTGCACACTTCTACTATGCTCAGAACCTACATATCTTGTTTCTACTAAGATAAGGATTTAATTAAGGGTTCCAACACAATTTCATCCATGGAAACTATGCACAACTTAATTTCACCTATATGAAGAAAATCCATAACATTTTTATATTTTAAAAGTATTGTCTTCAGCCACTGACGCGAAATTAGTATTTGAAAGATATTCCACTACAGTATTATCAAAATATATCGTGATAGTATATTTACTAATAGAAACCAAATTAAGATCTTAAATGAATTATTATATCCAAATTGGTTATTTAGATACCTTAGAAGCTGCATTATACTCAGTCTCAGCTGCCGAATCGACTACTATATCTTATTTTTAGCCTTCCTAACTGACAACACTTCCATTGAGAGTGAAGATATATCCTGAATATGATTTCAGAATACCTTGATCTATCTATAAAGTCAAATTTTTTACATCCTCTAATTACTAGATCCTTATCACCTCCATAGAACATGAACATATCCTTAGTATGCCTCAAATACATACGGATAGTCTTGACTACCATATAATTGTGGCCACTTGGGTCAGCTTGATATCTTCTTACCACACTTAAGAAATATGCAACATCTATCCTAGTACATAGTATAACATGCATGAATGACCGAATCAATAATGTCTATAGAGTCCTTACCATCAACTATCTTTACTCATGTTTTTAGGATGATTTTTCTTGTAAGGATGAAAACCATGTGACAGTAGAAGCAATCCCCTCTTGTACTGTTCTATACAAAATATATTTAGTATCTTTTTTATTTTATGTACTTTGAATTAGTCCAATCTGCCTCTTGGATCAATCATTATGGATCTTAAACCCAAGAATATATGTTTCTTTTCTTAAGTACTTCATAGAGAAGTATGTGTTCAACCAGGCTTTAACAGATTGCAAGACTGGTATTTCTTTTCCCAAAAGTAATATATCATCAATATAAACTGTTTGGAAAATTGAGGTACTCCTAATAAACAACTTATAGAACTAAATATCACATTCATTATTTATAAAAACAAATTACATTCTGGATTCCTCACGTTGAATGTTCATGACCTAGGTGCTTCCTTTAATCCATAATTGGATCTATAAAACTTTTATACCATGTTAGTATCGTTTGGAGTCAGAAAACCTTATGGTTGTGTCATATATACATATTCTTTAAGGATACTATTTAGGAAATCTATTTTTACATCTATATGAAAAATATCAAATTCATCGTTAGAAACTATGGAAATTATAATTCAGATGGATTTCAGCATGAAAATTAGTGAAAAGGTTTCATCATAGTATATACATTGATGATAAATAAAACTTTTTGAAACTAGTCATGATTTATATGTATTAAATGTCTATCTGCATCCAATTTATTCTTGAATACCCATTTACAACTAATAGGATTTATATCCATTGTAAGATCTACTAAAAACCATACTTAGTTATGGTACATGAAATATATTTTAGAAGTCATAGTTTCCTT
The DNA here is from genome assembly GCA_963277665.1 of Viscum album. NCBI lineage: Eukaryota > Viridiplantae > Streptophyta > Magnoliopsida > Santalales > Viscaceae > Viscum > Viscum album. The sequence continues at coordinate 1,527,080,240 of OY728135.1, read as the reverse complement.
ACATTTAGTAGCTTCTGTTCTACTTACTACCATCTTTTTATTTACAAGATCATTATTATAATCTAATAACAAGTCACTATCCTTAATGATAAGAAAACCATATGGTTTTGGTTCTCCAACCTCTATAATAATAATATGATGTACTTGTGTATCCAGAATATCCTCTTCTATGGAGATTTTTGCAATTTATTCTTATACTAACTCTTTTGTATCATGAGCTTGGACTTTATAAACGTTTATCTCTCCCCAATATGTCTTTTAGAGTATGAACCCTATCAAGTAATATGAGGCTTCTTTCAATGATAACCTTCCTATCAAAGGGATCGTATAGGTAATATCTCCTTGTTTCCATCGGGAAACCTATAAAGATACACTTAGTTCCTCAAGGTAGAATTTTGTTACTATAAGTAGCCTTAAAAAATTTTTCACAACCCCACACACGTATACATGACAAAAAATGTTTATTTCTATGAAAACATTCTTATAGAATACTATTTTCTTTTTTAGTTGGTACTTGGTTTAGAACATGTGATGCTGTCTATAATGTGTATCCCCAAAATGATAATGGGACTCATATGAATCATCATTGGTATTACTATGTCAAATAGGGTGTGGATCCTCCTTTCACACTACTTCAAATAATCCTTTTATCAGTGCTAAAAATGGCCTTTAACAGCACTAGAAAAACACGGTTAAAGCCGGCGAAGATAAAGGGGCCCCTTATCAGTTCTTCCTTTATCAGCACTTTCGTTTTAGCGGTGATAAAGGACCCATTTATCAGTGATTTTAAAAAAGTGCTGATAAAAGTTTAAAAAACTAAAAAAATTAAAAAAAAATTAAAAAATTAAAAAAAATACAAAAAAATTACAAAAAATTAAAAAAATCCTGCCAATCCGGGGGGGTTTATATCCCTTGATCCCCCTTTTAATAGCGCTTTCCACCCCCTCCAGCACCCCTCATGCACCCCCTCCACCCATTATCAGTGATAGCCCCCCACATCCACCCCCATGCATGCGCCTCTGCCTCCACCAAGTTTTGAACTCGAGACCTCCCCCCTACGCGCCTAAGCCCTTACCACTACACTATTTGGATTTTTTACCATTTCATGATATATATATAGTTATATTTATTCGTATAGTAATATATATTTATATTAATATATATATAGTTATATTAATATATATAGTTATATTAATATATATATAGTTATATTAATATATATATAGTTATATTAATATAAATATATAGTTATATTAATATATATCTATTTATATATATATATATATTTAGTCATATTTATTCGTATAGTAATATATAGTTATATCAATATATATATAGTTATATTAAGATATGTCTCTATTTATATATATATTTAGTAATATTTATTCATATAGTAATATATATTTATATTAATATATATATATATATATAGTTATATGAATATATATATTTATTGTGATATTAATATATATATTTATAGTAATATTAATATATATATTTATAGTAATATTAATATATATGTAGTTATATAAATATATATATATATTGCTAGATTAATATATATATATATAGTTAGATTAATATATAGGTATATAAATATTCATATATTTTTATATTAAATAAAATGGATATTAGTTATTATTTAGATAAATCTAATATATTTTATATGTAAATATATTTTATTAGTTATATTTATAATTAATTTTTATGTGTGAATATATATAAAATATGTATATATTGTTATATATTTTATTATAAATAGAATGAATTATAAAAAACTATAAAATTTCAAAGACATAATATCAATATAAATGTAATAACTTGGAATAAATTCATTCCCTTCCAAAAATCCAATAATACCCCCTTAAACGAGGCTGAAAATCCACAAAATGTTAAAAAATTGGGGTACCCTGACTAAACACTCAGTTTTGGAGGCCTTATGGGACTTTTTTGGCCTTGAAAAATGTGACAGAGGCTTTACATGGGTTACCAACATGTAGAGATCATCACAGGCTTCAATTTGATATGCTATAGAGCTCAAACGGACACCCGAATCAAAAGTTATGGCCGTTTGAAGTTTGAGTTCCATTTTCAACTTATTTTGGATCTTTTATTAATTTTTTTTTGATTTTTTGTGTCTTCAAATTGTTATTAAATGATTTTTAATTGATAATAATTAGAAACTTATTAATTAAAAATATATTTTTTAATTTTTTAAGAATCCATTTTTACTAAATATATTATATATTAAGTATATTAAGTGTAAATGGACATTTATACTTATCTAAAATATATTAAAAAATTATATATTATATTTATATCAATATGACTATATTTATATAGTTATATATTAACATATTATTTTTAATTTTTTTTGAAGTTGAACCTTTATCAGCGCTTTAAAAAAAGCACTCATAAAGGCCCCCTTTATCAGTGCTTTTTTGAGCGCTGATAAAGGTACCCCCCTTTATCAGCACTTTTTTGTTAGCGCTGATAAAAGCGTGGCGCTGGGAAAAACTGTTTTTGTGGTAGTGTCACATACACCATTAAATTTTTGTGTTCAAGTAAGAGTGAGTTAGGATAGAATCTGAAACACCTATAAATAATTAATGAAATGTTAATTAAGAAATTCTCCACTATAATTTGAGTGGATTTTCGTAATAAAATTTTCAATTTGGTTCTCAAAATAATAATTATTTTCCCTGAATATATAAACAAAATCCTACTTATAACTCCTTAAGTATACATATCTATATTTACTAAATTAATCAGTAATATTTATGAATTATGAGCACTCACCCCTGACTTCAATTGGAAATAGTTCACACATGCCAGTTTGAACAAACTCAAGAAGCTCAGTGTCCCTTCCAAATTTTCCTCTAAATAGGGATTTGGTCATTTTTCCTTGTAAAAATACACAACATACAAAACGTTTTTTTTATTTCAAATGAATCCAAATATTCAAATTGGAATGATCTAGTCAAGTTATTTTCATTTACATGTCCTAGCTAGTGATGCCATAGTTGGATGTGGTATGAGTCAGGAGAAATAAATTCATTATTGATTTCCGTTACTTGGTTCATGTAATATAACACATAAACAATAATATTTAAATATTCCTTACCATAATAAATAATTTCTTTATAAAATAATAAATATTTACTCTCAAACTAAAAATAAATCCATTTATATCTGGTATGGACACAAAAATAATGTCTTCGGTAATTAAAAATACATAATAAAAATCTTCCAAACCAAGATAAATCTAGTCAAAAACGTGTGGTGGTTATATTTAATAGCCATAAAAAAGTATGGATCCATTTGATTCTTGTATATCCACCTCACTATGAGAAATATTTTAGAATCTACCTAGTTCCAATATTTGAATACATATGTGATAACTACATGATTTATCCAATACCTAATTTATAGAAATAGATAAATTGCACTCGATAAAATAGAACCTAAAGATTCCACTTATGTGTTTTTAGGGGTATTTCTTTTCTTTTAGTGGTCCTTCTTTCCATATGAAAAAAGACACCATATTGTTCCCTCAATTTCCCTTATTCTTGGCAGGTCTTTGCAAAGAAGTTTTAAACTTGGAATTAACATTTGATCTCTTCACCCGACCTTCAATTTTGTTCACTATATGAACATAAGGCATTTCTCACTTCATATACATATTATCATGGAGAATTAGAGTGAAAATATCTAGAACCAGATTCTATATGTTTTTCATATTAAAACATTCTATAAAAATAGAGAATCTCTTTGGGAGTAATGAAACAATGATATCGATGTGTAGTTCTTATGGAAGCTTAAACCCTAGAACCTCCATACACTCAATGTTTCTAATGAGTTTGACTACACAAGGCATATGAGATTGCTTATTGAATGAATAATATAAAAACCATTGAGCCTAGGGAAAATCCCCTTGATCTGGTATGGGCTCAAGTTTGCAGCATTCCACCTCTATCCCAGACATCTCCTTGGTTTGGTTTTTTCCTTCAGTCTATCATGAACCAACTCCATGCTCATGGGAGATCTATCCTTATAATTATTTTACTTCACTCACAGGTTAAGGGAACCAAAAATGGGTTTACATAAAAGAAATAATGGATACACATACCCATACATAAAAAGAAGGGATGGATGAATTACATTCCATTAATTTAATTGAGAAAATAATTATAAAAACCCACAAAATAATTATATTAAAAGAAACCATACACGTATATAGGATAGTCTAAGCTCACGATCATCCAATAGTTAAAAAATATACAATTAAAATTACTGTCTAACATTCATTTCAATTAATTATTTTTTAAGATAAATTCACATTGATTATTCCAATTAATTATTTAATTTATCAATTAATTAAATTTATATTAATCTGAATCCAATATATCCTTGAGATACCCATCTATTGTGATTTTAAATAAATTAAATTATTTAATTTCATTAAAATTTAATATATTAAGTCTACAACTTGTCCTTGGAAGCAACTCGGTGAGTACATGATTGAACTGCTTGACTTTTATAGAGATCATATAATATTTAATCATGCATCATATAACCAAAATGATTTATTGTGAAATTAAATTATAATTGTAATTAAATATATGAAACATGGAGTAAATGTTTATTAAAATAGCACACACTGCTTCGAATTGTCTTGGATTAGTCAATGTATTATGACTATACTTGATATGTAGTTCATAACTTTACATTGAAATTAATTAATCATTTAATATAAATATATATATATATAAAACCACTCACATGGAATCTACATGTAGGTGAATTATATATGAAATACATGATATTGAGGATTAAAAGGATAATGAATTAAATTTTGATTTTCGGTATAAATGTGTTTTTTCCATACTATTTACATCCAACTACACACCATGTATCTTTCTCACTATATGAATGTGATACAAACCTTGGGAATTGATGTGTATTATTTCATAGACATTTATGGGGTACAGGACATGTAAAAATAGGAAAAAATATGTAACCTCATTTTTATATGGCTATCATTCCCTACACATTGTCTAATTATTATTTGACACATATTTGACAACACATTTTCCACCACGAAAACAAGTATATAACATGATGTGTAACCTAGTTACACAAAATATATTCCCACATTCCATGTTCTATCATGGCTTGGTTAATATGTAGAAAATTTAACAAACCATGTGTTATTCATTATATGATGTAGAAAATTAATTATCACTATTTCCTAGTGTGATGAATTAGGATACACAATGTTTACAGTACCTACATACGGTGTAATACTATGTTGTATGACCAAGATATTTTGTACATAGAAAATGATTTATCTGTATTTTTACTTTTAAAATTTAATTAGATCTAGATTAAATGAGTGAGAAATGAATGGTGGAATAAGGGATATCAATGATTGGATTATAAGAATTAATTTCTTGAAATGAAAACTAACATTTAAATACATGAACTATCAATAAAGAGAAAATAATTATAAATTGAATATGACTCATTTGATACCATTTTATTGTTTTGAATAAAATGCAAGATGCAATTGGGCCTATGAACAACTCATATTTTTTTTGATTAAATGGATCATTCACAATGTAATTGATGTGAACTCTACGACCAATGAAAATTTTATGAAGAATATTGAAAAATAATTTTTCCAAAACCAAGATAGATGATATTTCACATTAATTTATAATTAATTTAAAACAAAAGAAGTAATATTAACATAGTATTGATATATTTCTTCTTTAATTATGTTGATCACTCTATCCTAATCAGTGTATCATCATTGCATAACAAAGACCCAAAACAGATCCCCTTTAGCAATGATCCACACATGATACCTTGATCTTAGAATGACATCGATAAATAGTTAGGTTCTAGTATGACTGATTGATCATCATACGTTGTTCACCATGATCACTCTACATTCCTTAGAGTTTAATGTAAATTTCTCTTGTTCTTATCAGTCTTGAGAAGAAGAGTGGAGGAGGTAGATCATGAGAGTTAATTGTTGTGCAGAATGACTAACCTTTCTCCGATTGACATAATAGTCTATTTATAGACATAGGATTAGTGTTTAATATTTAATTAATTGCATAAAGGAAATTAATAATATGCTAAACCCAAAAGTAACCACATGACATGTAATAAAATAATAATATCATTTTATTTTACAGTGCGTGTTTACCTGCATAATGATAAATATTTATCTTACTATTTGGTAAATAAATATTCATCATTGGACACAAACTAGTACAATATTACTCATCAACCTTTATTTAATTCTAAGAATAATATTTAAACTATTATTATCCTTTCAATAAATAAATAAATATTTTATTCAAAATCTAGTTTATAAATATTTATTTAATATTCATGAAACTCAATAAATTATTTATTTAATAAGTAAATAATTATTGATTATAGAGTGAATAAAAATAGATAAATAATATTATATATTCACATAATTAACCAATTACCTAACTGAGAATTAATTTTTATTATCAAAACACTTTTGTGGGAAAGTGAGAAACCACTTGGTCCAACATTACCTCCAAAAAAACAACCATAAAAAAGAAAAACCTGAACAACCGGAGCTGCCCCTCCTCAGCAATTGCACCATAACGAAAATCCTTCACCAAAGCATGTCATTTGGCTCGCTATCCCATGCATAATAGCACAAGCATGGAACTGATGGAATAGACATACCCTCTCAATCAACCCAATCCGAATGAAATGCACCAATGGAGAATTCTTACTCTGATCCTCATCTGAAGCAAATCCAAAAACCACCAAAAAATCTAATAGAGAAATGGTCCAAGTGCAGATATCTCTAACAAGAAAACCTCTAAAAATAAACAACCAAAAAATTTTCTTAAATAGAGTCACTAAAAAGTAAGTTGAGATTACTAAAATCTATTTCCCTAAACAATTTCATGGATAAAGAATCAACCTAGGTACTTGGAACCTCCGTTATTCACTTTTGAAAATCAGAAGCCAGGTGATCCTAGGATTGAATGTACTCCTCAATGTTAATGTTCACTTTATTGAAACCCCCACAAAAATTAGATCATTTTTGTCAATCCATGAGAATTTCTCCTCATTAAGAGTCACCCTTATTGACCTCCCCATAATTTCAGAAGCCTCCTCTTAAGATGCATTGAGAATTAGAACCTGTTCAATCACTTCTTATTCGGAGCTTAAAAGTAAATACAAAGGTTGAATTTTATAATCCCCTGGACTATGGTTGCTCAAAATCTCATTGTCCATCTTCTTTTCATTTGTATTTTTCATAGACTGAGTCTCCATAGGAGGTGGTTAGGAGGAGTAATCCTTCCCCCCTTCCTCCTCTTAAGACTATGATTACTCTTCGAATTTAAAGATTCATCTGCTGAGATCTCAGGTTCACTTTCATTAGTATCCCTCATAGAGAACCCATAATCATTAACCGAGATAGATAGATCCGGATTCTATCTAGCCTCAGAAAGGCCTTCAAATTGTTTACTCAAGTGGATTGAAGTCCGGATAAAATGATTTGAACACCCCAGATTCTCAGTTCTATTTGAAATAACTACATCACCATCAGCCTCCTGCCTCCCCTTATACACCTCGCCACTGCCCAACCATAACACGTCGGTGCAAGGATACATAGAGGAAACCTACACCCTATTAACCAACAACACCATAACTGCAGTACTCCCATTCAAATGGTTGTCCATTTGTGCAGCCTCATAAAGGACCAGACCACCATCCTTCAACTCACTAATGGAAGGTCCAACCATTTCTTGCTTCAGCCTGTAGAATACCTCAGACACCTGTGGGTTAACCTGACATATCAAGGCCTTCTTTACCTGATCTCTGTCAGACATCCCCTCAAGAGATGCATTGCATTCCACTGGAGTACTAACGACTTGTTGTTCCTCTACTGTTTGTAATAGCTGAGGTCCCCGACCCCCCCCCTCTATACCCATTGTTAGATCAACTGGGATATCCTACTTACATTCCTCTAGAACCTTACCCCTGCAAACATCCTCCATCCTTCCCCGGAGCTGGACTCCCTAGTTACAAACCTACATAGAGTGGCTTGGTCACTTACACACTGAGAATACTTTGTTACCAATTCACACACCCATTTATATTATAGACCCCCGAAGAAATGAATCTGATGAGTGCCCCAAACTCTTAATGGTATAAAATAAATCAGTCTGGTTTTCATAAATCACACGCTGCATACACCTATTTTCCTCCCTGATTGAAATCCTGACATACTCAAAAGGAATTATGGATGTGTCCTGTTCCACACAGACCCGTGGATTGACAGGGTGACGAACCACCTTTTACGACTAACAGATCATATAAATCTACCAACTAGATTACCAATCATCCTAATAACAGATGGGTTTTTAAAATGAAAAGGATGGTTTGGAAAGCTTAACCAAACCGTAGTAGAATGTGGATCTTGCTTCATGTGGATTAACCAATTACCTTGGGAATAAATATTTATTTAATATTTGTGATCATTTTATAAATATTGAAATTTTTTTAATTCTCATAATAAAGAATAATATTTATTCTTATTGTTAAATATAAATAATATTTAACTGAGATCAAATGAAATAATTCATGTATGACCCTCTAGGCCTCCTCCTCAACGAAATTAGGTGGGCTTACCTAAAGTCCAATATTTCTATTTAGGAATGGGTTAACACACCCATAGTGGAAGAAGATATTTCCCAATGATAAAACCACATATGAATGCTCACTATTTAATATAATACAATTCTCATGAAATATCATCAAATAGGTTCCACATCCATGTCATTGAACATTATTATTGAAACATCTTTCTTCAACTATCCAAAATGGACTCATCAATACACCATGGACATTGAATTTAATGTGATGGTTCCATTTTAATCAAAGGGTTGAGACATAAAATTCCATAAATATGGAAGAGGATTGTCTTTTATCAACTTATTCATTAATAACATATCTTTCATGATGCACCAAATGCACCTAACTTTAGCATGATCATATATCATCATAGTTCTTAAATCATGACATAACTATTCTTCTATGTGACATAGTTTTTGATAATTTCATAAGAATAATTTCCCCACTTAAAGGCCATAGAAGTTCCCCACTGTAATGAGAACCCATAAGTTCCATGATAGAATGATTAAATATATACTATATAGTTGGATGATATTATTTTATGGGACACATATAATATATATTGTTTGGTGTGGAGGCACATAAAAATTTGTGCTATATTCTCAAGGTGTACACCCATGGTAATTTAGAGTGCAGGAGATTATGAGAACAAGACCCTCAAAAAGGAAATCCAAATTTATGTGGGTCATTTGATGTTCCTATATATGGTCATGTGTACTGATCCTTAAAATTTTAGGATTATTATAAATCAATATCTTTAGTTACATACACTGATTTATTAATGAAAATCATGAAAACATATGTTTGTGGAAAAGTAGGATACATTGGGTCCGTCAGAAGTAATATTAAATTAATGAATAATTCGAGAAATGATTTTTCCCTTCTATTCTTTAATAAGAAGATTCTATCTAAATACCTTTAATGGTATTTTAAAACCTAAATAAATTCACATCCATGGTGTTCTGTGGCTAGGTTTATTTTCATAATGTCCATGAAAGAGATAGTGATATCATTGGTTGATGACACCAGCATACAACATGCTTTATTAGAGATTTCATGACAAATGGATTGTATTACATAGTATGCATCTGTTTGAGGTTACATACAATTGAGACATTAAACTCTATATTAATGGGTTACATTGAGTGTTTCTTGAAACTATCATTGAGATTTGGGTGGCTTCACCTAATGTCATAGAAAAATAAGCCTAGAGGTTCACTCACTCTGTGTATTTTAAACCTATGTTAAATATTAAATGACATTTATTATTTAACATGGTGAATAAATATTATTCCCATATGTGGTTTAATAATTATTCATGGTTTATTGATCACATATTTTCATTCAATAATTTTTTTGAGAGAATTTTTTTGAACAAAATATTTAATATATTTTTATTTACTATTCCGTGAATATAATATTTATTTAATTATTTATTAGAAAATAATGCAGGGATATTTAATAATTATGTACTTATTCATTATTCATAGCCCAATAAAATCATTAAATAATGGAGCACCGAGTTTAGAGGTCCATTGAAAAATAATAAATATTATATATTATTTGAATAAAATTTTAAAAATTTATTCAATAAATAATATTTAATTAATTCTCTAGTTTTATAAATCTCAAGAAATAATATTATTGTGATTATATACATGGGTTTTCATGGAGATTAAGGAAATAATAATGAAGTGTCCGTAATTATTATTGTCACAAACTAACCCATTAGACCCCTCTCGGCCGGTGATAAGCCGAGTGTGACAAACTCATGCTCACCTCTAATAATCTATGCTCTAGAAACCAATGTCAATTTGGCATATCACACACATGGAAGGCATTATCCTAATGTACCTATACCCCCAAACACATCTATGATCCCATAAAATGATGAAAGGTAACGTATATAGATACCATAATTCATGCATAACATCAATCCCACATTAGTGTACGAGAAAATACTGGAAAGAATACGGTCCAAATACAAGAGAACCAAAATTATAAAATAAAAACCAACCTACTCTGAAGGATGAGACTACTGTAAAATGAAATATTTGTATAAACCTCGGTCTATATAGACCAAAAATATTCTATGTCTAATCCTAGTCGTCCCATGACTCCATCAAAAGGCCTATCATCTAAAAAAGACACAACTCATGTGGGAAGATCCCATGCAGGGGATAATATAACAATACAAAGTTGGAGACCCCAAAAAAACTAAACATAAATCATCAAGAGTATCCATTCAATCAATATGCAGGTATATTAATCCTTACATGAGATATAATGATAATAAAACCCCTAGATATACTCATAAAAATATCCACGTCTCAAAGAGGACTCAACCATACTTCTAGCCACATGTTTTTCTCAAGGATTCTAGGTATCACTCATATGGGAGAACTCACTCCATGAGACACATTGTCACTGATGGTGCTCATCAGAGAGGTTGGGGTCATTAGGCCTCTCTAAGAAGTACTCACTGAAACTCTAAAGATGTCAACATCCAAGTAGGGGGTAACACACAATACCTTTGGGGGACACCAAAAACCTTACTAGATAAATCTACCAGATAGATGATTGACTCACTGTTCATGGTGATCACATTGATACCATGAACCCTACTCATGGAAAAAGATATGATATAGGATCCCACCCCAAGACACACTGATGGATACCATGAACTCTATCCAAAATAGAATTTGTAGAGTGGTTCATAATCCTTTATTGAGGATGTAATACCACACTACACCACCATAAAAATAGACAAAGAGGCCACACTCAATTGTACCTAGTCCATAATAAAGTGTAATATCACCTTATCTTGTCCTCAAATAAGTAAACAGTGTATACAAGGTGTACACAGCACATCTCATCTTCCCCAAGTCTAACCGTGTCTCTCCATCTCACATAGTATAAAAACATCTATATATATATAATGTCCTTTGGGTTAAATACTCTATATAGGTTATTATGGCACTCCACATGTTTTCTACCCATGCTAATGTATATCTAGACAAGACAATGTGCTATGGTCATGCCTATGTACTTAGTTGTGTTTGAGTACTGTGTGGTGCCCATGTACTATACCCATACCTATTTTCCTAGTCAAGTTTTTTCTCATTATTCTCATGGGTACACACCAAGATGCCATCATAGGGTCACTTGGTGGGTGACACATGCCACATGGTGTGTGATATTTTATTTCAAATGTAAACTCTAGCCACCACAGTAGGGTCCCACATGGGGTGTCTTTTTTAAACTACACATAGTGTAATGTTGGATTTTATATAAATACATATTCTTTATGTGGTTTTACCTATTACTCTATTTACACTAATTATTACATCTATCATGCCTATAGACCTCATATATACACCTGATCGAGCACGGGCCATTGCCGGTGACTGAAATCTAGCCTTTGATCCACTCGAATTGAATCTACCATCACACCATGCCATATATATGTATGAAACTGTGAATCAAAAATTACCAGTACTCCAATCATCCAAAAAATTCATTCCCCCTCAACCACAGTCTTGATCAAAAACCACACACATAGTTTCAATTAATTACATCGAATAACATTCTTATAATGATCAAATATCAGTTATTCATTGAACCACTAGTCAAGAAAATACTGATGATGAATCATGTGATGAAGTAGGAGAGAAAAGTACCAATAAAAAATGATGAATGTACCTAATTATTTTTCCAGGTTGGCATAGATTCATTTTTGTTAGAATAGTGAACAAAGTGCAACATAAACAAAAAATAATAATTTCCCCAAATTTATGGAAAATAAACCTACTCCCACAATACAATGGACCTGAAAATATATCTATTAGTTGATTCGATTATTATTTATCATGAGATAATAAAATAGGAAAATAAAAAATCCCTATATGAGGTTAGTATTTATCTCTAATGAAGAACGAATCAATGTTTTTATTATTGATGGTATCCTAGAATTCCATTTGTGAAAAAAATCTACAATCCATCGTCATTGCCCAATATCTCTTCCAATGGATCCTATCACAATCCCAGGGTTGTGCATCTAACCCTATATAATTATAATAACCATATATTTATAGAAGATATTAGGTCATTATGTTTATAATTGATAAAATAAATAAATAAATAAATAAATTTTATCATTTGTGCCCGCAACAACACTATCAAAACACTCAACATCGATACGGATTAAATTTCACTTAAGATAAAACCCAAGTTCTAGACTCAATGGTGGTATTAGATTTACCATATGAGTCCTAATTAGTGATTTATTCCATTATTTCATGAAATATATGTGCATGTGATATAACATATTTAATATTTAGAAAATATCAATAGAAAACTTGTCTAGGCATCAGAATCTCGCACTGTATTAGCGCCTGGCTCGGAAAATATTATTATATATATTGAAAATATTTATATGGAAACAATAGATAGGTTAAATTATTACCACCTTGTAGAGACCCGAGCTTAACATACATGGGAATTACATTACTTTTTCTGAAAACTTAATACATGAGAAAAACAGATGCCCAAAGACCGTATTAGTTTAGTGTCTTTAGAAACTTGAAACATAATCTTCTAATCATGGTGAAAGAGCTTCATAACATACCATAAAGATCTTCCCCTTTTTTTCCTACCAAATACCTTTCTTTATATCCTGAGGAAAATAAAACATAAAATAGGCGAGCTCAAATTCTCATTAAAGGTAAACATGGATAAAATAAAACAATTCATAACCCTCTAACCATAAAAACATGAACACAAAGTTTAAACATCAAAATCTTGAGCAATTACATAAATCTTGAATTACGTAAGACATAGATAATAACGGAACATTAACCATGATATAATAAAATTGGAATAAAAAATGTAATTGTGGAAAACTAATAAGCACGTAATATGATTTCCATAGTAGTGAAGGCATTGCTGCAAAGACCATCATAGTGGAAGAAGTCCATTACTGAACCGGGTTTACTTGTCATTCTATCCTTATAGTACTGAACCAGATTTACTTTCCATTCCAGACATGTTTATCTCATGAGATATAAATATATACCCAATTAATTGGATGGAGATATAGGTATCACCCATATCATAATGAAATCATTCTTACATGTTCCATAAAAACATAAATCATTCAGTATAGCATAACCTATGAAAATGGGATTTTTAAACATCATACCATCGTAACAAAATCCATATAAGATAAATAGACATCATAAAAATAATTCAATTATAAAAATAATCAAATTAAATTAATAATAGTGATAGAAACATAACCCTATGTCAAATAATATTTAAAACAATTTTGATAAAACACTTAAACTTAATTCCTGAGGAAAATATCCTTTCTTATTTAAAAATGTTTTATTTTTTAAAAATGTCATGAAATTTTAAAAGAAAATAATTTATTTGAAAATAAAATTGTAAATGTGTAGTGGAAGATTCATGTAAATAAGGCATTATGAAGATGTAAAAACCTGTTCAAACTATATAAGTTAAAAAAAATCATCCTCGTACTTTTGTTAGAAAAGTCAAAAAAGTACCTTGTATAGTAATCAAAAGAAAGATTCCTTCCATACCATGTAGTAAAAGTAAAAAATTGGTAAAAACGACTTTAAAAATACAAGAAATAATAGTAAACATTTTATGAAACCATTTTTAGAAAACATGGATATGTATCACAAATATAACCCCAGTAAATACTTATGAATAAACAATCTTAGATAAAAATGAGATTGGCAATGTTATTCGTTACCTTAGGTCTGATTTATTCTGTATGTGTATGAAACTCTTGTATAGTGGGTTTAAACATATTATTAAATTTTAACAGAACCCTAATAATATTTATGATGTATGATTCCATTATGACTTTTTATTACCCGTTCATTTGTCAATTCCATATTAAAGCAAAATTTTGGGTAATAATTGTTACATTTATCATACGTGTTTGGACTTGTTATTATTCATATGAATATATAGATCATGATTTACTTAATTCTAGAATGTAAAATATTATTTATATATATCTTATATATATTTAGTATATCAATATATATAATAGATAGATAAATGAAATGGAATACACTGTTCATGGAAATGGTAGGTCGTACGTACGCATGAACGCTGTTTTCGTTTCCTTATTTAATTAGATGGAAGTAGGTAAATGACACACACTCAAACACACACACATATATATATATATAAATAAATCCATTAGAATTATTATGTCATATATTTCATGATTATTTATTATATATACTTTACAATCATTCTTGAACGGTTAACATGGAAAATGAATCTCATCGCGTCGTGGAGACGGTAAGCCGTACGTACGCACAAGCGACGATATCGTTCCCATAGTTGTTGAACGGTATTGAATTGGATGGTTTATAATATCTCATAATTATTATAATTTTATAATAATGATAATATATAGTTATTATTTCCACCATTATACCCATCCAAGTAAGGTTGTGCTGAAAAATAGATTACACCACAACATGGAGATGGTAATCCGTTTGTACGCAGATGCAGTGATTTCACTTTTCATACGATGGATAGAATGTGAAATTAGGGTGTTTCATATTTAAAATAAAAAATCAGTATGTTATTGATACTTTTTTTATTACTTTAAAATGAAACAACTAAATAAGAAGAAGTATAAAAAGAAATAAATTTGAAAGAATCTGTAGAAGAGATTACCTCTTCCTCAACATGCCTCCTTTAAATTTCCTCTTAGGGCACTAGAGTTGGTATTTTGAGAATACCAGCACCTCTAGAATGTAACTATGGAATTTTAGTATAGAAATGGGAATGTTTTGACCGATCTTGAAGGCTCAAAATGGATTGAAGAGGAGAGGGAGGATGGTCTCTTTTATAAGAGAGGAGAGGCGCACTTTAAAAAAGTTACTAAATATTAATTAATTATAAATTAAATTTAAACTTAAAATTGTCCAAACTCATTTAATTATAAGATAATATTTTTTAGGTTCTAATATCCACCAATAATGTTTTTGACAAGTTTGAATTTTTTTATCCTTATCTTTTATTTTTACCCTTATTTTATCCTGTTTAAACTTACTGTGATTACATGTTATTTACATATTGTGGGTTAATGTAATTACCATACCATATCAAAAGACCCAAAAAAGTTATTTATGACATATTTGGACTTATATTAACCATTTTGAGGAATCTTATATTTTTATAAATTTAATATAATTAAATAAACTATTTTATGTTTTATGTTATGAATTATGTCAATTTTGTATAATATTCATACTTGATTTTTTAAAAATTTATAAAAAACATTATTACTTAAAAAAATAAATTATATAATCCCTAATATGTAAAATTAATCCTGAAAATTCGTGGATGTCCTAAAAAGTTTCAAATTAAACTTATTTTAGTATTTATAATTTCATTTATTTGAATCTTTCATTAATGAGGTAATCACTACATCATAATTGTGTCATAAATAAATATATTTATCTAATGTCTAAAAATTATAAATAAAAAAATATGATGTAGGAAATATTTTTATACTAACAACGACTATTTATAAACATACATATATATTATATTACCCCATATTAAAATCAATTTAGCAAAAGATATATGTTTTGGTTATAATTATCTTTACTTTAAATCAATTCTTATAAATTGTCATTTTCACATCAAAGTGAGTCCATGGGGTCCAAAAACCTACCCAAGAATTCACATGGTTGGAAATATCCAATACATTAGTATTAGGGCATGTTTCAGTGTAGTTTAATATTATTATAATATTATTTTTACCCTTATTTACCAAATATACCCTTTAACCATGGTAAATAAAATAATTACTGAAGCTACTATTCATAATTTCCAAAAATAAAAAGTAACTATTTACACAATTTGAAACTAAGGATTCCAAATATGAAATCAGTTTTTCTAAATTCAAAACACAAAAGTTTTAGTAATTAATTTAAAATTAATACTATTGTTGAAAAAATGGGTTTTTGTTTAAGACATTGCAAAAGATTGAAATGTTTTTACATGTGATTCAATGTAAAATTAATGAAAATGACATAAAATGTCTGAAAATATAAAAATATATTCTATTTATACTTTAAAACCATTAAATAAAATATTTTAACAATATAAATTATTTTAATGAATTTTTTTGTTTCAAATACAATTTTGTGTATTTTCACTATTCATCAAAATATGAAACTTATCAGAAAAATATCAAAATTTTATACAAAGTAAATTTTTATGTCTTGATTCCAAAGAAAAATTTTATCTTGTCAAATATAACTTATAAAAGTGTCAAAAACTAGATTAAAATTAGGTGCACCATCAAAAGGCGGTAAAACTGCAGTTTTTTGAAAAATAATTCTTTTATTCGAAAAATTGATTTTTTTCTCATATAATTTGTAACATGAATGATAATGTTATATAAAATTCAAAATGTTGTTAATACTATTCATAAAGGCAGTTTATATAATATTTTAATAATATATCATTGTTTAGTGAAACTCAGTATTGCATACCATGCAAGCTATTGAGGAAGGTCGCTCTTGCATGTAATGCAAGCCATGGCAGTGTTTCTTGTAGTGAAATATTCCTTTGGTGTTACATATAACATAATCCAAACTTAGTTCATTTATAAATTTATCCAAATCTATACTCATTGTTTTGTGAAATAAATTCTATCAAAAGAACTTGAAATTGTGTACAACACAAGCTAAGAATATTTTTGCATATACTACAAGTTAATACAGTGTTGTGTACAACGCAAGTAAATCTTGGTGTAACTTACAACAAAATAAATCAAAAGAATTAAAAAGAATATATCTCATAAAATCTCAGGGTGTTACACACCTTAATTCTTTTTTTCTCAAATAGTGAAAAAGGCTACTAAAAAGGTGTGGTTACTGAGCTCACATTTGGGTCTCCCAATCCCATGTTTTCTCCTAAATATTACCTTGCTTCAACCAGACATGCACTAGTAGAATATCAAAAATAAAGTTGGTCATCTCCTCCAACATAAAATCTCTAAAATGTAATCTACAAAGGTATCTCCATCCTTGATGATCAACTCACCATAATCGATAATGTGTGATCATTCATGAACATACCTCCTTAGTTGTGACATATGAAAGATGTCATGTAATCATTCTAACTATGGTGGTAGGTCCAATAGGTATCCCACTTCACCAACCATATAAAATATCTAAAATGGGATAATTAATCCCGAATATAACTTTCCACCCTGACCAAATCTCTACAATCCATGTCAAGGTGAGAACCTAAGGAGAAATGGTTCTCCTCCCCAAACTATAAAGGCCTCCTTTATTAGTATGCATAGGACATATGACAGATCTATATAGTCTTAATAAACTACTAGGTAATTTGAACCTTCTATATCATATATTTTACCAACTATGGGCCCGTAAGTATTGAATTTCCTAGATCAGTGAAACATTGGGGTGACCTATAGGGTATCACATATAAATAATTATATGGTTCCATACCAATGTGGAGTGGTAGCCATTATTTTTTTAAAAATCCACCATGGGTAGGTGAATCTCCCAAATATTTTGAAATTCTAATATTCAAGTCTACAACATGTCCTCTAGAATCTTAATGGTTGAATCAATATAGCCATCATTCTGTGGGTGAAGTACCATGCTCAAACGAAAATGAGTCCCAAAATCCCCCTAAAATCATCTTCATAATTTAGATTTGAATCAAGAATCATAGTTTGAAATGATCATTGATGTAACTACATAAAATTTTAATATATAAAACACATAATGGAATCCCATTCTCTCTACTGAACTCTACTCTCAGATAGATAGGTAGTTTAGAGACTTTGTGAGCCATCCTATGATCAAACATATGGAATCATGTGCTCTATATGATCATGGAATCATTATCATGAATTTAATAAAAATACAATCTCACTTATACTTTGTCACCTCAATGGGTTGAGCTAAACCCACTTGAACCTGGTGCTCAACCTTCACCCTCTAACAAGTGAGGCATCAAGATATAAACTCTTCTATAATCCTATTCATACCTACAATAAAAACTAATGTCAAAGGTCCAAGTAGATATTTGACACACATGAATGTACCACCTTGGGTTATGTATGATACTCCCTCATAACCTCCCAAGGGAATTTTGGGGGTACCATCATCCATCCTTTGAAAATAATAATGTGCGGCCCCTTTTTTTAAAATCTAACTAGATTACATATAACAGATATCTGCGTATGCACGGTCTCACAGTCGGTATCTCCATGATGGTCCTTCCTAACACACTATAGAAGTGGTGGGGTAACAACCATTAACCAAAGGTAAATTGCACCATGCTTATCCCTTAGGTACAACTACAATTAGGTCATCCACTATGATTCCTCAGTCAAATAATGTGATGAAGATATCATTTTAAGTTCATCTACCACTACATTCCCCTTCTCAGAATTATAGAATATCTCAAAGTCATACTCCTAGGGGAACTATATACATCACATCTATCTCATGTTATGATCCTTCTATGAGAATATATACTTGAGACTCTTGTGGTTATAGTAGACAATAAACCACTCACTCATAAGGTTGTGTCTCTATATCTTTTGGGATAAGACTGCCATCACCAAATGTAGATTGTGGGTCCCAAAATTATTCTCATGCTGTCTAAAATTTTGGGACCCATATACAATCACTAAATGAATCCAAGCACAGTCCATGAGGCATTTAAAAATACTACATAGTCAAAACCCTCTGGAAATCTTAAAATTGGGGTGCTCATCAACCACTACCACAACTCCTAAAAATACTACCAATACCTCTCAATCCATAATAAAGGATTTCCCTTATAGGTCAAAATAGTCAAAGTTGTTGATATCTTGAATAAATCAGGAATGAACCTATGAATGTAGCCTACCAACCCAATGAATCTTTGAACCACTATCACACTCTTGAGTGGTTCCCAATATAAAACTTCCTTAACCTTCCTTGGATCAACTACTTCACTTCTACTGATATTATATTCACAATAAAGTGGACCTCTTAAATCTAGAACTAAAACTTTGAGAGCTTTCTATAAAGATGTTGCTCTCAGAGTATGTCCAGGACCATCCTCAATTGTTTCATGTACTTTTCTTCATATACCGAGTATATTAGGATATCATCAATGAATACTGCCACAAAATGGTCTAAAAAAGATTGAAATATCTGATTCATGTGTCCCATAAACATATATGGGGAATTCATTACCCCAAAAGGAATAAAATATTACTCATAATAACCTTAGTGACATCAGAATATCATATTTAGTATATCCACATACTCTACTCAAAGATAGTGATAACCTGATCTCAGGTATATATTTAAGAACCGTGTTTCCCCCATCAACTTTTCAAATAGTTTTTTGATCCTTGGTAGTGGATACCTTTTCTTCACAATTACCTACTTCATGTGATGGTAATCTAGAAACAGCCTCCAGATCCCATCCGAATTTTTGGGGAATAACACTGGGGATAACCAGGGTGAAACATTTTATTTGAAAAAGATCTTCCCCTAAAAGTCCTCCAATTTCACATTCATATCATGAAGATCTGAGGGAACTATATGATATGCTATCATAGTTATCAGGGAGTTATGTGGGTTCATGTAAATGTAGAAGTCTATCAATTAGTGGGGTGTTAAACCCGACACATCCTCAGGAAATACATCTTTATACTCCGCCACTACCTGTAAAAATCTACAATCCCATATAATTCACTTCTCCATGGGTGATTCAAGCCAACTGATGAGTAATTGGATGTATCCATTTATGTTTGAGACAATATTTCTCTTCGTGAGTTTCCTTCTCACCCATGAATGAAAAAATCATCCGAACACCATGGATACACCACATCTTCCACCTAAAATATTCAATACAGGAATGAACTATGGATAGAAAATCCATACCTAAGATGATGTCGTAAGGCCTCATTTCTACTAAAAAGAGATCATGTAAGAAGATATAATCTCTAATAGTAAAGTGAAAATATCTTCAGAAGTGTGTGATCATTGATTCAACCTCTGGTAGGAGTCTCCTTGAATAAGGGTTGAGGTAAGGTCTCAACCGAAATTTTCAATTCTAGAACCAGAGAAGTGGAAAGAAAATAGTGGCACACAGCTATACAAATCAGTACTACAAATAATGTAGAGAATACATAGATAATACCTCTAATAATTCTTAGAGCCTTGGGGCTGTAGGAATCCACTACCTATAGTTGTCCTCATCCCAGACCCCCAGCTCCTAAAGCCTGGTGTGGAAAACCTTGGGGTGGTGGTGGAAACAAGTCAAACCATCTACCACCTCTACTGACTTTACCCATTACTATACCATGCTCACTAACATGTGTACCTCCACTCTTAAATGGATTTATTTTCCTAGGTGAACATTGATCATATCTGTGTCAGATGCATAGTGGGTCCAACAATCCTATGTGAGATGTCCCTGACCTTTAGAAGAGAAACACCACATCTCTCTAGTCTGAATAAAACCATCATAATATCACTAAACTATAAGTCCCCTATCCTAATACTATCTCATGAAGCCTCTTTCATTCATGTATCCCTTTTATTAGTATCGTCTACCCTTCGATGAGGTCAGAGCTCTGGTATTTTCACTACATGCACTCACTGTTGGAGTCTTCTCTTCCATGACACTCTCCACTACTAAATCCCACTCAGGAACTCTAGTAAGGTTGGGAGTATAAATACATATCAGTACAACCCTGATATCTCTAGGAAATCCCCACTTGATGGTTCCTACCATAAATAGAAAATATCAAACCATATCTAGAGAGTATCATGAGATTTTAGTGAAACTCGCTGAATACTCTACCATAGTTATGGTGCCCCTACTACAACTATAAAATATACTTGATGCACACTAATTTCAACATGAATGAATATAACACCTCCCTAAATAGATGATTTAAATATGATAAGGATAGAGATATCTCATCATGTGATGGGGTAACTAGACTCAACCATCACCCACCAGGGCCTCGAAGAAGTCTCACTATTAGGATCACCATCTGATCTGTAGGTGTCCTAACAAGGTGTAAAACCAAATCACTACCTCTATCTATTCATTAGATACTTGGGGGTTTTCATAATGAAAAACATAGGAGTTCACTGACTCTAAAACTCATAGTGTGTTCTCAAACTATTCATATCATTGGATGTTATTGCAGGAAAAACCTCCTACTCAATGAGTGGTTAAAAGACTGGAAAACCACATGGATTGACCACCTATTTTACAGGAACCTATACATAAGCCCCAATACTCTATGGATCATCCCCGTGATCCTACTATGGAATCCAATCTTTTAATTTTTATAGAGGAATCCTAAAATTAAATCTAGATGAACCATTTTCAATGAGTATATTTGGGATTCTTACTCTATAAGGATTAGGAAACCAAACCCCATTATTATTTGATGCATGTAATTTTTCTATAAAACTAGTTTCTATATGTACTGATTCAATAACATAGTTTTCAGAGTCCTAGTGAATGGGTATATGAGTTTCTACACAAAAATTGGAGTCCCTAGCCTAGAATCCAAACTTGAAATAAATTTACACTATTCCCAAAAACTTAAAACCAAACCACAATGATAGAAAAAAATAAAAACTTCGATCCAAATATTAAAAATACTCTGATAACACTCTGTTAGGACCCAAACCACTGGGACCACCTGGAAAGTGATAAGATATGTATGATAATCCCAAGGCTTCCTCTAAAAGGATATGTTCTTGTGACCAGTTCCAAGTAAGAAAACACACACATGAGAGACATTAACTTAATGTAAATGTACGCATAAACACATCTATAAGCCCATAAAATGATGAAATGTAAAGTACACATATACTATAAGGAATTCATAACATCTATTCAACTTTATAGTATGTTAAAATACTGAAATGTATAAGGAAAAAATATAGGTCTACCAAAATTGGAAAATAATGTCCAACCTACTCAGAAGGAGTGGACTACTATCAAATGGAACTCCGGTATGAAACATGGTATGTATAGACCACAACTATGCTATTCCTACTTCTAGTAATCATAGGAATCTATCAAAAGGCCTATAATCTACATAATAAATGACATGTACGGGAAGAAACCATACAAGGGTGAGTATAATAGTACCCAGTAGGACACCCTGAAAACACCAAACATAATGCATCAAGAGTAGTTATCTCATCAATATATAGGTATGTCAATCAAGATATGAGACATAACAATAATTAAAATCCCAATATATTCATAACAGACTCTAAGTATCAAAGTGGTATCAAGCATACTACCAAAAAAAGGATTCTATTCGATTCATTAAGGTAAATCTCATATAAGAGAATTCACTCCATGATCCATGTTTTCACTGATGGTGCTCATCCGATAGGTCATTCTTGTTGGTCCTTTCCAAGGATGTAATCATTGAAAATCTGAATATTTCAGCCAGGTAGGGGATCACAACCATGAATTCTTGGGGACAACACAATCCTTATTGGACCAATATTCAAGATAGGGGATCAATTTCCTATGTATGGTGATCATGATAATACCTTGAACACTAGATAGGGATGAAGATAAGATAGAGGATAGCACCCAAAGAATCCTTGATGGAAATCACAATCTCTATCTGAAACATAACCCATAGAGGGGATCACAATCCTATGTCGAGGACATAATTCCATGATGTACTCTCATAGGGACAGACTATGGGATCACACTCAATTGTAACTAGTCTATGTTGAAGAGACATAGAACCTCATCTTATCCTGAAATAAGTACACTGTGTGTACCAAGGGTACATAAGTGTCTTATCTACCCTGGGTATGAACACTTCTCCCTTTCAAACATGGAATATAAACCTCCATATACATTATGTGTACTTTAGGGCTATACAACATGTAGAGTTTAGAGTTAAACTCAGTGTGCCACCTGCTCATGACCATGTACATATGGTCATGCCTAAGTATTATGGTTATTCTTGTGTACTTGGATATGTCCAAGTACTGGGTCGGGCCTATGTACTTTAACTATGTATGTGTAACTGACTGTGTTCATGCCCATTTACCATCCAGGGTATACCCCAAGCTTCCAGAACCTGGTCATAGGGTGTGTGACACATGTAAAACTTCATGTGATATTTTATTTCATGCATAAATCCAAGCCGTCATTGAAGGGTCCCACAAAACAGTTGTTCTTTAAACTACATGCTGTGTAATTTGGGATTTTCTAGAAATCTAGAACCTTAAAATGGGTTATCCCTATTCCCCCAGTGTCACCAATTCTACCATCCATCACACCCATAGATCCTATATCTATAACCAATCAGGCCTAAGCCGTCATCGGTGGCCAGAATACAGACTTCTATCCACTCTAATCACAAATGTTGTCACACTAAGAAATAACCATGTGTGAAACCATGAATCAGGAATCACTGATAAAATATTTTTCCACATTTATTCATACACCTCCATCAACATAACTCGGTCACATCCTTAATCATGAACTGTAGCCATGATATCGATCTATTCCATCTAAGAAGGGTCACAAAACAATTTAATATCAGGTATCCATAAAACAACCATATAAAGAAATACTGGTGATGAATCAGCAAATAAATGGAGGAGAAAATAAAAAAACATAAAATAGGGAACAATATTTGGTTTTTGTTTGGTTTTTTACTTGATTAATTTTCTTTATAATAACAAATGAAGAGAAACATAAACAATAAATAATATCTAAACTAAATCCCACGAAAATAAACTTGTACCCAAATAACAATCGGTCTAGGAATCAATCTATTAGTTGATTAGATTCACATTGATTGTGAGATAATAAAATGGGGAAATAATCCACAAAAATAAATTCCACACCTTAGGTTTAGATCAATATTTGATGAAAAAAATATAAATTTTCATCATTAGAGAGATCCTTGAATTAATTTGGAAAACAAAATCCTCGATCTGTCATCATTCACTAGGATCTCCTTCAATGAATCCTCTCACAATCCTCAGGTTATGTGGCTAACCCTATGGATCTTTCATAAATGTACATTTATAGATGAAATTAGTTCATTTCAATTGAACATAACAAAATCAATCAATTGATTAATTAATTTTATTATTTTCCTATGAAAACAATTTATCAAAATGACTGATGTTGAAAAATATTATGCTGCACCTTGAGTAAAACCTAAGTTCTAGGTTAAAAAATTCTCTTGTATTTTCTATTCAAGTCCCCATTCAGGATTTGTTACATTATTTTTTAAAAATTGTGCACGTGTAATATAATATATTTATTATTTATAAAATATTTATATAGAGCCTCTTTAGGCTTAAAATTATTTTACTATCTCAGTGCATCCCTATGAAAATATTTTTAGATATATTCTAAATATTTACATTGAAAAAATAAATACTTTACAATAATTTTCTAACCCAATTTATATTTAAACCGAATTATATTATTTCTAACCCTAATTTTGTACATTTTTTTGGTTGTGCACAATGATTTTAAGTAATCCTCTCAATATTAAGTGTGATTCTATCTAATAAAACTCTAAATAATAGAGAGAAATATTCCCCCACCACCCCTATTGATTCTAGAGAGATCACAGAGAGTCATTATTTGATGTGATTTTAATGGATATCATAGAAGAATTATGAATGCATTAGAATCATCCGTCATAGCACTTATATATTTCAATAGTGTATATTAGAGGTTCATGGTGCATGTGTGGATCATCACTAGAGGGAATCTATACTTGATTCCCATGGAACAAAAATTATAAAACAATGAGATGTTTTGAAATTCATCAAATAAAATGGAATTATTTTCAAGGTAATTCCCTAACATCTTAAATTAATTATAAATCATTATGTGGTGATCTTGTGGTTGGTTCTAGAATTTTAATTTTAATTAATATTTGATTCAATTTTATTAACTATAGGGTTTTTTGTTGTTTACATCTCATATTAATGATCTATTTTGACAAAAATAGGTGTTTAGAACTCCCCTACCAGTGCTTCCACTATTCCTAAAACCTTCAATTGGTATTAGAGGTGAATCTTAATAATTTATAATTATTTAATGATTATTGATTTATTTATTCTTTTATCATTAGTTTTAATGTATGATTCAATCATTTTTTAAATCTAAATAGTGATACCTCTTATTCTTACTCATATTTATCACAGATATCATCAAAAATGGACTAATCATTAATGAAGAAAAATTTAAAAACTCATTTGAAGGTGTGAAGGATTATTTCTATATATAACCAAAATAAATGGTGTGTTTATTATAGGTTCATGATGTGTATCCATGTTTAATACACAAGGATTCATCATGAATTAATTTGAATCATCAGGAATTTATTAAAACTGGTTTGTAATTAATACACATTTTTTATTGACTAGTATATCCTGATACGTGGTTAACAGGACTACACTGCCTGCAACTTATGTAAACAACATGTATTCCGTTAGTCCAAGATGATTCATCTATTTATTACATGACACATATAACTGGTAACCATGTAACTCAGTGACCACGAAACCAATATCCCATGTAAATGTTGTTTACTCTATTAATGTCTATGGAAGGATGACACAACCAGTCCCTTGGTGTGTTCTATATATATATGGTGAAGTACTATACATAAAATGTACCTAAATAGTACACACTATGTATATTACATATTTAAACTAAATTTAAAATTATTTTATTATATTATGTAAACCTTATCAACAAATGTTTTTTGTATCATTATGTGACTCTTAAATTTTATGTGAGGGATATTATATATATATATAATATCTAATTAATTTTGGTGTAATATTCTAAAATATTCATAATATAGTGATTAATCCATGCACATTAAAAAATAAAACACCACATAAATAATATATATCTATGTGTTAGTTATTTAATAACCCAATCCATGAAATTATGTGACAAGTAGTTTATTCTACATGGTGCATGAAAAAATAGTTGTTGATGTCCGATAAACAAGTATTGAAAATTTTAGGATCTGAAAAATACCCTAGGAATATGTATTATTTTATTCACAAAAGAAATAAAGGATCAGCATGGCTATATGGAGGTTAATTTATTAGGTCACTCGAACTGTGTAGACTTTAATGAGACTTATGATCGCATAACCCTAGGAACATCGCATGAAGGGTTCATAAACTATGTTCGATATATTCAAGATCATGTGAAGCCCCTTTGGAAAGTCCTCCTAATCACACAAGGCCTTATCAGATAGCCTTCTTGATTATGTAAAGTCCATTAGATGAGTGTTATTGATCATGTGACATGACAACTACCAATCCTGCAATCTATTCATAATATAAAATATGAAAAATATGGAACCTTCATGCCAAGGGTGTTTTGTTGATTTTCACACGGCATAGTTATCACTTTGTGTGATATGTTAATGATCATTAAAATCCCATCAGAAAAGTGACTTGACCTCGTGAAGGCTATTCAACATTTTCATATGATCACGTGACACCATAATGGATAACCAATGGGAGAAATCCATAGTATTTATAAAATAAAAAATAAAAAATTCAATATATTTATGTGAAGGTAATTGCACTATGTTTCAAGTGAAAGCCCATTAACATGCAAACATGATCTCATGAAGGCTACTAGAGGAGCCCTGATGGTCATCTGAAGGCTCCCAGTTGATTCCTTCAAATCATGTAAATAATTCATTCAAATAAAACCCGAAAATCAAATAAGGGGTTCAAGTTTAGAAAAAATAAAAATTAAGGGATCCTTATATGAAGAAGAGTTACAATGATTTTCAATAGAAAGGGTTATATGTTTCACATGATCAGTTCATCGATCACATGAAGAACACTTAAAATTCCATATTGACCTCATGAAGGGACCTAGATGTTTTGCGATAACATTACAAAGGCCCTTTAGCCTAATAACTAAATCATGTGAAGGATATCAGTCATATGGATCTAATTATGTGAATGCAATTTTGGAATCTTGGATCGAACGAGGGAAATAAATTTGGCAAGCCATGGGATCAAGAAAACTAATAATTAAGGAGTTATCACATGATCATTATTTATGATGCAATGTGAAAATCACATCATTGACGATACATGAGGAAACCATGTGAAGCTCTTAATTGAATACTTCCTTGACCAACTCAAAGATGACATATGAGAGTTAAGTTATATATAAAGTGGAATAGAATCATGGTGATGATACATATAAAATCCTTCCTTGATACATATAAGAGGGGAACACACCCATAGGCATGAGAAAACTTCTTAGAGTTGGGGATCATAGGGTATCAATAATATTCTACCTAAATTTTTTTATGAGTATATTAAGAGGTTACACGATATGTGTATACACTTCAAGTGATCATTTCATTGATCACATGAAGGATCTGTGGCATGTCAGATAGATAATGTGAAGGATATTTAGTATATCAGTTTGATCACATGATGCCTCAGAAAGAAAATGCCTGATTTTTTTGGGAATTTAGACAAATAATGATGAAAATGATAGAAGCTTCATGTGAAAGGAGATATAATTTTTTTTTCACATGAAGGGATTATGAACCATGCATAATCTCTTCCTTGATCACACAAAGACACTTTGTACATGATATTTGTGTTCATACGGTATCCCTTAGAAATTTCATCAATGTTTATGTGAATCCATCATTCATGTCATCTAAAAATACACAAATACCATTAAACATGTTAATAAGGTTCATGTGAAGCCCTCAGGAATTTCATCTGTATCACAAAACATCACATGAACATGTTATCTATGTTTATGAGAAGACTTCATACATATCATTTGGATTACATGACAATCCTCGATCATGGAATCCTTTGATCATGAGACAACCCTTAAAATTTTATACTTTAACCATGAGAATCACCATATAAACTTTGGATTTGATTAGGTGAAACACCTTGTACATGTCGGCTTCGATCAAATGAAGTCCCTTGTACATGTCAACAAAGTCAAGTAGACACTCTGGACCTATCATATAGATACCCCCAGACATGTCAACCTTGTCCAGATGGAATAATTGGACATGTACCATCGATCCATGTGAATCCCAAACTATGAGTCTTTGGCTAAGAATGTCCATTTCATACTGTAAGTATCTATAATGGACTAGAGATATGAACTCATGAAACAATAGTTTTATAATGAGAACCTCATGTCATCCAAACATGCTCAATCATTCATTTAATGTGTAAGTACCACATCCACATGTAGTATATCTAATCATTTGCTTTATATTATTTATCACATATATCATGAATCACATGAGATTATGGATTTTCAATGATTATATCACTATCATTATAAAATTCCCCCAATCAGGGAAACATGAATGTGTAAGACCCATTTAATAATATGATACAAATTACTCCTTAAATGGGAATCCTCCTTGGTGTAAACACCTAAGGAATTCCCATATTGATAAATTCCTTGGAAATAACCCTCATGAGTATTAATTATCCACCCCCACCCATCATAAATCTATGGAAAAACCAAACTACAAAGTCTCTAATTTCTATTATGAGCAGGATTGGTATAAAGCCTTCCCAAAACCCGAGATTTATAACCAATGCCTAAATGACCTCGTAAACATCCTTTATGTATGATGTTTGACTACACATATTATACCTAATTGAAGTAGGTGTTAGTTTATAAATATTGTAATAGGATAAGTAGGATGAATCTTGAAGGTTCAAACCCATTAATGAAATAATAATTTCTTTACTGGATGGTAGCAAACTCCAGAGTGCCTGACCATATTACTTCAAAACATGAGCAGTCTATCATGATTAAGAAATAATGGGAATGATATGGAGAACCATTGATACATAATGAGGGTATCATGGATAAAATACACACTTTCATGTATAGGTATTTGACACGTAATTGTTTTATAGGGGTAAAAAATCCTATATCAGGATTTTGGAATGATTTAAAAACATATATGAAATATACAAGATAATTATAAAGTAAGAAATAATTTCCCAAAAAGGGAGTGATGAGACTGAACTCTCATACTCTAGACCAATGTGTGTTCCATTTTGTCATTGGGTTTGAAACCCAAAATGACCATCTTACTTTAGAAATAAGGATTGTAACTTTTCACAGATATGGGATCTATAGGGATGTTTTCTCAGAAACAAAGACAATCAACCAGGTGTGAACCTTTCAATAATAAATATTTTTTACGCACATTGATCCATTTTTACAACCTTTAATAGAAAAAAAGGTGAAGATGAAGTGAAATATTTCAATAATAAAATATAATGGGGGTTCCCATGAGATATGATATTTCATTGTGAAAATTCCACACTATCCAAATGGTCTAAATGTAAATAATAATGAAAGATTTTGTTACTCGTGCATAGTTAAACGAGAATGTTTTATCTTTCTATATTTGTGACTCTATATAATGATCTCACAAACATCCCCTTGACTCAAAATCATGTCATAGTCAAGATAATGTTCTGGAACCTCAATTATTAAAGAAATCTCCACGAGTCATCAAGAAACATCACCAACCTGATTCTTTCATCTTTGGTTGGAGAACATGTGGTTTGATAATACCATTGATGTGGTATGATCTTGAAACACGAGGTTTCAAAAAGAGGTATATATATTCTGAATATTATAGTCTTGTCTCATTCATGTAAATATACAATGAAGCCAGCGATGCATGTATCCACTACCATCCGATTCAAAATATTATCCGCTGTGAGTGACAATCAACACCTTCCTTACTTTAGGAAAGTGGATCAAGGAGTCTACCATGGCTCCTTGATTTAGGATCTTCCCATGATAGATCTTTTAACCACCTTCACTAGTATCATCCCTCTAATTCTCCTCAGTAACCTACTGATGGCGCTACCTGATAGTCTTCCACCCAGGAAACTCATGCATAAGCACCAAGGAGATCTCTTTGGGCATGAAAAGATGCAGATAAAAGGAAGTGAAAAAATATTCCCACTTCCACTGATAAAGCTCATTGGAATATTTTAGTGGCGGCCAGGGATTAGGATCATATTCCTACTCACCCAAATCATGGTTTCCCATATATTCTGGTAGCAAGTATGGGGGAGGAATATATCCCGACCCCTACACATGAAGTCCTATGGAATATCCTGATGGAATACAAAGGATAAGAGTGAGCTTATATACCTACTTCAATTGAAGACATCTACTAGTATATCTTGGTGATAGGGATGTATATGCCTATATTCCTGCACAGACTCTACTGAAGCTACACTGTATTCTAACAACAATAGAAAAACTACTTCAGAATACTCTATCACTAATGTATAAACAGGTATAAGAGCATATTCCTATCCCAATATCTAGAGCATCATATCAACATGATCAAAATGAAACAGTGGATAATTTGAAGAAGGATTACATTTTTTTTCTCCCATCTATGAGGATATCATCATATTCAAATAATGAGAGAGGCACAAGACCAAGATCATATTCCCATTATGGATGTGGATCACCAAACTAGGTTGAAACTTACCTCAGGATAGGTGTACATTACAATCAAAAAAATCCATATAAATATTCCAAAGGCCCCAGATTGGGATCATACCCCCAATTCAACTATGTATTATCAACAAAATATGGAAATCACCTTTGGGTAGGATCATATCCATGTAGGGAAGCTACTTAACATATTCCAATAGCTTACAAGGCCCATGATCATATATATACTCCTTCCAATGAATGACTACAATAGTATCCTTCATATGATATAAATTAGGAGGCTTCTACCCCTTATTATATTCTATAGGTCCTTTGGAATATTCAAACTAAGAATGAATATATGAATTGGTATCATACCCCAACATCAACCTGGTTTGACTAACATATTCTAGCAACCACCCAATGGTAGACTCATATTCCTACTGATCATATAAAATATTTTCAGTATACTCCAACAAATTATCAATAGTAGGCTCATATCCCTATAGTGGAAAACCATAATCAACATTTTCTATTGACTGTAATGCAGTATTCTCTCATCCCTACTCAACCCCAAAAAGTAGGTTAGCATATTCCAACCAAGATGTAAAATTAGGATCATATTCTTGGTCTTCTCAATACCATCATCCTTGAGACTATACAATTAATATCAATAAAAACTCAAGGATCTATCGACTCTTTAATCTAATTAAACGGAAACAACTACATCAATAATACTGCTTATAGTAGTATGAAGATGGATTACATGGACTCTACTCCTGAACTTCACCATGTACAACCTCCCCATGGTAATATCTTGCTCAGAAAAAAAAATAATACCTCTATATAAACACCTTCACACACACATATATATATATGTGTGTGTTCTAAAAAATAATGAGGTTAATCATATATAATACCCCACAAACTTCCAACAACTCACATTGGTTAGTATGAGATCCATAGAAACGAACTCTATGGTATGAAAAGGTGGAGAAATACTACTATAATCAAGTAAAATCTTGCATAGATATATGGGAAGAGCTAGAAAAAAATTCTTCTAACCATGTTTTTACCCTTTTTCACTTTCGACTATGAGGTCCTAGGTTAACCAAAGGAGGAGCGCATGAATTACTTATACTAGAATATGTGGGTGACCCATCAATGATTAAAGGCCAGAAACCTCCCTAATTAAAGATATGAGGGTCTCCTCTAGATTACAAAAAAACTTTATTTAATGTATGTGTTATCTATGGTATGGGACCATGATCAGAATAGTATAACGAATGCATACGACATGTTTTCCCTTGCATTATGAAAAATACCTAGAGATTTATTTCCAAATACACACCATACATATATATAAGGATGAGGAAAGTATAGAAAATTTAACATTATCCTATACCTTGGGAAAAAAGATACTAGGATAAAACAACCTATAATTTCATAGCCATAGGAGAGATTATAGGAAGGGGTAACACACATGCTAGTTGGTCAATTCAATAAATCACCTATATTCTGAGGATAAAAAGTCACAACGAACAGAGAGAGCTTCCCACTAGAAGATAAAGTGGTGGATTACCAAAATACTTCATATAGGAAGTGAATCCTATCACAATAATCCATTATAACGATACCATGAATGAAAGAGGTTGTGCTAAATCAGGCAGATCATAGAAGGGGCCACCATGAAATCTTTCCAGAGGAAAACCCATCCCATAAGGATGGGAGAATTTTTGTATCAATAACCACCTTAAATTCAATCAAACCCTAAGAGGGTATTGAATAAATCAATGATGATTTCTAATAAACCTCATCCTATAGGGATAAAGAAATTTTAATCTCAGTTTCCATCCCAAGAGTCACCAAATCCTTGACCACTAGATCAAAAAGTGCCAATAATGGACCCAAATCTACCCCATCCCATAGGGATGGGGGAAATATTATAATTATCATCACACAAAAAAAAATCAAT
Source organism: Viscum album (assembly GCA_963277665.1). NCBI lineage: Eukaryota > Viridiplantae > Streptophyta > Magnoliopsida > Santalales > Viscaceae > Viscum > Viscum album. Next base: position 1,527,046,966 of record OY728135.1, on the reverse strand, counting down.
ATTTTCATGGATAGAAGGTAAATAATGATGTTCGACACACAAATTGTTCCTCCAACTATAATACACACATCTTTTATTTTGGAATTGATCTGTAAGTACAACCATTAACTCTTTTAATGTTATGATTCATAGATTGATACATGGGGAATGTCTAGAAAATGAAATCAAACCCTATAAGATTTTTAACCTAAGATGGTTTAATATGAATTGGGTAGGAAAAATACCCTCGATGAAACCCTCAAAGGAGGATAAAATAGTAAACAATTTCCCTACTACATAGAGAGTGATGGGGTAGCTATTATCACATGGTATGCCTCAATGAATTTCATCACCATAAATATAGAAAACTATATATACTATGATGAAAAAACAGAGGGACTCAATGGAAACACCATAACTCCATGGTAGGTGATCAGGATGTGCAAACTGAGGCTACATGTATGTGGAATCAGAGAAGGACTGAGATTCTAGAACCTCCAAATAATGTGTTTCCACATCCATGATATAAATACAATAAGTATAAAGGGATATGTGTGGATACATCCAAATCACCACCTAAAATATATTAAATCCCCTCATTAGAGGAACAATTAGCACAATATGAGAATGAGATAAAGAATCTTAGACAACACAATAAAGAATTACCCAGGGGAAATATTCACACTGGGTATCTCCTTAAAATAGAAGTACATATCTCTTAGACACATCATGAGAGAGACTATCCATAGGCAAAGTGTAATTTTATCATTAGGATAGCTTTGTATCCAAGAATATAGTCTACATAAATTAGTTAGTTGAGGATTATCATTATTTTCCCCCATTATGGCGACAAACTACCCCCCACTAGTATGATAATCCAATCATTTCATGGATTTTGAATCCGTGAGATATGAAATCGGGGCCTCCGTATCAGGCCTCACCCACTCCCTATAGATGATAAGTGGTATAGAAAATGATTCCTTTAGAACTAATCAACACTATAAAATCCCTTGTTGCTCAAATGGAAGCCATGGAGGAGAGGCACACCCCCGATTAGACTAAAAATAATCTACATCCTGAATGGGTGGATGACACTTTAGCCCTACCCAAATTTATAAATCCAATATTCTTAACCATAGATGCCACAGTTGAACAAAAAATGTATATGATTCACTTCAAGTCTTGATGTGGACCGATGATGGTCCCCTAAGACCATAAAGAGGTGAAAAAATGTGATTTTTTGTACAGGCTCTAGTAAATCCAACCTTTTCTTAGTACAGAAAATTTCGACCAGGATATGTTGTGGATTGGGAAGACCTTATTCATGAATTCCTTTACCAATTCCACTCCATGTTAAGGAAACCACAATTTTAAACCTCACAAATTAAAAATAACCTGAAAATGAGAGGGGATCTATCTTTATCACCAAATAGAATGGTTTAACCTATTCACTCAATATCTCACTCTTTCAAGAGAAATTTTTGGAACTTTGTGCAGATAATCTCCAAGAAGAAATACAAACAAATCTAATTTTCTGAGTTCTTGGAAATAGAAAAATTCATAGAAGATATCAATTTATTACATTGTGAGAAATCTCATCCCACACCCATGATGTAGGGAAAAGGCCTGGTAATATAGAGAATTATTCTATTTCCCTCAAACCAGTAGTAGTGCCCATATAAGTACCCAGGGAATCCATGAATCTCTCACCACATCCCAATGAAAGGAATCAATAATAAAACTTCCCTTGACCAAAGGTGAAGAGTGATCAAGGTCGTGCGTGATTTGAGGAATAGATAAATAAAGTTCATTCTTTCTAAAATGAACTTGTTCATTAATATTTAGTCATATCCATGGAAAATAAACTTCTCAAGATACTGGAGACTATGAAACCCAATTAGGTCAACCTTAGTGACCACCCAATCTATTTACCTATTCATAAGAGTTTAGGTCACACCAACTAGGAGTAGTTTTTCTTCAATGAAATCATGCATAGCATGGTTGATTCAAGATAGGTGATACTGGGAAAGGGCAAGGCCTAGGTGAACCATGTAACCATTACCCATATAAAATAAGAGGGTGATTGGAAAGAATTTTTTTATAAGAATAAACATAAGTTAGACAACTCTATGACTTGAAAAATAGTCGATCAAGATCATTTCTCATTGAGAGCATGAATTCAAAAAATAATAATGATCCTAACACCTTGGGATATGGAATTTAATATTAATACCATGGGAATATGTAATCATTAACCATAGTAAATTACATAAGATAAAGATTCATATCGAAATCCCACACAAACACTAACTCTTGTAGATTTCTTTCCTTCGTATCTAAAGAACAAAAACTACCCCACCGATCATAACCCTCATCGGTTGATGGGAACATTTTTTGTTATTTTAATGCAGTTAGAATAATATATCACTTATGCAATGATGAAAAAACTCAGGAATATGATTTCCCCATACCTGAATGTGGAGCCAAAGGCTGAGGATATAGAGGCTGAGGGTACACAGGATAGTGCGGGCATCATTGTACCAAATATTTCAGTCACATTGCCTAAGAATACATATACATGACCAATAAACATGGTGGGTTCTTCAGTAAGAATAATAGTAGAATGGAATTACCTCAAAAACCATCAATGACCACTCAAACTCAATCATTTTAAATGAAAGACTAGTGGGGGTGAGACTGTCTGATCGGTCTAAACAAAAGGTTAGGACAATTTTACATACTCTATTTGCAGCAGATTATCCCTCAAGATCTTCCCATGAACTTGTACATCTTCTTCCAATACCTCAGCTCCAATGGTTTATGATAAAGAGAAACTTATCCTTGGTAAGTGTAGAACATTTTCACAGAAATATGATATTTTTAATAGATAACTATTTTCCTAGATAGACTCTCAATCCTGGATGCTCTCTAATTTTCAAAAGAACTAATAGAGGAACTTAATGAGGCCCTCTAGACCCCACATGATTTTGAGACAAAATTCACTATAGAAGAGGCTTACCAAGTTGATACTACACCAGAAGAATATCATAACACCATCCCGTTAATTGATTTGGACCAGGAATAAGTCTTCCAAGGACATATAAAACCCCTTCATGTATCAAAAAACTCTATAATGTTGATATCCGAAGAGATATGGTTGAAAATGGTTCCATGATCAAAATTATCCTTTTCTAAACACTCCAATTCTTAGGATATTACGAGGGGTATTATCACTGATAAAACTAACCATTAATGTGCATATAAAGGGAGAGAAAAGGTATCCAAAAATACCATTCTTAAGGCTAAATTTGGTGATCTCACACCTAATGTTTATTTCATGTTTATCCAGTATGAGACAATATATAATTTCATTCTCAGATGAACCTAGATTCATATCCATGTGGAGGTACCTTTATTATTTCATCAATTCATGAAATACCCCATCGATAAAAAAAAATCATAATACTACATGGTGACAATGCCCCCTTTGAGTCTTGAAAATATATGTATGTTGAGGTATTTTTTCACAAGATGGAAGTAAAACAATCATATGTGGATGAAGAAATATTGGTTTTCAATCAAAATTGATTGGTAACCACCATTGTGAATCAGTATATCATTTTTGAGAGAAATTATGTAATTACTCTAAACCTGATCAAAGTAGTAGATTTAATCCTCAAAAGTTGTTGTGAACCATAAACATCACTAGAAAATGTCCATGTAATAGAAATAATTTCAGCTAAGTAGACTCATAAAAGGTATTTAGACCAATACTCTATCTAGATCTTAGAATTTTTGTCTTCCATACAAAATTGAAAATTCCTATAAGAAGTTCATTTCAACTTAGGAAGTCAATGCCTTTCCGATCCCCAGTAGCATCCTAAAATAATAAAAGCATCCCCAGATTCTATCTATGATGATTCTAGAAGTTTAGGATGTTAATGGAAATTTTTATTATCACTCATATCTCAATAGGGATATAGATTCCCTCAAAATATAAACTATGTCTATAAATTACCCCATAGACATCGAAATAGAAGAAGAAGAGGATATCCTCAAAAATGATCCTCCTGAATTTGAGGAAGGCATCTCCATAACCAGTGTCGAGATCAGGTAGGTGAATATAAAAATAGAAGAAGAACAAGAACCTACATTTAATAGTGAACCCATTACTCTTGAGGAGAATGATATGTGAAATTCATTTCTAAAGTAGCATAAATATGTGTTCTCTTGAAATTATAAAGGGATTCCCAAGATGAACCCCTATGTAAAAAATCATCACTTAGTATTTCCTGATGACCATCAAGGTTTTAAGAAAAAATCTTGGATAATAAACCCCAATCATTCTATTAACATAGAATCAGGTGATGAAAAGTTTATCAAATCCATCTTTTTCCTAGATATTCAATTCCCTACATGGCTTTCCCACATCATCCCCATTATGAAAAATAATGGGAGGATAATGGTATGCATTGATTTTAGAGACCATAATCAACAATTCCTGAAGGATGACTTCCCATTACCAATCACAAAACCTTTGATCAATGTAATTACTAGCTTCCAAGACCTTTCTATTATAGATGTTTATTCAGGGTATAATAAGATAATGATAGACCCTTAATATTAGAAAGTTATGGCCTTTAGAGCGCATCAAGGGATATTTTGTTACTTGGTCATGAAATATTGATTAAATAAAAATTTCACTACATACCAACATTCCATGTGTCATATATTAAAACCATTATTGGGATGAATCCAGAATGTTATGTTGATGATCTCGTAGTCTATTCTTGATAGTGTGGTAATCACCTCACTGATCTTCCTGAAATATTTAACAAATTGTTGCAACATAGTTAGAAGATGAATCCTCTAAAGTGTGACTTCAGAGTAATATTATGGAAATTCCATGTATTTTTATTACTCCACTATGTAATCAATATTTATCCAAAAAGACTATTACCATCCTTGAAATTCCACCCCTAAGAATCTTAATGAACTAAGGGGGATTCAAACGAACCTCACTTATATTCAAAATTTGATATCGAAACTTGTTCAAAAATCCCATCCCTTCACTAAATTAATTAATAAGGGAGTAACCTATCAATGGGATGAGGACTTATAAGAATATTTTGAGAATCTCAAGCAGTACCTATTTCATTCAATGGTACTGAAGTCTCAGGGAGAAGAAAATCCACTTAAACTATACGTGTCCACCATGGAATGATCTCTTGGTGTTATCATCACATATAAAAATTAAAGGGGAATGAAAACAATCACTAATATCTTTTCCAAATGATAATAGATACCAAGACTCAATATTCTAATATTGAAAAGAACTGCCTTACACTAATCATTGAAGTGAAAATGATGAGGCATTACTTCCAGCATCATGAAGTACACCTGGTCTCTTATGTCGACCCACTCAAGTATATTCTTGGTAGACATATATTAACTAAAAATATGTCATGAAAAGATGTTATCCTATAATACATTCTATACAATTCATGTTACAGAAGGTAGTTAAAGGGAATTTACAAGTTTATTTCCTATGACACATCTCACCATAGAAAAAAATGCTACTGGACACCAAATTCATAGATGACGATGTTTTCATTTCATATGACACTACATGAATGTGGTATATGTATTTTGATGGTTCCTACTAAATAACTATCATTATGAGAATGGAAAAACTTTATGCTCAACTTGGTTGGACTAGGGATTCTATTTGATTCTATAGACATATAAAATTTCTCATATAATTAGTCATAGTCTGATGAATGCACAAATAATTAGGTAGAATACCAAGAACTTATAAATGTATTGGAGCTAGCCTTATAGTTACAGATAACCTACCTGAATATCCAAGGGAAATTAAAGTAAGTAATCAAACAGATCGACATTGAATATTCCATCAAGAAGTAAGAATTAGACCCCCTCATCGGTTATCTCAAAGGTTTAATAGCCGAATTCCATTTTGAACCAACAATGCATCATGTACCTTAATAAAAAAATGATCATGCTGATACATTAGACAATGTAGCCATTGTAATGGATAATCTTGATATGTAAGAAGTGGTTTTATACATCTTAAACTAAAGGGTGGTCTCACCAATTATGACATGGATGAAATCAATTAGGTCTACACTACTCTAGAGTATGATGAGCCAGGGACCACGAATGGATGGATGAAGCCCATAATAGATTACTCTAAAATGCGACCCTCAAATCAGATTCAGAAAAAGGGAATATATTTGATGTTGAGCAATGAAATTCACCCATCATAATAGGTTAAATGATTTTAAAACCCTATATAAATGTGGCTTTGATGGAATCCTCCTCAGATGTAGTGAATAAGGATATATTCCCTCTATCATGGAAGATTTCCTTGACGGTTTATGAAGAGTGAACCAATCTAGAATCAAAATCTCTCACCACATTAGAAGGCATGGTTAATAATAAAAAAATGATGAAAGACTCTATAGAATCCACCAAGAAGTTTCACACATGTTAGATTCTTGAAAATGTTATCCTTCCGCCCCTAGATTTTATACATACAACTAAGTATTAATTTCTATTTTCAATACCGGGAATGGAATTTTTGGGGCTATACCCCCAGAAAAAGCTAAGAATTTTAAAAATATAATTAATGTTACCAAACTATTTTTTGGGACCAAGTGGGATGGAATTTTTTTTTTTCAGATTCAACAAGAAGTTGTTTCTTGTATGTGGTGTCTTTTTTTGTCGTTATATGAAATCACTTAAATTTGAATGTTTTGGTGATCCGACAAATCAGTACTAGATTCAAATGATCGAACACATATATATTAATAAAGTCCTTTAATTTTAGTTTTTTGTTCTGAAGATTTTTTTTGGTGTAATTTTTGTGGACTCATATGTTTTCCGGAATGAATTTTATGAATGGAGTGGGACGTTGTATCAGAAGAAAAATGTCATAGAGATGTTCGACAAAAAATCTAACGATGCTTTTCTGTGATGAAATTTCTTAACATCATAAGTAAACTAAAAAATTTTGATCAAAAGTTTTCGAAATAAAGTGGGAGAAAATTTGTTTGGATATTCAAAGATATGGAAATAAGATTTATTTTTTTATGAAAATACAAAAGGTGTTGAAAAAATATGAAGTCATAAAACCTTCCAACCTCCGTTAGACGATGCTATGATGATCCTAATGTTCAAAACATCATGAAGAATCCATGATACAAGTGGGAGTTTTTCAAATAAAATAGATTGATTTTTTGTATATACAAATCATCAGATTTAGATGAACTATATGTAGAATGTAATATAATGATTTTTTTAAAAATAAATACTATATTTGACAGCGTACAAGATATGCCACATTGAGGTTAAATAAATATCTAACTTTTATTATTTAAATGAGATCGTTATCACATATCCATTATATGAGACTAAATATATTATGTTTACAATAATTTATACTTTTGTTTGACATTCATCAAATATATTTGGTTGGCATAAGATAAGAATAAATCCAATTTTACACATAAAAGAAGTATTTTTCTAAAATGGATGTTTTTCCACCTTTTAATGACATACCTATTTTTAAACTAAAAATTTACACTTTTATACATTTTTTTAATCAAAAAAATATTTTTTAAAGAGTAATATAAAAATTTAATATAGTTTATTTTTTTGTATTTTTATGATATGTTTCATTTTTGGATGAAAAGTGAAAAATACTGCATTTTAATTGAAATTTTAATTTTCATATTAATAATTATTAATGTCAAATTATATTCTCAATTTGTTTTTTAAATTAAAATTATATCAATTAAATATATTAATACAATTTAGGTCATTGTAATAATTTTCATATTGAATTGGGATATAAAAACATTTCAAACTTTTGAACATTTTTACTTTAAAAACTCGCTTTCTCTTCCTGTGTATGAGGTTAATTTTAAATTAATTTTATCCACTTATTCATTTTTAATTTTGAAAAATAGAATCCATATTTGGAATTATATGCGTCAAATTTATTAAATAGGTTCATTTTAATTTTTGGATAAAATAAAAATTAAACGTAGAATTTTTATTACCAAAATTAAGGATAAATCATGTAATTAAGGGTAAAAATAATTTTATAAATATAAGATAATTATCCCAAAAATTATTCTAATTTCAATAGATTAATGATTGTCTAACCAAATCTTCCTTGTGTCAAACTTATGACCTCTTAGATAAATATAGTTTACTTTAATATCCTTACAGTATTTTGTTTTAGGAAAAGTCGAACTTGTCACACTAATATTCACAATACGTATTATATTTTTAATATGTGGTCATATAAAATATATCTTGTACAATAAATAGTATATATAATGATAAAATATTTATCTTAATCATAGTAATTTATTTTTATTTTTTAGTGAAAAAAATATTTACCTTAAAGACTTTCATTATGACGATGTAGTAATTTTTTCATTAATAGAAATATCAAATAAATGATATTAAAAATATTAAAATAAATAAAACTTGAGATAATTAATTTCATCCATGAATTTTACCGATATATTTTACATTTTATTTTCTATTAGAAGATTTTTGTTTTCAAATTTTTCTTATTTTATTCATTTTTTTAAAATTCAAAGTAATGAATAGTGCCAAAATTGACATCAATGATATTTTAAAATAAATAATATATTTTTAGAAGATATAAAATTTCTAAAAATCATATATTAATCAAAGTTATTGGGATAAGTATTAAAATTACATCCATGAATAATTTATGGTTCATAAGGAATTTTATAGTAACTATATTAACTCTGAAAGAGTAAAAATCCATGTTTTCATGGTAAGAATTAAAGGGGATAAATAAGGGTTAAAACTGTGTTTGGATTATGAAGTTAAAATATTTCTAATATTCATTTATGAATGTATTTAGACCCATAATAACCCTATATTATAAATATATAATTTTTTTGTATAAAATTAATTTATATTAATTGAATATATGGATAAATTATAAGAGTTCCCCTCCCCTATCTTGTAAAAGGGAACATATTATTCCATTTTATTCACACATAAAATACCTTTTGGTTTATCAATAATCTTCCCGAATAACTTCCTAGAATACCTCTAATGACCCATAATTATATCAATGATATTTACATTCTTATTCTTTTTAGAACACAATACAAGCATCAAAAATGAATAATGCATGAAATAAGAGGTATTTATAGAAGTTAAGGAACCCATATCGATGAAATAGTAATTTGACATTAGAAATAGTAATATGACCCTTATGAATACTAAATATGACTAATGAATGGAATCATCACCCATGAGAGTCTATATAAAATTTATTCACCTTATAAATGAAGGTTTTATATCATTATATCATAGTATAAGTAAATGAATATTTTAAAAATTATAAAATCAAGTTTGGGTATTTTTGTATGTCATAAATATGTAATTAAAATTTTAAAATTAATAAATTGATTTAAAGGAAAATTAAATTTTATAAAATGTATTCATAAATCAATATATTACTATCTTATGACTTTATGATATTTTAATGAGACCTTAGTTAATTTTTTACAGTGTTATAAAATTAGTTATAATTTTAAAAAATGTATTTTTTCAGTAAATGACGATTTTAATTAAAAATTAAATTTCTCATATTTATAAAATTATTTTCCTAATATTGAGTTCATTTTAAAATTCTACACATCAAAAAATGGTCAGAATGATTTTTTGGGATTTTTCTAAAATACATGGATTTTTGGTGAATAGTAAAATATGCTAATTTATGATAAATGATAAATACATGATTTATTGAGTCATAACTGACATTTGGATTATGTAAGAACCCTTGGTTTGAACTAAAATGAAATTATTACTATATTTATCACCAAGAATCAACACTGTTGGTTGTCTAGAAAAAATAATAATAAAATAATGATTAAAATAATGAGAAATTACCCATCTCCTCTACTATAAATACCACCGCTCACCCCTCCTCTCCTCACACCTCTAAGCCTTGAATCTTGTAAAACTTATTCCCATATCCTCTTCCCTAGTATGTTTTCACATCCAAGAAACTTTTTTTCTATATAAAAGACCAAAACCCCTTCCCTTATGGAGGTTCTCAAGGAGGATAATGGAAGAGGTAAACCCTCTTCCTTTTTAGTTTAATTTCATTTGAATTTAAATTATTTTATTATTTTATCCTCACCACCTTTATACAAATGATCATGATAACTCTAGTATTATATATATACTTGAATGATATCATGTTAATGGAATATCTTTACTCAAACTCCCCCACCCTCTCTCTCTCTAAAAATGAAATCATCATCCGGGAGGTGCCGATTTACAACCTTCGTGGATGACAAATTTTTGTTCCTAAATTTATACTTAAAGGATGTTAATGAAATAATTTTTATGGTTAAAATATAATAATATATTTATCACAACCTTTCTTATGTCTGTAAGTAACATAATTATATAATATGAAATGATAAAACAAAATGACTTCGTTATGATCAACAACCACCGTAATAATGCAAACAATTATCACTAAATATATTATCTAATGATTCATCATCATAAAATATAACCTAATGATATATATTACCATTTAAACTTTTGTATGTTAATAAATATCATAGAAATTAAATTCCACATAATTATACCCATTCCACAAGAACTTCCATAATCATATACAAGTATACCGATCGTGAAAACGAAGGATACGAACACTCCCATGAAATAAAATTGTATCACATGACTCATCAAAAAGACCATAAATGAACTTAATAAAATTATAATAAATCAAATAAATTTATATAATGTTCTAAATTAGTTAATTAATGTATTTAATTTGATTACCCAGGAAATTAAGGTCAAGTTCATAACATATCCACACACAAGGTAAATGTTTTCTTCCCAAACCTCCATTTTCATTCAGGTTATGATTTATCCCTCTATACACCAATTTAAATATTAATTATTTTTATATAATTATTATAAATTATATATATGTTCCAAAATAATATATCTATATTATTTCATAAGTATTTTATTGGATAATAATTTTTTTACAAGGTTCCCTTATCATTTCTTCCGGATACGCAAGCTCGATTAAAGGGAACATCTCAATTTTTTACCCATTTTTAAGTACCATCCATAATCCATTTTAAGACACCATTATTTTTATAAAATCACTTATTTTTTCCATAAAAGTTTATATTTTTTCATTAATGGTTTTATAAAAACAATTATGAAAAATAAAAATGATTTTTCAAAAAGAACTATTCTTTGCAGAGTAAAAGGGCTATTTTTCTCAAGAATTCCTCGATGATTTCATTAGATTATTTTCATATATTTAAAGACCCATGTTTTATTTTATTATTGGTATATTATTATTGTAATTTACCATATTATATTACATGGTTTATGACTAATTTGACTGTGAATGTTTTATCTTGATACTATTCACCATGCCACTCAGTTTGGTTAGTGATTACATTTATAGATTTGGAAAAGTTACTTACATTTCATATATTCTTGTTGTTTATTTTAGCCACATTCATATGAGGAATGAATTGGACTTAGAAAATAAAGGGTGGGTCCCTCTAAATTCCCTTGATGCATCAGTAGGTCTCATGAGACAAAACATAATTGGGTTTTGGCTAAGTCCTTACCCTAGTATTTTTAGACGTCTTGGTCGAGACCTTGATAATATGTTTCAGTTGTCCATCATTATGCATTCCCTCATTATAATATTAGAAATTAATAAAACATATGATATTTGACTTTTATAATATCAATTATTAATGTTAATTATCTTATGATCAGTTATATGGTGTTATTTATTTAGTTTTCATTCTTTTTATATTATGCTCAAGTTTATTTTAAAAGCATGTGTTTTTAGTTATTCACCACGCCTAATGTTTATGTTCATGATAACTTCCACTATATTACTTAACCTTACTGAGCATATGATCTCACCCCTTTATTATATAAATTTTTTCTCTAGATGAGAATATTAATATTATTATTAATTAATTTCAAGGAAAATATAGGTGTTATGTATGTTTCCAATGGAATTTATGTATTTTGTTTTTCCATTCAAGTTGTTATGTAAACCTTATGTTTGTATCTGGTTTTCCAAAACTACTAAAATATTAAGTTTTTCATGATGAGACTTACTCATAATCATACCAATGTAATAAAGTAAGGCACAAGATCTTGGAAATTGGGGTTGTGGTCTCTAAAACCCCTCTCTAGATTCTAGAGGTCTTGTTTTAGTCAGAACAACATTCATTGTGGCCTTAATATGTTAAGAAATAAAGTACTTCTAAAGTAGAGGTATTATTTTTTATTAAGTTTTTATATTTTATTTCTTATTAAAAATCCATATAATTATATTTCATTATGTTAATATCATCACCTAAATCCATATACTATTCCATCAAATAGGAAAATAATTAATCATTTGTGTGTATGGCAGACTACCACCTGGCTAACCGATGTAATTAATTTTCCATCACTATCTCTCAATAATGGTTATAATGATATAAATAATGTTTATATATAATATTAATGAAATATGTATCATTTTGAATTTATAATAAATTATTTAAATTCTTACCTTTCCATGTGAAGAAAAATGATAACATCATTTATGCATATGTGTGGATTATCCCCTCAATGAAACATTGTGATTTGTTTTTCATGACCACATCACATAAAAGATATATATAAGTATATTTAAATTATAAATTTGGTGTTAATGATATTATTATCATTACACAATGATAAAATAATACTTAACTTCTTTATGTAATTATCATTGAAAAATGAAAACGTTACTCATGCATAAATACAACTTACTGCCTCAATGATTGTAACATAGTTCATTTCAAAAAACAATTATTAATGGATTGATTTAAAATTATAATTGATTTATAATAATGATTAATTTAATTAATATTATTATTTATATGATGGAATAATTTACTCTATGATCTTTTTCAATCGACCAAAGTCATTTTGGAATCAAGTACCAAATACCATGAAAATATATCACATGAACTTAAATAATTATGTAACTATATATAAAAATGAAATAAGTGATATAAAAGAAATAATAAAAAATTAAAAAGGTTCCAAATAAAGTATATATTTACCTAATTTTATTTTCTATAGGGATAAATAACATATATGATAATTCAGACTCAAGATAAGGGACTCTTTAACTAAATATTAATTTTAAATATATTAAATATTTATTCTTATAAATCTTTCTCTTTCGCGTCCACATTTTAAAAATGTTTTTTATGATTTTATTTATATAGAAATGAATGTTTTAAATTTTTAATTTTATAATTTTTCTCAAAAGTTTTCAAGAACTGATCTTTTCCAGTTTTATATAAGGGAATTTATTTTAATCACTTTTTTAAAGTTACTCTATCAACTATTTTTAAAAAATCCTAAAGGAATGTTTTTTTAACATATACGATATGAACATAAGTTTCCTATTTCATGACAATTTAATTTTTTTAATATTATTTTATAAGTATAAAATTATATTCTAGAATAACATGTTTTCATTTATGAGTGCATGAATTTGTAGAAATGAAAATTCATTTTAAAATAGAAAAGTTATTTTCCTCCATAATGTTTCTTTTATGGAAGATTTATGTGTTATTATTATGTCATGGTTCTTGGTCATTATTTATGAGAATGGGTGGTTATATGATAAACCGAGGGTGGGTGAGTCCATTATATCTCTCCAAATAATTGGGTAAATGGAAAGAGTTAACCTATTTGGTTTCTCCTAAGAGATTATAGGAATAATATGACGGTGATTATTGCAAATGTAACTATGATGGTTACTTCTTGTGTAGCTAAGAGAGACACAATATTTGTAAGATTGATATATAAAATGTTGTACTGAGTTACATAATTATCTTAACTTTTTTATAAGTTTTAAGGAAAGTTGTTTGATTTTAAAAAGGCAAGATAATTATATTTTTGAAATGATGATTCCTTTTTCAACGTAAAAAATGTATGTTTTTTTAGAAAAAAAATTAGGGGTTTTCTCTGGACTAATGATTTTATTTATTTTTTTATGTCCCTTAATAAGACCTTTTTTCTCTTACCAAGTTTTAAAATTTTTTTATCTGGATTTATGGGGGTATAGAGACAAGGATGAGATCGAGTGTATAATTGTGAAATTTTACCATGAAAATAAATCATGTTTTATTTTAAAGAATTTTATTTTTATGGAAAAAATGGATAATGTGTAGAAGTGTCCAATAATAATTTATGGGTTTATTATACAAGAGTTTATCATAATTATCTAAAAACAATAAACCTAAAATACCTTTGTGATTACAAGAAATTGAATTCTAGTTAAAAAACACTAGAATATGTAATGATTAAGGATGCGTCCTTACAGTTGGTGTCATATTCAGGTTTAGAAAACCTTGAAGATTATGATGTTTTTATGTTAGGTTTTCTTAATTGTTTTAGTGGAAATTTATTAATGTATGAAACTATACATTTCAAGTAAGTATATTTCTTTATTTTATTAGTATAGGTAGTAAAATAATTCCTGAAATCTATGAAAATGAACTTGAAACAAAAATATTATACGTTTAATTTTATTAATAAGAAATGAATGAACTTTTAACCCATCATTGATTTATGGTTTTGTGAGAGTTAAATTTATAATGACCATATTCTCTATAAATATATATCAGAACTTGATAGTCCATTTTCTCTTACATGTACCTATTTTCCTACATGGAATCCTAGTATGTATTATCTCAGGTGACCTTCAAAATTTCCTTCCCCTCTTTTCAAATGTAAGTTTTATTACCTATTTTAATATGGATTTCAATAATGTTATTTTGAAATTCAAAACATAGTTACTGATCCCAAATTTGAAATTTCAAGGTCACAATTTCCAAAACGTGGGATAGTGTAACATCCTGATATTTTTTAAAACAAAGACTACGTTTCATAACATACAAGATACACAACATCAAGCTTAAATGGACAACTTAGTGTTAGTATTTAAATGATATTTTTATCACATAGATATTATATTGGAATAAATATATTATGTTTACACTAATTGATATTTTTTTTCATTCAACCAATACATTTTATAGGAAAAAGATAATAATAAATCTAATTTTACGCATAAAAGATGTATTTTTCTAAAAAGGCGGTTTTTCCACCTTTTAATGATAGACTTGTTTTAAAACTATATTTAAATCTTTTATAAATTTTATTTAACAAAATAATTTTTTTAAAGTTTATTATCAAAATATAATTTGGTTTATTTTTTTTGTTTTTATGATAAGTTTAATTATTTGATGAATAATGAAAAAATACTTCATTTTAATTGAAAACCAACTTATCATATTAATAATTGATAATGTTAAATTATATTATAAATTTATTTTAAAGTATTATGTGATCAACTTTAAATCTATCAGTCTAATTAAGTCATTGGAATAATTTTAATATTTAATTTTTATATAAAAACATTTTAATATTTTGAACATTTTCACTTTAAAAACCCCCTTTCTCATCCTACCCAGGGGATTAATTTTAAATTAATTTTAGTCACTAAGGAGGTTTCAAATTTTAAAAATATATTAAATATTTGTAATAATAAGTTATGAATTTAGTAAATTGGTTTCTATTATTTTTTTACAAAATGAATAGAAAACATAGTATTTTTATGACCATAGTTAATGGTAAATCTAGTAATTAAGGTTAAAAAAATATTATAAATATAAGAAAATTACCCTAAAAAATTATTCTAGTTTAATTTTATGAGTGATTATAGACCAAAATAATCCTTGTTCATAATTTATGACCTCTTGGAATAATGTTTTTGAATTTAATTCTCTTATAGTAGTTTATTTTTAGAAAAGTAAAACTTGTCAAACTAATGTTCCTAATACATATAATTTTTTTAATATGTTGTAATATAGAAGATATATTAGATAATAAATATTATTTTGAAATATAAAATATTTATATTCATCATGGTAATTTATTTTTAATTTTTAGTGAATAAATAATTACCTTAAAGGCTTTCACAATGATGATGTAGTAATTGTTTCATTAATAGAAATATGAAATAAATGATATTAAAAATATTAAAATAAATATAATTTTAGATAATTAATGTCATAAAATAATTATATAGATTCATTGGAAATATTTTGGATGCTTTTAAATATTTAATTCAAATTTAGCTTTTTTTATTGAGTTTTTAAAAGTCAAAGTAATTAATTGTGCCAAAATTGCCATTATTGATATTTTAAAATAAATAATATATTATTAAATGATATAAAATTCTTAAAAATATTATATTCATCTAAATTATTAGTATAATTTTTTAAATATCATAAATTATTCTTTTATTGTTTATATTTAATTTTATAGTTACTATATTAACCCTCAAAGTGTAAAAATCCATGTTTTCATAGTCACAATTGAAGGGGTTAAATAAGGGTTAAAACTATAAGACAAGGATTAAAAAATTATAAAAATATTAATAATATTTACTTTATGAATTTATTTATACCCATAACAATTCTATATTTTAAAAAAATCAGTTTGGATCTATTTTTAATATATTATTATATTATATTAATTAAATATTTTTAGAAATTCCAAGAGCTACCTTCCCCTCTCTTATAAAAGGGAACCTCGTTTTCATTTTTATTAAAACTTAAAAAAACTTTTGGTTAAACCAATATCTAACAAAATAACTTCTTATAACACCTATTCTCATTATAGAGGTATTTGTTTTGGAATAACATCATTCATAGTGTCCTTAAGTTGATAAGAAATGAAGGATTTCTAAAGAAGAGGAATCGTTTCTAATTAAGTGCTTCAATTTTGTTTATTCTTCCACAAACTTCAAATATTATTAAACCATGTTAAAATAATAACTATTGTATCCTAAATATACTTATATTTCATTATTGTAATATCATCCCCAAAATCTATCTTCAATTCCATCAAATGGGAAAAAAATAATCATTTGTGTGTACACCATACTTCATCCTCATATCTCAAGATTGGTTATAATGTATGAATTAATTTTTATATTTTATATTAATTACATATGTATCTTTCTTAATGATAATATATAATTTAAATTCTGATATTTCCATGTATATAAAAATCACTATGTCATTCATACATACGTGTGAATTATCACCTCCACGTAGTGATGTGATTTGTTTTTCATCACCATATTACATAAATGATATATATAAGTATATTTAAATTATTAATATTATATTAATTATATTATGATAATTATTTACAGATAAAGTAATACTTACCTTCTTTCTGTAATGATCATTGAAAAATAAAAACGTTACTCATGCGTACGTATGACTTGCCATTTTCATAATTATAATGTAGTTCATTTTTCATAACCATATTTAATGGATGGATTTAAAATTATATTTTATTTATAATAATGATAATTATTATTTCATTAATATTATTATTGAGATTAATAAATAATGAAATATTTTACCTTTTTCAATCGACTAGATTCATTTGGGACTCAAGTAACAAATATCATCAAAACATATTACATGAACATAAATAAATAATTAATTGTATATAACATATAAATGAGTGATATAAAGAAATAATAAAACATTTAAAAGGTCATAAATAATTTATAAAGTAACATAAGTTAATTATTCATGAGGATAAAGAACATATGTGATGATTTAGACTCAAGGTAAGGGACTCTTTAACTAAACTATCACTTTAAATGTTTAAAATATTTATTCTTATAATTATTTATCTTTCATGCCCTAGTTTTAAAAATACTTTTTATGAATTTATTTATATTTAATTTAATTCTTTAAAATCTGAATTTTCAAATTTCTATCAAATGTTTTAAAAAAGGGATATTTTTCAGGTTTTATGTAAGGGACTATCTTTTAAACACTATATTAAAGTTAATCTTTCAACTATTTCTACAAAAGTACTCCAAATAAAATATTATTTATTTCGAAAGGAAATTTTAAGGGAAAAGAAGGAAACCAATTTTTTTTAAAAACATATAATGTCATACCTCAAAAGGAATTTCGAGGCTATTCAAGAATAATTTAAACAGGTTAGAATCCTTTACCTTAAATTGTATATATTTGATTGTGGTAACCTCCATCTCCAGATTTTCCATAATAAGATCCTTTTAGTAGAATTCCATCCTATCCCAAGTCTGTACATTATCCTCCAAGATTTCCCCTCTTCTAAACCACATTTCAAAATCATACTATTTTTTCTTTCTTAAGTGTTTTCATGAAAGTCATTTGATTTTAAAAAGATAAGATAATGGTATTTTTGAAATGATGATTCCTTTTTATGGGTAAAAGTTTATGTTTTTAATAAATTTTATATGGTTTTTCACTATACTAATGGATTTATTACTTTTTATGTCACTTAATAAGATTTTTTTACTCATCCCAAGTTTTAAAATATTTGTCAGAGGATTTATGGGGAATAGAGTCAAGTATGAGATCAATGAGTTAATTGTGAAGATTAATAATAAAAATAAATGAAGTTTTATTTTAATTATTTTTATCATTATAGGAAAAAAGGATACTGTATAGAAGTGTCCCCCTGTAATGTACAGGTTTAATATACAAGAGTTTGTCCTAATTCTCTAAAAATATAAAACTAAAAGATCTTTGGTAATATAAGAAAGTTAATTATAGTTTAAAAACCAATAATATATACTGATTAAGTCTTGTTACTTCCATAATATTTATTTGGATACTAAAATATTGAATTTGATAAATTCAAAGGTTTTACAGAAGCACTAATCGAACTATCCATCAGAAGTTCCAATCCATCAGATGAACCAATTCATTTGATGAACCAATTCATTTGATGAACTATAAATTGATGTGTTTTGAAATAAATTATTTTTTGTTGGAAGAAATCCATCATAAATTGGATAAAATTGACAAGGTAGCATATATAGTGTCACATTAGAGGTATAAAATTGGTCTATCCAAATCATATCAGATGGAACAGAGTAGTTATGTGTGACTGAGAAAATATGTTGTTGATTATAATCAATTAGTTCAGTTATTGGCATAGATGAATAAAAAGGGAATTAGATAGAAACCAATCAGAAGAAGCCAAAAAATGTAGTCAAACAATTCATAGATCAAAAGTTATGATTTGTTTCACTTAGGTTAATATTCATAAGAAAAGCATTGACAAAAATTTATATGATGAAAAAAGATCAACCCATCAAACACATACTAACATTATTAATTCATCAAAGTCTATGATTCACTAGACATAGTTCTATCAGTCTGAGGAGTTGTTGATCAAATGGTGAAAGAATAATTGTATTGAATTTTACATCATATTGTTTTTGGGTTCATTAGTCTATTGAAGTTGTATTTTGTTTATTTAATATCAGTTATAGTTGGTTCAAAGCATAATAATAGAAAGTATTTTCTTTTATATGTTCTCAATTGGATCAAAAATCATATTTCCAAACATTTTTGAACTGAAGAATTGTTATAAATTCAAATAATTATAAAGTTGTGATCATTTTAAATAATATTTTATAATAATCTTGAAGAGTTAATAAGTGTCAAGAAATAGGTAAAAATGATTTCAAATAAAATTAAAATATTTTTTTTTTGAAATTTGTGTGAGAAGGAAAGTGAAATTGCTTTCTTACCCATTTAAATTATGAGGAACCAATAAATAGAGGTCAAAGTAAAATAAAATTCAACACTCTTAAAATGATCTATATGGGGAGAGAACCAGAGTTCCTGTGATAGAATTGGAAGAGGAAAAATTCTAGATTTAATTTCATGAGAATCATTTTCCTGACAAAAGAAGCGTTTAAAAGATGTGATCAGATTTACCGTATCAGACTGAGAAATTAACCTGTCAGATTCTGGAAAATTTTAATGAAAATAAGTGTTTTTTCTAGAAAAGAAAATCATAATTTAATCTTAAATAAATAATCATATGGATGAATTGGACTGAGGATTCATAGTTAGTTATTAGAAAAAGTTGTAATACTTATTCTAGAGAAGTTGTTTTTACCTGCTACTTTATTAGAAAGTGAAGATTTGTTTTTTTGAAGAACTTAAAAAGTGGATTTTTTTAAGAATCATGGTGACATGTTCTAGACCAATTTATGAAGTTTTTTAAACTTGTTACAAATACTTATTTACAAAAATCATGCGATAATAATCACATGAACTGTTTGTATTGATCATAGTACCACACAAGTGTAAGGGTGTTTATTAGTTGGTTTATCAACACAAAAGGATTTTTTTTCTAATGTATTATATGGTATTGGATTATTTTCAAACCATAAAAAGACTATATACTATTATTGAGTAGTAAAAAATGTTAATACTTGTGTTTATGTGGATGTTTTATTTTTTTAGCAAAGTGATAAATCTTTAATAGGAGGCGAATGCTATTATACAGAAAATATAACATAAAAGAAAAATATATCACTAATTCACCCCCTCTTAGTGATTATATTGATCATGTTTGGGCATTTTCAATTGGTATTAGAGTGAGGCCCCCTTCGTCTACTCTTTAATGAAGTTTTTAGAGAGATGTTGTTATGAATACATTGAATGGTGTGAACAGTAAGGGTATTCCAATCTTCGATGAAAAGAACTATCATATTTGAAAAAATATGATTTTTTTGAATCTTTTGTATTTTGGGTATGATGTTTTTGAAGATAATAAATATTTATTTACTCCTCTTGATTAGAACATCACTATTACATTTATTGATTTTAAAAATATAGATAATGATGGAAGGACTAAAAATTATTTGTTATCATCACTCTATGAAAGTTAATTTCTTAGAGTAATTTTTTTTTGAACTACCAAAGGTATCCATGAGAAGTTGAAAAATATATATGAATGAAATAAAAAGGTAATGAAATTAAAATTACAAATATATGGGACAGAGTATGAAGTTATCAAGATTGACGAGTATGAATATTTTGAGAGTAATTTACAAGGATAAATGATATTGTTAGCACCATAAGATGTCTGGTGAGAAGTTATAAGATTACACAATCATTGAAAATATATTATAAATTATTCCTAACAATATTAATGTATAATTTTAATATTTAAAAGATAAAGATTTTGAAACTCTATCTCTTTATTACCTTTACAGTACTCTCATTACATATGAAATTAGACTGGATAATATTTTAAAATGTAAAGGAAAATTTGATTGAGAAATTTACTTCAAAGCTGTCAGGAAACGGAAATCCAATAAAGTTCATGAAGAAGAAGATGTTGGTGATTTTGATTCTGAAAATGAGATAAGTAACAAGTTTGATGAATTATTTTCTGTATTTTCTAAAAATGATAAAAAATGTACAGGAAAATAAAAAGGGAAGATACCTCTATTTTTTTAATGTGCTACGGTTGGAAATTATGTTGCAAATTTTTCTTGAAGAAGGAATAAAAAAGAAATTTAAGAATATTATAGAAGGATAAGAATATATTGGAAGAACCATGTTGAAAAATCAAAATAATCTTCTAGTGGAAAAGATTAAAAGCTATCCAAATCCAAAAGGAGAAGTTTTTTGGTTTAAATATGATGAGGATGATAATAGTGAATTTGAAGTTGAAAAAATTTACTAAAGTTGTTGGGGAAAACTAAATTATTACTAAAGTGAATGATGAAGTGTTTACTAGTGATGAAATTAGTAGTTCTAAAATATAAGATACTTATTTATGATTTCATCTTAAAAGAGTATTAAAATAATTTCCTAGAAATATTTCAATACTTTAATGAAAAATCATGAAGTTGAAAATAGAAAGTTATTCTATAAATAATCAAGAATATTTTATTGAAGAACAAACTAAGTTACTAGAACAGATTGATTGATTTAATAAATATCTTAAAAAATAAAATAAATGGAATGAACATCTTGATGTAAAGATAAATGTAAAGGAGTAATAGTTGGAACTTTTTCAATAAAAGTCCTCTAAATATGAATTGGGAGATACAAGTTTCAAGAACTTAATATGTGAGGCTAGTGAAAGTTATAGATTGTGTAAACCTGAGAGAGATAAAAAAAATATCTTTAAAGGTAGAAAAATAATTTGGAAGATATTCTAAAAAGGAGAATGATGAGAAAATCATGTATGTTTCCAAAACCAATAAATTTGATAATTCATAAGTTTCTAAAATTTCAGAATCTGAAACAAAGGTTTCTACTACTTTTAATTCTACTATAGTTGGAATGAAATCCAAATTGAAGAAGAATATTTTGAGTGATAATAGGAATTTGGGGGATCAATAAAGTTTATATATGGAAGGTAAAATTTGTATAGAAAAATAAGTTTAAAACTATATGAAGTATGAATTTTACAGAGGAAAGAAAATTTATATGGATACTACTCATATTGTGGTGGATTTTTTCATACAGTAAATATGCATTTGTTTAATTAATAACACTCGAATTATCCAATGAGTAATAAGGAAAAAATTTTGAGGGGGATTTAATCCTCTCAAGTAAATAATTAGGAGAAAGTTTTTTTAAGTTGAAAATAGATTGCAACTGATGGAAAATATTTTTGAAATATGCAAACAACCTAGACATCTCGATAAAGGAAGACTTATTTCTCTACTGGTACAACAACTTGTTTATACAAATTCTCAAAATATGGATGCAAAGGAAGATAAAGGGAAATAAAAATATATTGTTATAGAGACTTTTATAAAAGACACACAAGAAGAACATCTTTGGATTTTAGATTGTGTGTGATCTTCACATATTAAAGGAGGCTTTATGTTTCTCAAGAATTTGAAATATTTCGAATAAGTTACAGTGATGTTTAGAGATGATGAATATCTCAAAATAAAAAGCATTGAATATGCTATTATTAGGAATGAAAAACTAAAATCTATGAAGGATTTGTTTATTTATGTGTTAAAACACAACTTATTAAGTGTTTCAAAACTCTGTGGTGAATTTAATAAAGTTATTTTATAAAGTATGATTTTTAAAAGAGTTGAAGATGGAAATATTGATACGAGAGGAAAACACACAAAAGAAAACTTGTTTCAAGTTAGTGATGTTCAAAATTCATGTTATCTAAGAATTATGGAAGAAAACCAATTATGAAATAAAATGTTGGGACATATGTTTTAGACAAATATGATCATGTTAACAAATCAAGACAGTGTTCGAGATATTTTAGAAATGAAAAGAAGAATATATTTGTGTTGTTCAATTTTTTAAAAAGGGAAGATTACAAAATCGATGCATTAGAAGGTAAAAATTTGTTCAACTCATCCCCTAGAAATAATTCACTATGATATTTGTGGGAAAATGAGAAAACAATAAACTCTAAAAGATAAGAAATTCACTTATTTCATTGATTATTTTACTTTAGTTACTTTTATTATGTAGTTTAAGCTTAAATAGGAAGCTCTAAAAATGTTTAAGAGTTTTAGGAGAGGAGATGAAAAGGAATATGGGTATTCTGTGAAGCATTTTTGAACAAATAATGGTGTTGAGTTAAATAATGAAGATATTAGATGTTATCTTGAACATCATGGAATTCAACATTAGTTTAGTTCACCATACTCCCCATAGAAAAATGGTGTTACTAAAAGGAAGAATATGGTTTTAATATAGAAAGGGTATACAGTATTGATTGAAAATGAAAATTATCACTACTTATGAAGGTGGATGATTAGTACAGTAATTTATATTCTTAATCATTATTTATAAAGGACAATTTCTGATATGACTTTTTATGAAATGTTCTACAATGAAATTCCAATTTTGAAACATTTAAGGGTTTTCAGGATTCCCTGCCCCATAAAGAAAAAGAGGATGAAATCTTGGAAAATTGAATCAAAGAGGAGAGGATAGAATATTTATTTTCTATTCTATTGATGGTAGAGCATATATATGTTTTAACAAAAAAACATGAGGGCTAGTTGATTATTTTAATGTAAAATTTCTAGAAAAATATGCATAATAAGTTTCTCATGCATATGATAAATATGAGGAAGATAAGATTGTTGAGAAACATGAAAAGAATTATAAAAATGGTGATTACATGAATATGGAAGAATCTGAGGCAATTATTTCCATTAAAGAGGAATAACTTCTTACATTCATCATAGGATGAAGAAGCAGGTAGAATAACAAAAGATAATTAGTGATTGAAAATAAAAGTTTCGAACAAGAAGAACATCAATGGTAGTTTAACATAATTCATTGTATTCAAAAGTTAAACCAAAATATTCTAATTAATATTTCGATCATTAGGAGTGGATTCATGCTTTAAAGGAAGAGTTAGAAGAAATTAAGATGAATGATACTTGGAAACTAGTACCCAAACAAAATGATAAAAATGTTACTAGTACAAAGTGGGTGTTCCTAAAAAAGTTGAATAAAGATGGTGAAGTACTAAGAAAAAAATAAATATTTTTTTTGAAAAGGTTACTCAAAAATTAAAGGTATTGATTTTGATGATACCTTTTCTCCATTGAAATGTTTAGAAAGAATTATAATATTTATTATAATTACTGAACAATGTGGTTATACTTTTTTTTAGATTGATGCGAAATTAGAATTTCTCAACGGAGAACTTGATAAAAAAATTTATGTTCAACATCTATGTGTATTTTTATTGAAAAATATGGAATTTATGTGAAAACGTTTATGAAATATTTGCATGGTTTAAAACAAGCTCCTATAGTTTGGTATTCCAAATTGGATACCCATTTAAGGAGGTTTAACTTTTAGAAAGGAAGAGTTTACAATAATCTATAAATCAAAGAAAATACAGAGATTTATCACATTGTAATTTATTATATTGATGATATTATCTTTGGTGGGAATGATAGAAGAAATTGTGAAGGATTTTTTGAATAAATATAGAATTTGTTTAAAATTTCTATGCTCGGTGAAATGAAATACATTCATGGCTTACAAAATCACACCATAGAAGAATTATAGTTTTCTGTATCAAGAGAAGCATTGTAAGGAAATTCTTAATAAGTTTGTTATCAATATTACAAAACATTTTTCCACACTAACTTCATTGGAAACCATGATTTCTATAGATGGATAAGTAAATGAAGTGGATTCTAGAGAGTTTCCAAAGATATTCATAAGTTTATTATATCTAAATTCTTCAAGACCATATATTTTATATGATGTTACCTTATATTCAAGAATAAAATTTTATCTAAATAACTAAAATATCTTTACTAAAATAAAAAAAATCTTAGATATATTGTTTGAATAACTAATTTTGGAATCAGTTATGACATCTCAATATGAATTGATTTGTTTGGTTTTACATATACTAATTAGGCATGTAGTGTGGATGGTAGAATATCCAAATCTGGTGGGGTTTTCATTCTGGGGGAAATTTGTTTAAGTTGGAATACTAAGAAACAAAATACAGTAACTCTTAGCATGACTGAAGTTGAATATATTTCCGCCACTCAAAATACTACACAACTTATATGAATAAAGACTCAATTGAAATATTTACTTATTCAAGTGAGGATTCCCCTACTATTAGTTTGTGAAAATAAGAGTGCAATAGATATCAAAATAAATACAATGCAACATTCTCGTTAAAAAAATATTGGCATAAAATATCACTTCATCAAGGAGCATGTGGATAAGAATGAACTCATGTTGAAATATTTTATTAAATAGAATTATTTGATGAAATTTTCACAAAACCTTTATTGAAGGAATATTTTTACAAATTGAGGATAGAGATGGCCATCTAAACACTTTCTCTCCAATTTTGAGGTATTTTTTTCTATCCCCTCTTTCATCTAGTGTTTGTATAGTGTTTTAAAGAGGGATAAAAATGATGTTTCCAAAATATATTTATTGGTATGTTTTAAACCTTTCAATGAAGAGTGTATTTAGGAGGATTTTCAGGTAATATATGATCTCATCATATCAGTGTGTGAAATATTTTAATATTTTTTTGAAGTTCTTATATGAAAAATGTTTTATAGGATGAAATAAGTTGGGAGGAGATGTGAAATATTTGAAATCATTTGTTTTCTATCAATGATTCTTGGTTTCTACAATGAGTTAACACATAAATGATTAGAATTGTTGATTAGTAATCCATAACTTGTGTTAAAATGTTTCAGTGATTTATAAAGGTTTGTTGACAAAAAAATCCAATGGGGAAGATTTTTGGGACCATGTTGGTTGGAAGTTATTTTTTGGATGTTGGAAGAAACAGTTTCATAAATGTGTTGTCTTTTGTTTTCATTAGGAGAAATCACTTCTCTTGGAAAGTTTTTCTAATGGAATGAAGTAGTACCATATTATGAATATCAGACTCATATATCTTATAAAATTTCATCTGTAGTAGTTTTCAATTCTGAAGATGTTTTCTGGGTGGAATTTTCTTTTCAGACTCTCATGTTTTCCAGAATGATTTTTTTGAATTGAGTGGGAAGTTGTATTGGGTGCATAATGTTTTAGAGAAATTAGACACAAAATATAACATTGATTTTCCATGATGAAATTTCTAAACATCATAAGTTAACTAAAAAATTGCGGTCCAAGATTTTTTTAAATAATGGTGGAGAAAATGTGTTCGAGTATTCGAATAGTTACAAATTATATTGAGTTTTTTATTGAACAACATTTGTTTTTAGAAAAATGCGAAGTTACATAAATTTACAACCTTAATAAAATAATAAAATTATGATCCTAATGTTCTCACCATCATGAATAATTCATGGTAAAGGTGAGAGTTTCTAGAATAAATGAGTTTTGTGTTTTCTAGATGTAGATTATTGGTTTTGTATATACGAGATGTAAAAGTTGTTTGGATATTGAAAGATTTAATGTATTGAAGATAAATTTTTGGTAAAAGAACAAATTGAATAATCCATTGGTTGGTTCAATCCAATATAATAAATAATTAATTTTATGAAACATAAGTCATTATTTTTCAGGAAGAAATGATTTTCTGTTGGTACTGATCCGTAAGACATTGGACGACCCCACTACGACATCAAATGTAGTGTTCCATCAGAGACAGAACATCGATCTATCCAAATCATATCGGATGAACAAGAGTAGTTGAGTGTGACTAAGAATATATGTTTCTGAATATGATCAATAAATTTAGTTATGAGAACTGATAAATCAAATGTTCATCAGAGACCGATCAATCAGACGAAGAAAAACAATGTATTTAACCATTTTCATAGATAAAAAGTTTGAATTGGTTTCACTTGAGTCATGATTCATTATACGAGCATTGAAAATAATTCATCATATGGGAAACTGAGGCTGATCCATAAGACACATACAAAAATTGATAAGTTATCAGAAGCTGTGGTTCACCAAACACAATTCTATCGATCTTAGGAGTTGTTAAAAACAATTGTGGAAGTGGAAACATATATAATTTTACATCAGATTATTTTTGAGTTAAAGAGTCCATAGAAGTTATAAAAATGTATTTTTAAGATCTGTTTTAGTTGGTTTGGAGAATCTAAATAATAATTATTTTGTTTTATATGTTCTCAATCAGATAATAAAATCATAATGACAAATATTTGTAGACTTATGAATTTTTTATAAATTCAAAGAAGGATGAAGCTGTAAGAAGTTTCAACAAGGTTCAAGAGGAATATAGAATAGTTAATAAGTGTAAATAAAATTTAAAAATGGATTTCAAATGAAAATTAAATTTGGATTTCTAAAATTTTTGTAAGTGGGAAAGTGAAATTATTTTTCTGTCAATTTCAATTCTAAGGCACCTAGAAATAGTGGTCAAAGGAAAACATACTCTGACACTATTCACACGTAGGAGAGAGTGAGAGAACTAGAGTTTTTAATATATAATTAGAATATTATCGTTTCTAGATATAATTTATTGAGAATAATTTTCTAGATAGAAGAATAATTCATAAGAAGTTATGATTATATTTACTTGAATGAATTGAGAAATTAGGATAATAGATTCCGAAAAAGCTTGAAGAAAATTAGTGTTGTTTATGGAAATTATATCTAGACATGTTTCTATACTTAATAATTATATAGAAGAATCATACTGAAGAATTAGAGTGAGATATCATATTGAGTTTTCATATGAATTCCATTTCATTTATTATTACCTTCTTCTAGTTATGAAATTGAGTATTTGTTTTTAGAAAAATTAGAAAATTGTAAATTGTGAAAGAATCACAGTTACATGTTTAGAACCAACTGGTGAAGGCTTCTAAACTTATTACAAATACTTATTCACATCATTCATGCTAGTATAATCACATGCACAGTTGTATTGATCATATTTATACACAAGTGTATTGGTATTTTCTACTTATTTTATCCACACAAAAGGATTGTTTTATAATGGATTTTATAGTATTGAATTATTTAAAATTCATTCCAAAGACTAGATACTCTTATTGATCAGTGAAACTTATAATTATTTGTGTTCTTATAGATGTGTGATTGTTTTTTTTCTTTAGAAAAGTAAAAAATCTTTAACATGAGGTGAATGTTGTTATAGAGGAATGATAACATATAAGAAAAAGATATCACTGATTCACCACTCCCCCTCTTAGTGATTACATTAATTTGGTTGGGCCTTTTAAGTTTTCTAAATGGGATGAGGCCACACCGATCAAGTAATTTGTGATGAAAAATATCATCAACATTGTAAAGTCCAATATTATCACTAGATTTGGTTTCCTCACATGATATTGAAGGACAATGGAATCAAATTATATTTGTTTGATATGAAGATACAATATCAAGAATATAACATTGAGTATAACCATTTATCCCACAATCATGAAGAAAAAAATGGATTGATAGAGAAATTGAATAAGTATCTATGAAATATACTCTACAAAATGGTTGAAAAGGACTGGTAGTCATAAACGGAAAATCTTTTCTAGGCTTTATGGGTATACTATACCACCACACACACTTCCACACAAGATACCCCATAATCATTGGTTTATAGAAGAAAGGTATTATTAACCATTGAATTCAAGTTTTTATCAATATGAATAGAAATATCTGGACAAATATTAGATGAAAAACAATCAGAGAAGTAGCTGGATGAGTTAGAATGAATTGATGTGAAAAGGATTCATATGCTGCACAACCTCAAATTTTTTTACAATTATATTGTGAGAGACTTAAATAATATGGTCCACCTCCACTCATCACTCCATAGAGAATTAGTATTTGTTCTCATAACCCCATTGATTCTAGGGATGAAGCCTCTAAAGATGAGACCTAGGTGGGAAGGGCCTTAAATAATATATAAGGACTATTCTATGGAATCGTACTCATAGGACATGACTGATGGGGAGTACAGTATGACCCATATTATTTCAAGGTTTCATAATAATTACTTTCCATAGCTACCGTCATAAAATCCATGTCTTGATGACAAGACTTTAAAATATGTATCATTTTACATATTTACTATATAACATTAAAATATAAAGAAGACCACCTACCACATGAAATTAAACAGTACAGAGGATGTTACATCATGAATGATTCACAACACATGATCAAGACCCATGTGAATAAAAAAATTAAGTACCACCATCCATATGCATGAGTCAGATCCACATTAATGGTTTTATAAAAAATAAGTGCAGTTTCATTTCTACTGACATGGGATACATAACGATGTCAGGATCTCAAATATTGGGTCCAACTGAAATATAAATGGGAAAATGTCCTCTCCTTGTGTATGATCTAGACCTAAACAGAGATGTTTTCATATAAGAAATATGTGTGGCCTAGTTCTTGTTGACACATGATACACAATGATGCCTGGTTCTCAAATATTGAGTCCAACCACAATAAAAATGAAAAAATATCCCCTCCTTGCATATAGGCCAGACTTGCACATGTAATTTTCTATATAATAATTATGTGTGTCATTATTCCTATTTATACAAGATATGTAGTGATGAATGGATCTCAAATAATGGGTTTAACTACTATATAAATGGAAAATTTTATCCCCTTTGTGTATGTACAGACTTGTGTAGGGACATTTCGATATAAGAACTATGTTTTCCTTGAATCCTATAAACATGAGATATATAATGACACCCAGATATCAAATCCTAGGTCTAATAGTAATATAAATGGTAGAAGGTTTCATCCTTGCATATGGGCTAGACCTATACAGGGATGTTTCCATATAAGAACTACATGTGGATTGATTCCTGTTGACATTGGATATGCATTAACACCCAAATCCTAAATCATGGGTGCATCCACAACATATATAAAAGTATAACTCTCCCTACATATGGGAGTAAACTATGCAAGGACCATTCTTAAGAACTACGTGTGTCTCGATTCCTATTTATATTGGATACATAGTGACACATAGATCACAAATCTTTGGTCCAACAACAATATAAATGAAAAAATATCCCCTCTCTACCAATGAGTCAGAACTCCATAGGGAATTGTACTATGTGTGGATATGTAGTGACACCTAGATCCCAAATGTTTGACCCAATCAAAATATGATAAAACTTCCCTCTCCCCACACTGAAACTCGAGTAGTGTGGTAAATTTAAAATGTAAGAATAACATGTGTTTTGATTCTTATCGCCACAAAATATGTAGTGATTCCCATATCTTAAATCATGGATATATCCAATATATATAATAATAAGCAAGAAATAAATGCACCCCCTTTATAAATGGGCTAGACTTGTGCAAGGAGATTTCTCCAGAATTATGTGTGGATTGATTCAGATTTCAACAAGATACAATGTGATGCTTGGATCTTTCATTTTAGGCATAACCATGAATTTACATCACTAAAAAACATGTCCCTAAATGAGATTCAGATCCATTTAGATGTTCCCATCCACATTAAATTGTGAGAACCCCTCAAATTCCATATCACACACCCCCACATAGCTCAATCAAATGCCTAGTTGTTTTCTCACACATATCATGAATCATAAGACATTAGTGAACCTAGAAATATGCCTTGATTGGTTCAATCAAGATTATTTCTAGACATGGAATTACAACGTAGTCTCATGAAGTTAAAATTCATGAAAACATCTTTACTATATGATTTTAAACTTCAGGACAACATACAATGACATGATGTTAAAGTACATGACAACATCCTAGTTACATGATGTTAAATTGTATGAAAAGAGGACTTCATGGAAAAAATATTATCCCCTTGATGATTTTGTAACCATGATTTTCATGTTTTATCCCTCCACCCTGAAAATGTGATCTATACATAATGGTGTAGCTTTTAGGTTGCTTGAGCGCTTCTTTAATCTTACATTCCCAAAGAACCAACTTTATATCTTTGATAACTTAGTTAATACTAACCAATTATTTGAGTTGAAATCCTTCAATTGGAACCCATATACCATGATATATTTTTCTCTCAGTTTCCCCTATAGAAAACTAGTAATAGGGACTCACTAATCTAAATAGACCCCACTAGGATTCTCTAGTGAATAACACAATTCCTCAAAGCATGCGCTTAGTGGACTCCATGTCCCTAGAAGAAAGGGCCCCCTTAATTCTAGAGGATATTTTCTTGAATACATGGAATATGTGATTCTTTCATTATTAATGGTAAACCTACTCCCAATGGATTTCATCTCCCATTGACTCGGATATTTATGGGTTATGATTTACACTTCCCATAACCCAACTATTCAAGAATATTCAATAGCCTCAATTTTACTAATCTGGGAATCTTATCCATTATCAAGGAGAGATTATGACATCACATTACTATACCATGTCATTTCAGGTTATGTATCCCCTGTGAAGAACTAACTTTATTGAGTTTCAAAAAACCCTTTGGACACTCCCCTTTTCCCACCATACAAATATCATGTCCTATTTTTAATGTTTTAATTTCCAGATAACTTGAGTGCACATTCTTAAGTAATTTTACATCATATTGGTAATAGAGATTAATTAATCCTAAAGGAACCATCATAGGATTCATAATTTTATAACACAACACCTAATATCTTCTAACTTGGAGATGTTATGGTTCCTGAGGGGACCCTACTAGGATTCTATGGTGAATAACACAACACCTGAGAGCTTCTTCCTGGGGAATATTTTAGATCCCTGAGGAAAAGGTACCCCTTAATCCCACGATAAATTTCTCTAATGGAGTGATACTGGTCCCAAAAAGCATCAAATGATCGACCTTAATTTATAAATTTCGTGAAATTATTTCATCCATTTTTTCCATGTCTATGAGAGATCAAGATTGACTAAATGGTTTAAGAATACATATCTAAGTACTTCTAGAAAGTCTTTAAACTGTATATAATTTTTAATAGAACTATGTGTGTCGTGATTCCTTTAACCACATGATACATAGTGATTCTTGAGTATCCAATATTGGGTCCATCCAGGACAAGATGATAAAATTTTCCTTCCCCACATATGAGTTTGATCTATATAGGGATCCAATATCAAAACTATGTGTGGATGACTCTTTTCACTAGAGGATTTGTAGTGATTCCTAGGTCCCTAATCCTGAGTATAGCCCCCAAGAAATGATAACATAACCCTTCCCCATGTAAAAGTTCAATCTATGTTGGGATACTATATCATAACTATGTGTTACATGATTTCTTACCTATTTGGATATATAGTGACACCCAAGTATATTGTCCTGGGACTAGCTGTAGGATTAACCTTATCATAACCTTCCTAGGTTCTAGGTTTATATTAAAATATGTCAACCTCAATTGGTCATGAGACTATATAAATTCCCCTAACTAGTGTAATGTTCCCTTAATAAAATATTTCACAATTTCACATTGGTTTTTATGACCATATTAAATGATGTTAAACCGCAATGAATGAGTACTTGTTTCAAATATATTAACTGAATTATATATCTATCTCTATTGTATGATGCTAAGATATGTAGACCATCCTCCATCATCACTCATTATCAAAGGAATTCAAAATAATGGCCTTGGTCAACCACATATTAGGGTGATTCCATCATATTATTGAATAACTCACCCCATAAATCACACTTAGTGTCTTGAGTGCCTCATATTACCTCAAATCATCTATGCCCCTTAGAGAATAACACCTGAATTCAAGGTTCACTTTTTTTAATATGCATGTCTTCCCCTAGCTCTTACAAATGATCCCCAACTTATCAACAAAAAGTTTCTTTACCATGAAAAAGGGATTCTAATCCATGTGATTCCAAACATCAATATAGTGGAACTCATCACTATAGAGTGATTTAAGTTTATAATTGGTTTGAGCATCCCATATCATCACTCATGATTCAAGTACAATGATCCATGTTTTACCTCACATAAATATTGCATATGAAATGGTGTTAGGGTACTATCGACCTGGGGAATCCCAATTAGGCTATTGTGTGACACTCCCCTGATATGAGGTCCAAATAAAAAGACCTTAAACTACTCATGAAAGTGACACACAAATTATTAGGAAGAAAAATAACTAAGGGTAGTCTGATAAAAATTAAAGTCCCCACTCGCTAAACTATTCATATCTAGAGTTTAGAAAAAATGTAGAGCATAAATAAAAAATTCCCAAAGCTCATAGGACCCATATTATGGCCCTAGTAAAATCCAAACCATACTCACTGGACCCATATCCTAGGAAAAAAGTAGATTAATTTTTAATCACATTTACTCTCCATGATAATATGTTCACTAGGTGGTGATACAACTTTAGGGTGCCTGAACCCTTCCTGGATATTACATTTCCCACAAATCATGTTTATGCCATTGAAGTATGAGTTGAAACTCACCAATTCTTTGAGTTGATACACTTATCTTCGAAGCCAATAGCCTTGATTTACTTCTCTAAGTTATTCCCTATAGTTTATTTCCAAGAGGAACTGACTACTTTGAAGGGACCCCGCTAGGATTTACTATTGAATAATGCAACAACCCAGAGCATGCACTCAGTAGATGTTTTGGTATCGGAGGAAAGGCCTATATTAAATCCAATATCTGTTATCCTACCTATGTGTAATACTATTTTACACCATTCCTAATGGCTTACCAGTACCCACTATCATAAGTTTCATTTTACTCAGATATTCTAAGACCACAATTTACACTCCCCACAACTAAACAGTTCAAGTGGATTCGACATCCTTGGCATTACATCATCGTCTATTGTACCCATTATCAAAGAAGGAATGTGGTAGTACATTATTGAACCATTTGGAATCCCTCACCATACGACCCCAAAACACATGATGTAGGGCTCAAATACATAAACAGAACTACTCCCAGGGTTCTAGAAACCCCATTCCATAGTCTTTTTTCCATAATCTACTCCACTGGCCAAGTGTTTGAATCTACAAAAATATCATAAGGCCCTTATAAAGGAGAAGGTACCCATATATTTGACCACTTAGGAGTTGGATCTACATAATATACTTAGACCCATCAACTACAGGTATCTATTATTTACAATAATGGTCATCCAATCCTCATGAGCCCTAGAAACATCACAGTGGAACTCAGCACCCCGAAGTGTTTTGTGATCATCCTACGCGTGCCAACCCCATTCCATTATCCTCAATTAAAAATCCTGGAAATTTTATTTACAATAAGAATATTCCATCTTTCCAAGTGGTTTTGGCATCCCTAACATTTCCCTACCTTACACTAAAATATATTTCATCAAGGATGAGGGGTGTACAAACCCTTCATGAATACCCATCCATCATCATATCATTAAGGGCACAGGGTAGTCAAAACCTTCATGAATACCCACATTTTATTCTCCTAGTAAGGATGTAGGGAATTTTATTCCTTAATGAATAACTATACTTCATCACCCTAATAAGGATACAGGGTGTATGAACTCTTCATGAATACCCATCCTACATAACTAAAGCAAAGATGTAGGGTAGTTAAACCCATCATGAATACTCATCCTTAACCCATTATATGTATTAGGCACACAAATAAAAATAAAATCAAATATAGAAGATCCTAAACTATATAAACACAAGTTACATGATATTACTTTTAAAATTGTAACATCTTAATGTTCTCATGATACATAAAAAACAAATATCCCCTTGAAATAGACAAAATTATCACCAGGTTGAAAACATTAAAAAGGAACACAGGTAAGAATTAGAGTCTATATTCATTAGATATTAAATTTGTGCGGTTCAGGAAACATTAAGCCTTTAATAAACAGAAAAGGAATATAAATTTTTAGGTTGAAAATTCATAAAGGATAGCATGGGAAAAATCAATTTATATGTCTGCTAAACCTTTCCTTCAAACAATGTACAAAATATTTAGGGTAATATAATAAATATAAGAATGATATACAAAGCTTGTAGGGTTCATTATCTGTCCCTATAAAAAATCAATCTATTCTCTCTATGTATATTTATTGATGAAAAAGTTAGATCACTTTCCATCAAGGACATATTTAACCAAATTATCATTAGAAACAAATAATTTAGGAATGAATAAAATAGATATATCGATCAGGATAATTATGAAATTAATCATTTAAAAGTGGTTATCATAGAAGGTCTATTAATATTTGAGAAATTGAGTTCCAATTTTGGGTGTTATCAGTATTATAAAAAGAATTGATGTATTTTAAATTATAAATGACATCAAATTGATAAAATTTCATACAGATGATGAATTAAATAAATCATGACAACAAGATTTAACATTTGAAAGGTTTTTTCATTAATGATAATGTAAAAGAAGAAATGAAGGAATATCCTCATTCTAGAGTTACTACCATAGTTTCATAATGAGATTAAAACATTTATGTACATAGTAGTATCAAAATAGAATCTAATCAATTGATTTAACTAAATCTTCTATGTCCTGACGGGAAGCGTCAAATAAACACTAAAGTGTCATAAGATCCATTTCCACTATCATCAAACAATTAAGAAGAGTAAAAATTATAGAGGATAACTCTTTAAACCCCTTCTTAGTGAACACTAATAATGTGATTCTATCAAAATATCAAACCTTTATTGAGCTACGAGAACATTATGTTTTTTATATCTGTAGTCAAATCATCCATAAGATCTCCCAACAGAGATGCGTTTTGATGTATCTATTAGAAAACCTCTGAATCTACCCTTATTTAGTGGGCTATATAAATCATTCAATCATATATTCATAATTACAATTCTTTACTAGCCAATTGTTATTGAGTTAAGACAATCTATAGAATGATATTATATAATTGTTGATAGTCAAAGACATTGGATATAAAATCAAAAAAGAGTTAATGAATGTGTTCTTATTATTCATGAATCTTCTCCAAGTCTTTCTCAATAATCTGGTCATTGATTTTCCTACAAATTATCTTTTTTGGTACTTGGATCTTTCCAAATGGCTATGAGTTCACATTGTAAGGAATAATAATTGATTATTTGTATCTTGATATCATGTCTATTGAATGGATGATTAACTTATATGATGAATAAAAAAGATACGAATTAATGTATATTCACCCCCTAATTGGTACATCGTTTTCCACTGGTACCAAAAAGATGAATTCCTCAACAAACCATGCCCTACTGACGGGTGACTCACCACTATGTTTAGAGAACATATATGGGGGATCTCGTTATTACTAAATCAACTCTACCATTACCATGAAAAAGGGTATAATAAGAGAGCAAGGATTGTGTAATTGAAAAACTAATCGATTTAGTAAGCCAACCAGGTTGGATTCCACCCAATCTTGGGAATAGTCCTGAGACAAGAAGATATGGGCATTGGTAGGTTGAAGAATGATTTTGGAATTTGTTTCTTTTCTAACAAGTATAGGCCATAATTTGTGAATGAGTCCAGGATGTTATTCTCCCCACATGCTAATTAAGGGAATATGATAACCTATTTGATTGTAGAAAAACTAGAGAGAAAATTGGTATAGATTATATGGCCCATAAATGATTAACTTCTCTACATGAGATGAAGGAATCCCATCCCAATGTTAGACTTTATATGATATATCGAATGGGGAACCACTTTTATTTTTCATAATCAACTTAGTAGGCATAGGGAAAGAGATGAAATTGAAGTGGATGTTCACAATAAATATTTCAATGACCTCAGTAGTACCCATTTTCATTTTATAAACCTTGGATAAATTTATCACTTTATGACATAATAAAGAATAATGAATTTTGGTAGTATTCTTATACTTATATCACTAAAATTTCTCTACTATATATCTAAATAAATATTTATAATGTCCATTAATACATTAAAGGTTGTTACTTGTTGAACATGGCTAAAAATTTGATAAAGGAGATCAATGGTTGATAAAGCTAGATTTAGGGGTCACCCTTCTACCAATCATACTACCATCACTAATGTGCTTAATCAGATACCCAAAAAGGTTTCCCCATCTGTGAAAATCCATCCACTTAAAAACATAGACAAAAATATTGAAAAATGAAGTCCTGGATTAACCTATGGTTTCTCCGTATAGCCCCACGAAGCATATTCTATATACCCCATAATGTTTCAATAATATCTCATGCTATCCCAAACTTGTTAAGGAGGGCATCAATGAGGGTGTATGAAAGCAAGATGAGTCCTATTCAATAAAGGAAGACACTGATTTTTCCTTGAAATAAATAACTGACCATAAGTTCAATTCATTATTTAAGTTATCTATCAAGATGGTGAGTATGTCTCATTCCATGGTTGGAGTCTATTTCGGGTTATCCCAAACATCCATAGTAGGAAAAAATTCATCATACCTTTCCACAGGAGGGATTATTCCTCCCAACTGATATGTATACCATATTCCAATCCCTACTTCACCGTGGGTAAGATAAAAAGAGTTGGTATTGGTGCACTAATACCTGATCAACTATTGGAGGAGTTTTAGTTGATGGTACATGATAAACAAAGAAATACAAGTCACCTCATAAAGATAGATAACATGAAATTGGTCAGAAAAACCTATGCAACTCTTCCTAACCCAAAATGGCCAGACCATTCATTAGAAATGGTACCGCCAATGTAAAAACTCTACTTAGAACTATAGTCACTTTTTGGTTTATCCAACGAGGAGAGGAGTATGTTTGAGAAAATTAGATAAATCGGTTGGTGAGTGAGATAAAAACTATATAGTATTAAATTGGAAATGAACAACATATAAAATTACCTTTGGAATGGATCCACAATTAACACATTGTCCTTGGAAAATAACATTTGAATATAGTTAAGATAGGGTGATATCCATTGACATAAAGGATTGTAGTAAGGTAAAGGAATGAAAGTATCATATAGAAGTCTAAATCCATATAAAGAGAGTATGTGAAATTAGGGTTAGTTTTTTAGATCAGTTGGAAGAATCCCCATTAAAACCTCTTTGGAAGAAAAGACCTTGTACCAAGGATCGACATTGTGGTTCCCAGAAATTAGGTCACTCTCGTCATCCTCATCTGATGATGTTTGTGATCTATAAGTTAGCGACATAGAGCATGAAGCATACATGAGAAGAGTTGTAACATTAAAGAGAGAATCAATTGATCTAATAAAAAACAAGTTAATAACTTGGGAAACATTATGAGGAATGAATTATCCACTCCCTGTCATGTGAATCACATGACCCAAATAACATCTTGTGGTAACATGATCATTTTTATGTCTTTTTATTACATGACCATTGTAAGGTCACCAAAATATTGTAATAATTAGGCAATCATGTGATATTTCTTGTGAGACACAAGAAGCATGAAAGACAGACCCATAACCCAGGGTGTGTATTATAGCTCAAATAAATTACTATTTTTAGTTTTTGGACTAATGAAACAATCTTATGAGATATGGTGACAACATGGATAGGTCAACTGAAGAGATCACATGATTAGGTTTCATGAATGGTTCCTATTATAGGGTTACAAAACGTTTTCCCATGAATCTATCATTTGATAGATCTAGAGGTTTTGATCAGAAGTAAATTTATCGGGAAATCACTAACCTATTTATATGGAACCTCATTAAATACGAACAGTCTCTAAAAATACTAAAATACACTTAGAATACCAACCGATGGAAGAAAAAGAGACTTAGGTACACATTTATTTCCTCAAAAAAGATTCCTTGTTTCTTTGGACTTCACTTATGAGAGGGGTGGATTTATTGGCACTTAAAAAAAAGAATAATAAATTTTCGAATCATATAAATACCCATGGCATAGTTTTTATTTTCTCCACAAAGTAATGAAAGGATAAGTATGGATTCATTGAGGTTAATCATCTGGGTCACATGAACCATGTGAACTTAAATGAGACTTGTGATTCTATAACCCTAGAAACATCTTAAAACGGGGTCATGTGTTATACATGATCAATTTATAATCATGATAATCCTATATGGTAAGTCCTCCTAATCATGTAAGGCCCCATCAGACATCCTACTTGATTATACTAAGTCAAATAATATGAGTCCTTTTGATCACACAAAACGAGAGATGTCAATTTCCTAAGAAATTCATAAAATAAAATCTAAAAATGAAGTAAGATTCACAAGAATGGAGTTACATTTATTTTAACATAACACGGTTATACAAATCGCGTGATCTTTTAATGATCACGCGAATCCCCTAATACAAATAAATTGTTCTTGCAAAGCCCATTTAAAATTTACATTTTATTATGTGAATCCTTTATAGAAAACCAATATGATTATTCCATAGGATTTGAAAAATAAAAGATAAAAATAGAGGAAGAATTATGTGAAGGGAATTGAATATTTTTCATGTGAAGGCCCTTTGACAAGCTAGATTGATCTCACAAAGGATTTATAATGATCTCGGATGGTCATTTGAAGGCTCCTAGATGATTCATTATGATCACAAGAACATGTTGATCAATAAATGGACAATAGTCACATAAGGGGTTCATATGACTAAAATATAGAAATTATGGGACCCTAATGCAAGGAAGTGTTAAACTGACTTTTAAGTGAAGGGGTTATAAATTTTTCCTGCTGATTTCCATGATCATGTGAAGACACCCTGGACATGTCAGATATGTTCATGAAATATCCCTAAGGAATTTCATCTAGTTTAATGTGATTCTATCAGAAATTCTAGCTATATAACACAACAACCCTTGAACAAGTCTGATAGGTTCATAAAAATCCCTCAGACATGTCATCTGGATTAGGTGAAAACCCTTAAAAATGTTATCCACGTTCATAAAAATCTGTTAGACATGTCAGTTGGATCACATGACAACCCTCAGTCATGTTATCCTTTGATCACATGACAACCCACAACAATTTCTACTTTGATCATGGGAATAACCCTAGACATATCGACTTCAATCATGAAAAACTCCTTCAACATGTCATATTTTATCATCCAAAGACCCATGGATATATCAAACATGTTATTTATACAACCTAGACATTTTGATCAGATACCCCAGACATGTTATCCATGTACCATAGGAAATTCAGGGATATTTACCCTCAAATCATTTGAATCCTCTACCATGAGTCTTTAGTAGATCATTTCACCTTTATATGGAAAGTATCCATAATGAACTATAGATGGGTGATCATGAAACCTTACATGTATTATGAGATCCTCATGCTTCCCATGTATGTTCAATCATCCATTCTTGGTTCCCATGCTTTATTTATCAGAGGATAAGTCATGGGCATCTCTCATGGGAATCCACCCTAGTGTTAGTCCCTCGATAACTCAAAAAAATATAACACATGGGAAATTAATTATACTTTGATTTGATCATACTACCCTTGTACATCAATGGATGATAAAAATACATATGTTTGGGAATCCCCTTAAGTTTTATGTTTTTACCATTCACTCAAGAACCTTAAACCCATAAGTCAGTTAGGATAATTAATGAACTAAAAAAAATTGATTCGCCTATAAGCAGTATATGTAGTAGGCCTTCCTAAGGATCAAGCTCCATATCAAAAAATCCACCTGGGATTCTTTGGTAATGATCCTTTCTTTTCATACATTTAAATTAAATCGTTTTTTCACAATGATTAAAACATTACACAAAAAATACAAAATACCATATTTGATTAGTTTCTTTAGAAACATGGAAACATAAACACTGGTACATAAGTTAGCTACATTATCTCTCACTATGTTCTCTAAGACTAAAACCCTTCTTAGAAACATAAAACATAATACAAATATTCACAACCTAGGGAAAGGAAACATAAAAAGGGTGAGATTAGATTCCCAATAAGGGTAATCAAGGGAGATATATAAGCATAACCATGAACATAATTTTATGATAAAATGATTATAAAATTATAAGATCAGACCCTATAAATGAAAGAACATAATAAAGAATAATTTCATAAATATTGGTATTTCATATGGAATTAATCAAAAGGGAATCAAGGGCATAATCCATGAAATCCTAAAATAAGAATAGGACATGGAATTATAACAGAACAATAACCATATAAAATTATTTCCATAGTAGCCAAGGCTTAATTTGAAGTCCATATTAGTGTAATATGTTCACTCCCTAAACCAAATTGATAGTCATGGCTCACTCCCATGACCATATTAGTAGTTAAGGTTCACTAACAAGACCATCTTATTGAAAAAAATTACATTATTGAATAGAGTTCACTCCAAATTATATCCATGTATATCTCATGATATAAATATATTTACCAAATTCATTAAAGGTAGGTATAGGTCCCAACCATATCAACATGAAATCATACATATGTGTTCCACAGAGATCATAAACAGTCATATCATTACCCATGAAATGAAATGGGTATCATAAAAATGTCATTATATTATAAACCATGGAAAAGAGATAGGTTTCATAATCATTTCATTAAATAATAACATATGAAAAGAATTGGGGTTTTTAAGTATATAATCCATGAAATAGAAATGAGTTTTTTAAACATATAATCTGTGAAGGAGAAATAACTTCCATAAACAACATTCCATTAGAAGTATAAACCATTCAAAGAAGGGATATGAATGGAACCCTTGGATAATATTATTAGAAATTAATGAGTAACACCAATAGATGTAATTTTAGTTGGAAAATAATTTTTAAAGATCTTTTAAAAACATTTCATCAGGGGAATATACTTTTTTCTTTGAAAAATTATTTTTAAAACATAATATTTTTTAAAAACCTTTTTATTTGAAATTTTCATTATAAAATTATAATGGATTATTTTAAAATCATTGAAATCATTTTTATTTAAAAATAATATTATAGTATCCTTGAAAAAAAATTAAAACATTTTTAGAAAACATGGATTTAGAAGAAAATAGATTTCTAACCAATGAAAGGAATGAAGTTAAATTTTATTAAATTTTTTTCTTTATAATCTAAAGCACCAAAGAGTGAAAAATGGTGCCATTACATAAGGATAACATGAATAACCAGATGATATGAAACTTCATTAGAATTATTGATATATAGATCATAATATTTCATCAATGAAATCATATTCATAAATAGTCTTGATAAATGACGGGATTGAAGTAATAAAATCCTACAACTTATATAACTTTGAATGGAAATCACCATTAAAGAATAAAATTACATGAAGGTTAAAATATCATGAAATTAATTCTATTAATGATATAACATGTGAAATGGTATTATATACACCTCATAAAAGAATATTATTTCATAACAAAACATGTGCCTCAAAGAAGTCAAAGTGAGACACAATTACCTTACTGATTTGGAGACTTTTGAACAGTAGAACCCCATGAAATAGAGTTAATAAAATGGATATGTAAATAAATATAAATTTAAGGATAAGTATAATAGAATTAAGTGATGGAAATTATATACAATACACAAAATAATGAGTGGTGAATAAGGCATAAGTCTCGTAGAAATAAAAGTGAGACTAGAAATCCCCTTACCTTATTTCTTGACTCTGATCATACTCATTCAAACTTCCTGTATAATAAATATTATTCTGTTATTAAACTATTAAAGAACCATATTTAAATATATAATTTCATATATTATTTAATTACAACATTATATTACCTTTTTATTAACAATTCCATGTTAATGTTATGTGTTGGGTAATAACTGCTTTGTTTTTTGCATAAGTTTTTGACTTGTTATTCTTAGTCTTCTTACTTAGATCATGCTTTACTTATTCATAGAATATAAAACATGATATAAATATCATATATATTAATTATATAAATATTTATAATTATCTAAAAAATATAGTAATATGAAATTAATTACACCGTTCATGTAGATGGTAGACCATATATACACATTAACATAGTTTTCATTTTCTTGTTGTATTTTTAAAAGAAAGAAGAGTAAATGATATATATATATATATTATCAGTCTAATAAATTATTATTTAATATATATCACAAATTTATATTAAAACCATCTTTATACATTCGTTTTAAAGCGTGAACGAATCACATCCCTTTGAGGAGGTGATGGTCCACACATCCAGAAACGAAGTTGTTGTATTTTCAAAAAATTAAAATCAGGAAGTTATATGTTATGTGTTATTTAATAACTAAAAAAGAATAAATACAAAATATTTATCATATATGTCATATAAGAATAGTAATTATAGAAATATTATAAACCTTGAATGGTTTTCATGGAAGAATGAATGACATTAGTTCATGAGGTAGTAGTCCGCCGTACACACGAACGATGATTGCATATCCCATTTGATGGAAGCAAGTGTGAGTGTAATTCGAACCATTAACATAAAAAATATCAGTATATTTTGGATAATTATGTTATTATATAATCTCTATATAATAATAATTTAGGTTTTGGAGAAATAAATAAAACAAAAGTGCTTGTGGAATGATGCTGCCTCTTCTTTAGGTAACTCCTTCTAGTTTTCACTGAAGAGCTCACTTGGTTGGATTTATTACCAAAGTTAGGAATATAAGATGAAGGTATAGAATTCAAGAGGATATTTTGGTAGGGTTTGGATGAGAAAAATTGCTTGATATGTGTGAATAAGTGATGGGGTGAGTTTTGTTTTATAGTGTAGTAGGAGTGGCATTCTTGTAAATACAAAAAGGAAAACACTATTGAGAGGTATCTCTTACATAATGTGCCTAAAATAATGGAAAATATTAGTGAAATGGGAATATATGGTATATATATGTCTAGAAAATGTTTCTAAAATAATTTTCTAGGTAACTAATCCTCTTAATATTAATGTTTTTATGAATAAGTAAACTCATTTTTTCCTTAATCATTGTAATTAATTTTAATGTATTTCTATAATATTTTTTAGTAAAAACTAAGTTGACCTTAATATAAATTTTAAATTTTTAT
Organism: Viscum album; assembly: GCA_963277665.1. Classification (NCBI taxonomy): domain Eukaryota; kingdom Viridiplantae; phylum Streptophyta; class Magnoliopsida; order Santalales; family Viscaceae; genus Viscum; species Viscum album. The sequence continues at coordinate 1,527,002,547 of OY728135.1, read as the reverse complement.
GATACTAGATATAGAATTCAATATTTCAAAATATAATCATATAAGTGGTGGAAACTAATTTAAAATTAACCTCGCATTCAAGATGAGGTGATGGGTTTTTAATGCAAAAAATATCAAATGTTTGTAATGTATTTATATCCAATTTAAATGTGAAATTGGTTACAATGACCTAAATTAGATAAATTTATGAATAATTTATATAATTATACTTTTTAACCAAATTTAAATATAATTAATCTATATAAATAAATTATCCAAAAAAGAAGATTTCAATTTAAATTCAATATTTTTCACTATTCATCCAAAAAATGAAAATTTTAAGAAAAATCCTGAAAAATGACCCTAAGATAATTTTGATATTATGAAATAAAAAATTATTTTTTTATAAAATTCAATTCTGAAAATTCTCTAAAATTTATTTTATAATTGTTCAAATAATGACATAAAAATCAGTTCATTTGAGAAAATATTATTTTTCCAACATATAAGACTAACAAAAATCCTATATTTCATTACCAATATGTTTTATTTATATGAAATAATTATAAATTATATTTATAAATTAGTTATTACTATTAATATTACTAAGTTTAATAGTTATATTATAACTTTCTTGTTTAAAATAACTATAATAATAAAATGTTTTTTGGTAGAAACTTAGTGTATCATGTAACAAAAGCTAAGACAATGGTGTATGTAGTGCAAGATTAACTTTTTGTAGAATAAAACTAAAGTTTAAATTGTTTTATCGTGAAATAAAAGATATCAAAGAAATGTAATTTATTTAAAAAAAAAGTTCACAAAAACTTGGGGTGTCACATTATAAACCCCTTAAAATGAATTTTTATATAAAAATTAGTCATTATAACAAAAAAGTAAGTATAATTCTGCCTCATCATATCCTCAAGTTCCCATTTAGCATCATTTAACTAGTAATTTCTATAAAAAAAATAACCTAGTGATTGGTCTTATTTCTTAGAACTTTCTCTGTATGATGCAGAATTTTAATTGGTTTCTCCTAATAATAAATATCATTCTTCAGTTTTAAAAACTCTTAATTTAGAACATATTAAAGTTAAGGTATGTACTTCCTCATGAGAGATACATGGAACACATTATAGACTTGAGAAAGGTTTGGTGGAAGCACAAAAAATTGGATACTATCCCCATATGATCAATAATTTTAAAGGGACTAATATACTGATAGATTAGTTTCCATTTCACACCAAATATAATAAACTTCTTCCTAGGATAAATTCATAGAAACACCTTTTCAGTGAATTCAAATTATAGATCACATCGAAAATTATTAGCATATGTGTTATGCTGACTTTGAGCTACCCTAATATACTGCTGAATGGTTCTTACCTTCTCTACCTTTTCTTCAGTGATCTCATGTCCCAAAATATTTCTTTCTCCAACTTTATTTCAACATGTTGGAGATTTACATTTCTTTCTATATAGGGATTCATTAGGTGTCATCTGAATTCTTGAGTGAAAACTATTATTGTAAGAAAACTCAACTATAGGAAGGTGTTGATCCCAACCCCCTTTGAAATCCAACAAACAAGATCTCTACATATCCTCTAGGGCTTGAATTGTTCTTTTCTACTGATCATCCATCCAAGGATGATAATCATTTATAAAACTCAATTCTGTATCACGTTCTTGTTAAATAATTTACCAGAACATTGAGTTAAACCTTGGATCCTGATCAAATATAATGGAACGTGGTAATCCATGAAACCTTACCACTTTCTTAATGTATATCCTAGAAAACTTATCTAGAGAAAATTATTATCTGATATTGAAAAAGTGTGCTAACATAGTAAGACAATCGACTACTAACAATATATAATTATTCCCTCTATTGGGTTTGGGGATTCCAATAACAAAATCCATAGTGATGTTATCCTATTTTTATTTTGATATGGGTAATGTATATAACAAACTCTTAGACCTTTTCCTTTCAGACGTAACTTACTATCATAACAAGTACCAATATAAAAAATATGTGACATCCCCCTTCATTCCATCCTAATAGAAGTATTCTTCCAAATCTATATACATATTTTTACTTTTAGGATAAATAGGGAATGAATAACTATGAGATACCTCTAAAAAAATCCTTATTAAAATATGGTATGGATGGAATACATACATAGTTCTTGAACCAGATCATTCTATCCTGACCAAGGATAAACATAAGAACATCTCTAATCTTCATTTACAGCCCCAAATCTTCTTTATGTGCCTCTTTAGTCTTCAATTGGATAAATGGTTGAATATTTAGTCGATCAATATAAAATATTTCCCCTTCCTTCAATATTCATAGGTCCATCTATTTCAAATATTGATATATTGGATCTTTTGTGATCCTCATCATGGATAAGATAACACAATCCTTTTGACTCAAAGCATCAACCACATTGTTCACTTTCCTTGGGTGGTAATGTAATGAGAAATCACAATCCTTTATTAGCTCTAACCATCTTCTCTAGTACAAGTTCAACTCCTTCTATTTGAATATATACTTTATACTTTTATGATCAGAATATATATCAAACTTTTCTCCAAAAAAGATAAATTCTTAATAAATTTAATAAATAATTATCGTAGCTAACTTCAACTCATGAATGGGATAATATTTCTAATTAATCTTCAATTTTCTCCAGCCATTGGATATAACCATGTTATCATACATAAGAAAACATCCCAATACCTTCTTAGATGAATAAATATATATTTAAATCCATTATCCACTAAAGTTTAATGTAATAATAGGTGTGCTGACTAATCTTCTCTATAGTTCCTTGAAAATTTCCTCACATTCATCTATCCAGAGGAACATGGCACCCATCCGATTTAATTTCATGATAGGATTAGATAGTTGTGAAAAATTCTCCAAAAAATATTGATAATATCCATCTAAATACAGAAACCTGTGGATACCTATCACTATGGCTGGTATAAGACAACATTCAATAGCATCCATCATTGATGTATCTACTTATATACACTTTCTTGAGATTATATGACCCAAAAATTAAACCTTTTGCAGCCAAAATTCATACATTGTAAATTTTTCATATAGTCTATCCTTTCGTAGGGTCTTTAGTATAATTATCAAGTGGTATTCTTGATCTTACTTACTCTTTGAATAGATAATAATATCATCTATAAAGACTACCACACACTAGTCATCGTAATCTCTAAAGAATTTATTCATAAAATCCATCAAGATAGTGGGAGAATTAGTAAGACCAAAAGAATCACTATATATTCCTAGCTTCCATACCTTGTAAGAAATGTTGTCAAGGGTATAACCTTCTTATTGACCCTAAATTTATGATATCTAGAATGAAGGTAAATCTTGGAAAAGTATTGATCTCTATGAAGTTGATGAAACAAGTCATAAATATAGGGAAGTGAATATTTTTTCTTTATCATGATTGTATTCAACTCCTGATAATCAATTTTGAGTCACATCGATCCATCATTATTTTTCAAAAAAATAATAGGTTCACCCTAAGGTAACACATTTGGAGGAATTAATCCCTTGTTAAGGTTTTATTGTAGTTACTTCTTCAATTCCAACAACACAATTGAGGCCATTGTATACGGAGTCATTGCAATTTGTGTGAAATTGGGTATGTGTTCTATTGAGAACTCAACATAATGTTTTGATTTAAGGCTAGAAAATGCTTTTGGAAATGCATCAAAAAATTCTTGAACAATAGGTATATCATCAATGTTAGGTTTCTACTAAACCCATTTTAGATAAACAAACCTTATTAAAGGGAATTAAGACCCATTCACTGGATGTAATATACATAGGAAGTTTATAATTATCATCACATTGAAAGAAAACCATATGCTGGTTTGAAATATAAAATGTAACTTCCCTTTGTCGAAAATTTATGTGGCATTTTTGAAGAGAAAGAAAAAACATTCCAAGGATGACATCATTCCCAACTAGGGGAAGAGTGAAAATAATTTTAGGTAGCACATTCCCATAAATATCAACTTTAGAGGAATCATAAACTTGAGATGAAATCATCATATCGTTAGGGGTTTGCGCTACTAATTCAACATCTAATCACTTAGGTGGAATATTGGTACCCTTATAATGTTATTTAGATATGAAAGAGTGGGTAGATCCTATATAAAATAAGACATTATTAGTTTTAGAGTGGATAGAAAGTGTACCTTTCACCCCATAGTTATTGCACCCCTCGTCACAAAAAGATAGCACAAAAGATTTCCCCTTCTCCCCCGACTTAAAAGGTTTATGACATCAATTATCATAATTAAACATCAAGTTTGACAATTTTTTATCATAATTCCCATTCTATTTACACTTAATGCATTGAAGTGGGGGAGATAAATTCTATGTATATTTTTCTACACTTTCATTGTTGATTGAATTATTCCCATCACTTTAGAAAGAAAATCCATGATAACCTTCCCTTATGTACTAAAAATATTTATTAAACCCATTAAAAAAATTTCCTCTATGAATCTCCTCACACCTAGATGAAAAAAGAAATATTATCTTATTTCTACATAGTTTTTAGATTTTTTATTTAACTCTATATTCATTTTCGTTTCAAAACTCTGAGATTTATAAATAACTGTAACCTTCATTTAAAACTTTATTGCACAACACACAATCCAATCATAGCTACTGAAGTCTACTATAGCTAACACCTTTATGAGACTTGGATTTAAGCCACTAAAGAATCTTTCAACCCTATATTCATGTTGGATGATAATTCAAGAAGCATGCCCCTCAATTATTGTAAAATTGTCATCATAGGTTCCAACATATTCATCATTCCTTCGATTTAACTAGAGAAAAACCTTCTAAATATTCATATAATGAACACGAGGAATTTAATTATTGATGAATAAGTTCTTGAACTGGTCCCAATCCATTGACTCAATTTCATCTTGTTGACTCACATTCTTGATTAGAGTCTACCACTACTCCACTTTTCTTTCTAAATGATAAATATCAAGAATGAATTTATCATGTTCTGAAAACTGAAAAACAAAAAACTATAATTTCAGTGGTACCAATCCATTGTTTAACAACTAGTGGATAAGAAGATCCACTAAAATAAGATGGAAATTGCCTTATAAAGGTCTCAACAGAATGTTGTTTTCTCATTTATTCATTAAATAAGTTCAACATGATTCATATATTGAGAAAGTTGTATGATCACAACAATGTGGTTTTTCATTCTAGCCACCATAGAATTTGGATTCCTAGGAGGAAAATCATTTCATTTTCCATCACACTCATCATTAACATAGTTACTTTAGGTTCTATCCATTGACTAAAACAAAAAGGCATAGATTAAAAAACCTTCATCATAGTAGGAAACCACATAATCATAAAAAAACACTTATAGGATGTCTAAATTATGAAATATTAATTAAACTATGACACAATAGTGTTGGTCGGAGTAGAGAGATCAAGAGGGGGGGGGGGGTGAATTGAGTATCTATAAAAATGTCTATTAAAATTTCACTTAAAAAGCTTACCCACTAAAACTGAATACAACCCAATTAATCATGGTAATAGAATTATAATAGTTTGACTGTTCAAATAACTTCTCATAGGATTGATTAATTATCTGTAATACCAATGTGAGTTATTGATACAACTTTTAACGCTATTCTAGTAAGAAAAAGTAGTTATAAAATATATCCAAGAATAACTATCAAAGTAAAATATTGTGTTTTATGAAATATATCGTAAAGTAGAGAAAAACTAAATTAAAAGACACAATATATAAAAAAGATATTTGGTATCAAACTGAGACATAATCCACTCCACTTAGTGATCACCTACCACCAATAATTTTATATTGATAAACTTGATCCACACCCTTGATCGGGGTAAACCATAGTGCAGAAGACTATCCCGGTCATACGATCTCTTCCACTGTTCTTTGAGGGTATAAACTACTAGGTCACATAAGGACCTCTTCCACACTTATCCATGGGAGAAATATTATGTAAGAAATTATGAGAGGAAGGATATCTTGTATCCTTTAGTTTAATACATGAGACAGTGTGTGTTTTTAATACAAAAACATGCACAACTCGAAAGCTAAACACAATAAACAATAGAGAAAAGATGGTGATAAAGGGTTAGAAGTGCTATGAGTGTTATTCCATGCAGCTCTGGGCTTTTAGGATGAAGCATATGTAGGTATAAAGTCTCTTGTAAAAAACAGAGTGTCGTAAGTCTGGTGCTCTGGTTTCCAATTATATCTATCTCATTTTCTTCTTGGAGTTGGTACTGTGAAGATGATTTTTATTATAATCTATGGTAGTACTACCTTTTAAATCAAGAATGATTCATGTGTTCTTCGGTTTTATGTTGTAGCACATATCAATTCACTTTTTCAAAAAACTCCCTCTTATGTTTCCATGTCTGTGTCTCTTTTGCAACCCAACTTATCCGCCTTTTTAATTATGGGTGAAAATATTGGAATAGAGAGGATGCATTTATTCTTCACCTCGTACCTCAAACTATCAGGTGACATGTATACAAAGGGACATTAATCATGTTAATGACTTTAAATTACTCAAATATGGCCATTAGAAATTAAATTGAAAACAAAAAAACAAATTAAAAAACGGTGTCACGATTTTTCTTGAATGAGTATCACTTGGAAATGGTGTCACTACTAAATGGTGTCTTCTTCTTTTCCTTTGAGCGATGAGACCATAGTGATGCTTCAGTTTCATTGAGATCAGGAACCGGTATCATATATGTGGTGTTAGAATCAAAGTGTCTGGTCCTTTTCCAAAATTTGAATGGTGTCTTGGTGAAGGTATCAAGGAACCGGTGTCACAGACTTCATGAGATCTGAAACAGATTACGGTGTCTGGGTCACGATGTTTGGTTCACAGTTTCTAGGTCATGGTGTCCATGTCCTGATGTTTGGGTCATGATGTATGGGTCATGGTGTCTAGGTCATAGTGTCTGGGTCATGGTGTATGGTCCTTTTCCAGAAAACCAGAACCAGTGGCAGAATCATGGTTTCTCATACTTATCCAAATATCTGTAAATAGTCTTAAGCAGTAATATTCATAGAATGACTTAGACTTAATCATTCATAGAATAATTTATTATAGAACAAAAATTAAATATAGTTTACAATAATCAAACTTTATTTATAGGAATCAGGATTTGTGAATGTTTATTTAAATAAAAGGGAAACCAACCATCTCTATACATGATTTGAGAAAGAGTAAATAGGGTTAACATGATTTGTGATCATTAAAACATGATTAACACATGAGGATTCCAATAATCTCCCCCTTTTTGATGATCACAAATCGTATGAATTATATTCCTGTTCTTAGTGTGTGTTTTCTCCCCCATTTTGGATTATCAAAAAGAGTACAAGAAAAAGAATGAAAAGAAGGAAATAAAATAAGATAATAGACAAAAATAGTGCACATCGCATTGGATAGAAATATATTTTTCATTACAAGAAGTAAGAAAAAGTACAAAACATCCCTATTAAGATACAATTTTCAATTTTCTTCAGCACTAACTGTCTTCTCTTTTCCCTTGTAAGCAACATCAGAAGGATCCATAGGAGCAGAAGTAGAGGTTGAAGAAGGGAGTGAGCCAACTATCAGAGAAGGAAGAGGTATGCCTTCAAAAATATGAGGTGCCAAACCGGGTTTGGTGGAAGACTGAGGAATGTTTTGGTCAAGGATAATAGGTATGATCTGGCTCAGAGCTTGAGATACAGACATTGAGGAAGAAGCAAAGGTAGTTGATGAGGAAGGAGTGAAACTAGGTCTTAAGGTTGTAACTATAGGATCTACAATAGCAGTTCTTTGCACATGAAGATAAGGCATCAACAATTGAATGAAATTAGTAATGATCTAACCACCACACTACATTGCTTTCTCAAAATCATCTTTGTTCTCTATGAACATGTCCAATAGAGGAGTGTGTCTTCCATATTTTGGACTTGAGTGTTGAAGGATTGAGTGAAAAGAGGTATTATCAAATTCTCTACAAGATATTTGAATCTATTGGTTATATCATGCTTAGATAAGATCCTATTAAAGTAGAAATCCAGTTTCATAGTACTTTCATCATGAGCATCATTTTCAATATTTAAACGAATCCTTACTAAATCAAGGACTCTGTCACTATTCATGAAAATTGTAGATAAACTCTCCTTTACAAAGACACTTAACACTGATTGAGCTTCCTCATTAACAAAAATTCAGAGAACACCACTATCAGTGGGTTGAGATGACTGTCCAGATGCAGTGGAGGCTATAACAGCTGAGGTAAGGGACTTGAGATAATTTATAAATTTTTGTAGACATCCCTTGTAATCATCAGTCAATTTTTTAAGATCAATAAAAAGCTCAAACATATCATGGAATATCTGGATGTTTCCCTCAACCACTTTTTCAAATATTGAATTCCTGTTCAGTTGAATAAAATAGGAAAATTTCTATCAAATCTGACCACTAACATCCTTAATATAATGGGAGACAAGAGATTGTACTGTTTACAACACTTTTTGCATATCTTCAACCATATCTTGGAGATAATTCCCCTCATTACTCTAACACTTGTTTTCAATTTGAACATATTGTATTTCATGAAGAATTTTTGGTTTAATCTTCCATATGATTTTATCTAACAGAAAGGCAACATCTCTTTCAATAATATTTGTCACAGGAGTAGGTTGTGTGTTCATGATCTTTTAAAATCCATCTAATAAAGTAGATCCAAAGGCTTTCAAATCACTATGACTCATATAAGCATATGGTTTTTGAGAAGTTTCAGGAATAGGAACTGATACAGGTTTAGGTTCCTTAGTAGATATTACTTCTAAAGTAGAAACCAGTTTCAATTAAAACACGGTGAAAGGTCTATGACTTTAACTGAGGCCTCCTGGGAATTATCCACATCAATGTAGCTAGGGAACTTATAATAGGTATCCATAGTGCTTTGATCAATAGTATTAGGAACTTCAACACTTTTGAAACTGGGGTGTTGCTCTCCTTTAATAGGTGTGTCTCTTAAAGGACAAATAGATTCAGTTTCTTGATCTATTTCTAAAATTTCATCTCCAATGGCCTCACCCATTTCTTTTCTAGCCAACTGGGAGGCTTATTCCATTATTTCCTCATCAGATGGGATAAGTTCAGGATCATCTTGTTCCTCTGTATGTTTCTCAACAGAAGCCTCTTCCTCAAGATTGAGTTCCTTTTCTAGATACTCTTCATGAACAACCTTTTCTTTTACAGAAACATAATATTATTTTCCAAAAGTAGGTTCTTCTTCTAAATCAGCATTTTCTTTAGTAACATGTTCTTCCATCTCAACTATATTTTGTGAAATAGTTGGACTACTATCTTCTTTATCCAAGAAAACTCCTTCCATAGGTGCAACAATTGGATCTTCTTCTTCCTCAATATGATAGTGAACAATTAAATCTAGTTCCAAACTAGGATCATATATGTTCTTAGGTCTTGAAGGATGATCAAACAGATTAAACTTTTCATATATCCTTTCATTATCTTCCATCCATGACTTCTTCCAAGGATTCCAACTTATTTTCGGCCTTTTGACTGTAACCTTTGAGGTTCAAAACTCATAGTCTTTGATGACTTCTTCATTTTTTATAACCATTCCTTTAGTATACAACATTACAGAGATAAACATTGAATAAAAGAAAGAGGGAGACTTTGAAGTTGTCTTAATCAATTCACACATGTGAAGTATAACATACTTACATAGATTGATCTTGTTTCCATTTTTCATAAGATGTATCAGGAATACATCTTGATTCATGAGGGTAGTAAATTATCCTTTCCTTGGACTAATCATATTCTGGATAAACATAAACAACCACCTCAATTCACCATCAAACTATGAATCAATTTCTCTTATTTTATTTTTATTTCCATTCAAGCATCCCAAGGACTTTTCTAAGAGAAAAAATATCACTAGGAGGACAAGGACCTCTCTGGTAGTCCTCAAAAATTTATTCATGAGGTATCTCTAGGTGGGAAACCCATAACCTTGAGGATAATGTGCATCTTTGACCTCTAATCCAGCTTCTTACTATTAAACCATCTTCAACATCAAATGAGAATATGAAAATCTTATAAAAATAAGAAAAAAGTTTTGGATAAATCGGCCTTATATCTTTTTGTGAACCAGTTAATCTATCCATTATCTTCTAGTAATTTCAAAACTAAGGACTTACATGTTAGAAACCACTTAGGACATATTTACTTTTCTAGTACTGCTCTTCTATCAATAAGATTTGTGTTCAGCAGTCATTCAGGAACTACCTTCAGTGCTCTTTTTTACATTATTATGAGATCTGTGATTCTCTAGAGTTGATGAAGATGGGTGCTTCATCCTAGGTATTCAATGAGGTTTTGAGAGAGATATAGATGTGAAGGGATGAAAGTGGACTTACAGTTTAAGATAAGGGTTTCAGTTTCCATAGAAGAGAGATCATGTGAAGAAAAGAGTGAAAGATAATTCATTTTTATCATTTTGGTATTTCAAGCATAGAAAATTCAAAAGCATGGGATAAAAAAAATAAAATAATCAACAAAGTGATACAGGTAATAAAACAAAACAGTGTCATTATGGTGAGACCAGAATACATTGTCACAGTGAGACTGGAACATAATTTCATAGTGAGACCAGAATAAATTTGCACGGTGTCATCTTTATGGTGTCTCTCTAAATGGTGAAACCACATCATTTGAATCATTAAGTGAAAAAAGTAACCATGAAACAATAACTATGAGACAGTAAATATGAAATAGTAACTTCAAGACATTAACCTGTAGGACTATTAAAGTGGGATAGTAATTCTAAGACAATGAATTGTGAAACTATAAATTTTGAAACCGTAATCTATGAAACAATATTTTTTTGAAAAAGTACATTTTCTACTTAATATTTACCATTTGTAATTTATGTATTATGCAATATACCCTTTCATAATTTAATTTTTTAGTAATTTTATCAGCAATATGATATTCAGCTCTAATGAATTCCAAAGTGATATCATCTTTTTTATAATGGTCACTCAAAAAGTGATGTCTTACAACAATATGTTTTGTCCTAAAATGTGAAACGGAATTCTTTGAAATGTTAATAGCACTTGTATTGTCACAATTTATGGGTACATGCCTGAATTGATATCCATAATCTAGTAATGTGTGTTTCATCCACAAAATTTTTTCACAACAACTACCATCATCTATATATTTAGCTTCCATAGTAGACAATACAATTGAGTTTGGTTTCTTACTACACCATGATACTAAAAAATTTCCTAAAAAGTGAAATGTTACAGAGGTGAGTTTTTTATCTTACTTGCAACCACCGAGATCATAACCAGAATAACTATCTAACTCAAATTATTTTCTTATAGGGTAGAACAATACTATATTGGGTGTTTGTATGAGGTATTTGAAAATCCATTTAATAACATTTAAAAGTGATTACATAGGGTTTTTTTTGAAAATGAGCACACATACACACACTAAAAATAATTCCAGGCCAGCAAGTAGTTAAGTAGTGTTCTCTTCCAATCATTCCTCATTAAGTGATTTGATCAATATATTTTCTATCTTTACCATGATCCAACATGCAAGTAGTACTCATTGGAGTATCACTAATTTTAGTGTTATCTACGAAAAAACGATTTAGAAGATCATTATAATATTTTCTTTGATTTAAAGCAATACCTTCTTTATTTTTGAAGATTCGAAATCCAAGAAAGAATTTTAGTTTACCCATTAGACTCATTTCAAATTCATTTTGCATCATTTTTGAAAACTGAAAACTTAAATATTTTTTTGATTATCTGAAAATAATATCATTTACATAAATTTGAACTATTATAACATCATTGTAAATTCATTTTATAAAAAGATTCGGATCAACTATACATTTTGTAGAACCTTTTGAAATAAGAAAAGTACTAAATCTATCATACCAAGCTCTTGGAGCTTTCTTTAAACCATATAAAGCTTTTAATAATTTGAAAACATGATTAGAAAGTGAATATTTGTTAAACCAGGGGGTTGTTCAACAAAGACATCCTCAGATATATACCCATTTTGGAATGTACTTTTGATATCCATTTGATATAGTTTGAAATTCGGGTGGGCTACATAAGCAAGAAGGATTCTGATGGATTCAATTCTAGCAACAGGTGCAATGGTCTCCTCATAGTCAATTCCTTCTTCTTGACTAGAGCCTTGGGAAACCAATCTAGTTTGGTTTCTAACTATGTTACTACCTTCATCTACCTTATTTATAAACACCCACTTAGTGCCTATGGAAAATTTGTTTTTGGGTCTATTAACAGGTTTCCAAACTTTGTCTCTTTCAAACTGATTACGTTCTTTTTGCATATACATCTCCCAAATTTCATAATTGATAGCATCATTTATCTTTTTTAGGTTCAATTTTCTACAAGAATACACGATGCCCCACCAGATTTCTAATAGAATCTCTAGTTTTAGTTCTTTTATCTAAATATCATACTACAAAATCTAAAGGATGGTTCTTAAGGGTTCTAACATATCCAGAAAAATAGGGGATAGTTATTTCAGGATCATCAACATGTTCAGGTTCATTATGACTTGAATCTGGAGAATTTCCATAACTAGAAGTTTTTACAAATTCCTCTATAGTATAGTTGAAGGGTTTACCATTGATTTCGAGATTTTACATATCATCCTCTTGATTCTCTAGAGAGGTGTTAGGCTTATGTGGATCTATATCATCAAACATGACATGGACATATTCCTCCACAGATTTAGTTCTTTTTTTAAACACTCTATAGGTGTTACTAGAGATTGAATATTCTATAAATATTCCTTCAACACTCTTGGATACAAACGTGTAAAGATTTTCCTTAGTATTAAGGATATAAACTTTGCAACCAAAGAAATTGAAGTAGTTTACTTTGGGTTTTCTATTGTTCATTAACTAATATGGATTTCTTTCAAGAATAGGTCTAATAAATATCCTATTAATAATATAGAAAGTTGTATTTATAACTTCAACCAAAAAATAAATAGGTAAGTCATATTCACAAATTATAGTTCTAGAAATTTCTTTTAAGGTCCAATTTCTTCTTTCTACAACTGCATTTTGTTGAGGTGTTCTAGGAGAAGAGAAATTATGACTATAACCATTTTGTAAGAAAAAGGATTCAAACACTTGATTTTCAAACTCACGACCATGATCAATTCTTAAGGATTTAATTCTATGTCCACTAAGGTTTTCTACGGTTTTACCATATTTGGTGAAATTAGAGTATACTTTACTTTTGTGAGATAAAAAGAAAGTCAACGTATATCTAGAAAATTCATCTACAAGAACATAAACATAATGAATCCCATTTAAAAATGAAACTCTAGATGGTCAAAACAAATCCATGTGAACCAACTCGAGTGGTTGAGAAGTTGAAACTTCTTTCTTTGGTTTGAAAGAAATTTTGTATTGTTTTCCCTTTTGACAAGGATTACAAACTTTATCATTTGGAAAGTATAATTTGGGTAGATCATTGAATAATCATTTTATAGTTAGATTTCTAAGGGAGTGAATATTGCAGTGTCCTAGTATTCTATGCCAAATCCAAGATTCTTTGTGAAATACTCATTAACATGATGAATTTTGAGAGACTAAAGAATCTAAGTTAATAGAATATACATTTTAATTTCTTAATGTAGAAAATACCAATTCATTTTTAAAATTAAAAACATCACCAGAATTATTTTTAAATTTAGCATGAAATCCATCATCACATAGTTGTGAAATACTAAGAAGATTAAATTTTAGTCCATTAACAAAAAGTACATTGGAAATTGAAACTGTGTTAGAGTTTCCGATTTGGCCAAGGCCAATGATTTTTCATTTGGAATTGTCACTAAAGGTGACATGTCCACCATCAATCTTTAGTAGGTTCTTGAAACATGAATAGTCTCCTATCACGTGTCTTAAACTCTCGCTGTCCAAGTACCATATGCTTTTATAGGAGATCTTTAAAAAAATTCCCTACAAAATAGTCAAATAAAAATAGACTTTGGTACCCATATTTTTTTTGGGTCCAGTAATATTAGTAACTAGTGCTTTAGGAACCCACATTTGCCTCATAGGTTTCCTATAAGAATAATGTAAATTAATTTAGAAATAAACTCTATTTTTACAGAAAAAATCGAAACAGCAGAGAGTGTATCATAATTTAAACTAGATTCATGTTTTTCTAAAAAGGAGTAAAACTGTATGTTCTACATTTATAATAAAAATTGGTTTTTCCAAAATTCCTTTTATGGGATTGATACCCAATACCATTAGTGTATTTAAGGGAAATATGTTTACCTATAATTTGTACAAGGTATATTTACCATTAGTAAACCATTCAATGTCCTTTTTCAATTGCTTATTAGATATATTTAATTCATTGTTTTCTTTTAGTAAATGAAAATTTTTCTCTCTTTCTATAACAAGTTAAGATTTAGCAGTTAAGGTAAGAGAAAAATGTTTCTTTAAAGAATTTTATTTCTATTTTAGTTCATTACATGTCTCTTCAAGCATATTTAAATACTCAAAAATTTATTCTTTAGACATATTTTCAAAATCACTTTCATCTCCAGAATAATAGGAATTTTTTATAGGAGATTCTAGGATTACCACATATGTGTTTTTATGAAACAAATATTGAATTTTCTAGCCTCTTCGCCATGTGAAAACCCTGAGTCACATGAACTATCCTCAGAAGCACTCTAAGATTCTTTCATTTCCTTTCTATTAATTCTATCTTTGCCCTCATATTTATTTTTATATGTTATCTTAGGGCAGTCATACATTACAAGTCCCTTTCGCTTTCATTTATAACATAATATATCACCAGACTTGTCATTTCTTTTCTAATCTTTCTTACAGCTTCCCTTTTGATCATATCTTATTTTGAAGCTTGGATTTCTGAAAAATTTATTCCTTTTTTAAAATTTATGAAACCTTCTGACTAATTGAGCTATGTTCTCATGACCATCAGTGGAAGATTGTTCACTATTGGAACTTTCTATGGAGACTTTAAATTTATCTTTTTATTTGTGATTAGAGGTAGTGGTGTTTAATGCCACCAATTTTCTTTTAGGTTCATCCTCCTTTTCTTTGTTGACTTCTATCTCCTCTTCATACATCATTAGTTTCCCAATGATTTATTTTATAGGTAATTTTCATATGACGCATGACTCTCTAATGGAGATAGAGGTTCCTCTCTATGTATCAAGTAGGTATCTTAGAATCCTCATGATTTTTTCTTTGGCAGTAACTTATCTTCCTAGAAAAATCATGGTGTTCACAAATTCGTTGAACCTAAGATACAAGTTAGAAATAGGCTCATAATGATTTATTTTAAAGTTATCATATTTAATATTATATGTATTAAGTCTCATTTTTTTCACACTAGAAGTTCCTTCATGTGAAACAGAGAAAGTATCCTAAATTTCTTAGGCAGTTTTACAAGAAGAAATTCTGTTACGTTCTTCATCTCCTAAGGAGAAATATAAGGCATTCAAGGATCTTCAATTATTGTTGTAAGCAGTATTGGTTGGGTCATCCCAAGTAATTCTATTAGTAGTAGGAATCTTACACTCATCTATTACTGAAAATAAAATTTCAAAAATCATACTTTCTAAATGAATTTTCATTTTAATTTTACATTGGGCATAATTAGTTCCATTATAGAATATAGTTCTGTTTGTTGCATCACCTTACAGTCTATTATCCATAATAAAGAAAAACTTTTAAAGGGATATAAATTTATAATTAACAGAAATTTACATATCTTTAATGTATAAATAAAATCACATTTCAACATATTTAAAAATAGATTAATAATAAGAATAAAATCCTCTGATACCAAATGTTGGTCGGAGTAGAGTACTGAAGAGGGGGGGGGGGGGTGAATTGGGTATCTATAAAAATTTCTGTTAAAAGATCACATAAAAAGATTCCCCATAAAAACTGAATACAACCCAGTTAATCAAGGTAATACGGTTATAATAGTTTGACTATTCAAATAACTTCTCAGAAGATTGATTAATTATTAGTGATATTAATGTGAGTTGTTGATACAACTTTTGAATCTATTCTAATAAGGCAAAGTAGTTATAACTAGTATCCAAGACTAAATATTAATTTAAAATCTAGTGTTTTTTACAATATATAGTAAAGAAGAGAAATAATAAATTAAAAGACATAGTGGATAAAATAAATGGTTTGGTCTCAAGATGAGACCTAATCCACTCAACTTTGTGATCACCTACCACAAAGAAGTTTATATTGATAAACTTGATCCACACTCTGGTTCGGGGTAAACAACAGTCCACAGGACTATCCAGTTCAATCTTCCTCTTCCACTATTCTTCATGGGTATAAACTAACAGGTCACATAAGGACCTCTACCACACTTATCTGTGGTAGTAGAAGGAGGTAAGAAGTGATGAGAGGAAGGATATATTGTATCCTCCAGTTTAATACAGGTTACAGTGTGTGTTTTTAATACAGACACACACACACTGATCGAAATATAAAAATAGTACAAAATAGAGAAAATATGATTAGAAAGTGTTAGAAGTTCTTTGAGTTTTATTTTATGTAGCTCTTGGATTTTAGGACGAAGCAGATGTAGGTATCAAGTGTTATTATGAAAAAATAGTGTACAACAAGTTTGGTACTCTGCTTTCCTGTTATATCTAGCTCGTGTTCTTTATAGAGTTGGTACTACAAAGATGACTTTGATTTTGATATATGGTAGTCCAGCCTTTTGAATCAAGAGTGCTTCGTGTGTTCTTCAGTTGTATGTTGTTTCACATTTCTATTCTATTTTTCAAAAAACTCTATCTGATGCTTCTATGTATATGTGTCCTTTTTGCAGCCTAACTTATCAACCTTTTTAATTGTGAGTCCACACATTGGAACCAACATGATGCATGTATTCTTCAACTCTTACCTCATACTGTCAGGTGGAATTTCTATAAAGAAACATTAATTATTTCAGTGTGTTTAAATGACTCAAATATTAACATTGGAAATTAAATTGAAATTTTCAAAACAGATTAAATAATAGTGTCATAGTTTGTCTTGAAACGGTGTCACTTGGAAATGGTGTCACTAGGAAATAATGTCTTCTTATTTTCCTTTGAGGGTCGAGACATTGAGGATGCTACAGTTTCATTTAGATTAGGACATATTAGCACAAATTCGGTGTTAGAATCATGGTGTCTGGTTTTTTCCATACTTTTAATGGTGTCTTGGTGATGGTCGCAAGAAACTGATGTCACAGACATCATGAGATCTGAAACTGATTATGGTGTCTTGGTCCTGTCTTGGTCATGGTGTCTGGGTCACAGTGTTTGGGTCACAATGTCTGGGTCATGGTGTCTTGGTCATGATGTCTGGGTCACAGTGTCTGGTCCTTTTACAAAAAACCAGAACTGGTGGAAGACTCATGGTTTCTCAGACATAGCCAAATATCTGTAAACAATCTTAAGCAGTAATATTCAATGAATGAATTAGACTTAATCATTCATAGAAGAAATCATTATGGAACAAAAATTATATATAGTTTACAATAATTAAACATGATTTATAGGAATCCTGATTTGTGAATGTTTATTTAAATTATAGGGAGACCGACCATCTCTACACATGATTTGAGATAGTGTAAATATGGTTAACATTATTTGTGATCATTAAAACATGATTAAAACATGAGGAGTCCAACATATAGGTTTATCATAGGTTATTCATATGCACTTATATTTAAATCCTTTATGATGTTTCATAAAGTGTTTGTGAATTCCCAAAGCATATCCCCTGAGAGTGTCAAAATAGGTGTGCAGTAAGGCCTATTGTTGTAAATTAGTTTCCAATTGTGTATAGCTCAATATGATTATTTTAGGGTTATTACCCCCATGTACACGTGTTCCACATCCAAATATACTTGTAGTATCCATACATGGATGTATTTATAGGAAACCAATTACTCAATCCTTTAACAAAATTCCAAAGTCATTTTCCTATACTTTTCATTATCCATAGACTTATCCTTAAACATGTCCTTAGGGTTATAATTATGGTTTTCTAATCCTAGTTTCCAAAGGTTTACTAAAATTTATCTCTGATACCAACTATAAAGACCCCTATTTTTCATAAATAGACACTATATCATTTTTCCAGAATACTTAATACAATATACAAAAATATGCCCAAAGATTGTATTGGTTTAGTTCTTTTAGAAATATGGAAACATAAAAACTAGTAAATAAGTGAGATGCATTATCACCCACTAGGTTCTCCATGACTAGAACCATTTTTAGACACACCAAACATAATATAAATCTTCATAACCTAGGTAAAGGGAATATAAAAATGGGTGATATCAAATTCATAGTAAGCGTAAACAAGGGAGATATGTAAGAATAATCATGTGAATAAGGGTATGAGAACATGATCATAACATTAGATGAAATATAAAAGATCATAATGAATATTCATTTCCAAAATATTGGTAGTTTATAAGTCATGAATCATAAGGGAATCAAGAGAATAATACATGAAATGATAACATTGGAATAATGCATGTAATTGTTAAAGACACATAAACATATAAATATTATTTCCATAATAGTCAAGGATTAATTCCCCAACCATATTATAAGAATAGGTTCACTTTAAAAACCATCCCGGTAGTCATGGTTTACTCCCATGACCATATTAGTAGTCACGTTTTACTCCCAAGACCATCTTAGTGGACAATGTCCTTTACTGAACCGAGTTCACTTCCTGTTCCCGCCATGTCTATCTCATGAGATATAAATCATTACCCAATGCATCGAATGGAGATATAGGTCCCAAAAATCTCATAATGAAATCATACATACGTGTTCCATAAGATCATAAAAAATCATATCATAACCCATGAAATGAAATGGATATCATAAACATTTCATCATATTATAACCTTTGGAAAAGAGATAGGTTCCATAATGATTTCAACAAAGCATAACCCATGAAAATAAGTGGGTTTCATAAGAATATAACAAGTGGAAGATAAATGAGTTTCAAAAACATATACTCCATGAAAGAGAAACATGTTTCATAAACATCATGCCATCAAAAACATAAACCATTCAAAGAATTAATTTTAATGAGCCCTTGGATAATATTCTCAAAATGGAATGAGTAACACCAATAGATGTCATCTTTGATGGAAAATAATTTTAAGAGATCATCTAAACAAATTTATAGAGGAAAATATAGTTTTTTATTTAAAATATGTTTTTAAAATAGAATTTTTTTTAAAACATCTTTCATTAAAAATTGTAACTCCCCGAAATTCATAAATAAGAATATGGTATTCGATAACATGTATGAAACACAACACCAAGCATATAAGGATAAATAATTCCCCAATAATTTATAATATAATTACTATTTTAAATAAATTAAATATATAGCTTGAAATGCATGAAATGTTGAGTTATCTTGCATTACACACAACAAATACTTTCTTTGATTGATTTAATTACATGAAAGGCTAATTCTTACCAAGAAATAAAATAATATTAACAATATTATAATTTAAAACAATAAGACAAAAACTAGAAGTTAAATTAGAATTTTTGAATAGTATCAACTGACGTATGAAAATATATGGTTTAAAAAAATATAAAATGAATCCCTTGGTCATAAATTAATTAAAAATGAACATAATAAACAATTGAATATAAAGTGAATATTTTTTATAGAAAATAATTATTATTCCCACAAAGTTATTTTATCCTAATAAATTAAATTAATTTCAATTAGTTATTGATATTAATGAAATTTATATATTATATATTAAATCAAATATTTTCAATATTCATCCAATAGATTCTATATTCATAAGATAAGAATAAATCCAATATTTCATATAAAAATCAATATGTTTCTAAAGGCACTTTTAACACCTTTTAATAGAGAAAAAATTTTAAATATAAGTTATGCCACTTATATAAATTATATATTTCAAAATAAAATTCATTGTTTAAAGTAAAATATAAAAATTATCTCATGGTAATTTTTTGGTATTTTTATAAGAAGTTTCATTTTTTATAAATATTTAAAAATACTGAATTTAAATTCAAAACTTATTTTTCATAAAATTAATTAATAAGGTAAAATTATATTTTAAATTGGGTTTAAAGAAAAATTATTACAATTAAATAAACATTTATCCAATTTAGTTCATTTTAATCATTTTTACTTTGAAACTGAATATAAAAACTTATGAAACTTTTTAACGTTTTTAATTTAAAAATCCGCTTTGTCATCCCATCTGCATGATTAAATTTAAATTAATTTCTGAAGATTCTATGATTATAATTTTGGAAAACTGATTCCATATTTTGAATAATAATAATTTATAATATCTAATATTTTCCACTTTGTTTTTTAAGAAAAATATTAGTGAAAGTAATTAAAATTAATTACAAAAAATTAAGAGAAAAATTATCTCAACAAAGGACTAAACCTTAATCATAATAGAAAAAATGACCTATAAAATTACCCAAAATCCATTTGATGTTAATAATTAGACCCTATCCTCAATTTTATATAATTGTTTTCATTATTGGAAACAAATGTTATTGGAAAAATGTGGGTGGAATTCCCTTTTGAAAAATTTACAAGAATGCCACTCCTTCAATATCAAAATGTACTCACCACTCCCACTTCCTCACAACTCTCCAGAAACATTGGATCAAAAAATTACTTACCAAATAGATACTAAAATTTTCTAACCTCATAATATACACCTCCATTTGTATACGAATCCAAACAAGTAATCCCTTTTGTGCAAACCAGAAGGAGTTACCCAAATTGGAGGTGGCATCATTCCCCAAGCTCTTATGCTTTATTTTCATTCTCCACCCCATTAAATATTATTATTAAAAGATTATATAACAAAAACATATCCTCAATATAATTATATGTCTTATTATAAGGTTTATATCTACACTGAAACACACTTCCTTTTAATGGGTAATGAACTTACCATTTTGCAGTATGACGAACTACCACCTCACAAAAAGACGTGGTTCATTTTTCTCTCACCACCTTTCATGGTTGAGAATTATGATGGAAAAAATATTTATATATAATATATATGATATTTATAATTTATTTATTCTTATGTAATTTTTATATAACACAAACCCTTATTATTTATATTTTTTGTAAATACGATAACAACGTTTGTGGAAATGTGGACTACTGCCTCCTCAAAGTGATGTGATTCATTCACAATATACATGGAATATATAAAGGATGGTTTTATTAAAAACATGTGACTTATAAGACATAAATATTATAATTTAATTATAATATACATATAAATATATATATCATTTCTTTTCATTCTTTTAAATATGGTATAGAAATGAAAGTAGTGTTCATGCGTACGTACAACCTATCATCTCCATGAACGATGCATTATATTTATTATCTCTAAATATTATGGATTATTCTAAATAATTATAAAATGAATATTTATATGATATTTAAATAATTTTTTAAATTCTATATATGATGAAATAATGATAGGAACAACAATTAACAAGTCAAAACATACTTGAGAAACTAGGCAATTAACTCCAAAAATAGTGAAAATAGTGTAAGATTATTAACAAATGGGTAATAATATATTATAAAACGTTAATATATGATATTATAAATATGTGTATTGTTTTTTATAAGTTATTGATATGTTTAAAACCCTTATAAATTATTTTAAAGGATTTCAACCCAAAATAAAATGCAAGGTTAAGGATTCTTGTCTCACTTTTATTTCATTAAAGAATACACCTTTTTTATCAATTATTTATTTTTTGTGGTGTATATAATTCCCCTATTGGATTTTATATCATTAAAAAATTTATCTTCATGGTATTTATATTTTCATTTGAAGTTATTTATTTTATGTGGATTAAACTTTAAAAGTTACCAAGTAGTAGGGGACTCCATCTCAATTTCCATTCCCTCATAAATATTTTATTGTTGTGAACCTAATTTCTTATATATGGTGTAAATACTACCCCAATGACTTATAATATCATGATTAATTCATTATTCATGATATTGTTTAGTATCAAATTGAATTATTTTATCATAGGGGATCTGAATTAAGCATTACAAAGTGAAAAAGAATTTCATAACCCATTTTCTTTTCTATGGGTTGTATTACTTTCTCATTGTGGTTAATATTATAAGATTATGTGTGTAATAAATTTTTAATATCTATCATTTTAATTAAACTTGTTTTATGTGTATTTACATTTGACAAACATAATCTATTTATCGATTGATTCTCACATCAAAATTATGGTATTTTAAAGGGTTTACATCACAATCTCATCTTGATCGTGACTATTTAAACATGAATTTACATTTGAGAAAATTATTGGATAACTATTTCATAAAACATTTATATTTATTATACTCTGATTATTCATAAATTATTTTAAGTAATTGTGTCATTTTTCACTCTTTATTACTGAAAGTATTTTATATTTTTTTAAGAAAACCTAGCATCATTTGTCTCTTTAGTTGGTGAAACTGTTTTCTTCTAAAAACACATTTTTCTAAAATGGTTTTCCAAAATTTTTAAAACTTAACTAAATTATTTATTAAAGAATTTTTCCCTTTTTTCTTTTAAAAACGTTTTCTAAGGAATCTTCTTGCTACTTTCTGAAAAAACATTTTTCAATCCCTTTTACCCTAAAAATTAATGTTCTTTTTACCTTGTATGACATGCATAGATTTACCTACCATCATTTCTTTGAAGCTTCCTTTTCATATTTAAAAGGTCACTTTTTTAAGAATTTTTTTTCAGAATTTTTTTTCAATGAAAAGGGTCTTCAAAATGATTTTCAAAATAAAAGTGATATTTTCCTCAAGAATGTTTTAAACAAAATTATAATATTTTTATTGATTAATGAAAAAAAACATTTATTTTTTCTCTAACTGGGATATATTGTATTGATACCATCCATAATCATTATTTGGATGGTTTATGATTTATTTTACCCATGATAGTGTTGAAATTCACATCCTTGATACCTTTTTTAGTCTCTTTAAAATATTCAATTTTCTATGATCATTAGACATTGAATTTACCCTAATTATCTATTTTATTTATCATAGATATTATTATTTCCTAAACCATATATCATTTTTATATACAGTGTTTAATTTTATAGTTTTTTTATTTTCTAGAGAAATATTGATAAATACATATTCTTTATTCTATATAGATATTTTATAATAAATATATTTTATTAATTAAATCTATTAATCTATATGAATAATGATTTGGACATACATTGATAGGTGGGCCCCATACATTATATAGCCCCTCGATGTATTGATTTGTTCTCATGAGATAAATAATTTACACATATTGAATAGCTTTGTACCTATATTTCTAAACCATATTTTGAAAGGTCTTGAAGGCATAAATTTTTATGTGCCTCAAACATGACATCCAATAATTTAGCATTGCCTTCATTTTTATTCATAAATTATTATCCATGAAATTTTCACTATAAAAAATATATGGATTTATTTAATTTAAAATTTATTGATTATATGGAATGTGTTTTCTGTTTCTTACCCTCCATATTTATTATACCTTATCCAGTTATTTGAATGTCATGTGTTTCCAATTATTGACATTGACATATTATTACTTCTTTCTACTCAATTATTGATTACATGGAATGTGTTATCAGTTACTTACCATTCCATATTATTTATTCTCATAGATTAATTATTTCCTATACTTCACTTTACCCTTAATAATAATTTGAGATCACCCTTATTATGTTTCCTTTCTATAGGATTCCCAAAAGTGTACTAAGAATTTTTTGCAAGGATATTCTAGATGAATAGAGTTATTATCCTCAAAAGAAAAAAATGTTATAATTAGTGTATTTATTTATAAAAAAAGATTCATGTTTTTATCTAGTTTACCAATACTATTAAATATTTTGGTCCTTTGGTAAATGTTTTAGTTATATCTTATGCCAATGTAACGGTAGCATGACACTGCCTCCGAGCTGATGGGGTTGGGGTGCTACAAAAATAGATTTCGCAACTTATAAAATATGTTTTAAAAATAATTGAAATAATTTTTTATTAAAAAAATATTAAAATATCATTTAAAATCATTGTTGAAATTTTTTTTAGAAAACATGGTTTTGAAAGAAAATAGATTTCCGACAAAAGAGAGAAATGAAATCATATTTTCTTAAATACAATTGTTAATAATATTAAGTACCAAAGAATGGAAAAATGGTATCATTACATGATAATGTCCTAAAAATCTAAAAGAGATTAAAATTAATGAAATTTATTGGGTTGTGGATCATAATATTTCATCAAGGGAAGTATAATCGTAAACAATCCTTATAAATGATGGGATTTCTTACCACTTTGGTAACTTTGAATCAAAACCCCCATGAAATAATAACATTTCATGAAGATTAAAATATCATGAAATTAAGTATATTCATGATATAACATTTCAAAATTTCAGTATATACACATCATAAAATAATATATGTGCATAAATAAAACATGTGTCTCAAAGAAGGTAAACTTAGAGAAATTTACCTTACCAATTTGGATACATTTTTACCGTAAATCCCAATGAAATAAAGATCATAAAATTTATATATAAATATAAAAAAATTTAAGGATAATTATAATATAATTCATTCATTTTCATTATATAATCCATGAAAAATAACATGTGGTGAATAAGGTATAAGTCTCGTAGAAATAAAAGTGAGACTAAAAATCCCCTTACCTTATGTATTGAATCTCGTTGTACTCATCCAAACCTCCTATATAAAAAATAAATGTTTATTATAAAACTAATAATGAACCATATTCATATAAATAATTCCATATATTATTTACTTATGACTTTGTATTACTCTTTTATTTACAATTTAATGTTAATGTTTTGTTTCAGACAATAGCCACTTTTTTCCATACGTGTTTTGAATGTCATTCTTAATCCTCTTAATTAGATCATGATATACTTATTTCAAGTATTTAAAACATGATATAATATAATATATATTTATTGTAAATTTATTTATAAAAATATAAAAATATTCCATTATTAAATTATTTACATCATTCATGGAGATGGTAAGACATATGTATGCTTGAACGTTCTTTTTATTTTCTTGTTATATTTTTTTAAAAAAAGTATATGATATATATACATATACATATATTACAATATAGTATAATTATTATTTAATTACATTAATTCTTTATACTAAAACCATCTTTTTTACATTCTATGTAATGTATGAACGAATCATATCGCTTCTAGAAGGCAGTAGTCTACACATCCACAAATGAAGTTATCATATTCCAAAAAATGGAAATCAAGAATATATGCATTATATAATAATTTTGGAAGCCTAAATACATCATAAATATCATGTATATCATATTAAAATGGTAACTCCATCATTATTCCAACCCTTGGAAGGTGGTAATGGAATAAAAAATTATATCAGTTCGCGAGTCAGTAGTCGTCCATACACCCGAATGATGATTCCGTATCCCATTTGATGGAAGTATGTGTGAGTTTATGTTGAAACATTTACATAAAACTTCTAATTATATTTATTATATTGATGTTATTATATAATCTTTATATAGTAATAATTTAGGTGGTGTAGAATAAAATAAAACAAAAGTTTTTTGGAAGGATGTTACCTCCTCTTTGGGAAACTCCTTTTGGTTTGAACCAAAGGGATTCCATGGATGTATTTCTGCCCAAAGTGAGGCCTATAATATTAATTTAGGGAACCTGGGAGGATATTGGGAGAGGGTTTGGTTCAGCCAAAGGTATTAAGAGGTGTGGATAAGTGAGGGGGTTGATTTTCTATTTATAGTTGAGGAGTGACAATCTTGTAAATACAAAAAAGAAAACACTATTGAGAGGTATACCTTACATTATTTTCATCCAATAATGGTCTATTTTTGATAAAATTGAGGATATGGTCTATAAATATACATGAAATGGATTTTATTACAAGTTTATATATCATTTTAATTTTAAGATTAATGATTAACTATTAGTAAACTTGTGTTTACCTTAATCACCGTAATTAATTTTCATTACTTCCACTAATATTTTTGGTAAAAAATAAGTTGATATTACTATAATTTATAAATTATTATGATTCAATATATTAATTTTTTTTTTAAATTCTACTCATAGAAGTGGTATAAATTAATTTAGAATTAATCCCACGGGAAGGATGAGACAACATGTTTTTAAAATAAACAAGCTCAAAAGTTTGAAATGTTTTTTTATGTAATTTCAATGTGAAATTGGTTATAATGGTCTAACATGGATTGATTTATTTGTAATTTATATAATTATACTTTGAAATAATTAAAATATAATTTATGTATATAAATAAAATAGATAGAAAAGCATATTTCAATTAAAATTCGATATTTTTAACCATTCATTCAAAAATGAAACTATTTAGAACACCCAAAAAATTCAACATAAGGTAATTTTGAAATTATGAATTAAAAAATAAATTTTATTTTATCAAATTAAATTTATGGAATTATCTAAAATAAATTTTATAATTATTCAATTAATGACATAAATAATATTTCTTTTTAGAAAATAGTATTTTTCATACATATAAGGACTTTACAAAAAAATATATTTTTCATTACCACTATATTTTATTTATATGAAACCATTATTAATTATATTTATAAATTAATTATTAATATTAATATTACTAGGATTAATTACTATACTATAACTATCATGTTTAAAATAACTATAATTATTAAATGTTGTTTCGTAGAAACTCAATATTTCATGTAATGTAAGATAAGTTGATGTTGCATGTAGCAAAAACATAAGTTGTTATATAATATAATGAAATATTAACTTGGTATAGAGTAAAACAAAATATATCAATGAATGTTAATTTATTCCAAAAGACTTTCATATATACTCAGGGTGTTACAACTTTAATGCGTATGTCCCACATCTTTATGCAGTGCATCCGATCATTTGTTATACCTTGTTCCTCACATAGAGCATTAATCACACAAGCATTGGGATTTTAAATGATCATATCACAAGAATTATAAAATTCACCCAACCAGGTAAACCACAATGTTTAAAACCTATTAAATAATATGATATAGATTCCTCTTTACATGGGAATCCACTTTATTGAAAGCCCATAAGGAATTTCTATATTGATAAATTATGGGGAAGTAAACATGGTGACCTAGGAATAACATAAATGGATATTACATCATTTTTTTATGAATATTAATTTTATTATATAAACTCACACTTGATGATCATAATAATTTAGTGTCTTTGGAAACTTATAAACATAGTCTTCTAACATGGTGAAAGATCTTCAACATATCCCATAAAGTTTTCATAAATTATTAATATTTAAAAGAATATAATACTCAAAAACTTTATTTATAACCCAGGGAAAGGAAATATAGGAAATGATGAGATTAAATTATTAGAAAGGGTAAATAAGAAAGATACCTAAGAAAGACATAATAATAAGGGTATGAGAACTTGGGAATAATATTGGAAAACCGTACCCTACATATCAAATATTGTAAAAATAAATCATGTAATAAATATTGGTTGGTCATAAGACATGAATAATAAGGAAATAAAAGAACTTGAGCCTTAATAATATAAGACATGGAATTTGTAGCATACATATAAGCATATAAAATCATTTACATATTAGTCAAGCCTCACTGCGAAGACCATTATACCAGAAAAAGTCCTTTACTAAACCAGGTTCACTCCTCCCTCCCACACTATATTACTGAATCTGGTTCACTTCCCAATCTAGCCTTATATTATTGAACTGAGTTCACTTCCAGTTCTAACCTTGTATTACTGAACCAAGATCACTCCCTATTATAGCCCTAAAAAATGGAACTGGGTTCTCTCCCCATTCCTATCCGGTCTATCTCATGAGAAATAAATCTTTAACCAACGTATTAGAGGGAGATATAGGTCCAAACAATCACATATTGAAATAATATATATGTGTTCCATAACATATTAAATATTAATCATATAATAACTCATTAAATTGAATGGGTATCATAAACATTTAATTATATCATAACCTATGAAAAATTGATAGGTTTCATAATCATTTCATCAAAGAATAACGCATGAAATATGTTGGTTTCACAAGAATTTTATTATGGTATAACCTAGGGAAAAGAAAAATGTTTCATAAATTTTTTTTATTTTAAATATAAAATAGTCTATGGAAGAATATGGACGGTTTCTAAGATCATATCCTCAGTAACGAATACAATATTTCAAATTATTTCATATAAGATGTAGATAATTTTTGAAAAATACCTTAGAACATTTCTTAAGGAAAATACCCCTTCTTCAAAAATAAATTTCAAAAAAAAATTCAAAATCATATTTATTAAAAATAACATTGGAAAATTAAAACTAAATCTTTAAAAATTCATTTAAAAACTTATTGAGGAAAATACACTTTCTATTTTGAAATATTATTTGTATAACCTAAAACCTTTTAAAAACCATTTTTTTTGAAAATAGCCTTGAAAAAAGGTAAAGGATTCTTTACAATCCATTTAAATGAATTTTTAAACATAAAACACCTTTTAAATCATTTTTATTGGAAATAACCTTTTAAACTATAAAATATTTCTTTGAAAATCATTTCAAACACTTTTTAAAACATAAATTATTTTCAAAATTACAATCATTGAACATTAATTTTAAATATAAATATTTAAAAAATATTTAAAAAACAATTTATTTTGAAAATAGTATTTATAATTTATAAATTAATATTCAACTAATGGAGTGGTAATGATTGTGGATAATTCCTTGCACAATGTATATGTGAAAAAATGATACCTTTCATATTATTAGTAGAAGTCGAAAGAGAATTGATCAGAAAATGAAAAGAATATTCCATTTAAAACCATTTTGTAAAAAGGAAAATCATGGGTAAAAATTAATTTTAAAAATAATATGATAATGTTATAAAATTTTGGAATAATTTTTCAGAAAACAGTGTTTTTAAAGAAAACATATTTCTGACTAAGGAGAGAAATAAAGTAAGATTTTATTTAAGAAACATTTTCTATATAATATTAAGAACCGAAGAGTGGAAATTTTGTACCATTATTTTAAGACATCATGAAGAAATAGAGTATAATAAAATTAATCAGAATTATTTAGAGTTAGATTATGATATTTCTACATTATAGACACAATAAAAAACAATCCCAACAAATGAATATATTTTAACATAAAATCATTACCACATTGAAAACCTTGAATCATAATAACCATGAAGGGAAAACAATAAACTATAAATTTTAATATCATAACTATAGATAATTTAATGACATGATATGTCAAATGGAATTTATATAATCCTCATTAAACAATATAGGTGGATATCATAACATATGTCTCAAATAACGAAAATAGAGACCAAAATCCTTTAACGATTTTGAAACTTTTGAACCATAAACACTATGAAATAGATATCCCAAAATGGATATGTAAATATAAATAAATTTTAGGATAATAATAATAAAATAAATTTAGGGGTATTATATACACAACATAGAAGAAATAGGTGGGGATTATAGCACACGTCTCACAAATGTAAAAAGTGAGACAAAATCACTTACCTAAAGAATTGAATCCATTGTACTCATTCAATCATTACTATATAATAAACAGAAGTTAATTTTACATATATTATAGAAAAATATTCATTATTTCATACCATATATTATATTTCTTATGAAATTTTATTACCCATCCATTAATGATTCTTGTTGAAGTTACATTTCAGGTAATAACAACTTTATTTTTAATATATGCTTTGATGCATTATGTTTTTAGTTATATTACATTAATCCTAATTTAATAATAAATATAATTATATAAATAATAGAAATATAATATATATTCATTATATATGTATTTAAAATAATCTATAAAATATAGAAATACAAAATGAAATACACTATTTAGCGAGACGATAGGTCATATGTATACATGAACGCTATTTCCATTTTCTTTTAAAATTAAAAGAAAAAAAGTATATGATTTATTATAATTAAATTTTATTTTTATGTAATAAATATCACATATTTTTATTAAACCCATCCTTAATAAATTCTATATAAGGAGTTTTATAATCACATTACTTCATGAGGTATTAGTCTGTCATACATACAAATAACATTATCCTATTCCCAAAAAATGGAAAGATTGAAGGTATGTATAATATAAAAATTAATCTATCCAAAAAAATCATAAAAATAATAAAAATAATATAAAAACTTAATTTTCATCATTATTCCCAACCATGATCGGTGGTAAAACGACATCGGTTTCAGGGTGGTAATCTGCCGTACCCATGAACGACGATTTCGTAATCCATTTGATGGAATCATGTGTGGTTTTTGGTTAATACATTGAAATAAAAAATATTCTTATATGTCAGATATGATGTTTATTATATAATCATGATGTATAAATAATTTAAGGGGTTGGAGGAAGAAATAAAAAAATGTTCATTGATGAACTTACCTCTTATTCGAGTATCTCATTTTAGTTTGCATCAAAGGACTTCCTTGGTTGGATTTATGCCCAAATTAAGGATTATAAAATTTGGGTAGGGAATTTTAAAATTTATATGGGTAGATATTTTTAAATAAAAATGGATTTATATGTGTGAATTATAGGGGAGAGGGGGTGTCCTTTTATAAGGGAGGTGAGTGGAAAACATGTAAATTTTTGAAAAGAGAGAATTCCACCCATATTTTCCATATATCGTAATTATCTAGATTTGAAAATATTCTAGCCTTAGAAATTATAAGGTCTAAATAGGGACATCAAATGGGTTTTTGAAAAGTTTTTTGTAGTTTTTACATCTTATATTATTATTTTAACCTCTTTGTAATCATGTTTTTACCTTAACTATTGAATTACTTTTAATTTCTTTCACTACTAATTTTGGTAAAAGAATAAGTTGGAATTACTATAAAATATAAATCATTATTATTGAAAATATAGAATTAATTTGTTTATGTTAAATTATAATTAATGGAGAAAAATAATTTAAAATTAACCCCACACACGTGTCATGAAAGTGAGTTTTGAAAGAAAAAAAGATCAAAAGTTTACAACGTTTTTATATTCTATTTCAATATAAAATTGATTCTAACAAACTAAATTCTATTAATAGATATATTATTTAACTAATTATAGTTAAAAAATTAAATTTATTTAACTTTATAAATAAATTAAAGGTAATGGTAGTTTTTAATTAAAATTCAGTATTTTTCAATACTCATCAAAAAATGAATCTTTTCAAAAAATTCCCAAAAATTATTCCTAATATAATTATGAAGTTATTATTTAAAATATAAATTTTATTTTTAAAAATTTAATTTATAAAATTTTAAGAAATTATTTTTAAAATTAGCATTCCATTAAAAGGTGGTAAAACTACCTTTTAGAAATAAACATCTTTTTATCGGTAAATTTGGATTTATTCTTATCACATTCCTAGAAAACACATAAGATTAATGTTAAATTTTTTATTGAGTTTATAATATATATATATCATTGAAATAATTATTTAAAAGTGGTTTTTTTATTTATTGAGATAAAATGAGTTTGTGCACAGGAGAGTGGCTTCTCAGAAAAAGAATTTCTTTATTTTCAAATAGTTATTACTTTAATTTCTTATTAATTGGTTACCAAAGAATTAATTTTTTAAATATTCATAAACTATATTTCCATAATTTTTTTAATCCTTTCCATACTTTCTATTATAATTAATATTATATATATATATTAATATTTTAACTATATGCGGCATTTTTTGTTTAAACTCAGTATTGTGTGCAACAAAAGCTAAGCACATTGTTGCGTGTAACACAATATAAACCCGTTATTTAATGTAACAAAAGACAAAATACATGATTCATGTACCATAAGAAAACATAAGTTTTATATACATCATAATCGTAAATTATTTTTTGATATAATTCAAGATTAAATTGGTGTAGCATGAAATGAAATCCGTCAAATAATTTTAATTTATTTGAAAAAAATTAATTTATAAAAACATGGGGTGTTACATTCAAACCCACCTTAAAAATAATTTCTCCCTCGAAATTCATATACACCATGAATGGTCTAATAATTAAATATTTCATTCATACAAACCCACATCATAAAAATTAATAATAAAACTTCATTTAAAAAAGAATGTTTGAAACAAAAAAATTACCAAAAGTAACTCATAAATAGGTTTAAAAATGGGATAACATTGGATGGAAGTGAAGATTTGGATAAGGGAGAAAAGAGTAAATGATTATAGAAAGTGATAGAGATCACTAATCACAAGAAATTGGGTGATCCAGATAAATTTAACGATCGAAACACAATAAACCAAAGAGGCGTGAAAAAAGGTTTTTGATATTATCAAAATGATAATAAGTGAACACCATTTTATTCCCAGATCATTTTCCTAATGTTAGAGAATATTCACAAGAAGATATACTTAATTGATTTCAAAATAATATCACCCTTTGGTTATGAATTGATAAATTTACTCTTCATTTTTTACTCCATGAAATGAAAGTGAATTTATTATTCCTAAAGTACTAATGGATTATAAATTCCATAGAATTGATGATAAGTCATTTTTTCTATCTTACATTATCATCAGAGAAAAATTATTAGTATAGGTTATCTAATATGAATAAATCTATATATAGAATAATAATATGTTAATATCTAAAACCACATTCAAAGTTCATCATAAACCATTTCATAAATCGTTAACCCTTTTGACCCATGTTAAAGATAAAAATCTAAAACATGAGAAATAAGGTGACTAAATTTCTCAAAATCAACTTAAAAATAATCCCCTGTATAACATAAAGTATATATTGATTGAAACATACCCAACATGTGAATACCTTCATCATATAATCTCATTATTCCACATCTATGGAATGAAACAAAAAATTATTGAATATATTTCATAAATCCAATAATTTTGTAAACTCCATCAATGATATCATAAACCACTTTATCAACAAATACACCATTAGTTATGAGGCCATCGATACTATCCAATTTTTTTTATCCAAACTAAACAAGATTTTCTTAGCTTCCAGAAAAAATTAAGGGTTACCTTACCTTAATTACAATTTTTTATAAAATATGACCCTTCCATTAAATTAGTTTTTTTGGTCCACCATTACCATTTAATATATTATTGAAAATCATTAAATAAAAACCTCTACAAATAATCCTCATATATTTCATGATTTATATAACATAATCCTTGAGTTAAAGTATACTATTCATTAGATCATTTCAACTGTTCCTTAAGCCTTTAACTAGGCTTCATCATATTATTCCTTAATACCGATTTTCTCTCGAAATTCATTCATAGTTTCTTCACCATTAGTTATATAACCATCACATGTAACACCTTGCTAATTCTCTTCATGTGGTTTCAATTAAGGAAATAAATTTGCATAATTACCATAATTTACATATTTAAAGCATTCAATAGTTTATGATAACTTTGGGAGACCATTATTATAATCCATTGTGTTAAATGATATTTTTATTTTACCTTTTCAGAAACTTACATGGTGTCCTTCTTTTCCATAGTTAAAAAAAATCTTCTTATTCCTCTAAGACATCCACTTGGGTATTTCATCCCACATTTTCGACATAAATAAAATTCAGTATTCTTTCCTCCATAGTCTCCACTACCCTAATTATCATAAAAATCTTTCCTTATCTTATTTGGCCAGTCCAAGAGTTCATTAAGGTACATGTTTCATGAAAACTGATTAGGAATGATCATAACATCCTTCACATCAGTGATTATCCCATTTAACTACTCATCAGAAAAATTACCATCACATTCAATGTTAAGCTAGTTACTTCTACTTCCCACCATTGACTAAAACCAAAAATAATATTGTGAGAAAAACTAATCATATTTTAAAACCACATAATCAAGAAGATTCACATATAATATGTCTAAATCATGATACCATCTTTAATCTATAACACCATTGGTTTATCCTAGGCCATTTATAGTCATAATTTATTTAAATCATCCAATATGGTTAGAAAATAGTTTGTTCATTTCCAAATAATATACTCCAGGAGTGTTAAACCATGTGTGTATTAAGGCCTATTTTTGTTCACCAATTCACGATATAGTCTCTCTCGACATGGTGTTTTTGGGTTTGTTACCCCTAGGAACATCTATTCTGGATCCACATCCATTATTTGTATCCAAACATGGATGCAATTTCTTAGAAACCACTCAATCTATGTTTTACCAAAATTCCATTTAATTTTCCTATACATTGACTCATCCTTAGACTTATCCATAGAGACATCCCTAGACATTTCCTTAGAAATATCCATAGGGATCTCACTAATTTTTTCTCATCCTAGTTTCCAAAGGTTAACTAAAACATTCCTTTGATATGAACTATAGAGACCCAGGATTAACACACATGGATATTACATCTTTTTTTATGAATATTAATTTAATTATATTAACACATTTCTGAGGACCATAATAGTTTAGTGTCCTTGATAAATTGGAAACATAATCTTCTAACATGGTGAATGATTTTAAACATCTCCCATAAATATCTTCACCTTTAGTACTATCCACAAGAGTACCCTACTTAAAACCTTTCTTCATATCCTTAGAAAGGAAATGTAAGAAAGGGTGAGCTTAAATGCTCAGTAAGGGTAAATAAGGAAGACACTAAAAAGCATAAGGGCATGAGAACATGATCATAACATTAATAAAATATAACTTACATATAAATGATTATAAACATGAATAATTTCATAAATATTGGAAGATCATATGAAATTAATCATAAGGAAATAAAATAACATGATCCATGAGATCATAAAAAAGGGAATTTGTGGCATACATATAAGAATATAAAATCATTTCCATATTATTCAAGGCCCACTGCAAAGACTATAATAGTAGAAAAAGTCCATTACTAAATTGGTTTCACTCTACAATATTGCTTTATATTACATGTGACTACCCGACCCCGGTTACCCAGAGTCTGTGCATTATTACATAATATTGGCATGAACACAAGGGATGAAAATCCCGTAAGACTGATTAGTTTAGTAGCCTTGGAAGTACTAGATACATTAATCATGAAATAAAAACATTAACAAAATTTAGTCCTCTTCTAAACACACTTATATCCTTATCTTATCCCTTCAGGTTGACTATAAAATACTTCTTCACATTCTGGGAAAAATAAAACATAGAAAGGGGTGATCTCAAATGCTCAGTAAGGATAACAATATAGCCGAAACATTCATAACTAAGAATAAAAATTTAAGGCAATGTATAAGACTAAAACAAAAGCTTTTTAAACTTAAACTTAAGCATAATATGTCAAATATAAAATCAAATAATTCCATTTAATTATTCACATGGATATTCTACTTGTCGAATAATCTCATGGAATATCAATATCCACATTCGTAATGATGGAATGCATAATGCCAGACATCATAACCACATAGTCAATATCACGAACTAGGTCAGGTCACCATCTGACCAGGCACCCGACCCGGTCTGCAGTAAGGCCCGAAGGGCGTTCCTGATCCCCACAGGTCAAAATTAAAGTTTAAAACTTGACCTAAAAAACCAAAGGGGACAAAAATAAAGGAAAAACTAAAATTCACTAACTCAAACCTCCATGCGACATGAGGAGTCACATACCCAAGCCACATCCACCAAACAGACAAGAGGATGCCACTGACAACCCGAACCACCCATGCTATGCTCGATGCCTCAACCTAGAAAGAAAAAGAAAAAGAATCTACATACACCCAAAGGTGTATGTAGGGTGAGATCTAAAATCCCAGTAGGATTCCACCAAGAAAAGGTTCCATATATAATTATTAAATGGAAAATACATTTTCAATTTAATGGAATAAAAATAAATAAGTGCTTAATTTTTTTTAATGAAAACAAATTTTAAGGTAAAAATACTCTAAAATGAAAACAACTTAAATTAACCACCCTACAAACACACTCACACATAGACACAGACACACACACACACACACACACACACACACACTTTCTTGGTGATCCCAATGCCACATTGTGTGCCGACGGTGAGCGCAAAGCAAAAGAGGATCACAATACATGGGAGAGGCCCTAATGATACTTGCAAAAAGTGGGACCCTAGAACATTGTGTCTTGGTGAAAAATGGTATATGAACACAACAATATACATTCTCGTGCATGACCCACTAGTAGGGAAACACATCCATAACCTAGTCGTCTCCAAACAACATCCAAAAGTTTAGTTAGTGTTGTAGTCGTAAAATATAGCTAAGTGAAACCGGGATGATTCCACTTCCGTATCACTAGTACACTAGTCCTAGTCTACCCACCTAGTACACATGCTTCCCGTTTATTCTCAAGTGGTTTATATTTCAAGTCATATGTCATAATCACATACTGAATCCAAAAAAGACACCATGCATGCCAAAACCACCATTTGCACACACAAAATCAATTTAAAATAAGAAGCACACTAAAAATATTCCAAAAATAATCTTGAATCACTTATACAACCAATTAAAATGACTGTACAGTCAAAGAATCAATTTCATCATTAGACACACTATTAAAAGAATTTATTAAACAATTTCAACACACATCACATGAATTTAAACACCAAAAACAACTTCACAACTCAACCAAAAGAAATTTTCTCCCTTAATAATTATTTAAATAAACATTTTAAATTTTCATAAATTAATTTTAAGAAGCATGACACCACTTTACCCAACAAGCCAACCCACAGTTAAAAAAAGGGTCTTTTCTATGGATAAACCTACCGTTAGAAAAATTTACCAAACCATTCCAAAATACACCACCGAAATTTAAACCCCAAAAATACACTCAAAAGTTCATTTGTTACATTATTCATATAAACTCTAAGCCAAAACAACACTCGCACCATTTTCACATTCTAAAAAATAATTTTTACAATTTATAAAACACTATTAAATAGTTCAGTATGAGTTTTCCAAAAAAATAATTACTCACATACAACATAAACATGTTACTAAAAAATAAGATGCGCATTAGATCAAAACAAAAAATAAATTCACAGCAAGAGAAATAATAAATAATTGTGGTAAACTAACCAAACTCACAAATTAATTCATAAAACAATAAATATACATGGAACCACCAACCTCGATGTAGACTAACTTCACAAATTTGATTTGAAACTCCTACTACACAATAGTCGCACTTCAAACAACACAATTAATCCTTAAAATCAAACAATCAGATCAATCACACTGTAAACAACCCAAATTCACAAACTGAAATCCCGTTGAGAACCCTATGTAATGTGGGAAGAAATTACCGGAGGGAGGAGTGTGCACTAGAGGAGGT
Source organism: Viscum album (assembly GCA_963277665.1). Lineage (NCBI taxonomy): Eukaryota > Viridiplantae > Streptophyta > Magnoliopsida > Santalales > Viscaceae > Viscum > Viscum album. Next base: position 1,526,964,801 of record OY728135.1, on the reverse strand, counting down.
CTGGACGCCGGTGAGGAGGTCCTACCGTTGAAGGGGGGGGGGGTGGTCTCAAACTAGATGGGAGGGCTCTGCAGGGCGGTATGGTGCACCTGAGGAGGTTGGGACAATGTTGGTCGAGAAAAGGAGGGGCGTTGCTTGAAAGCAGTTTGGCTGGGAGGCTGGGTGCGCGATGACATTGCACCGAAGGAGGCCAGTGAGGTGGCGACATGGCTCGGTGGTTGGCATTCCAAAGAGGAGGTGAAGGGAAGGGGTAGCGTGCAGCTAGGGTTAGGGGGTGGAGTTGCTGCGCGACAAAAACAAGATAGGGGGAGGGAGAAGAGGGAAAAGAAAGAAAGAAAAAAGAAAGGAAAAGAAAAAGATAGATAAAAAGTAACCTAAATAAAATCTCGAAACTAATTTAGAATAATAGTATTGGTTGTAAAAAAAGAGATGTGATGTTAATTAATTTTTTTAACAATGACTTGATGAAAATAAACGCAACCTCATTAAAATCTTAATGAAATTAATAATAATAGTAATAATGGGATGATAATTCTATAACCATTATAATAATTTAATATTATCTAACTAATTTAAATATTAACTGAAATAATAATAATTATAATAACCTAATTGAAACATTAACTTAAATAATTATAATACTTGTAAAAAAAATTGAATAATTAAAACTAACTACAAAGTAATTTCATTAACTATTTATTCTGGTCACTGCGCACATATGCGTACATGGTCGCAACATAGTTGATCACCCAAAAAATAAAACATTTAATAATAAAATGTTCACTAATTAAGGATGGGAACTACACACAATCACACGTACGACCGCGCACCCGTGAATGACACCAAATTTACTTTAAATTAAAACCAACTAAACTTATTAATTACCCACCCACCGGGTTGTCTGTATGGTGGTCTATCGAAGCCACACAGCTTCAACCATGCCTTGCACACACATCTGACATTGCCACACAACAATGATTGTTTATCGACAAAACTCAAAACAAATGTCGGGTCTTGCCCACACCTCAACAAAGAAAATAAAATCCAAATAAAAATTATAAAAAAAATAATACAGATGGCCGGGTGTGACAATTCTCCCCACCATGACACATTCTACCCCCAGAAATTCCCAAAATACTTGGTCAACCAATGAGTCAAATCAAGAACACAAAGATACTTAAAACCAAACCTCAATCACCTGGAGACCGAGAATTCAAAGCACCCATGATCTGAACTTCAAAGATCTCAAAACCCGAATCACTGAGCAAAATAACCAGTAGTAAGGAATTTACCTCAAAAAACAACTACAATGTGGAACACCCTGACCCCCATCTTGGGGATCACCGGGGCTACTTGAGATCTCCAAGAACACTCGTAAAGTAACCCAACATCTTAGCTAACCAATTACCATGGTCATGGTCGGGCGGAGCAGAAGTAAGGGGTTGCCCTGCCAAGTGTACTTTGAAAACAGAGTCTTCCAAAAGTTCATCCTATGGTGGTCTCCCCACCATATTAGGATTCATGTCAAACATTGGTTCTCCAAACCAAAAAGACCCAGAAACCCAAAAAAACATTTAACACTTGCTTGACCCTCCAAGATCCCTATGTTAAACCAAACCAACACAAGAGGGGAAGCCGATGAGATCTGCACTGGGTTTCCCTACTATTTTAAAATTTCCAAACACCCCAGAACACGCATGGGCATTCCCATTTTACTTTGAGCAATACGGACTGAACTATTTATCATGAACCCACCAACACGGGCCAACCTACACGGATGATTCCTACATTGGCATAAAATCCACCACATTAGAGGGGTTTGATAATAGAAACCCCCAACCAAGAGGTGAACAAGATAGGCACACATCAATTCCACAAGGCATGAACATCTCTTAAATGAGTACAATTTTGGTTCCTAACTGACCCGTAAGAAGGTTCACAGAGCGCACCAACTGGATTTACAAGAATACGGATTCTATGAACCTCTTTAAGGCCCATGAGGAACTCCCGTAAATTAAGACCATGACTTGGAGACAAGGACTTCATTCCCCTCATAACATGAACTATGCCTTCAGAGACGATACCAAAATAAGGAAATTTAAGCTATCCCCAGCCCATCACTACAGACTTAAGTCGGATCAAGCCCATCCCATGTCCAACGAGTTTTTGACTATGCAAAAGCTTCACCCTGAGACCTATGGGTGGGGCCCTGATGTCTGAAGCATCTACTGCCTCACAGTCATAAGCTGACCACCTCTAACTGGAACTTCCTCCACTAGAAGAGAAACCTATATAATTATCCTCATCACCGAAGTTGCCAATCCATCAACATACCAACTAAGAACTAAATTGAATGACTCAGTGTGTCCAACTAACCACACTAGAGATAGAATATTTAGTGATCTGTCAAACGTGAGACACAAACTGATCAAAGTAACACTCCAAGAACAAGTCCTATTGGTTCACACTCCTCATAGGATGAGGAACATTCACTTATCATAGTATAAAATGTACCAAAAACTTGTAAGAGTTTTAAACTGAGGGTTCCACACTACCTCTAGGGAGCATGGAACTAGCTCATCATTAAGGTCAACACACCTCCTTCTCTACCTATTGACAGGTCGAGAACCTATGAGATCCACCACTTTCCCTCTCCTTCACATCCTTAGGTACAACTATAGAATGAGGCCAGTCTTGAGGATCGATCATGACATCCCCATTCATAAAAAATGGAATGATCACCATTTGCTGGTGTAGTCTCACTCCTCCAAACATACTCAAGACAACATACACCTAGATGAAATTTGGAGTTCCTTCAAAACTAGAGCCACTAAAAACATTCCCAAAGCATTCAACGATATCCAACTGACCTCGATGTCTACAAAAAGTCGACACAAGTGAGTAGAACCCAACTTCGCCACTCCCCTGGGAGTTTGGGCTGAGCCAAGAACCGAGAGACCTACTGGAAACCCATGATACCTTTATAGAGGGGAATCCTCCAAACAAGAAATAAAAAAAACAGCCTTACACAAATCCAAACACATCACAAAACAAACATCCACTCCTCAAACACAATTCCAGAAATTCCAATTTAATGCATCAATTCATTCTTAAAGAAAAAACATACGCCAGAAAAACCAAGCACAATATAATAAAACTCAACACTCTATTGAGCCCATCGCTTCCACCCTGGACTCAAAACCATTTTCCAATTTCCAAAACCATTTAATCACAAAGAACCCATTTTAGAGAAAAACCCACTTTTTAGAAAATAAGAAGAAGCCATAGAAATCAATAAATCACCAATGATATTATACTGTTCCTCACAAATATAAATTTTCATGCCACTAAGAAACCCGTCCACATGATCCACCAATTTTAAATTAATGAAATCCACATAAAAATGCGAGCACACATTGGAATACCACTAGAAAAAAAGAAGACTACTCCGCTTTCAAAACAACATATTCTCAATATCCGAAAATACTTTTTTTTCATCAAAGACCATTTCAAAAATTCAAGGCTAATTTCAAAAATTCTTTCCATTTATAAAACAACCCACTTCAATTTATGATAAACCACGACATTATTTTAGAAATTCAATTTCAACAAAGCAAACTCCAAATTTTGAAAATAAGGTCTAAGAGAAACGCACCCAAAAAATCATTCCAAACACACCCCAAAATAAAATAACAACAACAACAAAGTATGCTTTTATTTTTAAAGGAAAACACATTCATGCCATACCAAAACTAAAGAAAGACATAAAAAATATTAAATCACCTAGATGGAGGACTAGTAGTCGTGTCTAACCCGACTACATGGTTTAGCAGACCATGCCAAAGGCAAGCACCAACCACTAGAAGTGTCGAACCGTACTCTCGGGCATCACATGGGTCGATACTCTTTGTGAGACAGTGTAGAGTGTCAGTTTACTCCTATTTTCATCCCTCATCCACAAAGACCAAAGAAAAGACATAAATCCTGAATTAACCTGGGTTACTCAAGGATCAGAACAAGTAAGAGTTCGCAACGTTCTTCCCGCACCTACCACTCGAGTACCGACGGTCCTATCTCCAAAATACTTGACACCCCAAATAACAAGAACAATAACTACCTTTGATACCATTTTTTCACGAACCAGGATCGGTCACCATCTATCCCGGTGCCCGACCCGGTCCGCAGCAAGGCCTGAAGGGCGTTTTCGATCCCCACGGGCTGGCACAATTTCCCGGGTATCAAAAATGAAACTTGGGAATGATTTACCCAAATAAATAAATATAAAACAATCAGAAAGATGAATAATTTTAAAAATAAATTCAACAACCAAACATTCCCTTAATCTAGGGTAAAAATTAATGTTTACAACTTAGCCTAGAAAAAACAAAGGGGACCAAAATAAAGGAATAACTAAAAGGCACTAACTCAAACCTTCGTGTGACATTAGGAGTCACTTCCCCAAGCCACGTCCACCAAACTGACACAAGGATGCCACAGACAACCCGAATCACCCATAATATGCTCGATGCCTCAACCTGAAAAGAAAAAGAAACAAAATCTACATACACTCAAAGGTGTATGTAGGGTGTGAGCTAAAAGCCTAGTAGGATGCCATTGAGAAAAGGTTCCACACATAAATATTAAATTACAAATACATTTTCAATTTAATTGAATAAAAATAAATAAGTTCATAAACAATTTTAATGAAAACAATTTTTAAGGGAAAATTACTCAAAAATGAAAATATCTTAAATTAACCACCCCCCACACACACAAACAAACACACACACACACACACACTTTCTTAGTAACCCTAATGCCACACCATGTGCCGACGATGAGGGAAAAGAAAAAGAGGAGCACAATACATGGGAGAGGCCCTAAAGATAATTGTTAGAAGTGGGACCCTAGAACATCATGTCTCGATGAACAATGGTATAGGAGCAGAACAATATACGTTCTCGTGCATGACCCACTAGTAGAGAAACACATCCATAACCAAGTGGTCTCAAAACATCATCCAAAAGTTTAGTTAGTGTCATAGTCATAAAATCCATCTAAGTGAAACTGGGAAGATGCATCTTCTGTATCACTAGTACACTAGTCCAAGTCCACCCACCTAGTACCCAGGATTTCCGTTTTTGCTCAAGTTGTTCAGAGTTCATGTCATATGTCACAATCATATACTCAATCCAAACAAGACACTACGCAAGCCAAAACCACCATTTGCACAAACAAAAGCCATTTTAAATAAGAAGCACACTAAAAATATTCCAAAACTAAATTTGCATCACTTAAACAACCAATTAAAATGACAACACTATCAAAGAATCAATTTCATCGTCAGACACACCATTAAAAGACATTATTAAACAATTTTAACACAAACCGCATGACATTAAACACCAAAAACCACTTCAAAACTCAACCAAAACAATTTTTCAGCATTAATAATTATTTAAATAAATATTTGAAATTTTCCTAAATAACTTTTAAGGAGAATGACAGCACTTTAAACACTAAACCAACCCACAATTAAAAAAAATGTTCATTTCTATGGTTAAACCCACCATCAAAAAAATTTACCAAACCATTCCAAAATACACCGCCCAAATTTAAACACCCAAAATCCACTCAAATGTTCATTTGTGACAAGATGCATATAAACTCTAAGCCAAAACACCACTCTCACCCTTTTCACATTCTAAAAAATAATTTTCACAATTTATAAAACACTATTAAATAGTTCAACATGAGTTTTCCACAAAAAGAATTACTCACATAAAACATAAACATGTTACTACCAAATCAAATGTGCATTAGATCCCAACAAAAACCAAATTTGTAGTAGGAGAACTAATAAATAAATGTACTAAACTAACCAAACTCACAAATTTATTTTTCAAACAATAAATATACATGGAACCACCTACCTTGGTGTAGACCAAATTCACAAACTTGATGCGAAACTACTTCAACACAACAATCGCACTGCGAACAACACAATGAATCCTTAAAATCAAACTATCGGATCAATCACGCTGAAAAAAACCATATTCAAAAACCGAAACCCCATTGATAACCCTATGTAATGCAGGAAGAAATTATCGGTGAGAGGCGCATACAATGGAGGAGGTCGAGACGCCGGCAAGGAGGTCCAGCCGTCGAAGGGGGGGGGGGGCACGTGGCGGTCTCAAACTAGAAGGGAGGGATTTGTGCAGTGGTATGGTGTGCCAGAGGAGGTCGAGACAACATCATTCGAGAGAAAAAGGGGTGCTGCTCAAAGGTTGTTTGGCTGGGAGGCTGGGCACACAACAACTATGTGCTTAAGGAGGCCAGTGGGGTGACGACATGGCTCAGTGGTAGCCAGTGCGGCGAGGAGGTGAATGGAGGGGGTATCACATAGCAAGGTTTAGGGTGTAGAGTTGTTGTGTGACAGAAACAAGAGAGGGGGAGGAAGAAGAGAGAAAAAAAGAAAGAAAAAAGAAATAAAAAAATATTAAAATAAAGATAAAAAGTAATCTAAATAAAACCTCTAAACTAATTTAGAATAATAATGTTCGTTGTAAATAAAAAAGATGTGATGTTAATTAATTTTTTTTAACAATGACATGATGAAAATAAACACAGCCTCATTAAAATCTTAATGAAATTAATAATAATAGTAATAATGTGATTAAAATTCTATAACCATTATAATAATTCAATATTATTTGACTAATTAAAATATTAACTGAAATAATAATAATTATAATAACCTAATTGAAACATTAACTTAAATAATAATAATACTAGTAATAAAACTCGAATAATTAAAACCAACTGCAAAGTAATTTCATTAATGATTGAGTCTGGTCACAGCGCACAAATGCGTGCATGGTGGAACCATAGTTGTACACCCAAACAATAAAACCATTAATAATAAAACATTCTCTAATTTAGTTTGGTAACTACACACGATCATTCATACGACTGCGCACCCATGAATGACACCAAATTTACTTTAAATTAAAACCAACTTAACTTATTAATTACCCACCCACAGGGTAGGCCGTATGGTGGTCTGGAGAAGCCAAAAATATTCGACCATTACTTGCATGCACATTAGAAATTACCACACAACAATTCTTGTTTATTGACAAAACAAAAAATAAATAAATTTCGGGTCTAGACCACACCTCAACAAAAAAAATCAAAATCCAAATAAAAATTATAAAAAAATACAATGGATGGTTGGGTGTGACAATCAAGGCCTTGTGCCAAGACTAAAAATAAAATTTGGTCATGGCCTTGTTCCAAGACACTAGTTTGTCTCATAAGACCTACCATGCATCGAGGAGCTATAGTAGGCTCCACCCGTCCCGTAGTAAATCCAATGCATTCCTCATATGAAAAGGTTTAAACATAACATTAACATTCGTTTTAAAACTAGAATACAAAATTTCAATGCATTATCCATAAACCATGAATGGTTTAAAAATAACACATCCACAGTCAAACACATCACAAAACAATCAATAAAATATGGATGTTTTGTAACTTTATAAATCAACTTCAAACATTCTTAAAATCCATCAAAGGATGTTTACATAGATGGAATCAAAACTTTTTCAGATAAATATCTCTTCCTATTTTGAAATAATTTAAAAGTAATATAATTATAAAAGAAAACATTTATTTTGAAAATATTCTTATATGCTCGTATGGGAAGCTTCGATGATGTTATAATAGTGGAAAATAGCTGCACCCTCCGTATAAGTTAAAAAAAGACATTCTTACCTTAATTTTGTCGAAAAGGTCATAAAGTTGCTTGTTTGGAAAATGATGAAAAGATTCCTTTGAAAACATATATGGTCAAATTAGGGTATAAATTACTTTAACCTATATTCTAGAAAAGAGTAATAATGTTTTGAAATACATATTTAACAAAACACGGATGTGGATGATAAAGAGGTCCTAGTAGGTACTTACATATTAACAACCTTAGATATGTAAAGAGATTGTAGAATTAACCATTACCTTGTAATTTTCCTTGGTCAAGGTTATGTTAACCTCATGTATAATAGTTAAATAATTGATATTAAATTATACAATAATCATATACATTAATATGATATCATATATGATATTCCAATATTTGTTTGTTAATAATATTTTAGTAGTATCATCATTTCGGGTGTTAAATAATTCGTTTTCCTTTATATGATTGGTTATATAAGTCATGGTTGTTTTGAATAGGATGTATTTTATTCATATACAGATTGATATTAAGTTATTAAACATTATTTTTAATCATATAATAAAAATTATTCTTGAATGATTACGATGGGGAATGAGTCTCGTCGCATTCATGGAGATGGTAATCCTTGCATACGCACGAGTGACAATATCATTATATTAATGGTAAAATAATATGTAATTGGATGGTATATCATATATAAAAAATCATTAACATGTTATATTTAGTATTTACATCATTTATACTCATTTTTATACCCATCCAAATAATGATGTGTTTGAATAACAAACTATACCACGACGCGAAGATTGTAAGTTGTACATACGCATGTATTGTGACTTTGTCATTTATAAGATGGATAAAATAACGAATATGGTTGTACCATATTTATAATAACATCATTTTATGTAGAAGTTACTGGATTTAGTATTTTGGTATGGGAAGAATAATGAAATAGGAGGTGTAAGAAGAAAAGAACTTGAAAGAGGGTTGTAAAATTATTACATCTTCTTCGGGTGTTTCCTTTTGAGTTGATCAAAAGGGCTCATTAGATTGGATTTATGATCAAATTAAGGACTCTAGGTTTATTTGGGGGATGTTAGGAGGATATTTGGGTAGGTTTTGGCATATAAAAATGGCTTTGGAGGTGTTAAAGTAAGAGAAGGGGAAGTACCCATTTATAGGAGAGGTGAGGATAACTTTAGGAAAAACTTGAAATATTATTTTATAATAAAATAAATTTCGGTTTCTAATGGCTCCGAAATAATTTTTTTAGAGTATAATATGGGTATGGGTCTAAAATCTCTCAACCAATATATTTTATATAGGTTTAAGTCCCCATATTAACCTTATATTTTAGATTTAACTCTTAGTTAAATAGTTTGACATTTACCATGTCTCTTTTTATTTTTATATTATATGGTTAATAAACTTACTATAACAATCCAAGATAACCCCAAGTGGTTCATTATTAATATATATAACCTTATATAAGTCCTTTGACTGAACCATAGATTTTTAGGAATATTATATCAGTAAATAATATAGTATTTGTTTTAAAAACTCAATTATGGCAATTTTGACACTATTTAGTATTTGGTTTTTCATATAATTATAAAATAATGATTACTTAAAAAAATATTATTTAATCAACCCTAACATGTCATATTAGTAATGAAAATTAGTTTAATTCATTAAAAGATTTAGATTACATTTATTTGGATATTTATAACATCAAACATTTTAATATTTCATTAATAATGTAATTACTACATCATCATTGTGTCATAAATAAATTAAATTATTTAATGTATAAAAATTATAAATAAAATACCATTATATAGAAAATCTTTTTATCTTTTGAATTAATACTCATAGTATAATTTATCTGATGTATAACCCTATATTAAAAATGGTTTAGTTAATAAACATTGAAATTAAAACTTTTAACACTTCTTTAAATAAAATATTAATAAATGTTCTAATCTAATCCAAGTGGACCAAAAGGATCATATTTTATTCCTAAGTTCTTTTTTGGTCTAATTAAACTTATCCAATATAATTATTATATGTGTTAGGGTAATTTCAATATCATTTTTACCCTTAATTACCCTATTTTCTTTTAACCGTAGTAAATAAAAGTCAAATGTTACTATTAAACAAAAATAATTTTTATCTTATTGAACCAAATTTTAATTACTAATGTCAACCGTGTCTCTATGATTTTTGAAATTCAACTCACATAGGCGGTAAAATTAAATTTTATTCAAATTTGTAAATACTCCTAGGAGGTGGGTAAAAGATGGTAAAAAGTTCAATAAAATTTTTATAAATCCATGCTTATTATAAAATGACTCCAATTAATTACATTGAACTTATACAAATATTATGTATATATTTTTATGTAAAATAAATTTAAATAAAAAGTCAGTTTTAACCAATAACACAGTGATTTTCCACTATTCATCAAAAATTGAAAGTTTTTTGAAAAATACCAAAAATTCACCCGTAGCTAATTTCGATATTCTGAATTCAAAAATGAAGTCCATTTTGAAAAATAAAATTTATAAAATTTCAAAAAGTGGGTATTACTGTTCATAGTGGCTAGTTTCATTGGTCTGGGTGTATTAAAACTCCAAGTTACGTACAACGCAAGCTACTGTATTAATCAAAGGGAAATGTACCATGGAAGCTTGGGGTGTTACATTATACCCTCCTTAAAATAATTCCGTCCTTGAAATTTCTATAATATTATTACATAAAAATATTTTGGTGGTTCTTCATCATAAGTTCATCGGGTTCCCACGTTGCCTCTTCCATCTTATGGTTTCTCCATAGAACGTTTGCTAGACTAGTCGTTCGGTTTCTTAGCACTTGTTCCCTGGTATCATGAATTTTGATAGGCTATTCAGAATAAGAAAGATCAGGTTCCAGTTCAATTTCCTCATAGGTGAGTACATTCATTGGGTTAGGCATGTATTTTCTTAACAGTGATACATGGAACACTTCATGAACTTTGTAGAGACTTAGAGGCATTGCCCAATGATAAGCTACATCTCTAATTCGTTCTAGTAATTTGAAAGGTCCGATGTACATGAGACTCAATTTACCTTTCTTATCAAAATGTATAACACCCTTCCATGAAAATACATTCAAGAAAACATGGTCTCCTAATTGAAATTCCAAATCGTTCCTGCGATTATCAGTGTACCTATTTTTCCAACATTGGGATGCTTTGATGTGGGTTTGGATAACATTCACCTTTTCCATTGTTTCCTAAACATGTTTTGGGCCTACGAGTTTTCTTCCACCAACATCATCTCAACAAGTTGGTGTGTGAAATATCTTTCTTTATAATTCTTCATATGGTGCTATCTAAATACTTGAATGGATGTTACTATTATAGGAAAATTCTACTAGAGGTAAATATTTATCCCACATACCTTGAAAGTCTATTGAGAAATATCTCAACATGTCTTCTAAAGTTTGAATAGTCTATTCCGATTGTCCATTAGTTTGATGGTGGTAGGTAGTGCTCAAATGAAGTTTAGTATCTAGGGCCTTCCAAAGACTTTTCTAGAATCTTAATGTAAAATGGGGATAACGATCTGAAACAATTGATAGGGGTACTTCATGGAGTCTTACAACTTCATTAATATATAGTCTTGCTGGATATTCAAGTGGAAAATCTTATCTTATAGCAAGAAAATGTGATGACATGGTAAGATGATCAATAGTGACTAATATTGCATTGTTCTTTCTAGGAGTATTTGGTAGCCCTATGACAATTTCCATCATAATAATATCCAATTTCCACTTAGGTATGGGAAGAGGTTTCATGACTCCTACAGACTATTGCGTCCCAGCTTTCACTTGTTGAAAAACCATACATCTTGAAAAAAATTTAGAAATCTCCCTCTTCATGTTGTCCCACAAAAATGCTCCTTAAAATCTATATACATCAATGTGATCCTAGGATGTTTAGAGAAATTGGATCTATGAGCATCATCCAACAATTCCCTTTTTAGACCAGGTATGTTAGGAACACAAATTCTCTTCCCAAATTTCAAAATTAAATCTTCATATATGAAGTCACTCAATCTCCCATTATTCACAGATTTAGTTTTCTTTTGAAATTACCCATCATCAGTATGAGATATTTTTATCCTTTCTAGTAAATATGGTTTGGAAAACATTTGAAAAAGTATTTATGTTTCACCTTCCACGGTTATTACCATATTTATCTTTATTAGATCCATGTATAAAGGATCCTTTTCAACTCTTATCTTGTTCAAAACTCCATGATCCTTTCTTCTCAATGCATCTGCCACCTTATTTTCCTTCCCCAGGTGGTAGTTTATAGTGAAATCACAATCCTTGAGTAGTTCAAGACATCTTATTTGCCTCCTGTTGAGTTCTTTCTGTGAGAAAATATATTTCAAACTCTTGTGATCAGTATAAATCTCACATTTTTTCCCATAGAGACAGTGTCTCCATATTTTCAGAGCAAATATTACAGATTCTAACTCAAGATCATGAGTAGGATAGTTTTGATAATAATGTTTTAGTTATCTTGAAGCATAGGAAATAATAAAATCATTTGGCACAAGGAAACAAACAGGTCCTTTCTTTTAAGAAACACTATAAATAATAAACCTGTCATTCCCTAATGGTGGAGTCAAGATAAGATCATTGACTAATATTCTCTTTAGTTCTTCAAAACATTATCCACACTCATTTTTCCAAAAACAAATTAACCCTTTTACGTGTGAGCTTGGTTAATGGGTTAGCCAACCGGGAAATATTCGGGATGAAACGTCAATAATAACCTACTAAACCAATAAAACTGCCTACCTTAGTTATACTCGTCAGTGCTAGCCATTCTTGTATCCAGAATTCACACATGCTAAAATTCCCATATATTTCATTTATACTAAGGTTTTTTAGAATAGTACGCAAGTGATTTTCATGAACTTTATATAATTTTGAGTATACCAAGATATTATCAATAAATACCACTACATAGTCGTCAATATATTCCTTGAAAAATCTATTCATTAGATCCATGAAGACAGAGGGTGAATTAGTCAATCCAAAAGGCATCACTATAAACTCATAATGCCCGTACCAGGTTTGAAATGTTGTTTTTGGAATATCCTCCTTCTTCACGTACAACTGATGATATCCAAATCAAAGGTCAATCTTTGAAAAATATTGATCTCCATGAAGTTGGTCCAATTAATCATCAATGGGAGGTAGGGGATACTTGTTATTTATTGTTATAGAATTGATCTCCCTATAGTCAATGCACAACCTCATAGATCTGTCTTTCTTCTTTACAAAAAGGACATGGGCTCCACATGGAGAAAAACAAGGGTGAATAAATCACTTATTACTCAATTCCTCTAGTTGTTTCTTTAGTTACACTAATTCCACAGTGGCTATTTTATAAGGGATCTTCGATATTGGCCTTGAACCAGGAATTAAATCAATGGAAAACTCAATTTCTCAATTTGGAGGATTTCCAAGTAAATCCTCTGAAAACACATCAATATATTCTTTCACAATAGATACATCTTCTATTCGAACATTATTTTCCTCATGTATAGTTATTTCATTCTCTTCTTCCTCAATAATTTAATTTAGTAGAGCTGTTGGGGGTGGATCTAGATAAGAATCAGGTGGAAATGATTCTTCTCTAAAGATAATGCACTCTTTATCATCATCGAAAATTGTAATCTCCTTCTTCTTAAAATATATTTTCGTATCATGGTCCAAAATAAAATCCATTCTGACGATTATATAAAAATCAATCATGGGTATGACAATGAGATTAGTAGATAAAGAACATTTATATGCCCTAATGGGAAGTGATTCCCAAAACATTGTTGCGATGATACTTCCCTTAGGTATTTTGACTGACAACTCCCTTGTTTAGTCAAATTGAAATATCTAAGCAAAATGGGATGATATGAAACAATGAGATGATCTAGAATCAAATAAAGAATTGGATAAACTTTATGAAACCAATAAATTACATTCCACCACATCTTTTTGATCTTCAACCTCAGTAATAGTGATTGCATAAGCTAGGCTTTTCTCCCTTGGCCTTTTCGGAGGTATGTTACCTTGGCGCTAAGGAAATTAGTTTGCATAATGCCCCTTTTCTCTACAATTGAAGCATTCAAAATTGACAACCTCTTTCTTTCCATGAAATCATGAGCTCAGTGGCCCTTTTACCATACTTAGACTCTCATTCCCTTTAGGCAAGTACCAGGGTGTTTCTTCTCACATTTACCACAGGATGGATATTCAACTTTTCCCTTATTCCCCTTATTTCCATTTCCAGAGTGTTCAATAGATCTCTTTTTCTCTTACTTTCCTTTAAATTCGCAAGACTTAGAGAATTACTTTTTTGTCTTTAGAGTGCATGTGATAATATATTTGTACGATGAGAAGGATTATGAGTCTAATGCTCAAAAGATAAATGGTATTAACCCATCAAATAATTGATCAATCGTACTCTTTGGGTAACATATATAATTTTATGTATTCCATGCTATCCTTGTAATGTTAGCCTCATACTTTGCAATATTCACATCCTCCTTTTTCCTCAATCTCAGAAATTATCTTTCCATATCCACTCGATGGTCACAAAGAAAGAATTTTTTTAAGAAAATCTATTTAAACTCACACCATTCCATGTTATATACTTCTTCATATTCCTTTGTGTTTTGTATTAATGACCACCATTGATATGCATCTCCCGTGAGGTGATAAACTCCCATGAAATTTTTTCCATTTACCTACTCTCCAAAGCATGGAATATTTTCTCTAAGGAATTTATACATTACTCAGCTACTAATGGATTTGTACTCCCATTGAATGTTGGTGGTTGTTACCTCATGAAGTGGTCTAAAATTTATCATCCGTGTTGTGGATCAGGGTTCTCTAATGGGTATGGCTATTATTAATAACCTGAGTGAATTGTCCCAATATAGTGATAAGCTAATCAGCAATAGTTTCATCACCAGCTCCACTATAATTATCTTGAGTATGAGGGCAGTCCCAACATGTATTACGTGCATTGATACAATTCTTATTCCTTACAAAATGAACCATTTCTAAATAATGGAATAAACTAGATTTGTTTCTGAATCACAATACATAACTCCAAACTTGTAAAACAGTTAACATAAATTGAACAATTTGATATAATCCATAATAATAAAAATATTTTCATTGAGGAATTATATACTCATAAACCCTTCATAGTGGTTTGTATGTAAAATGAGAATTATCCTAAGCATATCCCCTGGGAGTGTTGTAACCAAGAGTGCAACAAGGCCCGTTGTCATGCACTAGTTCCCGTTCGAGTCTAGCTCAAAGCTATGTTTTCTGGTTTTACCCCTAGGTACATCTGTACCAGAGCCACCTCTACCTGCTCATATCCATACAGGGATGTATTTATTATAAAACTCACAAAATCTCTACAGTACCAAAATTCTAGGAAGTTCTTCTACACTAATCCTCAAACTCTATCTTAGGTTAACGTTCTCTAATGAGAGTTTTTTTAAATATAGTTTCCAAGGATTGTAATAAACTTCCTCTAAAACCAACTATGATGCCCTAACCCCATTTACCCAGAGTCTGTGCATTATTACATAAAATTGGAATGATCCCAAGGGATCAAAATCACAAATGATCGATCAGTTTAGTAGCCATGGAAGTACTAGATACATTCATCACGAAATAAAAACATCAACAACATTTTGTCCCCTTTTGAACACAATTATATCCTTATCCTATCCCTTCAGGTTAACCATAAAATAATTCTTCACATACTAGGAAAAAAACATAGAAAGGTGTGAGCTCAGATGCTTAGTAAGGATAACAATATAGCAAAAAATTTCATAAATGATCATAAACATTTAAGGCAACGTATAAGACTAAAACAATATTCTTTTAAACTTATAATTCAGCATAATATGGAAAAGATAAAATAAAATAATTCCATTTTCTTATTCACATATATATTCTACTAGTCAAATAATCACATTCAATATCAATATCCACTTTCATAATGATGGAATGCATAATGCCAAACTTCATAACAACATACTCTAGGCCTTATTCCAATACTAAAAATAAAATTTTTTCCAGGACTTATTCCAAGACAGTAGTTTGTCTAATGATAGCTACCAATGCATCGAGGATCTATAGCATGCTCCACCCATCACTTACTAAGTCCAATGCATTCCTCATATGAAAATGTTTGAACATAACACAAACATTCGTATTAACACTAGCATAAAAAATGTCAATACTTTATCCATAAAACATGAATGGTTTAAAAATAACACATTCATAGTCAAACACATCTCAAAGCCTTCAATATAATATGGATGTTTTGTATCTTAACAAATCAACTTCAAACAAGATTAAAATCCATTAAAAGATGTTGATAGAGATGAAATCCAAACATTTTTAGAGAAATATCTCTTTCTATTTTGAAATAATTTAAAATTCATATAATTATAAAAGGAAACATTTCTTTTGAAAATACTCTTATAAGCTTTTATGGGAAGCTTCGATGATGTTATAACGGTGTAAAATAGCTGCACCCTCCGTATAAGTTAAAAAAAGATGTTCTTACCTTAATTTTGTTGAAAAGGTCATAAAGTACATTGTTTGGAAAAAAGATGAAAAGATTCCTTTGAAAACATATATGCTCAAATAAGGTTATAAATGACATTAACCCATAATATAATAAATAGTAAGAATGTTTTGAATTAAATTTTTAGGAAAACACATATGTGGATGATAAAGAGGTCCCAGTAGATACTTACGTATTAACAACCTCAGATTAGTAAAGAGAAAGTAGAATTAAGCCTTACCTTGTACTTTTACTTGGTCAAGGGTACGTTACCATCTTATATAATAGTTAAATAATTGTTATCAAGTTATACAAAAATCATTTACCTAAATATGATATCATATATGATCTTCCAATATTTATTTGTTAATAATATTTTTGTAGTATCATCATTTCAGGTGTTAACTGATTCATTTTTCTTTATATAATTGGTTACGTAAGACATGTTTTTTATGAATAGGATGTATTTGAATCATATACATAATGATATTAAGTTATTAAACATTATTTTTAATCATAAAATTAAAATTATTCATGAATGATTACGATGGGGAATGAGTCTCATCACGTTCGTGGAGACGGTAATCCGTACGTACACACGAGCGACAATATCAATATATTGATGGTGAAATCATATATAATTGGATGTTATATCATATATAAAGAAACATTAAAATGTTATATTTATTATTTACATCAGTTATACTCATTATTATAACCATCCAAATAATGAAGTGTTTGAATAACAAACTACACCACGACGTAGAGATGATAAGCCGTATGTACGCACGTATGGTGACTTTGCCATTTATAGGATGAATAGAATAACGAATATGGTTGCGCAATATTTATAATAACATCACAGTATTTATAATTTAATGGATTTATTATTTGGTTATGGAAACAAAAATGAAAGAGGAGGTGGAAGAAGAAAATAACTTGAAAGAGGGTAGTGAAATTATTTCATCTTTTTCTGGTGTTTATTTTGAGTTGATCTCAAAGGCACATCAGGTTGGATTTAGGATCAAAATAATGGATATAGGTTGATGTGATGGAAGTTGGGAGGATATATGGACAGGATTTGGCCAAGCCAAATTTCTTTGGAGGTGTGAAATTAAGAGAAGGGGATGTACCCTTTCATAAGAGAGGTGAGGGCCACTTTTGGAAAAGCCTGAAATATTATTTTATAACAAAATAATCATGGATTAATAATAGCTCCAAAATGATTTATTTATAGGATAATGTGGTGATGGGTCTAAAATGTCTCAACCAATAGGTTTTAGACAGGTTTAGGTCACTATATAAACCTTATCTTTTAGATTTTACTCTTAGTTAAATAGTTTGACATTTACCATGTCTCATTCTATTTTTATATTATATGGTTGATAAACTTACTACAACAAGCAAAGAGAACCCCAAGTGGTTCAGTATTAATATATATAACCTTATACAAGTCCTTTGGCTGAAACTTCGATTTTTAGGAATATTATTTTATTTAATAATATATTATTTGTTTTAAAAACTCAATTATGTCAATTTTGACAATATTTATTATTTGTTTTTTGTGAAAATCATAACAGCATGATTACTTCGAAAAAAATTATTTAATAAACCCTAACATGTCTTATTAACCTATAAAATTAGTGGAATTCATCAAAAGTCTCAAATTACTTTTATTTAGATATTTATAATATCAAATATTTTAATATTTTATTAATATGGTAATTATTGCATCATCATTGTGTCATAAATAAATTAAATTATTTAATGTCAAAAAATTATAAATAAAATTCCATTATAAAGGAAATCATTTTATCTTTACAATTAATATTTATAGATGAATTAATCTCATATATACCCCTATAATTAAAATGGTTTAATTATTAAATTTTGAATTTAACACTTTTAACTCTTCATTAAATAAAATAATAATAAATGTAATAATATAATCCAAGTGGACCAAAAGGATCATATTTTATTCCTAAGGTTGTTTTTTGGTGTAATTAAACTTATCTAATAGAATTAGGACATGTGTTACGTTAATTCTAATATCATTTTTGCCCTTGATTTCCCTATTTACTTTTAACCATGGTAAATAAAAGTGAAAATTTATTATTCTTCAAAAATTATTTTCATCTTATTGAACCAAATTTTACTTACTAATTTCAACCATGTATCTCAGATTTTTTAAATTCAACTCATGGAAGTAGGAAAATTATGTTTTATGCAAATGTGTAAAAACTCCTAGGAGGTGGATAAAAGAAGGTAAAAAGTTTAATAAAGTTTTTATATATCTAAGATTATTATAAAATGACACAAATGAATTACACTAAACATATATAAGTATTATGTATCTATTTTGACCTAAAATAAATTTAAATAAAATAAATAATTATTTAAATAAAAGGTCGGTTTTAACCAATAACACAGTGTTTTTTCGGTATTCATCAAAAATTGAAATTTTTCAGAAAAATACCAAATATTCACCCATATATAATTTTGATATTCTAAATTCAAAAATGAAGTACATTTTGAAGAATAAATATTTTCAAATTTCAAAAATTGGATATTAATATTAGTAACGGCAAGTTTCATTGGTCGTGGTGTGTTAAAACTCCCTGTTGTGTACAATGCAAGCTGCTGCATTATTCAAAGGGAAACATACCGTGGAAGCTTGAGGTGTTACATTAAATAACTAGGTTCACATTGTACTCCAGTCCAATATTACCAAACCATGTCCCTCTCCATTACATCCCTATATTACCAAACCAAGTTCACTCCTTGTTACAGCCCTGTATTACTAAACCAATTTCACTCTCTGTTACAGTCCTATCTATCTCATAAGATATAATTATTTACCCAATTAATTATAGGGAGATATATATCCCATCCATCACATAATGATATCATATATATACGTGTCACAATATCATAAAAATTTATCATATCATAACTCATGAAATGAACTTGTTATAATAAACATTTAATCATTTCATAACCTTTGAAAAGGTGATAGGTTTCATAATCATTCCATCACAACATAACCAATGAAAAGAAGAGGGTTTCACAAGAAATTTATTGAGATAAAACCCATGGAAGAGAAATGGGTTTCATAAAAAAAATCATCTCAAACATAAACCATTGAAAGACAAAATTATAATGGCATCCTTGGATAATATTCCCAGTAAAGGATAAACTATATCAATGGACATCATCTAACCTTGATAAGGATTTTGAAATATCTCTCTGAACATTTATTAAAGGAATTATCCTTTATTTGAAAATCACATTAATAAAAAAAATTTAAAATCCTTTTATTTTAAAATATAATTGGAAACTTATAAATAAATATTAATAAAATAATTTAAAAAACATATATAGGAAAATATACTTTTCTTATTGAAAAATAATTTTTAAAATATAAAAAAATTGAAAATCATATCCTTTGAAAATAAAATTGAAATATTATAAAGGATATTTTAAAACAATTTAAAAATATTTTTAAACATAAAATACCATTAAAAAGATTTTTTTTTGAAAAAATTGTTGAATCTTAAAAAGGATTCTTTGGAAGTCATTTAAAACACTTTTTAAAACATAATGCATTTTCAGAATTAGTTTCTTTGAAAATAAATATAAAATAAAAACATATAAAAAATATTTAATAAATAACTTTTTTTTAAAATACTATTTAAAACTTATGATGGATGATTCAATGAATGGAGTGGTCATGATGAAATATAATTCCATAAATGCTGTATACATGAAAACACATATTCCTTTCATATTATTAGTAAAATTTGAAAGATCCTTGACCAGAAAAAGACAAGAATATTAATTTGAATTTGTTTTAAAATGTAATAAATTGATAAAAATTTATTTTTAAAATAAAATTATAATAGTAAAACATTTTTGAAAACAGTTTTATAAAACTTGGTTTTAATAGAAAATGGATTTCTAACTGAAGAGAAAAATAAATTCTGATTTTCAAAAAATGTTTTTTAATTATATTAAGAACCAAAGAGTGGAAAATGGTACCATTTCTTGAATATATCATGAATAAATATAAGAGAATAAAATTCAGGATAATTATTGAATAGTAAATCCTGACATTTCTACATTGGAGGCTTAATCTAAAACAATTCACATAAATGATGAGATTGTAACATAAAATCATTACCACATTGATAACCATGAATCATAATAAACATGAAGGAATAAAATTAAATTGAACTTAAAATATCATTAAGATAGATAAATTCATGATATTTTATGTTAGAGGTGCTGTATATATACCTCATGAAAGAGTAGATGTGCATATCATAACATATATCTCAAAGAAGGAAAATTGAGACAAAAATACATTATCGATTTGGTAACTTTTTAACCCTAAACACCATGAAATAGAGATAATAAAATGGATATATAAATAGAAATAAATTTGAAGATAAGAATCATAAAACACATTCATAGATAGTATATACACCAAATAGATGAAAGAGGTGGTGAATATAACACGAGTCGCACAAAAGCAAAAATTTAAATGAAAATCACTTACCATAAGTCTCAATTTCTATTGTACTCATTGAATAATATTGTATAATAAATATATGTTTATTATAAAAATATTATATAACCATATTAATTTATATCAAACCATATATAATATTATTATATCCTTTTATTACCTTTTTATTAACAATTTTGGTTAAAGTTACATTTCAGGTAATAACCGCTTTGTTTTTTGTAAATGTTTTGATTAGTTATATTTTTGGTTATCTTACCTTAATGATGATTTTATCATATAAGGAATTAAAAAAATTATATAAATATCATATATATTCTGTATATATGTATTTATAATAATCTATAAAAGATATAAATAGAAAAAGAAACACACCATTCAAGGAGACAGTAGGTCATACATATGCATGAACATTGTTTACTTTTTGTAATTATATTGAAAGAAAAAAATATGATATATTATCATTAAAGAATAATTTTAATATAATATATTTCAAACACTTTTATTAAAACCATTTTAAATAAATTCCATGTAATGCGTGAATGAATCACATCACTTCACGAGGAAGCAGTCTGTCGTACACACGAACGATGTTATTGAATTACCATGAAATAGAAATAATAAAGGTATGTGTGTTATAAATATTCTAGAATCATAATGAAATAAAAAATAATTTATAAATACTATTCTCATAATTATTCCTAACCTTGATAGGTGGTAATGGGAAAATGAACAACATTGGTTCGTGAGCCAGTAGTCCACTGTACAAACGAACATTGATTTCATAACACATTTGATGAAAGAATTTGTGGTTTTAGATAGATAATTTTATATAAAACAACATAGTATATCTAATATACTGAGTTTATTATATTATAATTATATAAAAATAGTTTAAGGGGTTTGAGGAAGAAATAAAGAAACTTTTGTTGATGATTGTTACCTCTTCTTCAGGTATCTTATTTTTGTCTGCATCAAAGGACTATCTTGGTTGGATTTATGGACAAAGTAACGCTTATAATATTTGGGTATATAATTGGGGAATTATTTTGGGTATATATTTGACAAAAAAATGGCTTTAGAGGTGTGAAGATAAGGGGATAGGGGGTGTCCTTTTATAAAGGAGGTGAGTGGAAAACTTGTAAATTTTTGAAACAGAGAATTCCACCCACATTTTTCATATGAAAAAAGTGTTCCAAATGAATCAAATTTTAACCTTATAAATTAAAAGTCTATATATGACTATAAAATTGGTTTTGGATAATTTTTTTTCATTTTTACACATTATATTCCATATTTAACCTCTAAGTAATCTAATTTTTTTCTTAATCATTGTAATTAATTTTTATTGATTTCACTAATCATTTTGGTCAAAAATTAATTTGGAATTATTAGAAATAATAATTTATTCTTATTCAAAATATATAAATCATTTTCCAAATTCAATTATCATTAGTGGAAAAAATTAATTTAAAATCAATCCTACAGATGTGTTGAGAAAGTGGGTTTTTATAGCGAAAATAGATCAAAAGTTAATGAAGTTTTTATATTGAATTTAGATATTAAATTGATCAAATGACCAAAATCAGATTAATATATTTTTAATTTAAATAATAATATTTTAAAAATAATTTAAAATATAATTTATCTTTATAAATAAATTAAATAAAAATAAATTGTTTGATTAAAATTATACATTTTCACTATTCATCAAAGAATGCTTCTTTTCAGAAAAGTCCCAAAAATTAATCCTAAGATATTTTTTACGTTAAAAATTTAAAAATGAACTTTATTTTTAGAATATATTTTATTAAAGTGTAAAAAATTATTTATAAAATGAGTGCGCCATTAAAAGGCAGTAAAACTATCTTTTAGAAAAATACATCATTTTATGCGTAAATTTGGATTTATTCTTATATATTTACTAGAAAAAATAAGTTGAATGATAAAAATTTGAATGAATATATAATATATATATTTAATTAAAATCAATTATCAAACATGTTTTGTTTAATTTTTCAAGAAAAAACATATTTGTGCATAGAAAAATAGTTTTTCATAAAAGGAATTTCTATATTTTTAAATAGTTTTTACGTTAATTTCTAATTATTTAGTTACCCAAACATTAATTATATAAAAAATAATAAACCATATTATCATAATTTAGTAAATACTATTCACACCTTCCATTCAAATTACTAGGTTATAACTATAATAAAATTTTAGTAATATGTCACGTTTTTATTTAAACTCGGTGTTTCGTGTAACACAAGGTAAAATTGGTGTTTTGTGTAACTTAATATAAACATGGAATTTTGTGCAACATAAGAAAAAATAAGTGTTACAATTATCATAATCAAAACTCAATGTTTCATGTAGTGAAATCTTAACATGGTGTAGCGTGTAATGCAAGCCATCAAATAATTTTAATTTATTAAAAAGAAATTCATAAAAAGGAGGTTTTTCAATAAACCACATGAGTATTAATTATCTATTCCCACCCATCATCAGGTTATTAAAAAACCAAAATATATAGACTCAGATTCCTGTTTTAAGGAAGATATATAGGATTCCTTCCTAAGGCCCTAGCTCTATAACCAATTCCTAAATTCCCTCATAAATACCCTCTTTGCATGGAATTAGACTAGATGGATTAGAACTAAAAGAACTACATGGGATTTGATTCTTATTCTCATAGGATACATAAGATCCCACTTGGAAGGTAAAAACCATTATCAAAACACCAATAGCCTTCTTAGAAAGCAGTAAACTTCAGAGTTCCTAGACACATGGATTTAATAAATGAGTTGTCCCTCACGATTTAGTAATAATGGGAACTAGATAGAGAACCATTGATATATATAGAGTGGGTCATTGATAGAATAATCTCATTCATGTATAGGGATTCAAAACCTAAAATCATTATTAGGGAAACCAATTTTGTATTGGTATTTGGGAAAGATTCAAGAACAAATGATAAATCTATAAGAGGGTCTTGGAGTAGGAAATAATTCCCCACAAAAAATATGTCTTGAGCCTAGACAATGATCCTATCAACCAAGGTTAGTTCTAATGTTTCATTGGGTTGGAAACCTAAAATGGATGCCTACATTTGGAAAATACACCCAAAACTTGTTATAGATGTGGGATTAATTAGGATTTTTCATCTAAAATTAATACGGTCAACCTAATATGAACCTCAAAATAAAAAAGGTGGTTTGTGCTTGTTGGTCTATTTTTCAATTAATAGAAAAATTATTATATGAATATCATACACGAGGAGTAGTTCATATGGTTACTCATCATGTTGTCTCCATGGTACATGTTTTTTATACAACCTATTTTAGATAAATATTTTAATTCATTTAAAATAATTATGGATGAGAATCTAAAAAAAATAAATGGTTATGTATTAAGAAAAAATAAATAATTAATTAATGAAGATTGTTAATTAATTCAAGTATGATTTATCCTAAATACAAATGATTGGAAATGAACTAAATTTTATTAATTTCATATTCAATTTCATTTATGTGGTTAGTCAAGATCCATAACAAGACCATTGTATGAGATTTGTTTCATTTAAATTTATTATTAAATTAAATTGATGGCTAGTAAATCATCCCTCTTATCATTATATAAAATCATGTGTGCCCACAATTTCCTATTAAGTAAATTCCAAAAACTAATAATTTGGTTCCCCTCACCTATATATGAGTAAAATATTATTTAATCGGTGGTTCTCCTTGATGAGTAGAGGCAGGTTATGTTTGGATCTGAAGTGAAAGAAATCCATGTGATACGTGGGAGAAAAAGTGGAAATCTATAACATGATCCAAGTTATGGTTCTAGTTGTTTTTACCTAGTTTTACGATTAGTTTATCATCCACTAGATAAACTAAATATTAGGAATGAACCATTATCAAACCAATCTTATTATTTTATCTTTATCATGTTTCATTCACAATTTCATTGTGAATTTTTTAATAATCAAATGAATTAATTTATTAACAAGCATACAATATAGAACAAAAATAAATTGTATTATGTGTAAGATTTATCTATGAAATGGTTATTCACTAAATGAAATTTAGAAAATATTAAAAATAATTTAATAATGATAAAATTATAAATTTACACATAAAGAGAAAAATACCTCAATTATATATATTAATATGGTACAACCTTCCACTACATAAACCAAAATCTAACCATTTTTCAAATTGAAAGACCATCCAAAGTCAAGTTTCTTTCAATTATCGAGGAATTATAACGTGATTTTTGTTTCGACTTAACTTAGTTCACATTAAGGGGTGACTACCAAAGTATTACTTTGTGTAACTAATAGGAGAGTGTTTAGAAAATAAAAATTAAGGATTTTTGGATCGAGGAGTTCAATTAACAGATCAAGGAACATTGAGTTAATTTAGCTGGAAAAATTATTCCTACCTAAAACCCTTTTTATATCATTATAGAAAACATTTTGGTTTATGAGAAGGGGAAAATGGGTCCTTTTCACTATAATGTATAAGAAATGGAATATTCTCAAACCAATGGAGAGGTATATTATGATTTACTAAAATAATGGGATATTAATAAATTTAATATTTATTATCTAATTTTTAAAATTACATAAAGTACTAAAATTATACCCCTCTTAATTATAGAAATGATAATACACATGAATTCAAACATATCACTGTGATCCATAATTGAGAAGGATAAAATTCTCACTAAAATAATTTCAAATAATGGAAAAATGAACTTGTTTATTATTCGAAACTAAGAAAGGAAATCATATGTGGTGTGAAGTCCCATTCGTTAATCCTATAGCCCAGAGCATAGTGAATAAGAATTATATCTATATGAGAAACTTTTGGATGATGCCATAGATGTCCCATGTTTCATGTTTTCATCCATATCAATTAATATTTTATAGAAACATAAGAATAAATATTTTTGTATAATATTGTCTCACATTCACTATCTCTATCAAGAGAATGTGAGAAAAGTGAGATATGAGATATCAAATGATTTTACCATGTTATTTTTTAGAGATTCGGTGGCTAATGGGCCTCATGTAATCAAGATGATTAGTAACATAAAGCACTTAGACATTTTGTCATTAAATTCCTTAAGGATTCCTACACAGATCTCATCCTTTCCTCACTACCTAAATCATTATTTAGTTTCATTGAGAATTGTAATTTGAGAAATAGGGAGAATAATTTATTATAAGTTCTTACTTTAATTATCTAATTTTACAAATACATTTGTTATAAAAAATAAATAGTCATTATGGTGAACAAGAAAAGTATGAACAATTAAAAGAGGCCCAAGACTCATTCTATGTATAAAGATCTCAAAAAAACTATCCAAGAAGAATAATATTTAAAGGCATGTGAAGGAAATATAAGTAATAGGTTTTGTATATGGAAATCCAAATAATTGGAATAAGAACATCATCCATAAGAAAGGGTAATCTAAATATGCATTCATAATCGAGTGTAATATTTCTATATATTGAAATTGGGTATTAGATATAGCTTTTCATGCTCACATAAATATCCTAATGTAGAAACCAAGTATATTTCATAAGTTTTCTAGAGAAGATTTGGATAATCTAGTATCCAATGAATCACGACTCACTTCTTTGGATATAAGATATTACCATATTCTATTTCAAACTTGAATGATTTTGGTTTTAAAGAACTATTAATTTTTCCAAGTGTTATTAAGAACATCATCTTAGTTTTTTTTTCATTGACATGGATTGATTTATTTTCATATTTGTAAATAAATAATTCCTCTTTTAAAATGAAATCAATTATTATGACATGGAAATAAATAATAGTCTTTATGTATTAAATTATTAAAACCATGTATTGGAAATAGATAATGAATAATGTTCACATGAATCATATAACACCTAGGTGTGGAATCACTAACTTGGTCAGGTAAAGAAGACTCATATTTCAAAGATCTTTCAATATGGTTATTTAAACTCTATTGATATATGACCACTTGAAAGATGTATTAATTATTTTCAAGAACAAAAAACCAAACTATGATTTAGTGGACAAGGTGAAAGGGCTATAGATATTGTAGGATTAGTACACACTAATGTTTGTATAACTTCTATTATATAAGATAGAGGTGTATATTTTTACATCATATCTTTTACTAATGACTTGATCAGATATGGTTATGTATAATTTATGATGAATAAGTTCAACACCTTTTATAAATTTAATGTGGTTATGAATAAAATAAAAATCAATATTGTATGAAGATAATGAATGATAAATCTAATAGAGTTGGTGAATATCATGAAAAATAGTTTATTGAATTTATATATGAGTTTTGGATTTTATTTAAACTCACTCCACCTTCTACACCACAATGGAAAAATGTTATTGAAAGGAGGGACCACACCATGATAGTTACAATAAGGTTGATGATTAGTTATGAAAATCTTTAAATATAATTTTGGGGATATACATTACAAATTATGGCATAAAAACCAGAAAAAGTACCCACAAAATCATGCAATGAAATTACCTTCATGTATTGGTGTTGAAAGAAACTTTTTTTATCACATAAACATGTATGGGGATGTGGGGATTAATTTAACGTCTCCTTTGGAAACAAACTATCACCCTGAAGCATGAAATGTATATTTGTAGGATATCTTAATGAATCCAAGGTATAATATCTATATAATACCTCATCAAAATTTTATCTATCAGAAGAAAAACTGACATTCTTGATAGCGTGAACATCCTAAAGAAGGATGGCGGGAGAAAGAAATAATTTGATAAAGTTAATGCTCAAGATAGAAAATAGTTGGTATATAAATAAATTCTACAGGTTCACAAAGATGAATTTTTAATTAAAACATAATCAATATGTTGGACTACCAGTGAGTTAATAGAAAAATAAAGATAATGTTTTATAGTTATTAAAGATGGTGTGTCAATATTGATTAACATTAATGAACTTATCTCATACAAAGAGGTATTAGAGAGATCAAATGATATAAGATGGAATACATTTATGAATTCAGAGATTGATTCAATGTATCAAAACCAATTTTAGGTTTTAGTCGATCCACCAATTAATGAAAATCCTATTGGGTGTAAATGAGTATTCAATTGAAAAATAGAAATAAAAGATAATGTAAATACCTACAAATCAAAACTAGTGGATAATGGGGTCAAATAACATCAAGTCACTTACTATAATAAATCCCCATCTCCATTTTCAATGTTTAAATCCATTAAAATTCTACAAGCTATAACAATATACCCGGACTTTGAAATTTGGAAAATCAACGTCAAAATGAATTTCATTAACTGGAAACTTCAAGAAGAGAGATATATATATATATATTAAACTACTATAACGTATTTTGAAAACATTTATTTATATAATTATTATCATGTGGTAGTGATCCTTTTATTGGTTGAATCAAGTATCCAAGTTGTGGGACATTAATTTTTATGAAGCTATAAAATAAATTGGTTTCAATAAATGATATTATCCATGTGTTTACAAGTTGTTCAATGATGGTGTATTAATTATCATAGTAGTATATTTCGAAGATATATTACATAATAGGAATTATATAAAAGTATTACTGTCAGATAAGGATTGGATAAACAAGTTCTTCTGTGTGAAGGACATAGGTGAAGTTGACTTCATTATAGGGATCAATATCATTCATGATTGATCAAATATGATGCTTGGATAGAGTCAAGGAACATACATTGAACAGATTCCAAAAAATTATTATGGAATATTCTAATAGAGGATTGGATTTTATAAAAAACGATATACATATTTCCATGAAAATATGTCCCCAGGAACCAGAGAAGATATAGTGAATGAGTAATATCCCATATTCATCAATGATATGATCAATCATATATAAAATGTTATATACTAGAAATGATATCTTCTATTCCTATAGAATGGTATGAAGATATCAATATAATCTAGGTGAAAAACATTGGGTTTTTATTAAGGTTATCCTTAAGTATCTAGGAATAACTAAGGATATATTCCTGGTGTATGGAGAATATAAGGATATTGTCATATGTGGATATACTAATTTGAGTTTTCAATAGATCAGAATGATCTGAAATCATAGTTAGGATATTTCTTTATTACCAAGAGAGGAGTTGTTTGCTGGATGAGGTCAAAGAAGCGAGTTTTCACTAAATCTATTATAGAGTACGAGTATAGAGAGTCTTCTAATGCAACCCTAGTATATGATTGGATGAACCACATTATCCAAGATCTTGATTTAGTACTTAGTAGTAAATAATGTATAACATTATATTTTGATAATACAATAGTAGTGAATCTCAAAAAGGATCCAAGGTCACACCAATGTATAAAGAACATACATTTTATGTATCACCTACTGAGGGATATTTCTCATAGGTTTTAATTTTTTGTGAGAAGAGTTTCCATAGAATAAAACATTGTGCACCCATTGATTAAGCCTTATCTCAAAAGTACCATGAGTATCAAGTGAGATCTTGAAGTTTTAAGGATGTTATTAGGTAGCTTTAGTGAAAGTGGGAGTCTATTGGAGTTTTTTTATCTAGAACCCACTTCTAAGTACTATATTATTACCTATATTAATTTTTTTTAATAAACTTATTATCAAATCATTTTTATTCTTATTTTTGATATATTATGTGATAATTTCCAAAGATTAAGGGTTACACTAAAAGGTTATTGTTGTTCCCCGCTTTGATGAGAAATGAGAAGTTCCAAGAAAGTATTCTGAAATATATATCCTCTAGTTGGATTATATCATTTGGTAGGGAAAAAATTCGTTAGGCTATTGGAAATTGTGGCACTTTCTCATGGTGTATTCCTATGGTAATTTCAAGTGCCAGAGATAATGAGAACATGAACTACCAATATAAAATATACATTTATATATATCCATAGATATTTCTATCTAAAAACATATGTATTTATCCTTAGAGATTAATATTACTATTAATGGATATTATTATTAATTAAAATTTAAGTATTCATGAAAACAATTTCAACATATGTTCTCACTGAATTAAGATATGTAGGGTGAATCACAAGTAATATTGAATTAATGAATAATGAATGAAAGGATTTTCCCTTATATTATCGAACAAAAGTTGATATCTCATTACATTTTATTGTAATAAAACTACCTAAATAAATATATGGCCATAATTTTTTATGTGCAGGTTAATGTTCAGATATTCAAATAAAGAGAGATCGAGCACATAGGTTGATGACACCAACATACAACCTGGTTAATTAGAGATATAATTATAAATGGGTTATATTATATAGTAATAATTTTCATGTGGTTTTATATGGTTTTGAAATTAAATTCTTTTTCATGACTTCCTTGGAATGTTGCTAGATGTTGACCTTTGACTTTAGCCAGTTCTGCCTTATGCCATTAATAAAGAGGCATACATTGTCACACAATAAGTGTATCGAGAACCAATGTAAAATATTGTTTATTGTATATTATTTTTAATGATAAATAAATATTATTCATGTACATGGTTTAATAATTATTGATGTTTTATTTATCTCATATATCTTATCCCTAGTTATTTAAAAGTATATTTATGTGAAGAATATTTAATAATTTTTTTTTCTATTTAGTGATATATAATATTTGTTTATATATTTTTTAAAGAATAATTTATTAATATTTATTTATTAAAGAAATAGTAATTATTCATGTCCTAAAAAATATTATGGATGATTAACATACTGTGTTTAATGGTCTGGTGAGAAAAAAATATTAAATATTATTTTGACAAATTTTAATAAAATTATTCATGAAATAATATTTAATTAATTGTATGGCTGAGGTCATGTCAGGAAAAAGAATATTATTATTATTTTTGATATGGGGCTATGGGGGGATTAAGGAAATAATAATTGTATAAGTTCAATTATTATTATTCACCCTATAAATATTTAAACACAATTATATTATTTCCAACCCTAATGCTAGCCATTTTTTTGGTTATTCACACTGGCTCTGAATAATCCTCTCAAGAAATAAATATATCCTATAAAATAATTCTATCATGTATGTGGAGTAATATTCCTCCAACAGCCCTCTTGATTCTAATGAGATAATGGAGAGTCCTTCTCTGAAGTGATTCTCATGAAGATCATAGATGGACAATGTAAGAATTAGGATCATCCATGAAACCACTTGAATATTTCTGTAGCATCACTCATAGGTTCATAATTATTATTTGGATCACCTATAGAAGGAATATAATATTGATTCATGTGATATAATTAGGGTATGATGTGGAGATATAGTTAGATTCTACACCAAAAAGGAATTAATTGAATGTTTATTCTTTAACTACTTAAATCATTTATAAATCATTATGCGATGATATGATATTTATTTTTGGATTTATCTCATACATTAATCCTTAGTTAAATTATAGTAATCTAAATAATCTTTTTCTTGTATATCGTGAACTAAATATTCATTATGAAAAAATTTAGGTTGGGCAGGCCCTTTCTGGTGCTTCTGCTGCTTCTAAAACCTTTCGATTGGTCATCCATTTGAGAAGTGATTTCATGTATAACATGACATGATTTTCTTCCATGTTTTTGTTACCTATAACTAGAATGGGATGTCCTAGGGTATATTTCATAACAGGAATCTAACTACTATCCCATTAGAGAAAAATCAAGATAATTCCTAGTTGATTGGTGTTGTTAGAATGGTTGTTTGAACCCTATGTTGTTTAGATGGTCCTATCCTCCCCTTACTAGTGTAATAACCTATTCATGTTGATAAAACACTTCTTAATAAGAATCATGATTTTCATAATTAATACTATGCTCAACGGGGATTCTAACTTTGAGTAGTTCAATATTATGTCACCTTAACTCATTTAGATTTACATCATCTGGGGCACATATCTCCTCAGTAATAAGAGGTTAAAAAACTTTAGGTGGTGGATGGGATGTCATCACACCATTATGTTTTTATTCGTATGAATACAATATTATAGGTGGAAATAGATAATTCATGGGATCCCCCATTATATGGGCTTGTCTCTTTTAATGAGTACACATACATCCTACAAAATTTCTAGTGTGGACTATATTTTTAATAAAACATTTGCAACTTATTATTCTATATTAGTGGCATACATAGAATCATTGACAAGGATGATGTTTACAAAATTCATCAAAGAATTATATGTTATTAGGATCATATTCTCATTAGGAGTTAAAATATATTTGTTTACTTATTAATATTCATCCAGGGTAAAATCAAAACACTTTATATCCTTTCTATTCAAGGAATTTCATTTTGGTTTGTGACCATTATAATGACTTTTCTAACCCTTATATTGTTCTCCAAGATATAGTTTGTATAATTTGATCCTATGTTAATATAGAAACACATTTTAGAATTATATCCCAAATGATAATTATGGGTCATGATTTTAGAGAAACTATTGAGGCCCCTCATGTTACGTGTTTCATAGCCTGTAGAAGACCAGATTTCTTCGTGGGGGGGGGATGTTTGTGATAAATTTACTCTATCACTATATGTTGGGACTAACATGACCCCAACACCATAAATTATTCAACCCTTTAAGGATATGATAATCCCTAGGGTGGTAGTTGTTGTAAAAGTTCTCCCAACCTAGTGGATGGGGTTACTATGGTATCTCTACCATTGTAGTCACTATTAATTCCATTCTATTTGTGCTATATTTTGATTAGGTGTGGGAAAGATATAATGAAATATTTGAATTTGAGTGAATTCCTATTGAGGATATCACTTAGTCCAAGGGATTGTAATTTCTTAAGAGAGACTTCTAATTAACATTCTTGGAATCTTAATACATAAGACTTTTAATGGATATATATATCTCTCTAATTTATTCATTTATATGATTAAGACATGGTAGGACCCTACTGAATAAGAAATTTGGCGGTTGTAGAGCCTTTGTTTGAGGCTTGTATTATAGATATAACATTTTATAAAATCTCTAGTGATGGGCTCTACTTATTAGTGAGAGTAGTGAAATGCATTAATCCATGATTAACCCATTACTTGATGTATACATCTGATGGAAAATCAATAATAAATTCATATAGAGCCCTAATGTAATTAAGGAAGACACATTAGATATCTCCAAACTATCTCTCCAATTTTAGGCATCATGCAACTAAAAGGTAGGAAAAATTTATCTGATGGTGAAATTATTTTATTTTTTTGATGTGGTATTCATATTCCACATAAGGTAGACGTTTTTTCATCTGATAGTGATAATTAATCTTTAAATTCATTTGAATAGGGTGTTTCAGTTCCCTTTTTAAGGATGCTATAATATTATATTGAGATATTCCAATATTCCAAGACATGACCTACTTGTTGTCTTTTCCCAGTTCCTTTTTCATCATCACATCATTCTCCTAATCTTATGTAAGGGATTCGTCTACCTTATTTGACCAGAGCATTCACTTCCAAGGTACCATATTGAGAGGATAAAGATTATTTATAATCTTCTGAATTATATTGGAATATAAGTTATTTAAAATTAGTAAATAAAATGACCACTGCATTTTGATGTATTATTTTTTAGAAATACCATCTCTTATCATAGATAAGGACATTAATGTAAGAAACCTCAATCTACTAAGTGATCAATGATATTATGGATCTCTTAATATTAGTTTAGTAAGGGGAGGAAATTTTTTGAAGTATTTTTTCAATACCTAGAGGATCATCACATCAAATTCCATTATGGGTAGGAATACCATTATGCATTAATGTTTATCCATGTGGAGGATTCCTATAGCACATATCCTGGGGGAGATCATTAGGATGGACAATTTAAATGGTATGAAATTATTTCCTTTAAATACACCCACCACTAGTAGGATTTTCATGAATCACAAATAAAAATGATAATTTCCCCAATAAATCATAATATATCCATTGGGAGTAGTTTCATATAAAATACTATAGGTAGGAACACTAATGTTTTGTGTAGTAATGTTTTGGAGAGAAATTTCCAAATTTAAGATAGCTATAATATCCTATTAACAATCAAAATAATATTGATCCAAAATTAAAATGTGTTTTAGTTCCTCTAGAACCCTAAAATTGTTTTGATTAGGAATATAGGAATTTTTCCTATATTTGGGTTAAACTTGATGAGGTTTTTTGTTATATGCTCCCTATCGGGTGGTCAAGGTCATGTAGTTTTAGTGATGTTCATATGTGGGATCCTCCTTGGATAACCCATTATTTTTATTGGACTAGGTATATGGGATTCTTCCAAATGGTATGGAATGTGTGACAACTTCTTGTTTTCCATAAATAGTGGGTGATGAAATTCAACACCCTAAATGGGAGCATAATATATCCTTATCCTAAATGATTGTTTTTATCTGCTGATAATTCCTTGAAAATTTATAAAGAATATGTTCCATCCCTAAATTCTCCACTGAAATAGGCAATTTATATCTTGTTTCATCAAGAATGTGGGCCGGATCTTCTTGTTCAGTCTTCATTATGATATGCCAAATATCCTCCTAAATGGGAGCTATATTGTGTATCTTCTCATGACTAGCTCATATTATAGGTTGAGGACCTACTTTGGTGGTGGGGGTGGTCATGTTTTCTTTCCATTGTAGTATGTCAAGATATTTTTATAAAATCTTCTACTACCACTATGAAGATATACTGAGAGTTTTGTATAATATGTGTAGGTATATATGTCTCCCCTTTAATTACTGAGAAATTTCATCGATGATCTTATTTAGTGAGAATGATAATGTGTCCCCATTCCTTTATTGAAGTTATGATATGGGATCACTATTGTCCTGATGGTTTCATTAGTATATATCGATAGTTATGATGCTTAGGGGTAGGAATGTGTGCCTTCTTTATGGTTACTGATTGGATATTTTATCATTCTTCCTATGATGGTTTCAGATTATGCAGGTAGGCTTAGAGTACAGGAAACAGAATGTGTGTCTAACTTCTAATTATAACCTAGTTATATTGGATGTAATATTTAGTGGAATCAAGAATATGGGAATTATCTCTGTGGATGGAATCTTTCATTCTTGGTGAGTTCTCTAGGATGTTTTGGTCTAAGTGACTATAGCAAGGGATTCCACGATGATGTCCTCAATTGGATGCTGGGGGTTTGATATTGCATGGTTTTGATTGCAGAGGTTAATAGGATCCCTCCTAAGAAACTTCTCAATAAGGGTGAATTTGTATTTGACCTTCTAATTATCCTTCCAATTATAAGGGAATTGTATGTTTTTCTTTTGAAGGCAAAGACTCTTAAATCCATTTGAGGTGGTGGTAGGTATTACCCACTCTATCATAAACTATCACTATATAGATAGAAATTTAGTCTTCTGATCAAGTAGGGGTTATTTCTCTACCATTATTGTAAACATTAAACCATTGAGGTGGTACTTTTAAAAATGTGAATTCATCACCTGCTGATAAAGATGTTGACTGTGTGTTAATATCATTTGGTTTGATATGGAATCATATCTTGAAATAGATAAAGCATACGTTTGTCATTATGGGTATTCTATGAATTTTTATTGTATGGAGTTCTTTTATTTTTTTTTTAAAAGAAAAATACATATTGGAAAAATAATAAATATAATATCATAATTAAAAAATACATTTAACCAAGTTCTTTCACAATTAAATGTTTCATATCTGGTGATTCTGTTTCATGTGATAATGGCCTGATGTCTGACTCTAAAACTCCCGAAAATCTTATTGATTCATGTTGTTTTTATCATTTTTGTTTATTTTTAGTGTCTAAATGGATGTATTTATTGAATTTGAAACTCCCACTACCTCCCTCATTCACCTAAAAAGGTTTCATGTGGGCCTACTTTCAAAATATGGGTTGTCTCCGAGGTTTTCATTCCATGGGTTCTTAGGTATATACATTGGTAAATATGCTGGGTTGTTGGGATTATAACATATTTTGATTGGATTATTTCATAATATTGGACTCTCTTATAGATTTATGCCATATTTCATAAATTATTACTTTTACCTGACACTGATTTTCTTTCTCTTGTTCCAGTAGTTGGTCATTGAGATATATCTATGTGAACATATATATGCATTATAGGTTCTCTATCAGTGTGAACATTTGTATGTATCAGAGGTTCTCTTTTTTATTTAACTATTACTTGGTGATGCCTAATTTAAAGGTGATATACTTTAAAGCTATATAGTTAGGAACTATAGAGTTTATTTCTATTTAGGGAAGTGTTAAATTAATTTTGAATTGGGATTATCCAATTAGAGGGGCTTCCAATATATCCTTGTGATAGGAATTAGAACTCAAGTAGTTTATTTCCACTTAATAGGTTACTTCATACATTTTATAATCTTGTGAAAAATACTAATAATTGTAGTCTAACATCATGTGATATGGAAAAATAAGTGAAATATTACTATAGATTTTTAGTGTGGGACTTATTCGTGAACATTCATTTTTTAATGTACTATTAATGGAATATGACCCAATGATATCAGGTTGTTCTCACATGAAATATGGCCCTGTGATTAGAGGTATCACTGTGAATATGAATCAATTCAAATAATGTGACAAGACATGATGGGAATTTTGATCTCTAGGTGGGGGAATAATTTAATCAAGAATGTGTCTTGGTATAAGGATGATCCATAGGAAATTTGGCCTAAGTTCTGGTGGATGAGCTCTGAGAGGGAATATGACACAACCAGTAAGGATGTCTAGATGAAAGGAAATATGAATTAGTGAAGAGTGTTAAATATGGTTTTAAGGTTTTTTTCGAACATCAAGAAGTAATCCTATGTATCCCATTTAATATGAATTAAAACCAACATTATTGGAGATTCACATTTTAAGTTCATCTAATGTGATCATTTCGTGCAGTTTAACATTATTAAACAATGACATGCACAAGATAATTTAATGTCAAGAAAGATTCACTAGTAGGATATTCCTTTGAATCATATCAATTATTCAAATAGAAAGGTAAAAAATCTTGTACTTTTATGTAATAAATGCTCATTATATGATAAAAGCGATAGAATATCGTTCATTTTTCATTAGGGCACAAAACATGGGATTGAATTTGGTTTACACATTGGTTCTTATTTGGTAATATTCATATTTGTGAAAAGGGGAGACAATAGGATACTGCGTGTGACATATTAATGTTCTTACCTTAAATATATAACTTAGTAAATTAGTCATGGGAAGGTATTTTTGGGTTTTACAGCTTGTAGGTTCTTCATATGGTAAGATAATGTCGGGGACTTACTTCTCATAAGAGGCCCAATTAAAGGGGTTTTAACTATGGTAATGAAATGATTGATATAAATATCTATGACCACATGAGTCATTCCTAGTGTGATAAATAAGAGATAATTGAGGATCAATTTCATTATATGAAAGTACAAAATTAAATTTTAATGGGGATTATGTATTGAGGCTTACCATGAGTGAAAAATAATGTCATTCTCATGACATGAGGCATCCAATTTTTGTTAAATGGGACATATAAGGCTCATTGTATTGGGTAAGCTTGTTGTTTTTTATTTTTCACTAAGTATGTTATACATGTAATTTAATGTTGTGATATGAGAACATTTTTATATGTATTTTATCATCATGTAGCATAGATGTGTATTTAATGAAAGAGATGACATTGAATGGTATAATTGAGCCTATGAATCAAGATGCCCAAATCATGTTGTCTCTCCAAGTAATTGAAAATCTGAAGGATCATGATTTTTTAGAATAGATATCAGTGAGGTCAATTTTTTTGGTATAACCTTGATTGATAACCTTTAAATAAAATAAAATAGGGGGGGGGGAATCCATTTGATCATTATTTTAATACTTTTCTAAAAGAATCTTGGAGATTCGAATTATTTTTTGGGCTATGGGAATGGAAGAGATGGTGAAAAAACATCTAAAGTGACTAACTTGACATAGTATTATATGCTATGTGTGGTGGGGATATCCGATAAATTTATACATTTTAATATTCTTTGGGATGAAGCCATCATGGACCCCCACCCACAATAAACCCCATGTTAACTATATTCATGAATATTCTTCATGAATTGCCTTTGTGGAGGGGGTCTTTAATGAAGGATATTCCTTTTTAGTGGTTAAACAATGTTGAACATAATTTTTTTTTACATTTTTATTTACCTTCAATGTATAAATTTTATGATTCTTTAAAAATAATGTCTTATCAATTCATATCTATAAGTTTTTAAATGTTTATTCCCTTCTTATTTTATTTGGGATGGGGAAGGGTATTAATAAGAATTTCCCAGTCAAATGATCACCCAAAATAGAGGTCTACATGGTGGTTCTCAAACCCTATTTGTCTAAATAGGGCTTATACATAGAACCTCATGAGGTTACCTATATTGGAAATGGGTTATCTACATTGAAAAATACTATGAGTTTTAAATAACCTCTTTCAGGCCAAATATGAATAATTTTTTTCAAGATTCCTTAATTAATTCCTTTACACATACAAAATTTACTATAGAGATTCCTAGTTCTTCATGAAAGGATCAAAATGCTATGTAGTCACCCTTCCTTTTATAAATTTTTGTATTAAAAATTTGTGTATGGCAGGGCATAAAAATGTATTCTAATTATAAACAACAATTCCATGAGAGGGAAGTCACTTTATGAACCAGTGATGACTGTTTATGGGTGATGTTTTTATAAAGCAGTTATGTTCTCAAAAATCATGGTATACAATATGTGAAATTACTCCCTTTTCAAAATTCTACTCCAATTATCATCCCAATGATCTTTCTTTGGGGTAATGAAATTCTTTCTGATACATGTAAAAACAATTTTAACCCTATAGACCTCAAGATAGGTACATTATGTTTTTAATTAATCTAGTTCCAAAGGAATAGATAATTTAATTTAATTCATATCTAATGAAACCAAATGAACTATGATACTTGAAATATCAGTTATATAATTTGGGAGTTAAGTGATTTATTTATACCACTAGATCTCTTTGGATTTCCCAAGCATTTCTTTCTATGAACGTGGTTTGAAGAATTTTCCTATGATTTAATTATAGGAAGTTGAATTGTGTGAACAGTAAGAATAAATTTCCATTAAATCAAATTTATGATCTATTTGATCAATTGAAAGTGGAAAGGTTAATCTCAAAGATTAATCTCTATCCATGATATAATTAGCTCCAGATGAAGGAGTTTGGTATTCACAACACCGTATCTAAAAGAAGATATAGTAATTATCCGTACCATATAACTTTTCTTGATCAAACTAATACATATGTGGTATGAATGGATCTTAATAACTTTATATTTAATCAATACCAAGACTCCCTCATCATAGTATTTGATGATTATGTCATAGATTATTCCAATACATAAGAGGATAATGATCATCACTACAGGATAACATTGGCATGTTTCTGCGAACATTAAATGTATCCAAAGTTATAAAAGTGCAGTTTATGGTTAAATGATATCATGTTCATGGGATATGTGGTACTTGAATGATGTATTTCTGCTAATCTA
Source organism: Viscum album (assembly GCA_963277665.1). Lineage (NCBI taxonomy): Eukaryota > Viridiplantae > Streptophyta > Magnoliopsida > Santalales > Viscaceae > Viscum > Viscum album. Next base: position 1,526,925,236 of record OY728135.1, on the reverse strand, counting down.
GAGAAGTTTATGATGATTCTGTCCTAAAAAAAATATATTCTAGATACATAACATCAGGGGTCAAGTGGTCTAAGACTAATGATTTTTCTATGAATTATATAGTACTGCATCTCCCTTGACTTCCTTTAGGGTTAAAATTTCTGTGAATCCCTTAATTATAACCTATTATGATGAGTTGAAATATAGGTGGATGTGAGATACTTTCATGGTTTTACATAAGACTCGATCGGGCTATGTTATTTATTATGATTCCATTTGTTTGGGCCGTGGTTCTATACTTTAATAGAATGATAATGCTGGGGGATATATTTCTCTTAAAATTTTGTCATATAAAAATAATTCTTCAACCCATGAAATTTAGCTAGAGGCGGTTATGCATGTTCTCCATTGTTGGTAGTATTATATTTTTTGTGAAATGTTTATGGGACATAATGATTTTCAAATATTGGGTTATATTTCCTCTCAAATGTAGTTGAATATTTTGAAATGGTGATGGGTGGAATAACTTATAAATTTTATTTTATCTATTCTTATATATCAAGAAATGGAATTTTTTAGCTAATGTTCTTAGTATGAATTTATTATCACAATCCCTGAAAAAAATAGTAATTTCTGGAACCTAAAAATAATATTCATTGAGATGCAATGTGTTGGTTGGAGTAGATTAATCCAGAGGGGGGAGGGGGGTGGGGGTTGGGGTGAATCGAGTATCTATGAAAATTTCTGTTGAAATGGTTTCTTAAAAGGTTCTCCAATAAAAATAAATATAGCCCAGTCAATCAAGGTAATACAGTTTTAAAAGTTTGACTGTTCTAATAACCTCTCAGAAGATTGATTAATTCACATTAATATTAGAATGAGTTATTAATATTACTGTTGAAGCTATTATAATAAGGAAAGAAACTTATAACATCTATCCAAGGTTAACTATCAAATTAAATCTAGTGATTTTTGAATAATATTATAAAACAATGAAAGACTAAATTAAATAACACAATGGATAAAACAAGTGGTTCAGTATCAAGCTGAGACCTAATCTACTCCACTTGGTGATCACCAGCAACCAAAGAGTTTATATTAATAAACATTATCCACACCCTAGATCGGGGTAAAAGATAGTGCACAAGACTATCCAGGTCACATGACCTCTTCCACAGTTATTCATGGGTAAAAACTATCAGGTCATACAATGACCTCTTCCACCCTTATCTATGGGAGTAAACAAGTGTAAAAAGATATTATAGGAAGGATATATTGTATCCTTCAGTTTAGTACAGGAGACAATGTGTGTTTTTAATAAAGATACACACACACTACTCGAAAGCTAAAAACAATAAACAATAGATAAAATATGATGATATGACGTTAGAAGTGCCCTGAGAGTTATTCTATGTAGCTTTGGACTTCTAGAATGTGGTAGATGCAAGTACCATGTCCTCTTTCTAGAAACAGAGTATCACAAGTCTGGTGCTCTGGTTTCCAGTTAGATCTTTATAGCGTTCTTTCTAGAGTTAGTATTGAAAAGATTATTTGTCTCTAATCTATGGTATTCTAGATTTTTGATTTGATAATTCAACATGTTTTATTTAGATGTATCTTGTTTCATGTATTGGTCCAAATTTCAAGAATGATTGTGCTTCTACTACACACTACTGCTCGTTATCATTTTATTTAGGGCCACACTTTTCTTTTTATTTTTAGAGTGAATGGGTTAGAGCCTATATGATGCATGTATCATGTACCTCATACCTCATACTATTAGGTGACATGTCTAAAAAAAATATTAATTATGTGAGCGCATTTAAAAGACTCAAATATAACTGTTAGAAATTAAATTGAAAAAGACAAACCCTATTAAATAATGGTGTCATAGTCTGTCTAGAAATGGTGTCACCTAGAAACGGTTTCACTACGAGATGATGTATTATTCTTTTCCGTTGAATGGTGAGATTATCATGATGGAATAATTGTATTAATATTAGGATATGGTATCAAAGTTGCGGTGTTAGGATCACGGTGTCTGGTCCTTTGACACACTTTAAATGTTTTCTTAGCAAGGAACCAGTGTCACATACTTGATGACATTTGAAACTGGTTACGGTGTTTGGTCACAATGTATGGGTCACAGTGTCTGGGTCACGGTGTCTGGGTCACCATGTCTGGGTCCCGGTGTCTTGGTCACAGTGTCTGGGTCAGAGTGCTTGGGCGCTTTGCCTGAAAAACAGAACTGGTGGCAGACTCACAGTTTCTCATACTTAGCCAAATATCTGTATAGAGACTTAAGTAATAATATTCACCAAATGAATTAGACTTAATAATTTATAAAATAAATCAGTATAGACCAAAGTTAAATATAGTTTACAATAATCACCTATGGGATAGATTAAATAGGAGTAAAAATTTGTGATCATTAAAACATGATTAAAACCCGATGGGTCCAACAATCTCCCCCGTTTTGATGATCAAAAATCATATAAGTGAGATATATATTTTGAGTGTGCTGTCACCCTCTTTGGGTGCATGTATCTCCCCCTTTTGGGATTATCAAAAAGTGTACCAAAGTAAATAAGAGAATAAACAATAAGAGTTCATAGTGCATTAAATGGAGAAAGATGTGTCATTACAAGTAGTAGGCAACAATAGTAAAAAAATATCTCTATCAAAATATAATGTTCAATTTTCTTCAGTACTGACTATCTTTTCTTTGCCCTTGTTAGCAACATCAGGAGGATCCACAGGAGCAGAGGTATAATTGAAGAGGTAAGTGAGCCAACTGTCTAGGAAGGAAAAGGGAGTCCTTCAAAAATTGAGGGTGTGAAGGTAGGTTTAGTAGAAGAATGAGGTAATTTTTGGTCAAGGATAATAGGTCTGATCTGACTTAGAGATTGAGAGATAGACATAGAGGTAAAGGAAAAGGAGGTGGATAAGGAAAGTGGAAAACTAGGCCGCGAGGGTGCAGTTGTAGGAACCACAATAGCAGTGCTTTGCACAGGAAGATAATGCTTCAATAACTTGATGAAGTCAGTAATAATCTCACCACTATACTGCATATCTTTCTCAAAATCATATTTTTTCTCTATGAACATTTCCAACAAAGGAGTGAAATCCTTCAGCCTTTGAACTTTAGTCTTAAAAGCTTGTGTGACATGGGGAATTTTAAAATTATCTTCAAGGTATTAGAAATGGGTTGTCATATCATGATTGGAAAAAATCCCATTGAAGTAGAAATCCACCGTCTTAGTAATTTCTTCCTATGCATAATTTGAAATCTTTGAATGAATCCTTACCGAATCAAGTGCCCTGTCACTATGCTTAAAAACCATAGATAGAGTCTCTTTGTCAAAGCCTCTTACCACTAATTAAAGTTTCTCCTTAAGAATAGTTCTTAGCAGATTACTATAATATGAGGGTTGATATGACTATCTAGAGGCACTAGAGGCTGCAACAGCTGAAGTGATGGAATTTAGATTATTCGGAACTTTTTTTAGACATCCCTTATACTCATCAGTTAATTTGTTGATACTAATAACAAGCTCACGCATTTCTTGAACAATTTTCTTTTTTTTTTCAGCCTCCTTGTTAGCTAAGGAAGTTAGGTTTGGTTGAATCAGAGAGGCAACTTCACATGGAATATGACCAAGAACATTCTAAATAGGATGAGAAATAGGATCTGGTCTAGATTTCAACATTTTTTGCACATCTTAAACCATAGCTTTGAGAGACTTCACTCCATCACTTAGATTTTTGTTCTCAATTATATCCTATTGAATTTCATGAATCATTTTTGGCTGAACCTTCCATATGATCTTTTCTAACAGCATGGAAGCATGTCTTTCACTCATGGTTGTCATAGGAGCATTTTGAGTGTTCATGAGCATTTCAACACTATCCAATAAAGTATCTCCAAAGGCTTTTAGATCATTATAACTCACAAAAGTAGGAGGTTCATGTGAAGGTTCAAAAATAGGAGTTGAGACAGGATCAAGTTCTTTTGTAGAGACTGCTTCAAGAGTAGAGACCTATTTCAATTGACATACAGTAGACAAGTCTATGCCTTTAACTAAGGCTTCTTGAGTATCATACACATCAAAGAAACTAGGGATGTTATACCATGTATCCACCGTTCTTGGATTAACAAGATTAGGAATTTCAACACTTTCTAGGATAAGGTGTTTCTCCCCCTCAACAAGTGAATCTCTCATAGGACTTAGTGATTTAACTCTTTGATCTGTTTCCAAAATTTTATCTTCAAAATCCTCACCCATTTCTTTTCTATACAAATTTAATGATTTCTCCATTCTTCCTCAGAGAGGATAATCTTAGGGTCATTTTGTTCCTCTAAGTGTTCTTTAAAAAAATCTTCTTTTTCAAGAGAAAGTTATTCTTCTAAATGCTATTCCAGAACCACCTTTTCCCTTAAATTAACAATATAATCTTATTTAAAAGCAGGTTATTCTTCCAAATCAACAATTATTTTGTGAATAGGTACTTCCTTCTCAACTATGTCTTGAGGAACAGATCTACTATCTTCCCTATTTATGACAGTTTCACCTATAGGTGCAATAACCTCCTCTTCTTTCTCTTCAATTTAATAGTCTAAAAATTTATCTGGTTCCAAACCTCGATCAGAGATGTCCTTATGTCTCGAAGAATGATCAACTAGATTAAAATTTTCATACAACCTTTCATTATCCTCCACCCAAGTCTTTTACCACATATTCTAACTAATTTTCATTCTTTTGACTGTAACCTCTGATATAAAGAATTCACAATCCTCAATGACTTCTTCATTTGGTCCAACCATTCCTTTATCATAAAATATAGTAGATATTATCCTTGAATAGAACAATGAGGTAGAATTTGAGGTTGTCTTAATCAACTCAAACATATGAAGTATAACATAATTTCATAGGTTAATCATGTGTCTATTCTTCATAAGATGTATCAAAAATACATCCTAATACACGAGTGTAGAAAAATATCATTTTTTGGACTAATCAGATTATAAATAAATATAAACAACACTCTGGTTTCACCATCTAGCTCAACAAAAATAGCTCTTTTTTTATATTTCCAGTCAAGCTTCCCAAGGGTTCTTCTAAAAAAATATATAACTTGGAGGAGGAGGACTTCTCTGATATTCCTCAAAAATTCATTCATGAGGTATCCCTAGCCAAGAATCACATAAACATGAAGAAAAGGTACATCTTTGGCCATTGATCCAACTTCTTAAAAAATCATCTTTTGTATTAAATGATAATTGAAAAAACTGATAGAACTGAGAAACTAAATTTGGGTAAATTGGCTTTTTATCTTTCATGAACTGGGCCAGGCATCCCTGCCCATTCAGTACTTTCAACAATAAAGACATACATGACAACAACCACTTAGGGAATATCTCTTTTTATGGTACCACTATTCTATCAACAAGATTGAAATTCAAATGACCTTAGGGTGCTATATTCAATTCTATTTTCATCTTATTCTATGATCAATGCTTCTCAAGAGTTGATGAGGATGGATGTTTCATTATGGAAATTCAACAACGGTTTGAGAGAGAGAGAATTGAATGGTTATAGGACTTATGGTTTGATATAAGAAAACTTGAGTGAAGAAAATTGTGAAACCTATTTCATTTTTATCATTTAGGGATATCAAGCATCACAAATTCAAAAGCACAAGAAAGAAAATGAATAAAATAATCAATTACAACAGTACAGGTAAAAATATATAAATGGAACAATAAAGTGTTATTACAGTGAGACCAGAACATACTTTCACAGTGATACCGTAACAAGTTTTCGCGGTGAGACCATAACAGGTTTTCACGATGAGACCGTATGATCATAAACACAAGATAAAAACATTAAGACAGTAACTTACAGAACTGTGAGAGTGAGATTGTACTTCTAAGATAGTGACTCGTGAAACTGTAAACTGTGAAATAATAAATTTTGAAATTAATATGTTTCCTACCTAAGATTTATCATTCCTAATTCTTGTATGATGTAATCTATTCTTTCATAATTTAATGGTTTTGAGAATATATCAGCAAGATGATATTCAGTTCTAATGAATTCCAAAGGGATATCACCTTTTTGATAATGTTCTATCAAAAAGTGATGTCTTACATCAATTTGTTTTGTACTAGCGTGTGAAATAGGATTTTTTGAGATGTTAATAGAACTTGTATTGTCACAATTTATAGGTAAATGCCTGAATTGATATCCATAATCTATTAAATTTTTTATCATCCATAAAATTTATGCACAACAAATACCAACAACTATGTATCCAGCTTCAGTATTAGATAATGCAACAGATTTTTGTTTCTTATACACCATGAAACTAAAGTCTTGACTAAAAGGTGACATGTTCCAGAGGTGCTTTTTCTATCTAAATTAGATCCTCCAAAATCAGTATCAAAATAGATGAATAAACCATATTATTTTCCTCTAGGATAGAACAGCTCTAGATTGGGTGTATGTTTGAGGTATTTGAAAATACATTTAAAAGAATTTAAATGATATTTCATAGGGTTTTCTTTAAAAAAAGAACATATACATACAGTAAACATAATATTAGGCTGACTAGTAATTAAGTAGATTAAGCTTCCAATCAGTCCTCTATATGTGGTTTGATCGACTAATTTTCCATCTTCATTAAGATCTATCTTACAGGTAGTACTCATTGGAGTGTCACTACTTTTGGTGCTATCCATGACATAACATTTTAGAAGATCTCTAGTATAATTTATTCGATTTAAAATAATACCATCATTATTTTGAATGATTTTAAATCCATGAATTTTTTTTAGTTCACCCATTAAAGTCATTTCAATTTCATTTTGCATCATTTTAGAAAACACTATACATAAATAACTTTTTGATGATCCAAAAATAATATAATCTACATAAATTTGAACCACTAAAACATAATTGGAAATTTGTTTTATAAAAAGAAAAGGATCATCTATTCCTTTTGTAAAACCTTTTTACACAAGAAAAGTACTTAATCTATCATTCCAATCTTTTGGAGCTTGTTTTAAACCATAAAAATCTTTTGATAATTTAAAAACATGGTTTTGGAAAATGAGTATTTGTAAAACCAGGGGGTTGTTCAACAAATACATCCATAGCTATATACCCATTTAGAAATTCAATCTTAACATTCATTTCATAGAGTTTTAAATTCAGATGGGAAGTATAAGAAAGAAAAATTATAATGGCTTCACGTATATATTCTAGTGAAACGGTTTCATCATTGTAAATTAATTCTTCTTGACTATTTCCGTGTGAAACCGATGTAGCCTTATTTCTAACTATGTTACCTGCTTCATCTACCTTATTTCTAAACACCCACTTAGTGCCTGTGGTAAATATGTCTTTGGGTCTGTTAACAAGTTTCCAAACATTGTTACTTTCAAACTAATTAAGTTATTCCTACATAGACATCAACCAAAATTCATCATACATAGAATCATAAATGTTTTTTATGTTCAATTTGTTACAAGAAAACATGATGTTCAACTTGATTTCTAAGAGAATCTCTATTTTCAGTTCCTTTGTCTAAATCTCCTACAATAGCATCTAGAGGATGGATATTAAGGGTTCTTAATACTCTAGAAAAAAGGGACTAGTGATTTTAGGTTCATCAATAGGATTGCGTTCATTATGACTTGAATCTGGATAATTTTCAAAACTTGAAGTGTTCACAAATCCCTTTACAGGATGGTTAGAGGATTTAGCATTGATGTCCAGATTTGACATAACATCCTCCAGGTTCTCTATAGTGGTCTTAGGCTCTTGTGGATTTATCTCATCAAACTTGACATGGACATATTCTTCCATATAATTTGATCATTTTTTAAACATTCTATATGTTTTACTAGATATTGAATATCCTAGAAAAAGTTATTCATTACTCTTGGATTCAAACATGTCAAGATTTTTATTAGTATTAAGGATATAAACTTTGCAACCAAAAACAATGATGTAGCTCACTTTGGGGTTTCTTTTGTTCCATAACTCATACATATTTATTTTAAGAATAGGTTTAATAAACACTCTATTAATAATATAGTATTCTACATTTACTACTTCAGCCCAAAAATAAATAGGTAAGTCATATTCACTAAGCATGGTTCTAGAAATTTCTTGCAAGTTTCTATTTCTTCTTTATAAAACTCCATTTTGTTGAGGTGTTCTAGGGGTTGATAAATTATGAATATATCTATTTTGCGAACAAAAAGATTCAAACTATTTATTTTTAAACTAATGGCCATGATCACTTCTTAAGTATTTAATTTTATGTCCACTATGATTTTCTACAATTTTAGAATATTGGGTGAAATGAGAGCATGCTTCTATTTTGTAAGACAAAAATAAAGTCCAAGTATATCAAGAAAATTCATCTAAAAGAACATAAATATAGTGTTTCCCATTTAAACTAGAGACTCTAGATGGTCCAAAAAAATCCATGTGAACTAGGTCGAGAGGTTGAGAAGATGACACTTCGTTCTTTGGTTTGAAGGAAAATTTGTGGTTTTTCCCTTTTAACAATGATTACACACTTTATCATTTGGAAAATCAAGTTTGTGTAGGTCTTTGACTATGATTTTTCTTGTTATATTTCTAAGGGACATAATATTATAGTGTCCTAGTATCCTATTCCAAATCCATGACTCTTTGTGAAATACACTTAAACATTAAGAATTTTGATAAACTAAAGAATCTATGCAAAGAGATTATACATTTTTATTTCTTAATGCAGAAAATACTAATCCATTTTAATAATTAAAAACATTGCAAGAATCATTCTCAAATATAACATGAAATCCATCAGCACATAGTTTTAAAATACTAAGTAGATTATATTCAAATCCTTCAAAAATTATTTTTGGAAATTAAAACTAAGTTAGAGTTACCAATTTGGCCAAGGACAATGATTTTTCCTTGGGCATTGTCACCAAAAGTTACATGTCCACCACCAATTTTTATTAAGTTCTTGAAGCATGAATAGTTTTATGTCATGTGTCTTTAACACCCATTGTCCAAGTACCATAAGATTTTATAAGATCTCTTTAAACAATTTTCCTACAAAATAGTAAAATAAAAACAGACTTTGGTACCCATATTTGTTTTGGTCTAGTAATATTAGCGATTAGTGCTTTAGGAACCCACATCTTCCTCATAGGTTTCCTATAAGAATTATGTAACGTAATTGAAAAATAAACTCTATTTGGTCAAAAAATCTTGAAACAGTAGATAGTGTATCAGAATTTGAACTAGAGGAATGTTTTTTAGAACTACGAGTAAATATGCATGTCCTATATTTAGAAACAAAATTGGTTCTTCCAAAATTTCTTTTACCTGGTTGATATCCAATACCATTAGTGTATTTAGGAACAATTTGTTTACCAAGAATTTGCACCAAAATATATTTACCATTAGGAAACATTTCGAGGCCCATTTTCAATTGGTCATTTGATATCTTTAGTAAATTATTTTCGTTGAGTAATTGAGAATTTTTCTCTATTTCTACAGTAAGTTCATTTTTAACAATTAAGGTAAGATAATGCTGTTTCTTTAAAGAGTTGTATTTACCTTTTAGTTCATTACATGTCTCTTCAAGCATATAACAATACCTAAACATTTCTTCTTTAGAAATATTTTCTGAATCACTTTAATATTTAGAATAATAGGAATTTTGTACATGATATGTCTGGGTTACCCTAGATGTGTTTTTCATGAAACACATAATGGATTTGTTAGTATGTTCATCATGTGAAGACTATGAGTCACATGAACTGTCCTCGGAAACACTCCACCTTGCATTCAATGCATTTTTACACTTCCTATCTTTTTCCTCATATTTCTTTTTATACACGATCTTGGGAAAGTCAACCTTTACATGTCCCATTCGAATACATTCATATCATACTATCTCATCAGACTTTTTACTTCTTTTCCTATCGTTCTTCCAGCTTCCCTTTGATCATATCTTCCTTGAAGTTTGGATTTCTAAAAAAATTAATCTTCCTGTAAAATTTCATAATCCTTCTAGATAATTGAGAAATATCATCATCACTATCAGGTGATGATTTCTTATTTCTGGAACTTTCTATAGAGACTTCAAATTTCCCTTTTTCTTTGTTCTTAGAGGTTGTGACAACCGGGCCCCACCCACCAGTTGCCCCGCAGTCACGTGGGCCCCACCGTAGGTCCCACCCACGTGCCTGGACGAGTTATCTGACAACACTCCACCTTGCATTCAATGCATTTTTACACTTCCCATCTTTTTCCTCATATTTCATTTTATACACGATCTTGGGACATTCATCCTTTACAGGTCCCTTTCGCTTACATTCATAGCATACTATCTCATCAGACATTTCACTTCTTTTCCTATCTTTCTTCTAGCATACCGTTAATCATATCTCTCTTGAAGTTAGGATTTCTAAAACAATTATTCTTCTTGTAAAATTTCATAAAACTTCTAGATAATTGAGAAATAACATCTTCACTATGATGTGATGATTTTTTATTTCTAGTACTTTCTATAGAGACTTCAAATTTTCCTTTTTCTTTGTGCTTAGAGGTTGTGACAACCGGGCCCCACCCACCAGTTGCCCCGCAGACCCGTGGGCCCCACCGTAGGTCTCACCTACATGCCTAAATGGGTTATCTGAGTAATGAAAGTCCCCACAGGCCAACATTTTCCTTTCCAGTGTACTTTTTCCTCACTCCCAAACATCCTGGGGAACTTCCCAGAAGGTCACCCATACTGATCATTACTCCAGGCCAAGCACGCTTAACTGTGGAGTTCTAATCAGGTAGAATCCCGAAGAGGAAGGTGCGCCTTGTTGACCTGAGTCATATCATTTAGCCATTTAACCCTGTATCATTTTTGGATATTACAATAACCCCCCCTTTACCATTAGGAAAAACTTTCGAGGCCCTTTTTTAATTGATCATTTGATATCTTTAGTTAATTATTTTCTTTGAGTAATTGAGCATTTTTTTCTCTTTCTACAGTAAGTTCATTTTTAAAAATTGAGGTAAGATAATGTTGTTTCTTTAAAGAGTTGTATTTATCTTTTAGTTCATTACATTTCCCTTCAAGAATATAACAATACACGAACATTTCTTCTTTAGAAATATTTTCAGAATCACTTTAATCTTTAGAATAAAAGGAATTTTATACATGAGATGTCTAGGTTACCCCAGATATTTTTATCATGAAATGCATAATGGATTTGTTAGTATGATCATCATGTAAAGTCTATGAGTCACTTGAACTGTCCTCGGAAGCACTCCACCTTGCATTCAATGCATTTTTACACTTCCTATCTTTGTCCTCATATTTCTTTTTATACATGATCTTGTGACAGTCAACCTTTACATGTCCCTTTTGCATACATTCATAGCATACTATCTCATCAGACTTTTCACTTCTTTTCCTATATTTCTTCCAGCTTTTCTTTGATCATATCTCCCTTGAAGTTAGGATTTGCAAAAGAATTATTCTTCTTGTAAAATTTCATAAACCTTCTAGATAATTGAGAAATATCCTCATCACTATCTGGTGATTCTTTTTTATTTCTGGAACTTTCTATAGAGACTTCAAATTTCCCTTTTTCTTTATGCTTAGAGGTTGTGACAACCGGGCCCCACCCACCATTTTCCCCATAAACACGTGGGCCCCACCGTAGATCCCACCCACATGCCTGAACGGGTTATCTGACTAATGCCAGTCCCCATAGGCCAATTTTTTTTCTTTCAAGTGTACTTTGTCCTCACTCGCAAACATCTTGAAAAACTTCCCAGAAGGTCACCCATCCTGATCACTACTCCAGGACAAGTACGCTTAACTATAGAGTTCTAATCAGGTAGGCTCTCTAAAAAGAAGGTGCAGCTTGTTGACCTAAGTCATATCATTTATCCATTTAACCCTATATCATTTTTGCATATTACAAACCCCCCCATTTAGAGCACAACGACCTCGTTGTGGGCCCTACATCTCATCCCAGGCAGTGCATTGCACTTAAGGTCGGGTACCACCCCTGATACCAAATGTGACAACCGGGTCCCACCCACCAGTTGCCCCGCAGACATGTGGGCCCCACTGTAGGTCCCACCCACGTGCCTGAATGGGTTATCTCACTAATGACAGTCTCCAGAAGCCAACATTTTTCCTTTCCAGTGTACTTTGTCCTCACTCACTCCTATCCTGGGAAACATCCCAAAAGGTCACCCATCCTGATCACTACTCTAGGCCAAGCACACTTAACTGTGGAGTTCTAATCAGGTAGGCTCCCGAAAAGGAAGGTGCACCTTGTTGACATGAGTCATATCATTTATCCATTTAACCCTCTATCATTTGTGGATATTACAGAGGTGGTGGTCTTGAATGAAACAAATTTTCTTTGGTGTTCATCCTATTTCTTATTATTAGAATTCAGCACCTCTTCATACATCATTATCTTCCCCATGAGTTATTTTATAGGTAATTTTCTGATGTCACATGACTCTCTAGTAGAGACAGAGGTTCCTCTACATCTAATAGGTAGGCATATAAGAATCCTCATGATTTTTTCTTTGGCAGTAACTTCTCTTCCAAGAGAAATCCTTATGTTGACAATTTCATTGGAACTAAGATACATGTCAGGAATAGGCTCATCGAGTTTCATTTTAATGTTATCATATTTAATATTATAGGTATTAAGTCTCATTTATTTCACACTAGAAGTTCCTTCATGTGAAACAGAAAAGGTATCCCAAATTTCTTGGGCAGTTTTTCATGCAGAAATTCTGTTAAAATTTTCATCTCCTAAAGAGAAATTTAAAGCATTCATGGATTTGCAATTATTATTGTAATAATTATTCCTTGGGTCATACCATGTAATTCTATTCATTGTAGGAATATTATACTCATCTATAATTAAACACTAAATTTCAAAACCCATACATTCTTGATGCATTTTTATTTTAATCTCCCATTGGGTAAAATTGGCTCCATTAAATAATTTTGGTCTTTTTGTTGAAACACCTTCTAGTCTATTATCCCTAATAAATAAATACTTTTAAATATATAGAAATTTAAAATTAACAAAAATTTACAGATCTTTAAAGTATAACTAAAATCACAGTTGAATAGGTTAAATTGTAGAGTCTTAATAACCTCTTATGATACTAACTGTTGGTCGGAGTAGATTACTCAAGTGGGGGGGGGGGGGGTTAATTGAGAATATATGAAAATTTCTGTTGAAATGGTTTCTTAAAATGTTCTCCAATAAAAATAAATACATCCCAGTCAATCAAGGTAATATGGTTATAAAAGTTTGATTGTTCAAATAACCTCTTAGAAGATTGATTAATTCTTAGTAATATTAGAATGCATTATTGATATTACTTTGGAGGATATTCTAATAAGATAAAACAATTATAACATTAATCAAAGATTAACTATCAAACTAAATATTGTGATTTCTGAATTATACAATAAAATAATGAAAGACTAAATTATACAAAGAAGTAAATAAACAAGTGGTTCAGTCTCAAGCTGATACGTAATCCACTCCACTTAGTGATCACCTACCACCAAGAAGTTTATATTATTAAACATGATCTACACCCTGGATTGGTGTAAACAACAATGAACAATATTTTCCAGGTCACACGACCTCTTCCACAGTTCATTGTGGGTAAAAAATATCAGGTCACACAAAAACCTCTTCCACCCATATCTGTGGGAGTGAACATGTGTAAAAAGATATAAGAGGAAGTATATCTTGTATCCTTCATTTTAGTGTAGGATATAGTGTTTGTTTTTAATATAGATATAGACAATTCTTGAAATCTAAAAACAATACAAAATATATCAAATATGATGTGATAAGGTTAGAAGTTCTCAGAGTATTATTCTATGTAGCTCTAGACATCTATGATAAGGAAGATTCAAGTATCAAGTCCTCTTGAAAGAAATAGAGTATTACAAAGCTGGTGCTCTGGTTTTCAGTTATATCTAGCTCGTGTTCTTTGTGGAGTTGGTATTGTGAAGATGATTTGTCTCTGATATGTGGTATTCTAGGTTTTTGATTTGAGAATGCTTCATGTGTTCTTCATATGTATCTTGTTGCATGTATCAGTCCAATTTTTATGACTGGTCGTGCTTCTTTCAGAAACTAATGCTTTTCATCACTTGTTTCATGGATACACTTTTCTTTTTATACTTGGAGTGCATGTGTTGGAGCTAACAAGATACATGTATCCTGAACCTCATACCTCATACTGTCTGGTGACATGTCTATAAAGAACTATTAATTATGTCAATTCATTTAAAAGATTCATATATGACCGTTAAAAGTTAAATTAAAAACGACAAAACAGATTTAATAACGGTGTCATAGTCTGTCTAGAAACAGTGTCACTGGGAAACAGTGTCACCACAATACAATGTCTTAATCTTTGCATTTAAACGGTGCAACAATAATGATTTCATAATTATATTGATATCAAGAACTGGTATCACATATGTGGTGTTAGGATCATGGTGTCTGGTCCTTTTCCAAACTTTGAACAATGTCTTACCAAGGAACCAGTGTCACAGATTTCATGAGATTTGAAACTGGCAACGGTGTCTGGTCACAGTGTCTGGGTCACAGTGTCTGGGTCATGGTATTTGGGTCATGCTGTATGGGTCACGATTTTTGTGTCACGGTTTCGGGGTCATGGGGTCTGGGTCACGGTGTCTCGGTCCTGGTATTTGGGTCACGGTCTCTGGGTCCTTTTCTAGAAAAGTAGAACTGGTTGTAGACTCATGGTTTCTCAGACTTAGCCAAATATCTGTAAACATAATTAAGAAGAAATATTCACCGAATTAATTAGACTTAAACATTCATAAAAGATATCATTATAGAACAAAATTAAATATAGTTTAAAATAATCAGTTACGAGATAGATTAAATAGGAGTAACAATTTGTGATCATTAAAACAGGATTAAAACATGAGAATTCCAACACAATGAGTGTTGAAAAAAGAGGTGAATAATAAGTTCCTTTCTAATATTCAGCTGAAACCTTCCCTTCATGAACATATTTATCATGAAAAATCAGTGGATGAGGGTTTTAAGGGTGTCTAAAGAACTTTATATGACAGAGAGACCACCAGTTAACAGTCTTTATCTTCATAGGGAATCATCAATTTTTGGTATTGTTATATACTTCATTTATGATTATAGAATGAAGTGAAAAATCATTTTCATCAATCTCATTTTTCAGTCTATCGAGGTGGTACCAAGATGTATTACGACATGAGACACTAATATTGATTACCTAGTATGATACATGAATTAGTGGATTTCATTTAGTGAGGTTATATTTGAAAATTGGTTAAATTATAGCATTTGAATCCATCTATATTTCTTTAGCCTCTTCAAGTATCCACCGAGAAAAGGTATGAGATATTCATGGATTTAATTAATATATTACCTAATACCACATGGGGTGTGAAATCTATATAGTCTATTATTTACCAATTAATGAAATCAACTCATTTATTTCTACTCAAAGATTGCATCAAAGTGGAGGGGATTAGGAAGTTCTATGTGCATGAGATTGTGAAGTTTCATGTTAATACTTCTACTAACATTTCATACATAGATCCTTAATTCTCCTATTAATTACTGAAATTACTTAAATAGGTGATGAGATCATAAGTGTTGTAGAGGATATTTTATCTTATATAAATGGGTGAACTGATGGAGTAGGATATCTAGATTTTGAAGAACATTATTTGTGCTTATGTATTAAATTTTTGAGTCTTATGTGATACAAATAAAAAAACATAGAGATTTCAATTAAAAAACATAAATATATCCCATATCTAAATTTCTCCATTTAAGTCCTTATAAGGCCAACCATGCTGGTATCACCTCTATTGGACTAACATTGGTGAGATTTCCCTGGTGATACGAAGCATTGTTCGAAAGATAACTTAAAAATCTATTTTTTATTGAAACTAGTGATATATTAGTGCCATGATAAATACTACATTTACCATCATTTTATTCTAAGGTAGTTTTCAATTGGTTACTATGTTTGTTAATGTGTTGCCTCTATTTGGTCCTTGATGGCTTGGTAAGGATGGGAAGATCACCTAAAGGCATGCCTAACCTATTGAGATCCCAGAATATATTGGGAAGGTTATATATTGACTATGATTAAATCCTTAGATGATATCCATAACATCTTACATGTTACTATATTAATGATGTACTATACTCATTCTTCCCATGTGTTGATATGGGAAGATCTAGAGTTGGAGCTCGATGTTTTAGTGACAACTCAACTAATATAGACTTTTAGATCATTGAACAAAGTTCTATGTGCGAAAAATAGTTTATTAGTAGGGTTATTATGGTAGCATGGGATTGAATATCATGAAATAAGAAAAAGGGTATTCTTTATGAGTAAGTAATGACCTCATATATTCTCTGATCATCACGATTCAAGTAGACTTTCTAAAGACATATAGAGATATAATAGGAAAATTTTCACATCCATGGTGAAATTTTTAGGTACATAATTCATTAATTATTGATTTTTATCCAAATTTCATAATTCATGGTCAAATTCCAATAATGTTTTGGAAAAAAGGGGATGAATGACTTGGCATTTGGTTAGTACGGGTTAAGGATAATAGTTCACCTCAATCTTATAAATTGAGAGGAATATTTCAAGTTTATTTTTTGAAAATAAGTCATTTTTTTATAAACTAGGTAACCATTCACAATACATATGATTATAGATCACAATCATTTCTTTTTCATGGGAAAACAATGAAGATAACCCTTTTATATTAGGGTACTCTCATGGTGGGTATTGCATTATAATTTCATGGTTTAGGTGAAATAATTAAAATTACCCTAATTTATAGTGTTATTTATTCCCAGTGTCTATAATATGGATTCCAAATTCCATGAAAAAACCATGTATCAAAGACAAAATAATGATAATTAAAAATTATAACACCTCGCCTTCACAATTTAACCCCTTTTCCCTTTCTTCTTTCTCCAATGGAACCATTCTAGATTAAATAAATTGATCTACATTCTTATTCTACCTATCTACTTTCTTTAAATTGGATTTTACATCAAGGAATCATCATGTAAATGGCCTTCTTTCTCTTATATAGATATATTCTCTTATTCACCGTGGATTTCATATATCCCCATATCCATTTGGACAAGGGTTCTTTATATCCAAACTTATGATGGGGGTTTTGATATCTAGGGCCCTTAATATAGAGAAAATGGACATTCCCATCTTTTTTTGGGGATTTTCATCACCCGCAAAAGGATTCATATTTTTATTTTAGGTGGTTAAATTAATTACCATTATTTGAAGAATGATTGGTGATGGATTATATAAAATTTATTTTTCAAATTTTAAAAATTATTTCATTTTATAACCAAGGAAAGATATATATTAATATGATAAACATCATTCTAATCATATTTATTTGATGCGATTAATTATTTTGATTTTAGAATAATGTTTTACATATGGAATTGATGATTCCAATCCCGTGATTGTAAAAATACATCAATTTCGTTCCATGGAATGGTTTTGAAATTAAAATTCTATCCATTAAGAATTTCTATGCATTATAGGAGACCTAAAATTCTTAGGTAGAGATCCTAGGTAACATTTTACTAGGTATAAATTACAATCTTCCTAAAAATGGTTATATTACATCACCAGTGAATGATTTATTTTGGTTCAACCATGTGAAAATCAATTTTCAAAAATATAATTAGAACTAAAGGAGATATTTAGGAATAATTATTTTGAACTCTGGATAAATATGGTGGAGTTATAGTAGTTTGGTCTAAATATCTAAAGAATACAAACTATATGTGGGAAGTCAAAGGCCATCAATTAGACGCTACCTTGGAATATTTGAAAGGGGAAGTGTATAGGGGAAATAGACTTACATAAAGGTTACTATAGGGATATATAATTGTCATTATGAAGATATATAAAGTCCTTACACTTTCTTAAAGGTAATACAAGGGTCCTTAGAATGATTGAAAAGGGTAAACTCATAGTGTTTTAAGGCAAAAATAGTTCATCAGAAGATGTTTTTAAGGTGAAATATTTATTTGACCAAGTTAATTGATGTCCATTTTTATCAAATCCAAGGAAGAATAAAATCTGTAATTATTAGATGGTGGTGGAACTAGATATATATTATAGGATCATATATATTTTATATGTTAGAGTAAAATAATTTCATGAGATTTTGACATTTATATCATTATAAATATCTTGAATTAAACTAATTATAGTGTTCCCCAATTGAGTAGTAATGTGTTCAATCCATGTAAATTTGTGTTCCTCTTTCATTTTTCATTTTTTAAATATTTTAGAGTTTCTTGAATGTATTTTTCATGTGTTGAAGTGTGTTGACTCGGGTTTGATTTGTATTCTATGTTTAGGTACATCATCTATGTGGGTAATTTCTAATTTAATGGTAATAGTTATTGATTCTACTATGCACCTTTTGGGTGGTAATAATGGTGGGTTAGGCTCATTAGACCTAATAAATGGTATCAGACCATTAGCTACAGTGTTTTATGTTACTAGACCATGGGAAAGGTGTTTTAGAAATCAATTCTATAACATCGTTCAACCCTTTTATTTATAATATATTTTTTATAAAAAGTTCTTAATCCCTTATATATTTTTTATAATTTAGAGGGAGTCCATTTACTCCACAAGTAATTGTATTGGATGACAATAAGGTTTAATTGGATATGTTTAACAAGATGGATATTGGATTATAGAAGATGAAAAAATGGATTGTTTACTACAGAAGGATATTGATCTTCCATTGACCATGATCAAACTAGAAGGAGTAATGAAGGAAGAGAATTATTATATAATCAATAATTTATGTTGATTTAAATGTTGTTATATTAAAACATTCTTTATATTAACTATTAGTTTAAGAGAGCTTCAAAATTCATGAATAAATGTGGTGATGCATTTGAGAATCTGAAAAAAATGAACATGTTGTTCCTATTAAGGAGGTTATTTGATATGATAATGTCATATGAAAAGTTATATCATGATCACTTCAATGATAAAGACCTGAATTGAAATCATTTGGAATTAGTGAATGTGGACTTAAGGGATCTAATCTATGCTCTAATGTTTCATACATCACTATAGGATTCTTGGTATGTGATATTTACCATGTCGAGTAACATAAGAGTAACAATTTACATGATATTTTTGATTATTAGGGATCAAACTTTTAATGAAAAATGAATGGGAAGGAGATCAATCCATTTTATAGAAATCACTATATCATGGAAGGTACAAGATATAATGTTTCATGTAAGGTTAATATGAAGTGAAATTTATTAAGAAGTTGGGCCATAATAACTAAGAATAGGGTGTCCCCATTTGTTGACATTATGGATAAAAAAATATAATTAAATATTATATTAGGAAAAGATTCTCTTTTTGAAGATATACCTCTCTAATTCAATTCATGAATCTATTTTTGAATAACATGATAGATCTATTGATGAGTGTATCTAGTTAACTTCATTCCTGTATTATTTATTATGAAGATACTTTTTAATCTATATCTGAGGGATGGGTGATGAGGAATATAATTTCAAAACGTTATGTATGGAGCGTCATGTAGATGATGAAGCTCTAGAGATTGTAGGAGGGGTGATGTTTCAAACCTGATATGAATAAATGTTTTCTTGAAATTAAATTAGTGCATCACATGTCAATGTTAACTATAAACATGATTTTTTGAGATATCTAGGTTATATAGGTTTCGGTATAAAATCTACCAATGGAATGTGGAGACATACACATTATTCTATTATATTGGGAAAATGGGCTGAAAAAGAGACTCCATACCGAAGGGGAGTTTGAAAAGGGTAAACTTATGTTATAAAAGTAAAATTTTCCAAGATTTTTTGTGAACATATTCGTCACTTAATTAAGGAAGTGATGAAAATACTCATTTGTATATGAACGATGATGATCAGATGCATAGAGTATAGATAATGTGATCAATTATTTATTGGGAAGTAGTGGAAGGAGTCGTTTACATGAAAGGTTAGATGCCCAAGGATAAGAAGTTATTTTTGGATCAAAAAGATTTATGGGGTCTAGTCCCAGTGTAATAATATGATATTTAAAAAAATTGCTCCATAACGTAAACGACACACATCACTAAGGATAATTAAATTATAAAGTATTATTACTTGAACATGATTATGATAAAATAGCTTCTAAATTGGTAGGTATGAGTATGATTATTTTTTTATGAAATATATATTAAGGTTCTACTCAATATAAATGTATTGATAACTACTTAGTAAATAATCACTATTTTTTTGTATTTTCATTTTATTAATCACTAATATGCTTTCTTCAATAGTATTTTTTATCTTTATGTTATAAATAATGATAATTAATTTATGTAACTTTTGGAATGTTTATTTAATAAAATGGAATTTTTTAAATCATCATATCAAAATTATGATATGATGGAATTTTGATATTTTTCTGAAAAGTGTGATTTTTCCAATGAATAGTGAAAAATATAGATTTTTATTGAAATTTATTTTATTTTAAAGAATTTAAAAATGAAAATTATATTTTGGATTATTTTCAAAGATTTATTAGTTACTTTTTATTTAAAATAATCCAATATTAGTCTTTGGAATGAATATTATACTTGAATTTTGAATAAAAACATTTTTATAGTTAATAGGGTATATTTTTGAAAAAATATTTTTCATTGAGGTTTTAATTTTAATATTAAATTAATTAATACCACTTATCTAAATTGAATCATGAAAATAGAATCCATATTTTTAATCAGGAGTTAAAAATTTTAGTAAATAATCCCCTTTTATTTTTGATCATAATGACTAGTAACTATAGTAAACAATTATCACCATAATAAAGATAAATCAGATAATTAAGGTCCAATACGATATGATAAGGACAAAACAATGACCCTAATACACGAATCTATAATATTTTATGTGTCTAGTTTGTCTATTTACACTAAATTTTAAAAATCATTGAAAATTGGTGCCATATTTCACTGATTTTGAACATTAAATTATTTTATGTAAATAAATGTCAAAAATGTAATTCTATTTATTTTATAATCTTTAGATTTTTAAAATAAGAATAAAAAATATTAGGTTGGGTTTAAATTAATGATAATTGTTTTTCCATGTTAATTTATTTTGATTTTTTAGTGATGAAATAATTTCCTTAAATTACTACCCAACGTCAACATAATATTTATTTAATTAATAGAAAAATAAAAAAATGATTTCAAAAAATATTCTATGTAACACATTTTTAATTATTTTCTTTATTCCATTAATTTACTAGCTAAATATGACATTTTATTTTTTAATGGTTTATAACTGAATTTAATTATTTTCATGTTGTTTTTAATTTTAAATTAAATGAATACTTCCAAATATAAAATTAATGTTTTATATAATAAATAATATTTTATTAAATGATTTAAAGTTCCTAAAAATACTTTATTCAGAAAATTAACTATTTAATATTTTAAAATATTAATTATGGCCTATTTATTGAAAAATTTTCTTTTTATAATTATTATATTTACATCTAAAGAGTAAAAACTTCGTTATCATTATAATTCTCAAAAAGGGTTAATGTGGGTTAAAAAAGAGATAATTGTACAAACATAATTTGAAATTGTAAACAAATTATGGGATGTTACTAATTAGACCTATACTTATCATATATTAAAATTAAATCAGTTTTTTTCTTTTTCATAATAAAAATTAATTTTTAATAATTTAATATGTTATGTAATTCCAAGAGTTCCCCTCTTCTGACTTATAAAAGGGAACCTACTCTCCAATTTTTTATCACCTAAAAATCCTTTTAGTTTAAAAAATACAAACCCATATCCAATATTAAAAACCCTACCCATGTTTTAGAGGTATTGGTTTTGATAGAATACCATCTTTAGAGGGTTTAAGGTGTCAATAAAAGGATGTTTTATGAAGAATATATATCATATCTAATTGAATGTATTAGTTTTATTTATTATTATATATAATTAAAATCTTATTAAAATATTATTAAATAAAATAAATTCTATATACAAAGGTATTTTTATGATAAATAAATAACGTATACCCATCTCCATGGAAAATTACTTCCACACTAACTGATGTAATTCATTTTCCATAACCATCTATCAAAGTAGGTTATAATGATGTATTTAATATATATATATATACATACATATAATATCTAGGACATAGTTAACATTTCGTACATATAATATTTCATCTATTTTCATACCTTCCATCCGTTAAAGAATGTTAACAGTGTTCATGCATATGTGTGGATTACCGTATCCCCAAAGTGATGTGATTCCTTTTTGATAACCACATCAAATGGATTCTATATATGAGTGTATTTAAATAAACAATTTTATCACTATGATATAATCATTATTTTTTATTGATAAAATAACACTTAAATTATTTCAATCATTATCATTGAAAAATGGAAATGTTACTCATTCACACATACAAGCTAACATCTCCAGGATTGTAACGTAGTTCATTTTCATAACCATATATCATGGTTTGTTTTAAATGTATAATTTTGGTATAAAAATTATAATTATTTCATTATTATTAAACATTTAATTATTAAATAGTGACCTCATTAACCATATATAACTGACAGAATTTATTTTAGACATATGAGTGGAATATTGTCAAAATTACCAATATGAACATAATTGATTAATTAATTGTATATGAAAAGGTAAAAAATAAAATTAGATGATTTATAAAAAGGAAAAAGGTTATTAATAAAAAAAATTAATAGAAATTTATTATCCACGAATAAATGGAACGTACGAAATGAGTTAGTCTCGAGGTTAACGACACTTTACCATAAAAACTCATGTTAAATGTTTTAAATATTAATTTTTACTAATATTTTTATTCCATGTCCATTTTATTATAATTATTTAATGGATGTATTTACATAGAAATAATGAATTATAAATGAAATTTTATTTTTCTTTTTAATTTCTTTAAAAGGATTTCAAATGAAAAAATTTTATGTGTTTTAAACAGAACGTTATGACTTTCACTATAAAGGATAAAAAGAATTTCACATTTTAACATATTTTGTTTCAATAGTTTTTCCATAGTTGCATCCTTTATTTTATGTTTTGATTATATTATATGATTATATATTTTATTCATATAAAAACCGTCCTTCCCATTTATCTAGATTTTTTTAAAATGGGATTTAAATGGATTGGGTATTTTGATATCTATAAATGTTTTCTTGTGGGTGTATGTAATATTTTTAAAATTATAAAAGCTATTATGAGTTATGTTTATGTTATAGTTATTGGGAGTTTTTATAATTATTGGATGTTCCTTATAAACTATGTTCGGTTGGTTTTTTTATAAACCAAGGATAGTTGGTTCAATTATAAACTAAGGATGAGTGGTTATGTTATAAAACAAGGATGATTGGGTCTGCTATAGTCCTTCTAATGCATTGGTTAATGATGATGATAGAATTTGAGCATGTAGGCTATTATATTTGTAAGAGTTATATTGAAATGATGTCCCAGGTTTCTTTTATGATTTATTTATTATTTCTATGCCTTTTATTGAAATATTATGATTTCACATAGTAAGCTAAGGATCTTATGTTTTAAATGAAAGTTTATGATATTTCGTAAAGAAAAAATGTATAACTTGTTCATAAAAAGTTTTCATATATTTTTTTATGATTTAAAATGAATATTAGTATGTTTTATTTGTCCTTTAAGATTTTTAATGAAATGTTTTATGAAAATATTTTGGAAGAAAATTGTATTCCTTGGGTAATAAAATATTTATTTTGAGCCTAATAATTATTTTGGAAACAGGAAACATTTAATGTATTCATGAACTAAAGGGTTAATTTATTAATTTTTTATGTCCCTTATTGATAATATTTTCTCATTCCATGTTTTAAATTTTATTTGAAATAGTTTTAAGGATGGGATGGGATCAGTATAAGGATAATATGGAAATAAGATAAGTCATCAAAATAGAACTTATTACATCACAAACGTTTTATTTTTGGATAAGAATATATACGAAGTGTAATTTTCCACTTTGTGATTTAATATTTATTTATGTAAGGGTTATAGACAAAATACCTTAAAATTATAGACTAAAAAATATCCTCTAAATATAATAAAATGAATTCTCTTATAGTGATTCAATTTACAAACTGACAATGGTTGGGAATTATTTCTCAAAAAAATTACAAGTAGTTAAAAACCTTTATTAAATGGAGAGACACGGTGTAAATTGATACCAAGGGTAAAATATAGTGTTACATATTTTAAAAGAGAGGAATATGGTTTTAGGGAGTTCTATATGTTCAATAGGATTAAATTCATGCAGTAAAATAAGAAACTACCCAATAATATAGAATTAAATATATTCATGAAGACAATTAATTATACATTAATTGAGAAGGGATGCTGTGAAAATACTCATGACTATTTTGAAAATGTGTTTTTATAGAATCTAGGACATTTCAAACCAATATGGAAAAAATTTCTATCATCCTTGTTAGTATAGAATCGTCCAAAATAATGTTAGGTTAGAGGAAGAATTATATTTTAACATCTCATAGACTTTGGTTCACAAAGCTATATCCTAATTGATCTTATAAATAGGTACAAGTTATATTTTGCATCACAAGTATTTTATTTTATATGATATGACGTTGAAGTCATTCAATTTATACTTTGGGATAAAAAATATTATAAATTTATTAGAAGAGATAATATAACCTTAAATAAAGAGTTATTTTAAAAATACCACAACCAAATATAAGTTATTGATGAGATCAAATAATCATCACATGTTGAGGATTTATTAAATAGAAGTACTAATTTTTTTTGGATATTCTAGAATATCCATGGTGTACTTAAATTATAAAAACATAAAAATATATATAGGATAATTCAGAATGAATTTATATTTAAATGGTTTTTATAAGGATATTTGTGATATAGATTTAAAATATTATATATGCAAATGGAATAGATGTAAAATGAGGAGTTTTGGATGCAGTAGTTCTAAATAAGGTAGATCTATATGTTCATTTGTGGTGGTATAATAGGATTTGTTGGTATGTACCATGATATAAAATTAATTTTCACTATTTTATTCTCAATAATTCTGTAGAGACTAGAATGATAGTAATGAAATAATGTTTGAAAGACTTAATTTGTTGGGAGTTATGTACATGTGATTATATGGAATCCCTACCTATTTTTGGAACATAAAGGATAATAGAATGATCTACAGTGAAGAGAGTACTTCAGAATAAATGGTTTTATTATCTAATGGGGGAAGAATATTTTAAAAAATGGTATTAGGAAATGATTCTCATATAGTGTTTTCAATAAACTAAATGTGGGAAATTTATATGGTACATTGAAATTTTGAATTTTTTTTACATATTTATCTTTTTTTGTGAAGTCTATATTTCATCATGGAGAATTATGTGAATAAATATAAATGGTATTACCAAAATTATTAATGAATAAAAAAAATGATATTATGTAAAAACTAAAAATGAGACTTTATGATATGAAATAGGCACCATGGTAGTGGATCAAAAGACTCAAATTTTTATGGAAGAATTATTTTTTTGTTTTAGAGTAATGCTGAACATTATTGTTATCTAATGGTGTTCAATTAAGTGATATTAATAATGAATCTTATTTATATTGATGACATGGTTACTTTTAATTTAATTATGTAAATGATTGTTGATATAGAAGAATAAATTCCTAGATGTTTTGTGTAAAATGATCCCAGTCTAAAAAAATCACTTTTTGGGATATGGATTGCAATGCATTTAGATTTGTTAACATATTTCGTAACCCAAGATGACTACATCATAAAATTTAATTAATGTTTCATAAAGATAATGGTGAAATCAGTTAAAAACTCCCTAGACATTTATTTCTAGTAGATCTAGGAAAATTCACTATGAATGGAATCATAGGATAGGTACTTGAGAAATTTTATTTTTTCACTAATTTCTAGAAGCAAGATATATACCTTGGTTTTTACACTTCCAGGCAATGTATATGAATATGGAGTAGTAAATAGGTTCATAACGAATCATTAAAAATAAAATTAGATATATTTAATTTAGTAATTATACATATTAAAGGATCCAAAATTGTGTCTCTATATTTTGGAAAAGATGAATCTTTGTTGGAGTTTTCAGATTCCAAATTTGAGGGAGATACAAATACTCAAAAGAGAACCATGGGATATGTGCTCACATTTAGGGGAACAAATGTGTGTTGATTATTGATGAATCAATCACTAGTTTCACTTTATATAAAAATAAGTGTAGGATTCAATAATGAAAGCTAATATGGAGTTGATATGACTTAAGGGTTTCTTGGAAGATCTTAGAAGAAGGTAAGAGGTTGAGATGTTGTTATGTGATTCTCATAGTGTGATCCACTTGGACAATAATATCATGATTCATTTTTGGAGAAAGAATATTTACATAAATTATAACTTCATAGGGAAAGTGTTGATGGAAAAAGTGTTTTATATATGAATTGTGTATTGAAACACCATGATATTTTAAACGAAGAACAATATTTTTAATGGTGTATATGGAACACAACACCAAGCATAAATGAACCAGGAGGTATACTATTTAAATATGATAGTTATAATATATTTTTTGAATTGACATGTACAAATATGATTAACAAAATTAGGAAATATAATCAAGTGTGTCAATCAAAAAAAATTATTGATTAATTATTAGTTAATAGTCACATTATATTTAATAATTTCATTTTATACTTCAAAAATATGTTTTCTTTAAAAAAAAATTCTATTGTTTTTTGAATATGGATAATATAATTAATTTATGCCACATTTAGAAAGGATATTTTATTAAAAAATGATATTTCATTATTTCTACATATCAAAATTATCATAGGGTGAAATTTTATGATTTTCTGAAAAGATTGGGTTCACAATGAATAGATAAAAATATCAATTTTTGTAAAACTATCATTCCTTTTATTAAATAAAGTAATTTAATGTCTGATTATATTTTTAATTTTTTATTTTCATGAAATTTTATCCAATTGATATATAATAATCTAATTAATTTCATTTTAATCATAAATATTCCTTATTTTGGTGTAAATCTATTTTTAAGCTTAAAACACATGTTTTTAAAATCTTTTATTATGTACATAAAGTTATCCCATTTAAATTATTTAAAATAAACCTTAATGATTAATGATTTAAATTAGTTTTTTATATTATTTATATATACATATTAAATGAAATTCATATAACAAATATTATTATCCATAGAGTTAATGTAAATTCATTTTTTCCTTGAAAAATATATTTTTTCTAAAAAAACCATTTTTCATTTCTTTTTGTGGGTTTAATTTTAAATTAAATTCTGCCAATTTTATGAATTGAATCATGAAGTATGTATTTCATATTTTTAATTAGGATTTCAAAATTTTGAAAACAATCCCCTGTTTTATTATTCATTATGAATAGTCACTATTTTAAATAATTATCATCATGGTAATGGTAAATCAGGTAATTAAGGTAAAAAATATTATTATCAGGTCTAAATACTGACAATAAAACTAGAATTTATCTTATTGGGTGAGTGAGGTTTGGAAATTTCTACTAATGTCTTTAATATTTGGCCACTTGGTTCCATATTTCATTGATTTTGAATTTATAATATTTAAGAAAAATATAAATTAAAAAATGTCACTTTTTTAATTATAAATACTGTAATATTTTTTGATTGAGATAAAAACAACTTATTATCAGTTCTAAATAATTATTTTAAATAAAAATTATTTTTTGATCACGGTAATTTATATCTAATTTTTATTAATGAAATAATTACCTTATATGCAACACTAACATAATATTTTTTCAATTAATAGAAAAATGAAATAAATGTTTTTAAAAATATAGTAAGTAATATAAATTGAATGAATTATTATGTTCCAAGAATTATTTCAATAAATATTAAATTTTAGTTATTTTTTAAACTATTATATTAAAATTCTATTAATATCATTTTATTTTCAAAGTAAAATTATATGAATGGTTACAAAAGCAACATTAATGATATTTTATAATAAATGACAGTTTATTAAATGATTTAAAATCATAAATATCATATATTCAATTATTGTTTTGGACATGGAATAAAATATCAACCATAATTGTCCTTTTTTCCTTTTATAGTAACTATCTTGACCCCTAAATAGTAAAAACCTCTTTGGTCATGGTAATTGTCAAAAATGGTTAATTCCTGTTAAAACAAAAACATAAGGGTAACAAAATAATATAAACTCTTCCAAAATCTATTATATTATATATTTTTGACCCATACTCATATTATCTTCGAATTATAACAATTTTGTTTCTTTTAGTAAATGAAAATTTAATTATATTAATTTAATATTTTATGAAATTCCAAAAGTACACCTACCTATACTTATAAAGGGAAACTCCACTCCTCTATTCTCCACTCTTCAAAATCATTTTTGATTATGAAAATACCTATAAAATCCCTCATTAATTACATATATATATCCTATATTTCTTATTTAGATTATAAAACCCTACTAAGATGGATCTTAGTGTAATTATAAATAGGTTGTCTGAATAATATGTATCGTTCGTGGGTACATGAGGATTACCACCTCCAGAAAGTGTTGCGATCTATTTTTGATAACCACATCCCATAACTACTCTATATAAGTGTATTTAAAGAAATAATATTATATTTATGTAATAATTATCATTCATTAATGATAAAAAATAATTAAATTATCTCCATCACAATTATTGAAAAATGGAAATGTTACTCATGTGTACGTATGACTTACCATTTCAATGATTATAACATAGTTTATTTTTTATAACCCAATTTCATGGTTGCTATAAAATGTATAATTTATGTATAAAAATGATAACAATATCATTTTTATTATTATGTATATTATCAAACAATGATCCCTTTTACTATATTCAAAACCACCAAAGTAATTTTGGATATATGAACTGAATATCATCAAAATGTCCAACATGAAATTAATTGATTAATTAATTAAATATATTATCATATAAAATAATATAAAATAAAATGAATAATAAAAATGGAAATAATTTTTATTAAATTAAATAATTAAAATAATTTAATGATTTAGGAAGATAAATAACGTACGTGATGTGTTGGACCTGAGGGAAGGGGTTTCGTAACTCAATTTCTTTTCATTTGGTTATATTACTTATTCATTATGTTTGATATTATAAGATTATTTGTGTATTTAATTTTGATTATTTTATGATGTATTTCCACTTGAATCATGTGGATCTAAATTTATAGAAATAATTAATTATTTTTATTAATTCTCACTTCAGTGATATGATCTTTTTAAGGGATTTTGTCTCAATTTCAATTCTATTGATACATATGTGATATTTTGCACCTATTTAATTTTTTATAGTTTATACAATTACCACTTAATATATTTAACAAGAAAAGTATTCAACAATGATTATTACTATTTTAGTTCCTGATTATTATACCAAAGGGTTTCAATTGAAAAGTTACCAAAGAGGTAGGGATTTATTTTATATTCCATATTTTGGGATTGCATTAATTTTAATTGAATGAATATTATAATCCATTCTTTATAAAATCCATCTATTTTATTATCCTTCATATATTTATTTATTTTAAATATTTTCTTCTATCTTTTACTCTATTTGTAACATCAATCAAGCAAGGAAATGTTAAAAAAACAAATTTTATTTCTATTTTAATCAGATATATTTTTCTTATGTGTCCATATTTTTCAAAACATTTTTACAAAAGTAATTTTTATTGAGGGAATTATTTATTAAGGGTATTTTATGTCATCCTATAATTTTAAAAAAAAATTAAATGAATATTTATAATTATTTTTAAAAGGTTAATTTTTATACTTTCTTTATAAAAAGTCAAAAGGAATGCCTTTACAGTATAATACATTAATGATCTTCACTACTATCATAACTATTTTATGATATTTATCTTATTATAGAAGTTTTATATTATTTTAAAAATAAAACTATTTAAAGAAATGTTTTTTAATGTTATAGTTTTATTTTTTATTCCCTTCCAAAATAATTGAATTTATTATAAAACTAGCATTTTTGTTGAATAGATGGTCATGTTTTATCTCTTATTGTTTTTTTCCTATTAAATTTCTCTTGAAACATTCACTTTATTGTGATCATTGTAAAATAAATTTCACTTAAATGTATATATTAATTTTTTGATAGATATGATCATTTCATAAACTGTATACAAGTTCTATATATGTTGTATTACGTTGAATTCTTTTTGATTGAATGGGAAAATATTTATATTTTATATTATTTATACAATATGGGAATTTATTGATAAAAAATATTATTTATGAAATAATATTTTCATTCAATATATTAGGAATTCATTTGAAATTTTTTGAAGGGTGGGGCCCAAAATTATATTTCCTCTCAATGTATCGATATTCTCATGAGACGAACCATTTGACCAAATTAAATGGGATTTTTATGTATATCTACCTATTGATTAAATTATCTTAGTGCATGGTCCTAATGGTATATACATCATGATGTTTGAAATCATGATGTCTAATATCAATCATTTACTTCATTGAGAATTTAGTTATTACTATACATGAAATTATTTCATTTGATAATATCCCTGGATTGTTTTATGTTCTCAAGATATTGATCAAATGGATTATATTTTATGTTTTTTATATTACCACATCGATTATTCCCAATTGACTAATGATAGATTCTATTGTATGTAACTGTTACTGATAATCAATGCTCACCCGTTATGTTTTTCCTTGTCTACAAGATATGATGAAGGGTATTTTCATTAATATCAAGTATTCAAGAATATTTTATGATATGTATTTAATATTTCTAATATAATATTATAATAATTTATGTATCATGTTCTTAAAGTCTACTAAAATGATTAGACCTTTGGGATTAGATCCCATGTATCTAGTGTGAATGTAATAAACAACACCTTTCGGCTATTGCAGTCAAGATATTTACATGTATGGAGTTTAAAAAATTATTTATATGGTGATGAATTCTATAGTTTGGGATTTATTGAGGTAGTGTTACACATATATCACATTAGGATAATAGTAATCCTATTGGAGGAACAATGTAGTTACATATTACATTTGAAA
Organism: Viscum album; assembly: GCA_963277665.1. Lineage (NCBI taxonomy): Eukaryota > Viridiplantae > Streptophyta > Magnoliopsida > Santalales > Viscaceae > Viscum > Viscum album. The sequence continues at coordinate 1,526,893,796 of OY728135.1, read as the reverse complement.
GTGGAAGTGGTTTTTATATTCTCATGGAGGACTTAGTGATGAGGCCTGAAATGTATTCTGAAGCGGTGGTATGTTATGTTCAACCATTTGAAAAATATTTTCTTGTTGTTAAATTATAAATAAAAAAAGAGAGATTATAAAATTCAAATTACAATTCTATGATGGATTTCATGGTGTGTTAGAGATAATGTTATGAATTTCAAAAGATATGTACAACAACAAAATAGTTGAAAGAGATAAATTTGAAGATACCTTCAAATTTTTCATGTGTAAATTTAGATATGAAAAGGATATATATAATGGTTATTTTTAGGATACATATCAGTCATTTTAATGTTATGTAGGGGTCTATAGGCATTAAAAATGGCTATATTAGGATCTTCCAAATGATATATATATATTATTAAACTTATAATTTTTTTAGAAGCATGATCTATTCAATAGAAAAGGATGCTAAGGATGAATATTTATTTGAACATGAAAATGTATACATGTAAAGAGAAGATCCTAGTAGACATAATCTCTTTGAATATTGAAAGGTTGTGAATATAGGTAGGCTATACTATATTTCTTATTCTAGTGAAACATGATGAAATTATATATCTACATGGAAATATTTATCTATTTCATGAATAAAAGAACCTATAGAAGTTTCCTTATATATTAGCACTATGTCTGAAAGATGTGATATTATTATTATTATAAATTTTTTCCAATTATATTTTTTAGATGTTACTTTATAGATTATTTTGGGTCTGTTGAGGTGTAGTAACATAAATGTGTTTTTTATTATATGTTCTAATATATCATGTACACATGTTACATATGATTCAATAGTTTTAGTTTTTATTTCTAATGTGTATGTCATTAGTTATAGTATCTGGTCTAGATGTTCATCAGACACAACAGATTCCACGATGTCTAATGATTATACCCATTAATTTATGACTTCTTTTTGAATTTTGGAAAATTTATAACATATATATATGAATTATAGATTAAAAAGAGGATCTTTGGAGACCCTAAAAATAAAAATACAAGGTCATATCAAATTTTCCTTAAGTTTATATTCTTATTTATACATATTTTATATTAATTTACTATTTTTTTAAATATTGTAACTTGTTCTTCAAAGAAAAAAATTATATTTCACTTGGTTATTTTCAATGTAGAATACATGGATTATCTAACAAATGTTGATCATGGAACACTTGGTGTGATTATATATGGATAGTTATTCTCAACTATTATAGTCACCCTTAAGGTGTATATAATCCTAATTTTTATTCATACATGTAAATGTAAGGAACCACTTGGTGGTAGTGGATTTATATGTTATAAGAGCATGGGTTTTTTAAGGTACTGACATGGTGGGAGTGAAATTTTACATAACCCAAAATGTTTTAGTTATAGATTTGGTTTATTTTAGTTATGGTCTTATTATAAAATCATATTTTATTTATTAATTTATTGGATTACTATACTGTTTGACATTGGATATCTATTTTGGACCAATTTTTATGTGTTACTTTCATATATAACATGTTATGATATTTGGATGATATTTCTTTATATTTATGTTCTGGTATACATTAATATTAATTTTATATTATATTACGAGTGTCCATATTTGTGTATTATATTGAATATTTATTTAGTTTCAAGATTTTCCAATATATGGTAGGTTCATGCCACATTCTATTGGTGGACAATTAAAAGTTGATTACTTAGAATAAACCCTTCCCAATGGTGTGTACATAATTCCCATGAACTAGTTTATAGCTTGTGTAGATCATGAATACCCTATGGTAATTTCCATAGGTCTTCTAAAGTATTAGTTCAGGGGTTTCCAAGGTCATTTTATGACATGAAAATGGAATACCACCTTTTTGTTACATATATTTTAATTAAATAGTATAAAATAAAATATTTTTGATGTTTAGTTTCATAGAAATAAGTTACATAATACATGAAAACATAAAAAAATCTTCTAAATACACTTTAAATACATCATAATGGTTTCAACCTAAGTTATATTTACTACATCTCATAACCTCGGGATATACATAAAAGGAAATTGGTGAGAATGAATCCCATTAAGGAAATAAAAAAGAGCGATATATAACATGTGATACTGAGGCATATCATTAAGAACAGAAGGAATAATAATGAGGCCTATGGATAAGGCATACAAAAATAAAAAAACAGGATTCATAACATATAAATGTGGCTACAAAATTTAAATGAAACATTCATAATCATATCACCAAGGTTAATAACTAAGGTGTCATAAAAAAATTAGCAAGTTTATTCACCAAGGTATCATATAACCTGAAATATAGAGAGACTGAAATTTTTACCAAATACATTATAAATCTATTAAGGTGAACACTTTATTTGTAGTAATTTCATTAGAGAAACATATATTATAATTATAATTTCATTAATAAACCATGGATAATCGAGAAAGAATTTCTTATATAAAATATTGGCAAATAAAAGAACTTAAATATATGATCATTATGTCATTTTAAACCCATAAAAGGAAATAGAAGTTTAATATATTTAAATCACCGTATTAAAAATAAATTTAAAAATAAATTTGAATACCCATTTAAAACAAATGAATATTTAGTATTCAAATAAAAAGGAAAATATAATTACTCATCAAAAAAAATAAAAATTTTAGAAGAAAAATACGAAATATGATAGGTATGAAACATGTTTTTAGGAAATGGTAACATGAGAGGGGAAAATGGTATCTGATTAACAAAATAATTTTCATACAATAGTTGGATAATATAAGGTGGGAAAAAGGAATTTTCTTAGTAATTGGAATACATACTACAAATGACTCTTGACTGGAAAAGAGAAGTGAATATTTTCCTTACCTTGAAGAGTTGTTCCTAAAACATGAGGATTGAACATTGGGGGCTTGAGGACACCTCGGGGGGACTCATTGGTAGGAAAAATCACCATAACATCATGAAGGATAGATTGGGAGTGAATGGAAATAACTAAATTAGTGGGGATATATAGGAGAAGTGGAGGAATTATTTAATAATTTATAAATATAGATCTTGGATAACAAGGTTTTGGAAGATGAACAACCATTGGATTTCCCATGGGGTTTTCCCATGTTATTGAAAATTTGGGTGACATTTTATTTTATATTAATCCAACAGAACTGAAATTCAATTTAAGTACTTCTATTGTCATGGAAAAATAAAGATTCCCTAATATAATGTTTTAAAAATGAAAATTTCCTTTTTAGACTTTCGAAAGTAACTTATAGATTTAAAAATTGAATAAAATATATTAAAATACTTAATCTTAATAAAATAATAATTTTTTTGTGGATTGTGTTGAATTAATTATTACATCATTATGACATAAATATGATGTCATAAAACATACCAAAACCATAAAACTATATTTGTTTCTATGAAAAAAAATTATTTTAGAGAATCCTCATAAATTCACCCTTACATAATTTAAAAATGATGATTTCAAAATTAATGTTTGATTTATCATAAAAACTTTGTAAATATAATAATTTTATATTTTAAATATAAAAATATTTTTTTATTAAAAAAAGAAGTTGTTTAGGAATAATCACATTTATAAATTTTTTAAAAAAATTACTATGCCTTTATAAAATTATATAATAATTTATTAGTAAAAAAAGAATTTTAAAAGAAAATTTCATTTAAAAAATTATATTTAGAATAACTTGGTAATATATAAAAGTTATATATATTTTCTTGAAAAATATGATTATGTTTTATTTGTTCCTGAAAATAAAATTATCAAATCATTATCAATTAATCACATATTTTTTTAAGAAAAAATATTCTTAATAGAATTTGATGGAATAAATATTTTATTTATAAAAATGAAGTTAAACTAAGGTCTGAACACAGAACCCCTAATTACACTCACATATTCCCTGAGGGTAAGGGGTGTTATGGTGGTAGTTTTATGGGGTGCCTCAACTAACACCAACCAAGTTGTAATATCCACTAACTTGAACTTATCCCATAGGAGAGTTTTTTCAAGTTTCACTTTTTCTAGCTTTGAATAGGATTGGTCAGGAGAGAACCCCAAAGCTGATATCTCCCTCATAGGTTCTGATAAATGGGATTCAAATGAAATGAGCCTACGAGTTGAGGCCACCAATTCTACATTCTATATCAATTATCCTTTTTCATTACAACTTATAAAAACTAATTATAATTATAAACGTATTAACTATGGGTATGGTTTACAATGGTCATATTTACCAACTATCATATAATAGTCAAATACCAATGGTCAGATTTCCCTTTATACCATATAAATACTACTTCATTTTTTAACTCAAATTTCACTTCAATTTATCTCAATGTTTTATTTCCATTTTCATAAGATGTAGACTTGTTTACTAATATTTTATTTTATCTCTATAGAATTTTCAATAGGGGCGATGACTATACTAGATTGGGGTGATCCATACTTTCCCATTTTACTTATTATATTTTTTATTCTTTGTCTTGTTATGATGTTTTTCATTCTAATCGGTTTCACAAATGACTAATGTAATGATATTTATTAATGATATAAAATTTTATTTTTTTTCATAGTTTTTCACATGGATGATATTATATAATATGAAAAATAATTATTTAGTAAAGAAATATAATTTAGAAATTTGGGGTCGTTATATTCTCTCCCCTTAGGAAATTTCATCCTCAAAATTTCAACTCATTTTCTGAGTTGAGAAAATATGAGGGTACTTCTGTCTCATTGTATCCTCTAGACCCCAGATCTATTTTTCATATTTATGGTTCTTCCACAAAAATTTTACTAGCTATGTAGTCTTGTTGTGTAGAACCCTGTCACTACAGTCCAAGATCTCCATCAATTTCTCCTCATATTAGAGGCGATGTTCTAGTTGTATGACCCCCAGATTCAGTCATATTGAGGGATCAGATATATACTTCATCAAGAGAGATACATGGAATAAATCATGAAGTTGATATATATTTGGGGGATGTGTTAGTTTATAGGCAACTTATCCTATGAAATCAAGGATTTTATAGGGTCCAATGTACCTAGGGCCAATCATACCTTTCATTCCAAGTCACATGAATATATTCCATAGTGATATCTAAATGAAAAATTTGTCTCCTACATCGATATACTGGTCCCTTCAATAGTTTGCAACAAAAATATTCTGCTGACTCTGAGCAGCCTTTATAATTTGTTGGATAACATGATCTTTTTCCACCATCTCATTCACAAGATCGAACCCAACCAATTTCCTCTCACGAAATTCATCCCAACTAGTAGGAGTTCAACATAATTTTCCATATAGAGATTAATATAGTTATATTTTAATACTCGAATTGAAGCTATTGTTGTATGAGATCAGAACTAATGAGAGGTGTTGATCCCATCCACATTTAATTTACATTGAGCATGTTATAAGAATGTCCCCGCGCATCTGAATAGTCCTTTCAGATTGGCCATCAGTTTGGGGGTGATATTCCATTCTGAAATTTAATTTATTATTTAGATCATGTTTAATAATTCTCTATAATTTAGATGTGAACCTTGGATTATGATCAGAAATGATATAAAGTGGTACCCCATGCTACCTCAAAAATTACATTATATATATGTTGGAAATGTTTACATGATTTAAATATTCCCGAATAGTAATGAAATTGGTCTTCTTAGTGTGATGATCCACTATAAACCATATCACATTTCTTCTCTTAAGTGTTCTTGGGAGATCTGTGATGAAGTCCATAGTGATATTGTCCCAATTCTATATTGGTATGGGTAGTGGTTTCAATACACCTTTAGGAATTTGTCACCCTACCTTTACTTGCTGACATATTAAGAACATTTTAGTGTAGTCAACAATCTAGATTTTGAAATTATCCCACAAATAATGATCATGATGGTCCCTATAAATTTTAGTGCTTCTAGGATGTATATATAATAAAGAGCTATGAGATTTATCCATAAAGTCATTATTTATCTCTCAGATATATGGAACACATATCCTTGTATGAAATTTCAGTACACCTTCTTGATTCATATTGAATATAGTAATGTTTTCATTATTAAAAACCTCTAACGTCTTTTCTAATAAAGGGTATTATATTTGATCTTTCTTTATCTTCTTTGGTAATGATTCTTAAGAACTCATTTTGGATAGAGTTATTGATGTCCATTCCCTTATGATTAGCGTGTCCAATTTTACTAGGTCCTTGATCAAAGGATCTTCTAGAGTCCTTATAATTTATAGCACAATAAGGTATTTTATACTTAATACATCAATAATTTTTTTTCCTTTCTATTGTGAAAATAAACTGAATAGTCGAAGCCTTTAAAAAGTTCAAAAAATATTCTTGGTCACTTATTAAATTTGTTCTATGTGAAAATATACTTCAATAATTTGTGGTTTGTGTATATATCACATTTCTCCCCATAAAAATAGTTTCTCCTTATTTTTACAGAAAAAATAACCTCAACTATCTCCATGTCATGTGTACGATAATATTTCCCATGAGTTTTTAACTGTTGAGATGCATACAATGTCACGGTTTCATTTTTCTTGAGTATTCTCCCAAGACAGTTCAGAGATGAATCTCTATAAATAAAGAATCCTTCTTCGACAGAGGGTAGAGTTCAAAGACCAATATCTTCTTCAATTCTTAGAAACCTTCTTCACACACCTTTGTCTGGATGATCTTAGCCCCTTTTCAAGTTAAGTTAGATACTGAGTTAGAGATTTGTTAATTTTTTTCACAAACCTCATATAATATCTCACTGTATGAAAGGAACTATGAATCTTAGTTACTATTATAGGACGAGGCCACTCCTTAACAAAATTTTTCTTCATAGTGTTAACTAAGATTCCTTCATTAGTTACAATGTTCCACAAGAAAACTACTTATTGTAACCAAAAATAAAATTTTATAATCTTTCAAAAAATATTATCCTTCCTCATAATTCCTAAGATAACCTTTATATTATCATCATTCTCCCCAAAAATTTTAGAGTTTATCAGAATGTCATTGATAAAAACTACCAAAAATTTGTCAATATAGTCCTGAAATACTATATTCATAAAATCCATAAATATAGTAGGATCATTAGTCAATCATAAGGGAATAAATACCAAATAATAATGCCCATATATTTTTTGGAAGGCTGTTTTTGGATTATCTTCTTTCATCACCCTAAATTGATGATACCCAGATCAGAGGTCAATCTTGGAAAAGAATTAATCCCCATAAAGATGGTCAAATAAATCATCAATACTATGGAGAGGATATATTTTCTTCACTATGATCCCATTATGTTATTTATAATCAATACTCAACTACATTGATCCATCCTTCTTCTTCACAAAGAGAATTGGTGCTCCCCAAGGAGACAAACATGGTTGGATAAATCCCTTATACAAAAGATCTTGAAGTTGTTTATTTAATTACTTTATCTCCATATTTTCCATTATATATGGTGTAACTCCCCAAACTTAGTTACCCAGAGAAAGTGCATTATTACATAACACTGGCATGATCACAAGAGATAAAGAATTGAAAGACCGATTAGTGTAGTATCCCTGTACGTACTAGATACATACATACATTTTACATTACATTATGAAATGGAAAAACGTTAAAATTGTGTCTCCTTTGAACACAATCATATTGATTATCCTATTCCTAAAGGTAAATCATTATATAATTCTTCACATACTAGGAAAAATAGAACATAATAAAGGGGAGAGCTCAGATGCCCAATAAGGGTAACAATATAGCAGGAACTATCATTAGAAAACTAAAACATTTAATGCAATGTATAAGACTAAGTCATAAGCATTATAAACATAAAATTCAGAATAATATAGAAAAGATGAATTAAATAACGCCATTTACTTATTCACATGGATATTCTTGTAGTTTAATAATCACATTTAAAATCATTAACTAATTTCATAATGATGGAATTCATAATTTTGAACATCATAACTACATAGTCAAGGCCTCGTGCCAAGACTAAATATAATGATTTTTTCAAGGCCTTGTGCCAAGACACTAATTTGTCTCATAAGACCTACCAATGCATCGAGGAGCTATATCAGGCTCAACCCGTCACTTACTAAGTCTAATGAATTCCTCATATGAAAAGGATGAAACAAAATATAAACATTCGTATTAAAACTTCCATATGGAATATCAATATTTTATCCACAAACAATGAATGGTATAAAAATAGCACATCCACAGTCAAACATAACTCATTAAATACAATATGGAAGATTGTATAAATCCTCATCAATCAAGAATATTTAAGTATATTGACATATATGAAAATAACCAGTATATCTATTTATGATAAATATCCCTGTTTTCTTTAAAATATTTAAAAGTGTCACTATTTATCTTGAAGATGTTAAAAATTAGATTTTTGAGTCAAAGTGTCCCATACCACTTTGAAAATTTTAAAAGGAATTTTAATTTTAAAACATTCATGTCTATATAAATAAATCCTTAAAACCCTTTTTAAAACACGGACATTAAAGAGAATGATTTAGAAGAATAAATCTTTAAAACATTTAACATGATATTTTAGTTAGAGTTCTTAACCAAATGAGAGATGCTTGAATACATATAATTGAGGTGATCGAAACATTATAATATCATGATAATTAAGGTATTCATGATATACTGTAACGCCCCGACCCCAGCTGCCCAGAGTCGGTGCATTAATTACATAACATTGGCATGATCACAAGAAAGATCAAATCCCGAAAGACCGATTGGTTTAGTAGCCTTGGAAACACTAGATATAATCATAAAGTTTTACATTACATTTCAAAGTGAAAAACTACTACAACAATAAAGTATTCATATCCACACTATTAACCCCTCATAATATCCCTGCAAGTCATTCATAATTTACTTCTTCACTACCTGGGAAAAATAAAACATAGAAAAGGGGTGAGCTCAAATGCCCAGTAAGGATAACAATATAGAGGAAACTTTCATAAATAAAAATAAACATTTAAGGCAATGTATAACTAAAACAAAAGCCTTTTAAACTTGAACATTTAACATAGTATGGCATAAATAAAATGAAATAATGCCATTTACTTATTCACATGGATATTCTACTAATCGAATAATCACATGCAAAAATCAATAACCACTTTCATAATGTTGGAATACATAATGCCAGACTATCATAACCACATAGCCAAGGCCTCGTGCCAAGACTGCAAATAAGATTTTGTCAAGGCCTTGTGCCAAGACACTAGTTTGTCTCTTGAGACCTACCGATGCATCGAGGAGCTATAGCGGGCTCCACCCGTCACTTATTAAGTCCAATGCATTCCCATATGAAAAGGTTTAAACATAACATAAACATTCGTATTAAAACTAGCATACGAAATGTCAATAATTTCACCATAAACTATGAATGGTATAAAAATAGCACATCCACAGTCAAACATATCACAAAACCTTCAATACAATATAGAAGTTTTGTATCATAATAAATCAACTTCAAATAATCTTAAAATCCATCAAAGGATGTTGACATAGATGAAATCAAAATTCTTTTTAAAGAAGTATCTCATTTTATTTTGAAATCATTTAAGATCCATATAAAATAAAACATTTTCTTTGAAAATATTCTTATAAGCTTGTAAGGAAAGCTTTGAAGATTTTATAACGGCGTAAAATAACCGCACCCGCCGTATAAGTTAAAAAAAACATTCTTACCTCAATTCTGTCGAAAAGGTTAAAAAGGACCTTGTTTTGAAAACGACGGAAAGATTCCTTTATAAACCTCTTATAAAAAGTCAAAAAAGGGTATAAATGACTTTAACCCATATTCTTGTAAATAGTAAAAATGTTTTGAAATACATTTTTAAGAAACATGGATGTGGATGATAAAGAGATCCCAGTAGATTATTACATATAAACAACCTCGGATAATGAAGAGATTGTGAAATAACCCTTACCTTGTACTTTTCCTTGGTTGGGGTAGGTTAACCTCCTGTATAATGGTGAAATAATTGTTATTAAATTATACAAGAATCATATATATTAATATGATATCATATATGATCTTTTAACAATGATTTAATAATAATATCATAGAATTATCATCGTTTCGGGTGTTAACTTACTCATTTTCTTTTATATGTTTTGTTACATAAGCCATGTTTGTTGTATCTTATTCATATCCAGAATTATATCAAGTCCTTAAACATCATTTTTAAATCATAAAATGATAATTATACTTGAATGGATACGATGGAGAATGAATCTCATCGCGTTCGTGGAGACGGTAGTCCGTACGTACGCACGAGCGACAATATCATTCTTTTGATATTAAAATAATATATAAATGAATGGTATATATACAGAATCATTAACATGTTATATTTATTATTTACATGAGTTACACATCATTATTATACCCATCCAAATAATATTATATTGAATAACAATTACACCACGACGTGGAGACGGTAAGCCGTACGTACGCACGTATGGTGACATGTTATTCAAAGGGTGGATAGAATACTGAATATGGTTGTACCATACTTATAATAACATCAAAGTATATGTGAGATACTGGAGTTATTATTTTAGAATGGTAAGAACAAAGGAAGAAGAAGTGGAAGAAGAAATGAACTTAGAAAAGGGTGGTGAAATCATTACCTCTTCTTCGGGTTCTTCCTTTTGATTTGATCAAAAGGGCTTCTTAGGTTGGCTTTCTGATCAAACTAAGGCCTCTAGGTTGTAGTGAGGGATGTTGGGAGATTATTTGGGCAGATTTTGGCCGAACCAAAAGGCTTTGAAGGTGTGAAGAAATGAGAAGGAGGAGTTCCCTTTTATAAGAGGGGTGAGGGGCACCTTTGGAAAAGCTAGAAATATTAATTTATAATAAATTCATATTCGGTTTATAAAGGCTCCAAAGTTGACTATTCAAAGTATGAGGTGGGGATAGGTCGAAAACAACTCATCCAATAGAATTTAGACAGGTTTGGGTACTTATATTAACCTTATCTTTAAGTATTAACTCTAAGTTAATTAGTTTCACTTTTACAATGTCTCTTTGTATTTTTATATATTATGGTTAATAAACTTACTATATACATCCAAGCGACCCCCAAGTGGTCCATTAATGATTAACCTATCATAATATAAGTCTCTTGGCCGAACCATAGATTTTTAGGAATTTAATATCAATTAATAATATAATATTTGTTTTAAGAACTCTTTTATGTCAATTTTGACACTATTCAATAGTTGATTTTTGTGAAACTCATAACAGATTGATTACTTCGAAAAAAGTCTATTAAATCAATCCTAATATATCATATTAGCCTAGAAAATTAGTTTAATTCATTAAAAGTTTCATATTATATTTATTTGGGTATTTATAATATCAATTATTTTAATTTTTCACTATTATAGTAATTACTACATCATCATTGTGTCATAAATAAAATAAATTATTTAATGTCTAAAAATTAGAAATAAAATATCATTATGTAGGAAATCTGTTTAGCTTTCTAATGAATATTTATAATCTAAAATACAACATATATAACCCTATGTAAAAATTGTTGTTCTAAAAGATATATGCTTGTGTCATTTTTGTATTCATTTTAACTAAATTAAAATAAAGTGTCATTATCACTTACAGGTGGATCCATGGGGTCCCAAAATAGACCCAAAGATGCCCATGGTCGACTATGTATCAACCAATAGGGTTAAGACACGTTTTAGGGTAATTTAGTATTATTATAATATTTTTTTAACCCTTATTTACCGGATTTACCCTTAACCATGGTAAATAAAATATTTACCGCAGTAATTATTCAAAATGTCTAAAAATAAAAGTTACCTATTTACACAATTTGAACATCCTGATTCCAAATATGGAATCCATTTTTCTAAATTCAAAACACAGAAGTGGCAGAAATTAATTTAAAATTAATTCCCGCTGTCAAAACAAAAAGCGTGTTTTTAAGAGATAATAACTACCAAAAGATTGACACTTGTTTATGTTCGGTTTAATTGTAAAATTATGTCCAATGACCAACATTATATTAAATGGTAAAAATATATTCTAAATATACTTTAAAACCACTCAAATTCATAATTTATCACTATTACTTATTTTGATTAAAAAAGTTGTTTTTAATTAAAATTTAGTAATTTTCACTATTCATCAAAATATAAAAGTTATCCGAAAAGTAACAAAATTTCACCCTAGGATAATTTCGATATTCCGAATCCAAAAATGAAGTCCATTTTGAAATATAAAATATATATGATTTCAAAAAGTAGGTATCACTATTTACAACGGCTAGTTTAATTAGTTGTGGTGTGTGTTAGAACTCGAGGTTGCGTACAACACACGCTATTGCATTATTCGAAGGGAAACGTACCGTAGAAGCTTGGGGTGTTACATTCTCCCCTCCTTCAAATAATTGCGTCCTCGCAATTTCTAGGGTATTACTACATAAAAAGACTCGGGTGGTTCTTCATCATAAGTTCCTCGGGTTCCCACGTTGCCTCTTCCATCTTATGATTTCTCCACAAAACTTTTACCAGACGCGTCGTCCGGTTTCTCAGTACTTGTTCTCTTGTATCAAGAATCCTGACGGGCTCTTCACAATAGGAAAGATCGGGTTCCAGTTCTAATTCCTCATAGGTGAGTACATGCGTTGGGTCAGGCATGTATTTCCTCAACAGAGATACGTGGAACACATCGTGAACTTTGGAGAGACTTGGCGGCATTGCCAATCGGTAAGCTACAACCCCAATTCGTTCTAGAATTTCGAAAGGTCCGATGTACCTGGGACTCAATTTACCTTTCTTACCAAAACGTATGACTCCCTTCCACGGAGATACCTTCAGGAAAACATGATCACCGACTTGAAATTCCAAATCCTTCCTTCGATTATCGGCATAGCTCTTCTGCCTACTTTGAGCTACTTTAATGTGATTTTGGATTACCTTCACCTTTTCCACCGTTTCCTCCACCAGTTCTGGGCCTACAAGTTTTCTTTCACCAACGTCATCCCAACAGGTTGGTGTACGACATCTCTTTCCGTATAACGCTTCATATGGTGCCATCTGAATACTCGAATGGAAGCTATTGTTATAGGAAAATTCTACTAGTGGTAAATATTGATCCCACATACCCTGAAAATCAAGTGAGCAAGATCTCAACATGTCTTCTAAGGTCTGAATAGTCCGTTCTGATAGTCCGTCTGTCTGAGGGTGGTAAGCAGTGCTCAAATGAAGTTCAATATCCAGGGATTTCTGAAGACTTTTCCAAAATCTTGAAGTAAAACGGGGATCACGATCAGAAACAATCGATAGGGGTACTCCATGAAGTCTCACAACTTCATTAATGTATAGTCTTGCTAGACGTTCCAGGGGTAGATCTTCTCTTATAGCAAGAAAATGTGCTGACTTGGTAAGACGATCAACAATAACCCATATTGCATCGTTCCTTCTAGGAGTCTTTGGTAGCCCCATGACAAAGTCCATCGTAATATTGTCCCATTTCCACTCCGGTATGGGAAGAGGTTGCATGACTCCTCCAGGCTGTTGCCTTCCAGCTTTCACTTGTTGACAAACCATACATCTTGACACAAAATCAGCAATCTCCCTCTTCATGTTGTCCCACCAAAAATGTTCCTTCAAATCTCTATACATTTTGGTGCTCCCAGGGTGTATAGAGAAATTGGAACTATGAGCATCATCCAGCAATTCCCTTTTTAGATCAGGTATATTGGGAACACAAAGTCTCTTCCCGAATTTCAAAATTCCACCTTCATACGCAAAGTCTCTCAATCTCTCATCATTCACAGCTTTAATCTTCTTTTGGAATTCTTCATCATCAGTCTGAGAACTCTTAATCCTTTCTAGTAAAGATGGTTTGGCAACCATTTGAAAAAGCATTGATGTTTCACCTTCCCTGGTTATTCCCATGTCCATCTTCACTAGCTCCATGAAAATTGGATCCCTTTCAATTCTCATATTGTTCAAAACTCCATGGTCTTTTCTACTCAAAGCATCTGCCACCTTGTTTGCCTTCCCTGGGTGGTAGTGTATCGTACAATCATAATCCTTGAGTAATTCAAGCCATCTCCTTTGCCTCATGTTGAGTTCTTTTTGTGAGAAAATATACTTCAAACTCTTGTGATCAGTATAAATCTCACATTTTTTACCATAGAGGTAGTGCCTCCATATTTTCAAAGAAAAGATCACTGCTGCTAATTCGAGATCATGAGTAGGATAGTTTTGTTCATGAATTTTCAACTGTCGTGATGCATAGGCAATAACTCTATCATTCTGCATAAGGACACAGCCAAGTCCTTTCTTTGATGCATCACTATAAATAACGAACCCATCATTCCCCGATGGTAGAGTCAATATAGGAGCATTGACTAATCTTCTCTTCAGTTCTTCGAAACATTCTTCACACTCTTTTGTCCAAACAAATTTAACCCCTTTACGTGTGAGCTTCGTTAATGGGTTAGCCAATCGGGCAAAATTCTGGACGAAACGTCGATAATAACCTGCCAAACCAATAAAACTACGTACCTCAGTTATACTCGTAGGTGCTGGCCATTCTTGGATTGCCTTGGTCTTAGAAGGATCAACAGAGATTCCATCTTTAGAGACAATATGTCCAAGAAAAGAAATCTCCTGAAGCCAGAATTCACACTTGCTAAACTTTCCATATAATTCATGCCTCCTCAGAGTCTTCAAGATAATGCGCAAGTGATTTTCATGATCTTCATAGGTTTTGGAGTATACCAATATATCATCAATAAATACTACCACAAATTCATCGAGATACTCCTTTAAAACTCTATTCATCAGATCCATGAATACAGAGGGTGCATTAGTCAATCCAAACGGCATTACAGTAAACTCGTAATGCCCGTACCTGGTTCGAAATGCTGTCTTCGGAATGTCTTCCTTCTTCACACACAACTGATGGTATCCAGATCGAAGGTCAGTCTTTGAAAAGTATTGAGCTCCATGCAGTTGGTCAAATAAATCATCAATACGAGGTAGGGGATACTTGTTCTTTATCGTTATAGCATTGATCTCCCTGTAGTCGATACATAACCTCATAGATCCATCTTTCTTTTTAACAAAAAAACAGGGGCTCCCCATGGAGAAACACTAGGGCGAATAAATCCCTTATTACTCAATTCCTCTAGTTGTTTCTTTAGTTCGACTAGCTCTACAGTGGACATTCTATAAGGGGTCTTCGATATAGGCCTTGATCTAGGAATTAAATCAATGGAAAACTCTACTTCTCGTTCTGGAGGATGTCCAGGTAAATCTTCCGGAAATACATCTACAAATTCTTTCACAATAGGTACATCCTCTATTTGAACATTCCTTTCCTCACCGACAGTTATTTCATTCTCTTCCTCCCCGATAATTGAATTAAGTTGAGCTACAGGGGGTGGATCTAAATAAGAATTAGGTGGTGACGATTCTGCTCTAAAAATAAGGTGCTCCTTATCATTATCATCAAGAATCGTAACCTCTTTCTTCTTACAATAAATCTTCGCATCATAGTCCGAAAGCCAGTCCATACCGAGGATTATATCAAACTCAATCATAGGTATGACGATGAAATCAGCAGATAAAGAAAATTTATGTGCTCTAATGGGGACTGATTCACAAAACTTTGTTGCAACGATACTTACCTTAGGAGTTTTAACTGACAACTCCCTTATTAAATCAAATTGGAAATATCTAATTTTTTCTTAGCAAACTGGGAAGATATGAAACAATGCGATGATCCAGAATCAAATAATGCATTTGCTAAACTTGAGGAAACCATTAAATTACCTGCCACCACGTCTTTCGGAGCTTCTACCTCAGCAGTAGTGATAGCATAAGCCTGGCCTTGATCCCTTGGCCTTTTCTGAGGTAAGTTCTCCTGACGCTTAGGACATGCATTTGCATAATGCCCCATCTCCCTGCAATTGTAGCACTGAACGTTGGTAGCTTCCTTCTTCCCCTTGCAATCATGAGCTTGGTGGCCTTTTTCACCACACTTGTAACAGACTCCCATTCCCTTCAGGCAAGCACCGAGGTGTTTCTTCCCGCACTTACCACAAGATGGATATTTAACCTTTCCCTTCTTCCCCTTATTTCCATTCCCAGATTGATCAGCAGGTCTCTTCTTCTCTTGCTTTGCTTTAAAGTCATAAGACTTAGAGAATTCCTTTTCGGTCTTGATAGCACATGAGACAATGTCTTCGTACGATGAAAAGGATTGTGAGACTAATGCTCGACGGAGAAATGGTTTTAACCCATCAAAGAAACGATCAATCTTACTTCTTGGGTTGCGAATATAATCTCCAGCATACCTCACTAACCTTGTAAAGTTAGCCTCATACTTTGTGACATTCTCATCCTCCTTTTGTCTCAGACTCAGAAATTGTCTTTCCATATCTGCTCGATGGTCGCGAGGAAAGTATTTTTCTAAAAACAGATCTTTGAACTCCCTCCATTCCATGTTTGATACTTCATCATCTTCCTTCATGTTTTGAATCAATGACCACCATTGATCAGCATCTCCAGTGAGGCGGTAAACTTCCATGGTAACTTTTTCCCTTTCACTACTCCCCAAAGCCTGAAATATTTTCTCTAGGGAAAATATCCATTGCTCAGCTACTAAGGTATTTGTACTCCCATTGAACGTTGGTGGTTGTTGTCTCATGAATCGATCTAACATTGATCCTCCACGCTGCAGATCAGGGTGCTCCATACGGGTAAGGTTATTATTCATAACCTGAGTAAGTTGTCCCAGTACGGTGATTAGCTGATCAGCACCAGTTGCATCACCAGCCCCACTATAATTATCTTGAGCAGGAGGGCAATCCCTACATGGAGTGCGTGCATTGATACAGTTTCCATTTCTTCCACTAGGCACCATTTCTAAAAAATGGCATAAACTAGATCAGTTTATGCATCAAAATACATAATCCCATACTTATAAAACACTAAACATAAATTGAACTATTTATGGATATAATCCATAATCATAAAAATGTTTTCTTTGAGGAAGTATATACTCATAAACCCTTCATAATGATTTGTAAAGAAAATGAGAGTTATCCTAAGCATATCCCCCGGGAGTGTCGTAACCAAGAGTGCAGCAAGGCCCGTTGTCGTGCACCAGTTCCCGTTCGAGTCTAGCTCAAAGCGGTGTTTTCGGGTTTTACCCCTAGGTACATCTGTGCCAGAGCCGCCTCTACCTGCTCGTATCCAGACAGGGATGTATTGCTCAGAAAACTCACAAAATCTCTACAATACCAAAATTCTAGGAAGTTCTTCTATACTAATCCTCAAAGTTCATCTTAAGTCTACGTGCTCTAATCAGAGTTTATCTAAATCTAGCTTCCAAGGTTTGTACTAAACTTCCTCTGATACCAACTGTAACGCCCCGACCCCAGCTGCCCAGAGTCGGTGCATTAATTACATAACATTGGCATGATCACAAGAAAGATCAAATCCCGAAAGACCGATTGGTTTAGTAGCCTTGGAAACACTAGATATAATCATAAAGTTTTACATTAAATTTCAAAGTGAAAAACTACTACAACAACAAAGTCTTCATATCCACACTATTAACCCCTCATAATATCCCTGCAAGTCATTCATAATTTACTTCTTCACTACCTCGGAAAAATAAAACATAGAAAAGGGGTGAGCTCAAATGCCCAGTAAGGATAACAATATAGAGGAAACTTTCATAAATAAAAATAAACATTTAAGGCAATGTATAACTAAAACAAAAGCCTTTTAAACTTGAACATTTAACATAGTATGGCATAAATAAAATTAAATAATTCCATTTACTTATTCACATGGATATTCTACTAATCGAATAATCACATGCAAAAATCAATAACCACTTTCATAATGTTGGAATGCATAATGCCAGACTATCATAACCACATAGCCAAGGCCTCATGCCAAGACTACAAATAAGATTTTGTCAAGGCCTTGTGCCAAGACACTAGTTTGTCTCATGAGACCTACCGATGCATCGAGGAGCTATAGCGGGCTCCACCCGTCACTTATTAAGTCCAATGCATTCCCATATGAAAAGGTTTAAACATAACATAAACATTCGTATTAAAACTAGCATACGAAATGTCAATAATTTCACCATAAACTATGAATGGTATAAAAATAGCACATCCACAGTCAAACATATCACAAAACCTTCAATACAATATAGAAGTTTTGTATCATAATAAATCAACTTCAAATAATCTTAAAATCCATCAAAGGATGTTGACATAGATGAAATCAAAATTCTTTTTAAAGAAGTATCTCATTTTATTTTGAAATCATTTAAGATCCATATAAAATAAAACATTTTCTTTGAAAATATTCTTATAAGCTTGTAAGGAAAGCTTTGAAGATTTTATAACGGCGTAAAATAACCGCACCCGCCGTATAAGTTAAAAAAAAACATTCTTACCTCAATTCTGTCGAAAAGGTTAAAAAGGACCTTGTTTTGAAAACGACGGAAAGATTCCTTTATAAACCTCTTATAAAAAGTCAAAAAAGGGTATAAATGACTTTAACCCATATTCTTGTAAATAGTAAAAATGTTTTGAAATACATTTTTAAGAAACATGGATGTGGATGATAAAGAGATCCCAGTAGATTATTACATATAAACAACCTCGGATAATGAAGAGATTGTGAAATAACCCTTACCTTGTACTTTTCCTTGGTTGGGGTAGGTTAACCTCCTGTATAATGGTGAAATAATTGTTATTAAATTATACAAGAATCATATATATTAATATGATATCATATATGATCTTTTAACATTGATTTATTAATAATATCTTAGAATTATCATCGTTTTGGGTGTTAACTTACTCATTTTCTTTTATATGTTTTGTTACATAAGCCATGTTTGTTGTATCTTATTCATATCCAGAATGATATAAAGTCCTTAAACATCATTTTTAAATCATAAAATGATAATTATACTTGAATGGATACGATGGAGAATGAATCTCATCGCGTTCGTGGAGACGGTAGTCCGTACGTACGCACGAGAGACAATATCATTCTTTTGATATTAAAATAATATATAAATGAATGGTATATATACAGAATCATTAACATGTTATATTTATTATTTACATGAGTTACACATCATTATTATACCCATCCAAATAATATTATATTGAATAACAATTACACCACGACGTGGAGACGGTAAGCCGTACGTACGCACGTATGGTGACATGTTATTCAAAGGGTGGATATAATACTGAATATGGTTGTACCATACTTATAATAACATCAAAGTATATGTGAGATACTGGAGTTATTATTTTAGAATGGTAAGAACAAAGGAAGAAGAAGTGGAAGAAGAAATGAACTTAGAAAAGGGTGGTGAAATCATTACCTCTTCTTCGGGTTCTTCCTTTTGATTTGATCAAAAGGGCTCCTTAGGTTGGCTTTCTGATCAAACTAAGGCCTCTAGGTTGTAGTGAGGGATGTTGGGAGATTATTTGGGCAGAGTTTGGCCGAACCAAAAGGCTTTGAAGGTGTGAAGAAATGAGAAGGAGGAATTCCCTTTTATAAGAGGGGTGAGGGGCACCTTTGGAAAAGCTAGAAATATTAATTTATAATAAATTCATATTCGGTTTCTAAAGGCTCCAAAGTTGACTATTCAAAGGATGAGGTGGGGATAGGTCGAAAACAACTCATCCAATAGAATTTAGACAGGTTTGGGTACTTATATTAACCTTATCTTTAAGTATTAACTCTAAGTTAATTAGTTTCACTTTTACAATGTCTCTTTGTATTTTTATATATTATGGTTAATAAACTTACTATATACATCCAAGCGACCCCCAAGTGGTCCATTAATGATTAAAATATCATAATATAAGTCTCTTGGCCGAACCATAGATTTTTAGGAATTTAATATCAATTAATAATATAATATTTGTTTTAAGAACTCTTTTATGTCAATTTTGACACTATTCAATAGTTGATTTTTGTGAAACTCATAACAGATTGATTACTTCAAACAAAGTATATTAAATCAATCCTAATATATCATATTATCCTAGAAAATTAGTTTAATTCATTAAAAGTTTCATATTATATTTATTTGGGTATTTATAATATCAATTATTTTAATTTTTCACTATTATAGTAATTACTACATCATCATTCTGTCATAAATAAAATAAATTATTTAATGTCTAAAAATTATAAATAAAATATAATTATGTAGGAAATCTTTTTAGATTTCTAATGAATATTTATAATCTAAAATCCAACATATATAACCCTATGTAAAAATTGTTGTTCTAAAAGATATATGCTTGTGTCATTTTTGTATTCATTTTAACTAAATTAAAATAAAGTGTCATTATCACTTACAAGTGGATCCATGGGGTCCCAAAATAGACCCAAAGATGCCCATGGTCGACTATGTATCAACCAATAGGGTTACGACACGTTTTAGGGTAATTTAGTATTATTATAATATTTTTTTTAACCCTTATTTACCGGATTTACCCTTAACCATGGTAAATAAAATATTTACCGCAGTAATTATTCAAAATGTCTAAAAATAAAAGTTACCTATTTACACAATTTGAACATCCTGATTCCAAATATGGAATACATTTTTCTAAATTCAAAACACAGAAGTGGCAGAAATTAATTTAAAATTAATTCCCGCTGTCAAAACAAAAAGCGTGTTTTTAAGAGATAATAACTACCAAAAGATTGACACTTGTTTATGTTTGGTTTAATTGTAAAATTATGTCCAATGACCAACATTATATTAAATGGTAAAAATATATTCTAAATATACTTTATAACCACTCAAATTCATAATTTATCACTATTACTTATTTTGATTAAAAAAGTTGTTTTTAATTAAAATTTAGTAATTTTCACTATTCATCAAAATATAAAAGTTATCCGAAAAGTAACAAAATTTCACCCTAGGATAATTTCGATATTCCGAATCTAAAAATGAAGTCCATTTTGAAATATAAAATATATATGATTTCAAAAAGTAGGTATCACTATTTACAACGGCTAGTTTAATTAGTTGTGGTGTGTGTTAGAACTCGAGGTTGCGTACAACACACGCTATCGCATTATTCGAAGGGAAACGTACCGTAGAAGCTTGGGGTGTTACATATACTATGTCAAAGTACATTATAAATAGTATATAAAAGTAAATTGGTGCATAACAACAAAGAAATCTCAATGGAATGTAAATTGTGATGAAATCCCTTATAAAGACCATATCCTTAGGTTTAAGAAAAATAAAAGGCATAATATTGTGTGAAAAATATAAATACATTCAATATGATTGGATATTCAGTGGAAATAAATCAGAGGATATTCACACAAATTCTTGTAAAAGCAACACCAATGAATTGGTTGTTTAACTCAATGAATGGAAATAGAGTTAAGATTGCTCTTATAAAGTTCATATCAATGACTTGAGAATTTATCAATTGGTTTATTATGTGGATAAAAATTATACACACACAAAGGGTAGTTTAAACTAATACATAAGTAAATAAAAAGTAATTTCACAAATAATCTTGGAGTAAAATAATCAATGACGTTTGCGTAGAACCCAATGAGTGGAAATCGAAATTAGAAATTCCCTTACCGATTTGATAACATAAAAAACACACATCCCATTAAAGAAGGATCATAAAATGAAGATTTTAATAACCTTATATTAAATTATATTACACTATGAATACAATCATGAGCAGTACATACACCACACAAAAAGAAAATAGTGGCAATATAGCATGAATCTGACGGGAATAAGAAGTGAGATGAAAACCCCTTACCTTGTACTATTAATTAGAAGATGGTATGATAACCTCAAGTATAGTAGCTAAATAATTTTTATTAAATTATACAATAACCACATACCTAAATATGATATGATACATGATCATCTAATATTTCATTGTTAATAATATTTCAGTAGTATCAGTGTTTTGGGTGTTAACTGATTCATTTTCCTTTGTATGTTTTGTTACATAAGTCATGTTTATTATTGATAGAATGTATTTTATTCCTATAAACAATGATATTAAGTTACTGAACATTATATTCAATCATAAAATTAAAATTATTCATGAATATTTACAATGGTGAATGAATCTTATCGTGTTTATGGAGATGGTAATCCGTATGTATGCACGAGGGACAATATCATATGATTGATGGTGAAATAGTATGTAATTGGATAGTATATCATATATAAAGAATCATTAAAATTTTATATTAATTATTACATCAATTATACTCATTATTATACCGATCCAAATAATTAAGTGTTGAATAACAAACTACACCACGACGTGGAGACGATAAGCCGTACGTACATACGTATAGTGAATTTTTCACTCATAGAATAGATAGAATTATGAATATGTTTCTACCATATATATAATAACATAAAATTAAGTACAATTTACTAGAGTCATTATTTTGTTATGTAAACAACAGAGAAAGAGGAAGTGGAAGAAGAAAAGAACATTGGAAGAGGTGGTGAAATCATTACCTCTTCTTCGGGAGCTTCCATTTGATTTATCAGAAGGGATCCTTAGGATGGATTTATGATCAATGTAATGCCTCTAGGACGAATTGAGGGTAGTTGGAAGGATATTTGAACAAGGGTTGGCCAAGACAAATGGCTTTGGATGTGTGATTATGAGAGGAGGAAAAATACCCTTTTATAAGAGAGGTGAGGGTCACTTTAGGAAAAGCTTGAAATATTAATTTATTATACAATCATACTCAGTTTATAATGGATAAAAAATGATATATTTAGATGATATGGTAGGGATGGGTCAAAAAACACTCAAACAGTAGGTTTTAGACAGGTTTAGGTCACCATATTAACCTTATATTTTAGATTTAACTCTTACTTAAATAGTATAACTTTTACCATGCATTGTTGTATTATTATAATAAATGGTTAATAAACTTACTATAAAAAGTCAAGTGAACCCCAAGTGATTAATTAATTACATATATATTATTATATGTGTCCTTTTTCCAAACTTCATATTTTTAGGAATTTCATATCATTTAATAATATAGTACTTTTTTGAAAACTCATTTTTGTCAATTTCAACACTATTTTGTATTTGGTTTTTCTAAACGTCAAGAAAACATGATTACTTCGAACCAAATACATTAAATCATTTCTAAAATGTCATATTAACCTATAAAATTAGTGTAATTCATCAAAAGACTCAATTTACATTTATTTGGATTTTTATAATATCAATTATCTTAATCTTTCATTAATAAGATAATTACTGCATCATCATTGTGTCATAAATAAATTTAATTATTTGTTGTATAAAAATTATAAATAAAAGAAAATTATATAGGAAATATTTCTATATTTTTAACTACTATTTATATTCTAATTTTTCTTTTGTGTAACCCTATATTAAAAATGTTTTAGTTATGAAACTTTGAATTTTACCCTTTTAACTCTTCTTTAAATAAAATAATAATAAATGTCCTAATCTAATTCGTGTTGGTCAAAGAGGATAATATTTTATTCCTAAGGTATATTTGTTTTTCGAAAAACACTTATCCAATATAATTAGGACATGCATTAAGGTAATTATAATAACATTTTTACCTTTAGTAACCCTATTTACTTTTAACCGTGGTAAAGAAAATTCAAAAGTTACTATTCACCAAAAATTATATTCATCATATTGAACCAAATTTTACGTACTAATGTCAACCATGTCTCTCAGATCTTGGAAATTAAATTCACAGAAGTGGTAAAATTACATTTTATGCAAATTTTCAAATTTTCCTTGAAGGTGGGTAAATGATGTTAAAATGTTCAATAACATTTTATACATATAATTTTATTATAAAAAGACTCCAATGAATAAAATTAAACACATATAAGTATTATGTATCTATTTGGAACTAAAATAAATTTAAATAAAATAAATAATTATTTAAATAAAAAGAAGGTTTTAAATAATAATGTAGTGTTTTTCACTATTTATAAAAAATTAAAAGTTTTTAGAAAAATACCAAAAATTCACCATAAGATAATTTTTTTATTAAAAATTCAAAAATTATGTGTATTTTTCCAAATTCAAAACATATAAGTTGTGTTAATTAATTTAAAAAATATTCTTGTTGTCAAAACCAAAAAGTTGATTTTTGAGAAGTAAAAACTATCAAAAGATTGATATGTGTTTATGTGCAATTTAAATGTAAAATTACTTCCAATGAACAATATTGAATTAAATGATAAAAATATAATATTATTATACTTCAAAACCATTCAAATTGATAATTTAACAATATAAATTATTTTGATTAAAAAATAAATTTTCAATTAAAATTTAGTATTTTTCACTATTTATAAAAATATGAAAGTTATCAAAAAAGATCAAAAAATTTATACAAATTAAATTTTTATGTCCCTATTATAAATAAGAAGTTCATTTTATCAAATTGAATATATAAAAGTCTCAAATAGTGGATTTAAAAAGGGTTCCCCATTAAAAAGTGGAAAACCATATTTTTTTAATATACTTCTTTTATCTGAAAAATTGAATTTGTTCTTATATTATGTCTAATAAACACAAAAGATGAATGCTAAACTTATATGGTATATATATGAAATCCAAAATGTGGTTATTAATATTCATAACTTCTTTTTAAAATGGCTAGTTTGATATTCCGTGGTGCGCTTGAACTCTGTGTTGTGTACTTCACACACACTATCATATTATTCAAAGAGAAACTTATCGTGGAAACTTAGGGTGTTACATTCTTCCCTCATTTAATAAATTTCATCCTCACAATTTGAAATTGTATTTTAAAATAAAAGGTTACAAATAGAAGATACCATTGAGGAAAACACACATCGAAAATAGGGTTAATAAAATTTAGCCTTAAAAAGATGGAAGGGGAAATGAAAGAGTCACCACCAAATTAGTATTTTGAATAGGATAATATTAGTGGAATTTATAATTATAGGAAAAACATAAATATTTATAGGGAGTTAATGAGGTTATCAATAAAAAACAAGTTAATGGAAAATTGTGGGTCTCAAATCCTAAAATCTATGATGATATAAAATATTTTCAGTTCAACAAAACATATGGTATTAGGATAACACATTTTAGGTTTTAAGATCCTTTACCTAATTTTTAAGAAATGTTTTATTCATAGAATAAGAATAAGAATAATTGACAAGTAGAGTTTCATCCATTAAATAATTTCTACCACAAACTCATCTTACACACCAAAAGATAAGTATTCAAGATGACTTGATCTCACCTGAAGCACTATAATTAACATACAAAGAATCAATTAATACCAAAAATATGAAATATATATTTCCCTAAACTTTATACATTAAGCAAAACAAAAATGGTTAGTACAATATCAGATGATCCCCAAAAAGGATAAACTTTTTTAGAAATAAATTCTACTTTTAATCTCCAAAATTAAACAAACAATACCCAATGTTCAACAAATACCATTAATAAATGTCCTTAAAATTCTTCAAAATAATCCAAACTAAGTTTGAGACACAAAATTTAGAAGGATTTGATCACATAGTCTTCTATAATAAATCTGAACATTTATATCCAACTAACATCGACTACTCTTAAAGTCACATACTTAAAATTAATTAACTTATTCACATATTCTCTACGATAGGTTAACATTTTTTCATAAATAACCACAATATCTATAAGTCCACAAAAACATACGTTTTTTCAAAATAAAAATCCACCATTACTCCTCAAATGAAATCCCATAGCATTCAATTATTCTTAGGCATATAGTGTTCCCAAAAGAGCGAACGACTTCCAAAATAACATTTATCACTTAATCAGAAAATCATTTTCTAATAATATGGATAAATAATAAGTTCCCAAAATCAATATTTTCCTGATCAATAAAATCATTTATATAAAAATAATTAGTTATACTAACCAAGGACTTCACATATTCCACTGGTAGGTTATAAATCATAGTTGCACTTTGTTTGTGGGTTCGATACGCATAGATTTGTCTATTCCAAGGGGTTGTAACATTGTATTTGTGATTTGATTTCTCAAAAACTATATAATTTTGAAACATTCCAAAAAATGG
This sequence comes from Viscum album, assembly GCA_963277665.1. Lineage (NCBI taxonomy): Eukaryota > Viridiplantae > Streptophyta > Magnoliopsida > Santalales > Viscaceae > Viscum > Viscum album. The sequence continues at coordinate 1,526,867,529 of OY728135.1, read as the reverse complement.
GATAAATTCTTCAAAAATAACCAAAAAATATTTTAACCACAAATGTTATCTCATACCCGCATTTTATGTCCAAAAAAGTAATAACCTGTAATTGAATCAAATTCAAGGATAAAATAAACCCAAATGGTTCTTTATAACTATATCCACAATATAAAATAAAATTCTTCCTCAAATATCATTTTCACATAACAAACTATAGGGTTACACATACAAGAGAATATTCTTCCAATGTAATCCCATAAAAAAAGATCATTAATACTTTTAAACAATTCACCGTCCAATTATTTCCACATAGGTTCTCCCTTGACTTATAGGTTATCTTATAGAATAGGAAGTTGACTGGGGTAATGCCCAGGTCCCCTACATTTATGGAAAATATCTATAAATGGATTCTTAGGATCATTTTTTTCTTCGATAATACTTTTCATTTTCCCTAAAAAATCCTTTATATTATGTCCTTCTTTCCCACACAAAAAACATTTATTTGTTCCATTGAGACAATTTCCTGGGTGTCTCCATCCACATTCCCTACATGATGAAAAATGAGCTTTCTTTTCTCCTTGGTCTCAATTACTAGAGATCTTATCATTCTCTGCCTTTCTCTTCTTTGTTGAGTTCGGGAGTTGGGTTAACATATATGTTATTGATCAAATTTTTGGAGAATTGATTCGGCATGAACATGATATCTTTTATGCCTATCAACATTCGATTTCGTTTCTCATTTATGCCACCATGCCCACCTTGTACATCATGTTCAGTGTTACTTTGACTTCCTTGGAATCCATCTATTGACTAAAACCATAAAGTAGAGTGTGAGTAACAGTAGTCATAAAATCATTTAGAGAATATCATGAAACCTTATTTTTCATCTAAAACATCATAGGATTAATCAAGGTTATTTATTAAAATATTACATTAAAATCCTTCAAATCAGTTTGTAAAGATAATGTGAAATATCCTAAGCACACCCCCCAGGAGTGTCGTAACCAAGAGTGCAGTAATGCCTGTTATTGTGCACCAGGATACCCCAGGTCAAGCCCAACACTATTTGTTAGAGTTTTTGATCTAAGGTACATCTATTCCAGAGCTGTCTCTACCAGATTGTTTCCAGAAAAGGATGTATTTCATAGATAATAAAAAAATATCTAAATAACCAAAATTATACGATGTTATTCTATACTAATCCTCAATGTTTATCTTAGGGTAATATTCTCTAATCAGAGTTTTTTTCTAAATCTTGTTTCTAATGTTTGTACTAAGATTTATATGATTCAACTGTAATGCCTAGACCTTAGTTTCCCAAATTCAGTACATTATTACATAACATAAGCATGATCACAAGAGATCAGGTCTCGAAGTACCTATTAGTTTATTATCCCTTGAGGTACTAGATACATACATACATATTACATTGCATTATGAAATGAAAAAACTACAACATTGTGTCTCCATTTAACACACTCATATACCTGAGCCTATTCCTATAAGTCAATAATAATATACTTTTTCACATCCTGGGGAAAATAAAACATAATAAAGTGGTGATATTAGATGCTCAGTAAGTATAACAATATAGGAGAAACTATCATAAGAAAATATAAACATTTAAGGAATTTTATAAGACTAAAACACAAGCCTTTTAAAAGAAAACATTATCATAATATAGAAAATATGAATCAAACAATTCCATTTACTTATTCACTTGGATATTGTACTAGTCGAATAATCACATGTAAAATCAGTATGTAATTTCATAATGATGTAATTCATAATTCCGAACATCATAAACACATAGTCATGGCCTATTGCCAAGACTTCAAATAAAGATTTTGTCAAGGCCTTGTACCAAGACACTAGTTTGTCTCATGATACTTACCAATTCATTGAGGAGCTATAGCGGGCTCCACCTGTTACATACTAATTCCAATGAATTCCACATATGATAACGTAGAAACATAATCTAAACATTCATATCAAAACATGTATACAAAATGTCAATATTTTAACCACAAACCATGAATGGTATAAAAATAGAACATCCACAGTATAAAATAACTCATTAAATATAATATGGAAGATTGTATAAATCAACCTCAATCAAGAATAATGAAGTATATTGACTTTGGTGAAAATAATCAGTAAAACTATTTGAGAGAAATATCCCATTTTTCTTGAAAATATTTAAAAGTATCATTATTTATCAGGAAGCTATTAAAAATTATATTTTTGAATCAAATTGTCCCAACCCAATTTGAAACATTTAAAAGGAATCTTAATTTTAAAACCATCATGTCCACATAAATAAATCCTTTAAATCATTTTTAAAACATGGACATTAATGAGAATGACTTAGAAGAATAAATCATTAAAACATTTAAAATGATATTTTAGTTTGAGTTCCTAACCAAATGAGAGATGATTGAATACAAATAACTGAGGTAATAAAAACATTATAATATCATGATAATAAAGGGATGCATGATATACTATGTCAAAGTAAAGTATATACAACATATAATAGTAAATTGGCGCCTAACAACAAAGAAGTCTCAATGAAATGTAAAATGAGATGAAATCCCATATAAAGACCATATACTCAGGATAAGGATAAATCAATGACGTAATTAAGTGTGAAAAATATAAATACAATCAATATTATTAGATAATCAGAGTAAATCAATCATAGGAAATTCTCACATATTTTTTTTAAAATCAACACCAATGACATTGATGTTAAACTCAATGAATGGAAATTGAGTTAGGATTGCTCTTATAAAGTTCATATCGATGACTTGAGAATTTATAAATGGAGTTATTATGTGTATTAAATGTATATCCACACAAAGGGGAGTGTAAATTACTACATAAGTAAATAGATAGTGATTTCACACACAATATTGGAGTAAAATAATCAATGAAGTTTCCATAGAACCCAATGAGTTGAAATCGAAATTAGAAATTCTCTTTCTGATTTGGTAACATAAGAAACATACATACAATGAAATAAGGATCGTACAATGAAGATGTAAATACCTATAAATTAATGTATATTACACAAATAATATGATCAAGGTCAGCACATACACCACACAAAAGAAAATAGTGGCAATATAGCATGAATCTCACAGGAATAATAAGTGAGATGAAAACCCCTAACCTTGTACTTTTACTTTGTATAGAGTATGTTAAACTCATGTATAATAGTAAACTCATTGTTAATAAACTATAAAATAACCACATACCTAAATATGATATCATATATGATCTTATAATATTTATTTGTTAATAATATTTTGGTCGTATCATTTTATCGGGTGTTATGTGATTCGATTTCCTTTATATGTTTTGTTACATAAGTCATGTTTATTATGAATAGGATGTATTTTATTATTATAATTAATGATATTAAGTTATTAAACATTATATTTAATCATAAAATTAAAATTATTCTCAAATGGTTACGACAGGGAATGAATCTCATCACGTTCGTAGAGACGTTAATCCACACGTACGCACGTGTGATAATATCATTCCATTTATAGTGAAATCATATGTAATTGGATGTTATATCATACATATAGAATCATTAACATTCTATATTTATTATTTATATCAATTATAATCATTATCATACCCATCCAAATGTAGTTGGGGTTTGGCTTAGTGGTAAGCACCCCGTAATGCTACATGAAAAATGGGGGTTCAAAACCCACGGGGTGTAGGTTACTTTAGCAGCACTGTAGCAAACTGTAGCAGCGGCGGTACTGTAGTAACGTCGGTCACTGTAGCAGTGGCAGGTCACTGTAGTGGCGGCAGGTCACTATAGCGGTGGCAAGGTACTGTAGCGGTGGCGGGTACTGTTCTGTACTGTAGTAGTGTGGGTACTATAGTAGTACTATTCATATAATGGGATTTGGCCCATAAAGTTGGGCCTACGGGTCATGTAATGGGCTAAATGCCCACTGGGCCTTCAGGCTATGTAATGGGTGTCCCTCTACTCACATAAAGAGGTATTTTCTTTGATTTAATATTAAATGAGGCTTTGAACCCAACATTTATTTAAAAATACCCATCCAAATAATGAAATGTTGAATAAAAAACTACACCACAACGGGGAGATGGTAATCTGTACGTACACACGTATGGTGACATGGTCATTCATAGGATGGATAGAATATTGAATATGGTTGTACCATATTTATAATAACATCACAATAATTATATGGTACTAGAGTTATTATTTTTATAATGAAACAACAATGAAAGTGTAAGTGGAAGAAGAAAAGAACATTGAAAGAGGTGATGAAATCATTACCTCCTCTTTGGGTGCTTCATTTTGATTTTATCAAAAGGGATCCTTTGGATTGATTTATGATACAATTATGGCCTGTAGGTGTATATGAGGGAAGTTTTTATGATATTTGAGTAGGGTTTGGCTAAGCCAAATGGCTTTGGAGGTGTGATTATAAGAGAAGGGGATGCACCCTTTTATAAGATAGGTGAACGTCACTTTAGGAAAAGCTTGAAATAGTAATTTATTATACAATAATATTCTGCTTATAATGGATTAAAAAGGATTTATTTAAGGTATAATGTAGGAATGGTTCGAAAACCTTTCAACCAATAGGTGTTAGACAGGTTTAGGTCACAATATTATCCTCATCTTTTAGATTTAACTCATAGTTATATAATTTAACTTTTACCACACATTCTTGTATTATTATAACAAATGGTTAATAAACATACTATAAAAAGACAAGAGAACCCCAAGTTGATAATTAATGTTATATCTATCATTATATGAGTCCTTTGGACAAACCTTATATTTTTAGAAATATTATATCATTTAATAATACAGTAATTGTTTTGAAAACTCATTTATGTCAATTTTGAGAGTATTTAATATTTTTTTTTGTGAAAGTCAATAAAACATGATTAATTAGAAAAAATTAGATTAAATACATAATAACATGTCATATTTACCTATAAAATTAGTTAAATGCATCAAAGTCTTGATATAAATTTATTTGGATACTTATAATATCAATTATTTTAAACTTTCATTAATAAGGTAATTAGTGCATCATCATTGTGTCATAAATACATTTAATTAATTAATGTCTAAAAATTATAAATAATATACAATTATGAAGGAAATAGTTTTATATTTCTAATGAATATTTATTGTCAAATATATCTTATGTATAACCATATATTAAAAATGTTTTAGTTATGAAACTTTGAATTTAACACTTTTAGCTCTTATTTAAATTAAATAATAATAAATGTCTTAATCTAATCCAAGTGGGTAAAATAGGATCATATTTTGTTCTTAATATTGATTATGGTCAAAAAAATCATATCTAATAGAATTAGGAAATGTGTTAGGGTAATTATAATATCATTTCTATTTTTAATTACCCTATTTACTTTTAACTGTGGTAAATAAAATTCAAAAGTTACGATTCACAAAAAACTATTTTCATCATATCTAACCACATTTAAATTACTTATTTCAACCGTGTCTCTCAGATTTTTGAAATTGAATTCATAGAATCGCTAAAATTCATGTTTTATACAAATTTGTAAATGTGCCTAGAAGGTGGGTAAAAGACGTTAAAATGTTCAATAAACTTTTATACATATAATTTTATTATAAAATGATTCCAATGAAATACATTGAACTTATATAGGTACTATTTATCTATTTTTTACAAAAAATAAATATAAATAAATAAATAATTATTTAAATAAAAAGTAGATTTTAAACAATAACGCAGTGTTTTTCATAATTCCTGAAATATTAAAAGTGTTCAAAAAAATAAAAAAAATTAATCCTAAGATAATTTTGATATTAAAAATTAAAATATGATATCTATTTTACCAAATTCATAACATATAAGTTGTATTAATTAATTTAAAAAATATTACCCTTGTTAAAACCAAAAGGTGAGTTTTTTAGAAGTAAAAACTATCAAAAGATTGATATATGTTCATGTGTAATTTAAATGTAAAATTACATCCAATGAAAAAAATTGGATTAAATGATAGAAATATAAAAAAATTATACTTAAAAACCATTCAAATTTATAATTTAACACTATACAATATTTTGATTAAAAAATTTGTTTTCAATTAAAATTTAGTATTTTCACTATTTATCAAAATAGTAAAATTATCACAAAAGCACAAAAAAATTATCCAAACGAAATTTTTATGTCCCTCTTCTAATAAGAAGTTTATTTTATCAAATTTAATATATAAGAGTGTCAAATATTATATTTAAAAAGGGTTCCCCATGAAAATGCGGAAAACCTGCATTTTTTGAAAAATACTACTTTTATCTGAAAAATTGAATTTGTACCTATATTAGGTCTAACAAACACAAAAGATGAATTTTAAAATTATATGGGATATATATAAAATTAAAAAAGTGGTTATTATTGTTCATAACCCATTTTTTAAACAGCTAGTTTGATAGGTCGTGGTGAACTTGAACTCAGTGTTTCGTACTTCGCACACTATCGTATGATTCAAAAAGAAACGTATCATGGAAGCTTATGGTGTTAAATTCCTCCCTACATAAATAAATTTTGTCCTCATAAATTGAAACTGTTTTTCAGAAATAGAAGGTTACAAATAGAATATACCTTTTTGGAAATTCCACATTAGAAATAGGGTAAATAAAATTTAGTCTTAATAAGAGGGAAAGGGAAATGAAAAATTCACCACCAAATTAGGATTTTGAATAAGATAACATTGGTGGAAATTATAATTTGAGGAAAAATTTAAATATTTATATAGAGTGATTGAGGTCATAAATCAAAAACCAGTGAATGGAAAATTGAGGGTCTCAAAGCCATAAATCAATGATGATTTAAAATATCGTCTCTTTAACAAAACATATGGTATTATGATGACACATTTTTGGTTTTAAGATCCTTTCCCTAAAGTATAAGAAATGTTTTATTCATAGAATAAGAATAAGAATAATTGACAAGTAGAGTTCCAAACTTTAACTAATTTCTACCAAAAACTCATCTTTTACTCCAAACGATAAGTATTCAAGATCACATGGTCACACCTGAAGTGCTAGAATCAACATCTAGAGAATCACATAATCCACAAAAGATGAACTATATATTTTCCTCGTCTTTATACATTAACCAAAACCAAAATGGTTAGTAAAAGATCAGATGATCCCAAAAAAAGGATAATCCTTTATAGAAAGAAATACTACTTTTATTCTCCAAAATTAAACCAACGATACCAAAAGTTCAACAAAGGCCATTCAAAAAAATTGTTCTTAAAATTATTCAAAAACATATAAACTAAGTTTCAAACAAAAAATTCAGTAGGATTTGATCACATAGTCTTCCATGATAAATCACAACATTTATCTCCAAATTACATCGACTACCCTTAATGTCACATACTAAAATGTAATTAACCAAATCACATATTCTATATGATAGGTTAATCATTTTTTCTTAAATCACTCAAATATCGATAGGTCCACAAAAAATACATTCTTCCAAAATTAATATTCACCATTACTCCTCAAATGAAATCCCATATTATTTTATTATCCTTAGGCATATAGTGTTCCCAATAGAGAGAATGTATTCTAAAATAACATGTATTAGTTAATCACCAAATCATTTTCCTATAACAAGGATAATAATTTCCCAAAATCAATATATTCTTGATCCATAAAATCATTTCACTAAAAATAATTAGTCATAATAACCAGGGACATCACGTATTCTAGTGGTACACGATAAATCCAAGTCTCACATTGGTTGTTGGTTTGATTCCCATAGCTTTGTCCAACGCGAAGGGTTGTCACAAAGTATGTGGGTTGTTTTTTATCAAAAACTATATAATTTTATAACATTCCCAACTATGAGATAAATTCCTCCTAAATAACAATAACATATTTTAACCACTAATGTAATATCACACCTTACATTTTCTTTCCAAAAAGTAATAACATGTAATTAACTAAAATTCAAGTAACACATAAACCCAAATGTTTCTTTATAACTATATATATAAAAGAAAAAATAATTCTTCCTCAAATAGAATTTTCACATGAAAAACTTTAGTGTTAAGCATAAAATAGAAAAGTCTTCCAAAGTAATACCATCAACACAGAGCATTAATACTTTTGAAAAATTTTCCATCAATTTATTTCCACAAAGGTTATTCCTTGACTTGGAGGTTACTATATAGAATAGGACATTTACTTGGGTAATTTTTATGTCCCCTATATTTTTGGAAAATGATTGAAAATGGATTCTTAGGAAAATTTTTATTTTCTTTCACAGTACTCTTCATTTACCCATAACAATTATTTACTTTATGCCCTTCTTTCCCACACATAAATAATTTATTTGTTCCATTGAGACACTTTCCTAGGTGTATCCTTCCACATTTCGTGCATGATGGAAAATGATCTTTCTTTTCCCCATGGTCTCCACTGTTGGAGCACTTATCATTCTTTCCCTTTCTCTTCTTTATTGAGTTTGGGAGTTAGTTAATGTATATTTTTTTGTTCATATTATTGTAAAATTGATTTGTCATGAACATGATATATTTTATTCCAATTAACATTCTATTTCGTAGCTCATTTCCTCCACCATTCCCAAATTGTACACATGTTCAATGTTTTTATGAATTCCTTGGAATCAAGCCATTGACTAAAACCAGAAAATAGAGTGTGAGTAAAAATATCCATAAAATCATTTAGAGAATATCATGACACATTATTTTCAATCTAAAACACCATAGGATTAATCAAGGTTATTTATTATGATCTTATATTAAAATAATTCAAATTGGTTTGTAAAGAAAACTTGAATTATTCTAAGCATGTCCCTTGAGAGTGTTGTGACCAAGAGTATAGTAAGGCCCCTTTTCGTGCCTCAAGATACCCAAGGTCAAGCCTGAAACTCCTTATCAGATTTTTCACTCATAGGTACACCTGTGCCAGAGCTACCTCTACCTAATATTATCCATACAGGGATGTATTACTTGGAAAATACACAAATTCAATATATTAATAAAATTATATGAAGTTCTTCTATATTAATCCTCAAAGATTATCTTAGGGTAATTTTTTAATTACAGTTTTTTCTAAATTTATTTTCTAAGGATTGTACTAAACTTCCTATGATACCAACTGTAATGCCTGGACCTTCGTTACCTAGAGTTGCATTATTACATAAAATTGTCATGATCATACGAGATAAAATTTTTAAAGACCGATTAGTTTAGTAGCCCTGGAGGTACTAGATACATACATACGTTTTACATTATATTTTGAAATGAAAAAAACTACGACATTGTGTCACTTTTGAACACACTCATATCCCTTTTCCTATTCATTCAGTTCAATCATAATATACTTATTCAAATCCTGGTGAAAATAAAACATAATAAAGGGGTGATATCAGATGCTTAGTAAGGATAACAATATAGAAGAAAATATCATAATAAGTCATAAACATTTAAGGCAATGTATAAGACTGAAACAAATTCCTTTTAAACTCAAAATTCATCATAATATGGAAAAGATGGATAAAATAATGACATTTACTTATTCAAATGAATATTTTACTAGTCGAATAATAAAATGTAATATAAATAGTTAATTTCATAATGATGAAATGCATAATTACATACATCATAACCATGTAGTCAAGGCCTCGTGCCAAAAATACAAATAATGATTTTGTCAAGGCCTTGTACTAAGCCACTAGTTTGTCTAATGAGATCGACCGATGCATCAAGGATCTATAGTAATATATACCTATCACATACTAAGTCTAATTCATTCCAAATATGAAAATATTGGAACATAATATAAACAATTGTATTAAAACATGAATACAAAATGTCAATATTTTAACCACAAACCATGAATGGTATAAAAATAACACATCCACAGTCAAACATAACTCATTAAATTCAATATGAAAGATTGTATAAATCAACTTCATTCAATAATAATGATAGATATAGACATAGATGAAAATAATTAGTAAAAATATTGGAGATAAATATCCCTTTTTTCTTGAAAATATTTAAAAGTCTCAATATTTATCAAGAAGCTGTTAAAAATTAGATTTTTAAATCAAAGTGTCCCATACCATTTCGAATCTTTTAAAAGGAATTTTAATTTTAAAACATTAAAGTATATATAAATAAATCCTTAAAACTATTTTAAAACATTGACATCAATGAAAATGATTTCTAAGAATAAATCTTTAAAACATTTAAAATGATATTTTAGTTAGAGTTACTAACCAAATGAGAGACACTTGAATAAAAATAATTAAGGTAATAAAAACATTATAATATCATGAGAATAAATGGATTCATATATACTATGTCAAAATATAGTATATACACCATATAAAAGTAAATTGGTGCATAAAAACAATTAAGTATCAATGGAATGCAAATTGAGATGAAACCCCTTATAAAGATAGTATCCTTAGGTTAAAGATAAATAAATTACATAATTATGTGAGACAAATATAAATACAGTCAATATTATTGGATATTCATTGTAAATTAATCATAGGACATTGACAAATATTCTTGTAAAAGCAACACCAATGAATTGGATGTTTAACTCAATGAATGGAAATTGAGTTAAGATTACTCTTATCAAGTTCATGTCAAGGACTTTAGAATTTATCAGTGGAGTTATAATGTGTATAAAAATTATATCCACACAAAGTTAAGTGGAAATTACAACATAAGTAAATAAATAGTGATTTTACACATAATCATGGCGTAAAATAATCAATGAAGATTGCGTAGAACCTAGTGAGTGGAAATCAAAATTAGAAATTCACTTACTGATTTGGTAACTTACGAAACACACATCCCATGAAAGAAGGATCAAGCAATGTAGATTTAAATAACCATAAATTATATTATATTACAGAAATAATACAATAATAAGTAGTATATACACCACACAAAAGGAAATAGAGGCAATATATCATGAATCTCACGGGAATAAGAAAAGAGATGAAAACCCCTTACATTATACTTTTCCTTAGTAGAGGGTACGTTAAACTTCTGTACAATAGTTAAATCATTGTTATTAAATTAAACAATAACCACATGCCTAAATATGATATCAGATATGATATTCTAATATTTCTTTGTTAATAATATTTCAGTACTATCATTGTTTTGGGTGTTAACTGATTTGTTTTCTTTTACATGTTTTGATATATTAGTCATGTTTTTATGGATAAGATGTATTTGATTCATATCAATAATTATATTAAGTTCTAAAAAATTATATTTAATCATAAAATTAAAATTATTTTTGAATGGTTACGATGGGGAATGAATCTCATTGTGGTTGTGGAGACGGTAATCCGTACATACGTACGTGCGACAATATCATTCCATTGATAGTGAAATCATATGTAATTGGATGGTATATCATATGTAATGAATCATTAAAATGAAATATTTAATATTTACATGAATTTTACTCATTATTATACTAATCCAAAAATGAAGTGTTGAATAAAAAACTACACCATGATGTAGAGACGGTAAGCCGTACGTACGCACATATGGTGACTTTGTCATTCATAGGATGGACAGAATAATGAATACAGTTGTACCCTATTTATAATAACATCATAGTAAGTATAAGGTACTGGAGTTATTATTTTTTAATGAAAACAACAAATAAAGAAGAAGTGGAAGAATAAAAGAACATTGAAAGAGGTGATGAAATCATTAACCCTTATTCAGGTTCTTCATTTTGATTTGATCCAAAGGGATCTTTAAGATGGATTTCTGATCAATGTATGACCTCTAGGTTAAAGTGAGGGTATTTGGGAGGATATTAGAGAAGGGGTTATCTGATAAAAATGGCTTTGGAGGTGTGATTTTGAGAGAAGGGGAAATAACCTTTTATAAGAGAGGTGAGGGTCACTTTAGGAAAAGCAAAAAATATTAATTTATTATAAAATCATATTCAGTTTATAATATATCAAAAAGAATTTATTTAAAGGATATGGTGGGAAAGGGTTGAAAACTTTTCAACGAATAATTATTATATAGGTTTAGGTCACCATATTAACCTTATCTTTTATATTTAACTCTTAGTTAAATAGTTTAACCTTTACCACACATTCTTGTATTATTATAATAAATGGTTAATAAACATACAATAAAAAGACAAGAGAACCCTAAGTGGTTAATTAATGACATATCTACAATTATATGTGTCTTTTATCTGAACATTATATTTTTAGAAATATTATATATTTTAATAATATAGTATTTTTTTGAAAACTCATTTATGTCAATTTTGATAGTATTTTGTATTTAGTATTTGTGAAAGTAAAAAAAACGTGATTACATCAAGACAAATAAATTAAATCAATAATAACATGTCATATTAATCTATAAAATTAGTGTCATGAATCAAAAGTCTCAGTTTAAATTTATTTGGATATTTGTAATATCAATTATTTTAATCTCTCATTAATAAGGTAATTCATGCATCATCATTGTGTCACAAATAAATTTAATTATTTAATTTCTAAAAATTATAAATAAAATACCATTTTGTTGGAAATATTTTTATCATTCAAATTAATATTTTTAGTTGAAATTATATTATGTATATCTCTATATTTAAAAAGTTTTATTTATAAATATTAGAATTTAACCCTTTTAACTCTTCTTTCAATAAAATAATAATATATTTCCTAATCTAATACAAGTGGATCAAAGAGGATAATATTTTATTCATAAAGATGATTTTGGTCAAAAAACACTTATCCAATAGAATTAATACATGTGTTAGGGTAATTATATTATCATTTTTTACCTTTAGTTACCCAATTTATTTTTAACCGTGGTAAATAAAATTCAAAAGTTACTATTCACCAAAAATTATTTTCATCCAATTGAACCCCATTTTACTTACTAATGTAAACTATGTCCCTTGGATTTTTGAAATTCAATTCCCATAAGCGGAAAAATTCCATTTTATGCAAATTCACAAAGGTGTCTAGAAGGTTGTAAAAGGCATTAAAATGTCAAATAAACTTTTATACATCTAATTTTATTATTAAATGACTCAAATGAATTCTATTGAACTTATACAAGTATTATGAATCTATTTTGACCTAAAATAAATTTAAATAAAATAAATAATTATTTTAATAAAATGTAGGTTTTAAACAATAACACAATGTTTTTAAATATTCATAAAAAATGAATGTTTTCAGAAAAATACCAAAACTTCCCCCTAAGATAATTATGATATTTCAAATTTGAAAATGATTTATATTATATCAAATTGAAAACATATAAGTTGTATTAATTAATTTAATAAAATATTCTTGTTTTCAAAACCAAAAAGCAGGTTTTTGAAAAGTAAATACTATCAAAATATTGATATGTGTTTACATCCAAATTTAAATATAAAAGTACTTCCAATGACAATAATTTTATTAAATGATAAAAATATAATATAATTATACTTAAAACCATTGAAATTTATAATTTAATACTATTAATTATTTTGAGTAAAAAAGTTGTTTTCAATTAAAATTTAGTATTTTTCACTATTTATCAAAATATAAAAGTTATCAGAAAAGCACGGAAAATTTATCCAAACTAAATTTTTATGTCCATATTATAAAGAAGAATTTTATTTCATCAAATTGAATATATAAAAGTGTCAAATATTTTATTTAAAAGGGTTCCCCATTAAAATGCGGAAAAACTTCATTTTTTGAAAAATACTTCTTTTATCTGAAAAATTGAATTTGTCCTTATATTATGCATAAGAAACACAAAAGATGAATGTTACAATTTTATGGGATATATAGAAAATTCAAAATGTGGTTATTACTATTCATAACTTTCTTTTTAAACGGCCAATTTGATAGGTCGTGGGGCACTAGAACTCGATGTTGTGTACTTCACATGCTATCGTATTATTCAAAGAGAAGTGTATCATGGACGCTTAGGGTGTTACATATGGGGTATTTTATTTCATATTTGATATAAGTATGAGTTAAATTGATAACTCTACCTCTCTTTCCAAGGGAGGTCGAGGTAAATCTTCAAGAAATATGTCAATGTATTCTCAAATTATAGGGGCATTATCTCTATTTATAATTTAATTTCCTTCTCCCTATTCACTAGCTGTATCCATAAAAAAGTATATGGGAGGTGACTCTAAGTAAAGCTCAGGCCGAGATATATCTCCTTTAAAAATTAATGTGGGTTTTTCATTCAATACTAATGAAATTTCCTTATAAATTTTATCATAATATTATAATTTGAGAGCCAGTCCATCCATAGTGTAATTTAAAACTCCAATATGGGAATGACTACTAGATTTATGATGAGATTGTACTCACCAAATTTAATACTAGAGTTCCTACACACCTTTGATGCTAGGAAAATTCTTCCAGGAGTCTTGACTGATAACTCCACTTCTATCAATTCAGGTATTGATTCTATACTCTTTGATTCCTAGGATGAAATAATGGAATTTGTAGAACTAGAATAAAAAAAGTGTACATTCTATATTTCAGAGCACAAGGTATGTACCTACCTCCAGATAATTCAGAGCCTCAACTTTAGACGACATGATAGAAAATTCCCAATATTTCGTGACATGGCCAAATATGGGGTTGATGTTGGTTCCCCTTCACTATATTTTGATTTTGAAATTGATTGCAAAAGTAACCAAGTTTTCCACACTCGAAGGATTGAACTTCTGGCTGAGCCTACCCCATCTTCCAATTTTTGTTAGTTTTGAGAAGTTGAGGCTTCACCGCACCTTGATAGATTTGAGCTATATGTAAATTTCTTTTACACTTGTAGCATATTTCAATCCCAAGTAATTAGTTACCTAAATTATTATTCTCACATTTGTTTCACGTGAGAAGTTGAAATTTATTTTACCCTCTTTCAAAATAAAACTTCCTCCTGGTGTTTGGCTCCATTGGTATCTCCTCATCATTCAATCTATGTGATCACTGAATCTCTCCAAGCTCCATTTCCAACTTCAAATCACTCTCCAATATCTCCTCATAGCTATTATAGTCACGGTTAACTTGATTCCTCGACATATGGGGTCTCAATCCAGTAAAGATTCTATCAACCATTCCCTTAGGATCCATAACAAAGCTAGAGGTGTATCAAGAAGGTTTTATAAAGATCATTTCATAGAATCCCACAGATTCATTTTCCTTCTATTTTAGTTATATAAATTCCTTCTCCATAATTTTTTGCATCGAATGAGGGAAATATTTTTTGAAAAAGATTCCATCAAACTATTCCAACTCCATTACATAAATATACATTCTTGGATTAAGTTCCCATAGCTAATCAGCTTCTCCTTCTAACTGGTGTACTTCCAGGGTTACGTTCTGTTACTTAGAGCAAAAGTGTATAGAAAATATCTTTTCTATAGAGGTTAT
Source organism: Viscum album (assembly GCA_963277665.1). Taxonomy (NCBI): domain Eukaryota; kingdom Viridiplantae; phylum Streptophyta; class Magnoliopsida; order Santalales; family Viscaceae; genus Viscum; species Viscum album. Next base: position 1,526,852,035 of record OY728135.1, on the reverse strand, counting down.
CCATTGTTCATATATCAATTTTTCGATATATCTACTTAAAGATGGTGGTTAATTACACATGAAGGAATAAACATAATTTTGTTCCCTTTGGGTTGAATCTAGTAGGTAGACTTGATTCAAGTTATTGTTCATAACTCAAGATAGTTGATTCATCATCCTCATGAAGTTTTCCATTTGAGATTCTATCACACTACTGGAAATAACACCTATACCCACGGTTTTAAACCGTGGGTATAGCCCGTGAAACCGTGGGTATAGTATATACCCATGGTTTCAAGAACCGCCCGCTATAGTGCCGTCGCAATAGGGATATACCCACAGTTTGCATCTAATCGTGGGTATAGATGATGAAAACTTCAAATTACCCACGGTTTAACAAACCGTAGGTATAGACATCTATACCCACAGTTTGAAAACTATGGGTATAGTGATTTACATCTCGCCATATGTACCCACGGTTTGCAAACCATGGGTATAATGACTTAAATCTCGCCATATGTACCCACAGTTTGCAAACCGTGGGTATACTGAATTAAACTCCCAGAATGTACCCACGGTTTGGAAAATTGTGGGTATAGACTTGTTCCCCAGGCAGCTGCAACTCCACATCCCTATCGTTCTGCACCTACAGACATATCAATCCTGCCATTCAAATATATCCAAAATCAACAATAATATAGAAAATACCTACTCTGGTATATCAATCCCAACATGAAAATACAATGGAAATTAGAGTACCTCATCAAAGAATCCTGACTAGAAAACAGAGGAAGACTCATATTCTTACCAAACACTATACTGCTGCATGTGCACCTGTGCAAGCTTGCTGCTGGAGTATCCCACTAAACTGGTGAACTTCCTTTCACCAGAAATAACATTCATATCTTCAGAGTCGACAAAGACAACATGATATATCTATTGAAAGGAAGAGAACAAATTATCTCAAACCCATAATTATGGTGCAAAGAACGCATTAATGAAATGAAACGCGGTAAAAAATCAGCTAATAAATCATGTTGATGTAACGAGTAAACGAGCAAAGCACTGAGACTGGACATTATCATAAAGTTTTGAACTTTCAATTTAAGAAGTAATATGTAAAAGACAATGAATTGTTCAGACAAAAGAACTTACAACCGAATTCATGTTAACAATTCGACTTGGAGAAGCTCTAATAAGAGATGGAAAGAGCAAAACTGTAAGTAATGCTAGATCCAAATGATTCACTTTCATATGTTGCTCGTATCCATCCTCTGAAAACTTCTGTTGTTCTAATTATAATAAAATGTTATATCATGTTGAGTTATTTGTGTAAGATTCCTCAACCCTATCACAACCTGAACCACTTTATGTCTAACCCAAACCTGTTTAACTCATGTCATGTCCAGATATCATGTCAAGTTAATAATTGTCACCTCAAATTGAGGCAAACAGAAAATAATTTTAAAAAATATAATACAGAAATCTGATTCCCCCATCAAACAGTATTGGCCTCCTACAATGAACATTAAAAACCTATGATCAAATCACATGCAGGAATAATAAGTCATTTACCATTGGAATTCCCAAAGCCTTAAGATCCCCATCACCCATGTGTAACAGGGCTGCCATGTCAACTTAGAAAACATGAAAACATGAAAACATGAAAAAATGAAAGCAGAAAAGAAAGAATTTATAGACATGAGTTGAATTAAAAAGCTAAAATAAATAACCCTAACTTATGGATAACAATAAATAATGAAAATTTTAAAAACGTATTAATGCGCTTATGTTAGTTTATTTCTCTGACCAAGAGAACCAGATTAACCTAGGCAGAATCAATGGACTTGACCATAGAGAAGTTCGTGATTTTAGAACGATATTGCAGCCAATTTATTAGACTCGTTCATGAATTAAAGAGGTGGACATATCTTTTTAAACATCATTTGAAATTGATATCTCGCTTCTATGTTTATTAATTGTCTTTAAATATCATTTAAATTATTGTTTTAAAATTCTGTTTGAACGGATTTTTACAGATAACTCGTGTTCCTTGTGGGATCGACCTTGGACTCTCGTTGTTCTACACCTTAGTAGTATAGTGAAGGATCAAGTATATTCATAAATTATAAACTTGATAGTCAATTGAAAGTAATGACATTGGTCGGCGAGTCAAGTAATTTCACCTGTTTCAATTATAGAAATAACATTTTATCCTTCAATCAATACTTGTACATCTCTTCCAGTTTCAAAATCATAGGTCTCATATGGGTAAAAAAACATGTACATGAAAATGAAGGCATTGTTCTAGAAGTTCCATAGAATCATCATGTGCTTTATTTAGTGTTTTAACATATTCATTCTAGAGTGACTGGGTTGAGACCCTTTTCTTCTATCACCAGGCCTATTGAACCAAGAGCTTCCAAGAGGAACCTGACCCATTTCAATAATAGTTCTCTAATTTAAAATTTTTTATGGTTAAATACATGATCCTCCCCCTCCTCCCTGCCCAGGCCCTCCCCATCCATCCCCACTACCCAGCCCTCACCCTCCCCCCTGCCCATCCCTCACCCGGCCCAGCCCTCCCCATCCCTCCCCACTACCCGGCCCCTCCCCATACCTCCCCACTGCCCAGCCCTCACCCTCTCCCTGCCCAGCCCTCACCCTGCCTAGCCCTCCCCATCCCTCCCCAGTTCCCATCCCCTCCTCATCCCTCCCCACTGCCCAGCCCCTCCCCATCCCTCCCCACTGCCCAGCCCTCACCCTCCCCCCTGCCCAGCCCTCACCCTGCCCAGCCCTCCCACTCCCCCTACCCAACCCTCCACCTGCCCAGCTATCCCACTACACCATGCGTAGCCCCTCCCCCTCCCTCACCACTTCCCAGCCCTCCCCCTCCCCCCTGCCCAGCCCTCAACCTGCCCAACCCTCCACCTTCCCCCTGCCCAGCCCCTCCCCTCCCTCCCCACTGCCCATCCCTCCCCCCTGCACAACCCTCCCCCTGCCTAGCCCCCTCCCCTCCCCCTCCCCCTGCCTAGCCCTTTCCCTGCCTAGCACCTCCCCCTCCCTCCCCACTACCCAGACCTCCCCCTGAATCTCCCTGCATGAAATATGTAGATGCATGACATGTTTTATTTGGATGCAGACCCAACCAGGTAAGGTACTGCAACTATTAGAAAACATCCTAAAATTTTGATAAGGTACTAAAACTCACGGTAATACAGAACATATTATAACAGAAAAAAATATAAAATTGGATTTCCAACTAAATATGTTCCCTTAAGGTAATTTTATTTAAGGTAATACAACTAATTGTAATACAAAACATATTATAACACAAGAAATACAAGTCAAACTCATGAAGAATGTGATTATCACTATATCATTTACTACTTGAGTTGTAAACAATATAAACTTCCATACATCCTATCCTGTTTAAGAGTTAGTTGGGAAAAAAAATACCTTCATCAATCCTCACTGAGACATAAATGATACACATCTCTTAAGTTTCTTCTCCATGCATGTAAATCGAAGGAATTCATTCCATCAGCCCATGAACATTCACCAATATTTCGGTTCATCGCTATGCTGGGATGAGAACAATCAATGTATGTCTAGAAAATCTTAGACATGGCCCACAAAAATCAATATATAGTTGAGTCAATAGTGAAAACATATCACCTACATTCATATGTTGGATGAAAGGGAGGTTAACTCCATGATTTTACGACCAATAACTGGCATTCATATACTGTGTAAATGAAAATGAAAAATGATGCATGGTAGGGAGGTTAATTACACAATTTTAGGAAAACATACCTATTGTAGAGATCTGGCACTTATTAGTGCAGGATTCCCTCGATCTTTTCATGTGCCGAGTGAGTCACCAGCAATATATAAATAAAAATAATCAATATTCATCTTAAAAGATTAAGTTCGTAATAACGTATGAAAAAGTATTATGCGAAGGGAAATTATGCAAATTGTCTATGAGATTATTTCAACGATATTACGAGAACATACCTATTGCGGGGTGAGCAACACATCGGTCAAGATTCGATTGAAGTGGCTGCTCTGTGCGGTTTTGTTAACATCCACCTCACCCATGCACTTGCTTTGTGTTTCCAGCGCACCCTTCAAGAACACTTTCAACTTCTAGAATGTTGATTCACTCTAAATCCCACATACCAATTATGGCCAGAACAAGAGAGGAAACATAGCATTTGTGCTGCAATGAATAGTCAGAAATGTCAGGTTTAATGATAGAAACCAGAGATTTTTAACTTCAACTAGAAAACAGTGCCCCATTGATGATTGTTTAGAAGGTGCTGAAGAAAGGTGATGTTCTGGGAGTGGTCGATCCTCTAATGCGCCATGGTAATCAACTAAATCAGCTGCAAATACATTTCTGGGAGCACTTGAAGTCCTTTTGCATCATATTATAAAAATATGAGTCTGTGGTTAAATTGGATATTTGAGGATGCATTTGAGTAAAAAGAAAACTTGTCATGATGTAAAAAATGGTGTGGTAAAACCATACCTTTAGCGATGGTGGATAAGTTGACACCGTGTCCAGATCCTCCCTAGCCCCTCCCCCTCCCCACCTCCCCCCCTCCCCCCCTCCTTCCCCACTGCCCATCCCCTCCCCCTCCCTCCCCACTGCCCAGCCCCTCCCCCTCCCTCCCCACCGACCATCCCCCTGGCCCAGCCCCTCCCCACTGCCTAGCCGCCCTACCCAACCCCTCCCCCTCCCCCCCACTGCCCATCCCCCCGGCCCAGCCCGTCCACACTACCCAACCCCTCCCCCTCCCTCCCCACTGCCCAGCCCCCCTGCCTAGCCCCGCCCCCTGTCCAGCCCCTCCCCTTCCCTCCCCACTGCCCAACCCCTCCCCTCCCCACCTACCTAGCCCCCCTCCATCCCCACTAAACAGGCTTTTTCTTTTGTGTTTGGAGTCTTCCAAAAACACACAACACCACATTAAAAAATTAGAGAAAGGAAAGATGAAAACCACAAACAGCATATGAAACATCTAAATCACTTAGTCAGCTCCAAATATTTATATAACTGTCAGATCACATACCAATCAGTTCCTTTACGTTTAAAGAAAAAGATCAGAAGCAACTAAACCTTCTCAATGCCTTCAATAGATGAGCTCTTCTGCTTCAGAGTGGAGGACACAGTCATACTCTCCTAATGAACATCCTCTGTATGTCGAGTATATGAAAAATATAATACGTGAATTCAGCCCCCTCCCCTCCCTGCCCTCCACTGCACCCCCTCCCAACCATCCCCTCTCAGCCCCCCCAACCCTCCACTGGAGCCCCCATCCCAAGCCTCCCCTCCACTTATAAGGCCAAGATTAGATGGTGAGATAGTAATTAACACACCAAACCATAGAAACAAAAATGGCATGTGAATGTTACCTAAATAATTGTTAAATAACACCCCAATGAAAATATAATCCAAAATGCATTTCATTGCATAAAGAAATTCACATACAAGCTGTCCACCAATACAAAAAAAAATTAAAACTCCAACACAAGTCTCTCTGCTAAGTCAAAAATGGAGGGGATTAATATCCCCCCATCACCATCATCATCATCCCCATGTCCAGCATCATCGTCATCAGTAGCAACATCATCAGCTTCATCATCACAAGCAGCACAATCATCATCATCATCATCAGCATCAGAAATCTCATCACCAACAATAGCATCAACAACATCCTCACCAGATCTATCGCCACCACCGTCATCGCCACTAAAACCCTCATGGGAATCACCTGATGCATTATGTAAAGATCACATTGATTCTATACATGAATCAATAGTGGCAGCAACCTCTGGTGGTAGTGACTGCCTCAACATTGAGATAGCTTTCATGAAATGTTCATTCATTATATTACTTTTTCCACGCTCCTCTAATACTATTTTCTTTGTCACAGCTAATTCAGCATGCGTACTTTCCAACTCATAGGCCTTAGAGGCATTAGAGGAGTCCGATGATGACCAATACCTAGAGGGGACAATGTTTTTGCCTGGTATACAACGGACTCTTCCTGGATGCTCCACACTTAACACCTGACTCAAATGATCATTTGGCCCTATGTTGTCAGCTTACTCATCCATGGCCACCAAGGCAGACTGTTGAAATGATAGACATATTAAATTACGAATTTCGTATAAATGTTTGAAATATATATAAAAAAAGATACAATTTTTTCTTATGTTTGTGAATTAGCTGCAGTTCGATCTTTTCTTTTCCTACTAAAGCAGAATAATTTGGCACAAGGTAAGATACCTTCAATTCCCCATTCATCTTGCTGCATATGAGAAATGCACAAATTTGTATTACAACCATATATGATAAATGAAAAAAATTGGATTGAACGTACCAGCCGCGTCTCAGGATCGAGCATTGTAGTGTTCCCCAATGTGTGTAGATATATCATTTCATCTTTGTTTTTTTGTTTTAAGATGACACTTCCTAAGAAACCAAACAACAATACAGGTAATAAGAATTAAATTATATATAAAACCCATTAAAGATGGGTAGTACCTTATACTGTTCAGTCTTCCAATGTGCGATCATTTTTTGATATTGACTTTTTGGACAGTCAGGGTTTGTGGGTACACCCTCGAACTCGGTACCCACTCTGCTCCTTGAACCAATATGTAACTCACACTTTTATGACCGCCAATACTCTCCAAGATCACTCAACCTAGCATCTTTGGCAGCTTCACCGTTAGGAAAGTTAAATCGACTCTGCAACAAAAATGTTAAGTCATATAAATACATTACTAATATAAATATAAATTTATAAAATTTCTGTACCCATATCTGCGCCCATGCCCTATCCTTGATGTCAGCACTGATATGTCTCCATGAGACCAGTTCCCAAGGAATGATATCATGATATTTGGATAAAGTAGCCATGAAACTTCTACACTCCTTAGCATTTTTACCTACCATTTGATTTTGAGGATTGTAATCCACCATAATCCGAGTTTCACGATTCCAGGCATCCCGCAATCGAGTGCACCCACGTCGCCTACTAGAAGATCCCACTAAATAAAATAAGAGGTGAAAAGAGAAGAGTTAAGTGACAATACAATAAGAAAAAAGTGAAATGCTATAATTTGGAACATTTATAATAAAAAAACCTGATGCAGGCTCCTGAATAGGCTGTGAGGCATCCGTGGACTGTGTTGGATCAGCATCCTCCGAAGGAAGTATCTGTTCCACAGCATGCTCCGGCTGATCTTCATCAATAGGAGTGGAAACTAAAGGAATAGACTCAATATGTGTATGTTGGATGGTAAGAAAAGGAGGTGGCGTAGAAATGTCAGAATATGCGTAGTAGGTCTGGGGATACATGAATGGATATGGAAATTGTGGAGGTGAGATCATCGGTCGAGTCGGCGTGGACATGGAATGGGAAAAAGTGGGTAAATGGGATGATGATGACAGCATGTATGGGAACATCCTAGGGGTCTCATGCGGAGGACATACATGTGTGGTAGATGGGATGTCCACTGATGGGTCAGTGTGGGGAGTGGTAAGACGGGAGCTCCACCTAGGTCTAGGAGGATCCCTGGTCAGTCCCATACTAGGAAGAGGAATCTCTGAAGTTATATATCCCTAAAATAAATTTAATCAAAAATAAGAACTTCATATTATATGTAATGAGGAAGATAAATATTAGAATTATTATACTCACTGAAGACAACTCACACTCGCGTCTAACAGGATCAACATCAAATAATCTTTTCTTGCGAGCTTCTGTAGTTTTCTTCATAATCTGTATAAGAATGAAATAAATATTTTTTAGCAACAATTTTTACAAATCATACATAAAACTTAGACGCCAAAGAAGACAAAAATGTCATAACATCTTTCAGTAATGATAATTTACAACCAAGTTATACAATTTTTAAAACCACATTTTAATCCCAGTTTTCTGAATTGAAATAAATATAATTAAATGAAACAAAACCAAACAATAGTAAAACAGATATATCATTCCAATCTAAAACTAAATTATGGTAATTAATTTCATACCAACCTGAGAAACTCACGTTAATGTAAACTGAATGAACTCCGAATATATATGGTTGATTTTATATATTACCCTCCACTACCTTAGGTTCAACATCATCTCTCACAATGGGACAATTTGTGTCATCAAATAAAATATTTTGGCTAACACCGATGGGGGCATCAATGGTGATAATTTAATCCTCAGCATCATGAAAAATATGTCTTGGGATTACTTCATTAATGACACCGTAATCAGGTTTCAGATGATCTTTCACATAAAACACTTGTTTTTCCATTGATGCCAAAATGTATGGTTCATCGGTATGCAGGAATCGACTCCTGTCAATAACTCTAAATCCACAATCATCAATAAATGTACCATGTTGCGTCATTGAATCAAACCATTTAAATTTCATCATAGTGACTCAACCTTGAGAGTAGTAATCCAATAACAATATTTTCTCAACTAGTCCATAATAATACACATCTTCATATCGAGGTCGACTATCTGATGCACTGGCATAACAATCTGTTCTAGCAGTTAACATAATGCCATCATGCTGTGTTCTCATTTTCACCACTTTATCAGTTGTAACAAAATTATATCCATTGATTATTAAATATTTGCAGTCACGAACCAAAGAATTGGGACCAAAAGCCAACACTCTTAATTCTTGAGATATGAAGTCAGCAGGTAAACTCAATACCTGAAATACATATGAGTAATATAATTAAATATATATATCTATATTTTAAGGTATATAATGTAATGGTCATACATTTGATTTCAACCATGCTGGGAACTGTTGGCTATGCATAGCCTCTCTCCTTCTCAATGACAAAGACCGATGAACTCTACTTATAATTTGTTTATGTTCTCTACATAAAATGAAAATAAAAGTATAAGGTATATGTGATATGATATCGTATGAGATAACATATATATATTCAAATTACTTACTTGATATAGGCATAGAACAAAACACAATTAAACAAGACTATTCGATGTGCCATATTCTGCTCTTCAAAGCTCAATGTAACCAATGTATATGACCCGACAATTCCACCTGTTTGGGGAAGAGATGGAAACGAGGGATGAATTTCCTCATACTGCTCATCTTCATTTCTCATTGGTCTATTAGGTCTTGTGCTCACATCATACAAATACATTGAACAAAAATACATAAATTCTTGGGCCAGATAACACCTCACAATGGAACCTTCAGGATAATTCTTATTTCGGACATATGATTTCAAAGTGCACATATTTCTTTCAGTGGGATACATCCACCGAAAAGTGACTGGTCCCCCAAGAAGTGTCTCAGTTGGAAGATGAACTGTTAAATGAAACATGCAAGTGAAAAAGGATGGAGGAAATTTTTTTTCCAACTCACAAAAAATTAACGGAGCCTCTTGCTGCATTTTTATCCACAATGATTTGGATAACCTTTTAGCACAAAGGTCTCTAATAAAATGACACAACCGAATCACTACCACTCTTAAATTATTGGATAGCAAATGAAGAATAGCTATTGGAATCAATTCATGAAGCAAGATGTGATAATCATGAGTTTTTAGGGATTTCAATTTCAAATGTCTTCTGTTGAATCATTTAGATATGTTGCTGGAATAGCCATCTAGAACCTTGATATTCTCCAATATTTCCATAAATCGATCTTTCTCTGCCGGTGTCATCACATAAGAAGCACATGGAACTTTCCATTTTTTTTCACTGATACAAACAGGATGCAGTTCTGGTCGAATACCCCAATCCAATAAATCCCGACGAGATCGGAGGTCATCTTTGGTCTTCCCCTTAATATTCAAAAGAATTGCAAGAAACATTTCACATATATTTTTCTCAATATGCATTACATCTAAACAATGACGTAACAAATTAGTAGACCAATATGGCAAAAAAAAATACTTCACTTTTTCCAATTTTAAGTGACTTCAGTATCATCATTCTTCCTCTTTCGAGATTTCAACAGACCTTTCCCTAATGAAAAGCTGAAATATTTCAATTCATCAAGCACATCACTTCCTGACATACGTTGAGGTGGTTCTTCAGTGTCAACATTATTATCAAACCTCCAACGATTCTTCCTGTATTGATGATCCATTGGCAAGAATCGGAAATGCCCCATGAAACAAAAACTAAGACGATATTTAAGCCTTCTTGATCGTGTATTATTCATACAAACATGACATGATAGTTTTCCCATCTTGCTCCATGCAGACATCATTGCATTGGCAGGGAAATCATTTATAGTCTATAGAAGTGTAGAATGCATCTGAAACGTTTTCTTTGAATAAGCATCAAATGTCTGCACACCTAAATCCCAAAGTTGTTTCAACTCTTTTATTAAAGGCAGCAAGTAGACATCTATATTATTACCAGGATCCAAAGGTCCAGATATCAGTATACTCAAGAAAGTGAAAGGTTTTTTCATAAACATCCACAGAGGAAGATTATAAACATGAATAAAAACTGGCTACGTGCTATGAGCATTAAGAATCAGACCAAATAGATTCAAACATTCACTTGATAGGCCCAATCTGACATTACGCACCTCAGCTGCAAAATCTGGATGTTGTGCATCAAATGTCCGCCATGCTAATCCATCTGCAGGATAGACCAGCTCATCATTACCTTTAATTCTCTCAACATCATGCCATCACATATTAACTGATATTTCTAGAGACATGAATATATTTTTAAGTCTGGGAATCAATGGAAAGTGCCGCATGACTTTCTGTGGCACACGAGATGGTGTTCCATCTGCATTTGTCTTCCATCGAGATGTACCACATTCTTTACAGTCATTACGGTCAGCTGTTTCCTCCAAATATAAACTGCAATATTTCAGATAAGAATATAATTTATTAGTAGGAAATCCAAGCTGCTTAATTAACTTCCATGCCATGTAATGATTGGAGGGAATATTTAAACCATCAGGAAGCAAGTCCATCAAAAATGTAAGAATATAATAAATGGTGGTATTAGAAATCCCATACATGGTTTTTCCATGATACAACCACATTAAAAATTATAACTTGGTTATTTTAGTACATTCTTGATATACTGGAGTTCTGGCATCATCCAATAATATTTTCACTCTCTCAACATCATCATCTTCAACATTTTCCTCGTGTGTACTGATATCATTGTCTTCTTGCACCAGCATGTTATCTCTCTCAGAATGATGCACATATGGAAACTGATCAAATATCAAATTCTCCATGTCACTTCATTTATTTCGTTTATGAACAATCGAAGATTGACTTGTCTCTCCATGGTGAAACCAAACATTATAGTTAGCTTGAAATCCAAATTTCGTTAAATGGTAACTAACTTCTTCTCATCTTAACCATGGTCTTCCAACACAATTATTGTAGGGACACTGTATACATCCTCTATCTGACGCATTGTTAAGTGAAAAATCTAAAAAATTCTCCAAATTACTTTGAAACTCGGTTGAAATCCGATCGGTACGATACATCCATCTTCTATCCATTCTATAACAAGAAAAAAAATTATCATTCAATCAACAATGTAAATCATATTTAAAAAATTCATTACAATCAATTTTTTTATTAAATTAATCAATCCATATTAGAATCTAGAAAAACATATTTATTGACAAGAGGAGTCCATGATTGAATAAGTAGCAATAATAAGAATGATCAGGATAAAACATCTTTTCATATTTATTTTCCATGTAAATCTAGAAAGGATCACATTGGATATCATTGTAAATCCTAAACCTAGATAAGAAATCCGAGATCTATTTCCTTTACAAGGATAATAAATAATATCTAGAAATAATAAGAATAACAACAAACAAATGATAAATTATATTTAAATATCAAGGACTGATTAATTTCTATGTAAATGGTTTGGTTGCTTGGCTTAAAAAATCATGCTCTAAACCGTTACATGTTGTTCAATTCACCTTTAAATTTAACATTGAAATGTTACTTTAATACATAGTAAAAAACAATAAATTTAAAAAACAATTTAACTAATTGTTTTTCATAATTTATGAAACATACATTATCAAGATTTGAAGATGATTTCCATGTGTTACTGGTCATAAAATTTAGTATTTTAATTATGAATCATTCCATGATTGGTTTAAGAATTATGTATATACTCATATAATTATGTTGAAAATAAATTATAAATGTTATTTTCAAATAAAGCACTATATATGATCATAATGTGTCTTATATAGTCTATCATGCTTAAACAATTAATTGAGAATTATTTTCCAAATGCATTCAACTAAAATGTTATTGTACCACTAAATACAATAATAAATTATTTATTTTGAAATACAAATGAATGTTAATTTCTCATTATTTAGGGTGTTAAAAAAAGGACAATACAATACAATAATATTTTGGAGTTTGTTTTAGCTTGTTGTTTAGTGAAAAGTAAGATATCAAAGAGGAAAAAATTTAGACATAGAAAAAAATCTTGGTGTGTTACCATGAATATTAAATTATTCCTCCCTATGTGCTGTGATCATTATTGGTTTGCAAATATATTCTCTTAGGATGGTATGAGCTTGGTCTTCCTGGTTTCGCATCGGATGGTTTGAAACAGGTCATGACCACATGGAATAGCCCTAAGAGATAATTTAGATCTTTCAGTTCATCTATGCAGAGTTTTTTGTATTTGGTCATTTGAGAGGGTATGGCGTCAGCCATCAGTTCGAGACTGTTCTTTGACACATGACACTTGCTTGTTGAATCACTTTGCAATGGTGGAGAGCTTCATCACATTCAAAGGTTGGGGAGGGGCAGTTTTTATGTTGTCAATCTGGTTTTATTTTCCTTGACCCTTAGGGAATTATTTGTCCCAATTTAGGATGTCTTTGGGTTTTCCCATTCATCCCTTAAAATTTAGTCTTATCTTAATAAAAATTTGAAGGCCTTCAGGCCATTGGAGGAGGTATGAGCTCAGTCAAGTGTCTTTCAAGTCATCTATTTATCAAACATTTTTTCCACACATAGTTAGTTTTTCTTGATAGTCACCCTCTTCTTCTGGTATGGGTAAAGGTTAAATATTCCACCTATGTTGGGGCCTTCTCTAATATCATCTATCTATAATCAACTGTGCTCTTTAGAATGTCATTGAAGACAAATCAGCCATAAACGGTGTGGAACAATATCCTATAAAAAGAATAGTAGACATGATGGTATGTGAGGTCGACCTCATTAGGTTTCTTAGGATTTGGTATCTTGATTATGTTATTTTCCATTTATATAAGGAAATAATTATAAATCTTCTCATTTAATAAGTAATACACTTTGTCCATCCGTTCCTCATGTCATGGGTGACCCAAATCACTTTTTTCTTCCATTCAAGGAAGAATTTGTTGTTAATGCCGCTCAATGGGAGGTGTCATGTGATTTAGGGCCTTTATAGGTGCTTAAATTGGAACTACTACTGTTTTTAGGGTAAGAGAATCATTATATACCTTACTAGTCCTTTTTCCCTATGTCATGGGTGTCGGCCAAGATTTGGCCTAGGTTTTTTAAATGGAATCTTCTAAGCATTGTGTTGTCTCTGAAAACTCATAGAATCTGCCTAGATAATTCATCAAGATAAAAGCTATTCGAAGATCATCCTAAATATTCCCCTCACAAATTTCCATCCATTTTTTTTGATAAAGGTATTCTGAGTGAATATGTTAAACTTTTCCATCTAGCGATGAAGTAAGAAACTCTATCACTTTTACATTATTTGCAATCTGTGAGGTCAAAAATCATTATTTTCACTAACATGGAGTTTAAATGATCTAGGAATTGATAACGAATAAATTTACATTCCACAATAGATCCTACCGAAAGGTTTTTTTACTAAAATAAGGTTGGTCCTACCAAATTACATACAAAAACATCTTAGTTTTGTTCCCTCCTACTGATCTTAGGGGCTCATCATAATGTCTCTTTAGGACATGAAGTGTGTGAGATGTAATTTTGGATCTCCCAAAAAATCAAGGCTTTAGAATATAGTATTGTAAAAATTGGATAGGGTAAAGGTCTTATCCACACATTCGATATATAACTTATTTTTGGGTTGTATGGGGGTGTTCCTCCCTTCAATGGATTCTATTTTGGAATCCAATGATTTAGTGGTGTTGAGGAGTTCTAGAGGTGTTATTGTCTAGGCCAACTTTTAACTACATGTATTAGGAATGTATTGATGAGGTGGCCCCACCTTCATATCTCATTGATTCTCAATCTATTCTAAGACTGAATGATCGCTCTAATGGGGAAGATGTTGTCACCATAATAGAGGAAAGTCGTAATCATTCAAAATTTCTTCATTTATTTAAATCAATTTCTTGGATCTATACCCAACCTAAAATTAAAATTACACCATTTAATGCATATTATCCCTCTCTTGATGTATGTGATGAGAGTGTTTTGTTTCTTTTTGAAGAGGATTGCCAGCAGAAATATTGTCCCTGATAGTTCCTCATCGATATATCTGATATTCTATATCACATTCTCTTATTGTGCTAGTAGTTCCTCTACAGAGGTAATTTCAGTTCCCCTAGGAAGTGATTAGTATGTATCCACACATTTACCTTTATCCTAGGCAGAGTTCCATCAAGGAGAGGGAAATTCCTCATTCGTAGGTGCCATGTTCTACATATTTCTCTGATTACATGTATGTGTAGCCATAGATTTATCATCCACATCACCAAACCCTAAATGAATAGTTTCCACATCATTCCCATATATTGTTAAAACTTTGTTGACATCAATTTTTATATTAATTACGATGATGTTCACTAAGGTGTATCAAGTAGTGGGATTTACCCCATCACTCTCCACTCAAAAGGGAAATTATCCACTGTTTACTCCTCTTTGAGGGTTGCATTAGGGTCATTTATCTGACCCCTGGTCATATTAGTCCATTTTGTCTTATGAAACATATGGTTTTTAACTTCATTTATCGTAAATTCCCCCTACCTTTGTCTATGAATAGTGACCATAAGGGAATTTCCAATCATTCTTGTCGAGCAGACCCAAAACGAAAGAGGTGTATCTCATAGTTGGAGGAATGATTGGGATGTTGACCATTGATAATTATCTTCAAAACTAGAGAAAATTAATTCTTTTAGGGGTGATAATAATGATAACAATTACCCTGGACCTTTGGAATGGGAATGATTTGAGGCTGCTGTTGGCACTTTTTGATCCCATTTTTGAGGATATAAGGAATCCAATCAAGGATTTTATGGATCCTAAGATGGAAATGGAGATATAAATTCCCCCATACCTAGATTTTTGTGTTGATATAGAGCCACCAATGATTTCTCTTGGACATAAGTAATCCAATCAAGGATTTTATAACATAAGATGAGTGAAGTTTTGTGTCATTTTACACATATTACTACATCATGTATGGATCAAAAATATTTTGATCTATCATTATCTATAACCCCATTTTTAGATCTTCCATCGCCCATGAAATTCAATCTTATAAGAGAATATTTTCTTATTCCACACCTAACTATTTATTGAGAACCATTCAAAACTTCACATTCCACATATAGAGTACCACACAATTATCTCCATCCCATAACTAACATACATTTTCACACATTTTAATTTTTTTCATTAATTATAATATATTTATTTGTCTTGTTATTAATTTATGAAGATATATATTTGGACATGAGGACTGTTAGCATACATAATATATATAAGTTGATATTTATGATGACCCCAACTCTATTATAAATAATTCCCAATTTTAGTAATCTATAGATATCTACGTGACACTTAAATCAACCAGTATCTACATCTTCAAATACTAGAAGATAAAAATTACACATGGTAACCCCTATAATCAACCAAGAATCATCGATATCCTCCCATAACATTAATGGAGCATCACAAGTAAAATTACCTTGTTTAAGAGATGTCGAGGCGGAGGCGAAGGCCAGGAGGTCCATGTCAGGAGCTAGGATGTGGAGCCGGGATGCGGAGCTGGGAGGCGGAGCCGGGATGCGGAGCCGGGATGCAGAGCCGGGAGGTGGAGCCGGGACGCGGAGCCAGGAGGCGGAGCTGGGACGCAGAGTCGGGACGCAGAGCAGGGACGCGAAGCTGGGATGCAGTGAGGAGGAGCCCGATACTTCAGGAAGGATGATGTTTTAATACCCATAGTTTTAATAAAACCATGGGTAAAGATAAATAAAAACAACCTATTTCCACTATTTATAATACCGTAGGAATATATGTGTGGGGATAAACCCCATTCCCAGTAGTGTCAGAACACCATAAGTGCATTGTCCGTTTCCCTCATCATCAATGCAGTTCCTCCTATTTACTGCCATTTATCTAAAATATGAAAACCATAGTGAGAAACACGTTAGTTTTTTGAATCTTATAATTCTAAAGGGATTTTATGTCTTAAAACATCAAGATTAAATATTTTATTAATATTTTCTAATAATAATAAAAGATTCCACATATTCTTCTTAAATGTTCATTAAAAGATTTAGATTAACCAAACATTTCACACAAGAGTGTCAAACTAGGAGTGCAGTAAGGCCTATTGTTGTACAAAAATACCAATTTGACTCTACCTTAATGTGGTGTTTCTGGGTGTTACCCTTATATACATCTATTCCAAAGCCACATCCGTTTCTTCATATCCAGACAAGGATTTCTCTTCTTAGAAACCACTAACATAATAATTCACCAA
The DNA here is from genome assembly GCA_963277665.1 of Viscum album. Lineage (NCBI taxonomy): Eukaryota > Viridiplantae > Streptophyta > Magnoliopsida > Santalales > Viscaceae > Viscum > Viscum album. The sequence goes on along the minus strand of OY728135.1, from coordinate 1,526,835,284 downwards.
AATACCAAGACGTTTTCTTATATTTAGAATTTTCCATAGGGTTCTCCCAAAATAATTCAAAACCTAATTTCCAAAAAATATCTAAATCTTCATTTTATACCAACTATGACATCAAACTTTATTATTACAAAACTTCTCATTACATAATACAAAACAGAGGATCTTTTCAACTTTCGTTTCTTAGAAATATGGCTAATAATAAATGAAAGCATAAAAAAGGATTTTAAATCCAATTAAAATACATATTCATGGTTTCAAACTAAGTTATATTTTCAAAATTTCATTACCTAGGAACTTACATTAATGGAAATGGGCGATCATTATGCCCTGTATGTAGAAAAACAAGAGAGACATATATCACGTGATCTTGAGAAATATCAATAAGATTATAATGAATAATGATGATGAATGATAAAGAGAAATATCATATTAAAAATAAAATGATTCAGAACATAGAAATGTGTCTATAATATTTAAATGAGACATTCATAATCATATCACCAAGGTTTATCACTAAGGTGTCGTAAATTTAAATTAACATGCTTATTCACCGATATATTGTTTAACATGAAATGTATAGAGATTAAATTCTTTACCTAATGCATTGGAATTATATCAGGGTGAACCCTTCATATATATTAATTTCATGTGATCTATATGGATCATAATAAATCATTTCATTAATAACCCCTGGAGAATAAATTGTGGGTTTCTTATAAAGAATATGAGCAAACAAAATATCTTAAAGACATGACCATTTAGTCATTTTATAACAATGAATGGATATGTGAGTTCCATATATATAAACCCTAAAATTAAAAATCCATTTTAAATATATTTCAATACCCATTGAAAAGAAATGATGTTTTGGTTTTCAAATAAAAAGAAAAACACAATTACTAATGTAAAAGAGTAAAATTTGAGAAGAAAAGTTAGTAGCATGATGGGTATAAAAAATGGTTATTAGAAATTGTAAATTGATATGGGATATGGTTATCCTAATCATAAAATACTTTTCACACAGTAGTAGGATAATATAAGGTGTAAAAATGGAATATTCATGGAAATTGGAAGACATACCAGAAAAGGAATATTGAATGGAAAAGAGAAGTGAAGATTTCCCCTACATAGATGAGTTGTTCCTAAAAAATGGGGATTGTAAATTGAGGGATTTAAAACACATTTAGGGGACTCCTTGGGAGGAAAAATCACCAAAACAACATGAATGATGTATTGGGAGTGAAAGAAAATAGAGAAATGGGTGGGGATAATTACAAGAAGTGGGGAAATTATTTAATAATTTCTAAATATAAGTTTGGGAAAACTAGGTTTTGGAAAATGAAAACCCATTGTATTACCCTTTTTTTCTCATGGTATTGGAAATTTGGGTCAAATTTTATGTTATTTTAATCCACCAAAACCGAAATTCATTTTAAATATATATTCTAGTGTGAAAAAATAAATATTCTAAAAAGGAATTTTTTAAAAATTAAATTTTGATTTCTAACTTTGGAGAGTAACTTATAGATTTAAAAATTGAATAAAATATATTAAAACAGTTAAAATTAATAAAATAACACATATTTATTCATAGGTTTTGTTTAATTAATTATTACACCATTATAAAATAAATATGAAGTCATAAAACATACTGAAACCATAAATCTGTACTTTTTTACTAATTAACAAAAAAAAGTATTTTATAAAATTCTCATAAATTAACCCTAACCTAATTTTAACATGATGATTTTAAAAAAAGTTATTTTTTCAAAAACATTCTCTAAATATGTGAATTTTAATTTTTAAATATAAAAATACTTATTTAAGGAAAATAATTTTTTTAAGAATAGTCAAATTTCTGACATTTATAAAAAAATTCTTTGCCTTTATAAAATCAGTTAATCATTTATTATTTAAATAAAAGTGTTTTAAAAAACTATTTCATTTAAATAAATACTATTCCAAATACCTTTATTATATATAAAATTTTATATATTTTATGGAAATATACAATTACGTTTTATTGGAATCCAAAAATCAAATTATCAAATCCTCTCAATTATACATATATTTTATAAGAAAATATAATATTAAGAGGGATTGATGGAATAAAATTTTTATTTATAAAATTATTGTTACACTACAGTATAGAAATATAACCCCTTATTACACTCGCATATGCCCAGGGGTAAGGTGTGGAATGGTGGAAGTTTCTTGGGGGGCCTCGACTACTATAAACTTAGTGGTAATCTATATTCACTTGAACTTATCCCATAAGAAATTTCATTCATGCTTCACTTAATATATCTCAGATTTTGATTGGTCAAGGAAGATCCCCAAAGAAGATACCACCCTCCCCTATTTTAACAAATGGGCTTCAAATAACACAACTCTGTTGGTTGAGTCCAGTTGATTCTCCTTTCCATATCAATTATCCATTTCATTACTACTTATAAACATGAATTATAATGGTAAAATTATCAACTTAGGGTATAGAGTCCAATGGTACTATTTACAAATGGTCATATTGGCCAACAGTCGTAAAATGTTTGAATACCATTGATCAGATTTCCCTTTATACCCTATAAATAAAACTTCATTCTTTCACACAAAATTCACTACAATTTCTCTTAAGTTTATATTTTAATTTTTATAAGATGTTGATTGGATTGATAATATTTTCTATTATTTCTATATCATTTAATGTGGGTGCGATGATTCTAGTATATTTGGGGTGATCCACACCTTCCCATTTGATCTATTCTATTTCATATTCTTTGTCGAGTTATAATGCTTTTTATTTTAATCAGTTTCATAGTTGATTAATGTAATGATATTTCATAATGATATATTTCTTGGTTTCTCTTATTTTTGTACGTGTATGATATTTTATAACATGTAAATGTTTTTTTAGGAATATGATATCATATAGAAAGTCTGGGTCATTGCATATAATGTTTATTTAAAGGTTATAATCCAATAAAAAAATATATTTATAAGGAAATTATTAATAGTTTTTTTTAAAAATATTACCCATTATAAATTTTAAATGAACCCCACAACTACACATATGATTTATAAAATATAATTTATGGTAAAAATGGGTTTACTGAGGAGGCTTAAACTAAGAAGATAAAGGATAAAAATTAAATAAATATATAAAAAACCCTTTTTATAGAAATATTTATAAGTTATAACCTTAAAGGTTTAATTATTAACCATTTTATGATTTATTATGATAAAACACATATTTATCAATTTATATTTTTAAAAATTCCATATGTGTCCTATAACACACTTATAAAAGGCCACCCCATATCCGTCCCACATAACACTTAAAAACCCTTTGGTTCATCCAATAAATTATAAAAAAACCATCACTAAAAAACCTAAAAACACCCCACATGACATATTTTTATAATCAATCCCTTATAATAAAGAATGAGTTATAAACCTAAGGTGGAACTTCGAAGAGGGGTAATATTCTTTAATGTGGTCATTTATTTTATTTATTCATCCAAATACTTCAAACCTTATTAAAATATCATAATATAATAAAATAAGTATAAATTATACAAAGATATTTTATTATTTTAATGTAATTAACAGTATCCGTCTCCACTTCCATCAGATTGGAAATAATACTATCAACACTTTGTAATATTGATTACCGCCTAGAAAACTAATATAATTGGTTTTCCATAACCTCGTTTCAAGGATATATATAACTATGGATTTAATATATATATATATATATAGACAATATTAATGAAATTATTATACTTATATAATTATTATATCACATATATCATCTTACATTACATTTTAAGGGAGATACAATAATGTTACTCGTGTGTATAGTAGACTATCATCTCGCAATGAGATTTGTTTTATTTTTTTTTCTTACGCTTTACATGGAAGGTAGTAAGGATAAAATTAATGATTATATATTATATTTATTAATTAAAAAAACTTCTATAATAATAATAATATCATTTATAACTTCTTACCTTCCAATCTGTTGGACAATAATGTCACTCATGCGTACGTGTGGACTACTACGTCCACACAATAATGTGAAATGTTTGTCATTTTATTTTCCCTTGGATGGAAATAAGAATGTATTTAATTAATATAGATCATAAATATAAAATGATAATGATTCTATAAATATGAATTAGTAATTATTTTCATTTTGTTCTATTTGTCAAGAAAAATTGAAATAATGTTCAAGAATACGTACAAACTAACGTCTCCATGAATGGTAATTCCATTTTATATCTCTAAATTTAATATATTACAATAAATATATATTCAATGAATATATATTATATTCATATAATTTTTTAAATTATGGAGATTATGTAACAATGATCTAATTATAATGACAAAAATTAGGAAACTAAAACATACATGAAAACCAGAGTAATTACCACTTGAAATAGTGAATTTAACATGTAATTTTTAATAAACAGTTGATAAAATAATATAAATAAATAATATATGGTATGATATATATTTTTATTGTTATATAATGTATTTATAATAAACCTATATTTAATATACCAGAAGTTACAAAATAAAAAATGTTAATCGCACCTGAGGTAATGTATTTTCGTCTCACTTTTACTTCCATGAGACATACACCAAATTCAATACTAATTACTTTGTGTTTTGTATATATTACCCTTTTGATATTTTATATCATGAAAATATTTCCATTAATGGTATTTAAAGTTTCAATTTGATGTTATTTCATTCACGGGTCTTAGGATTCAAATGTTTCCCAAGTGGTAAGGGTATATTTCACAATCTCACCATTATTCACAATTTTTTTTGTTTAAGACTACATTGGGGGAGTTATTTGATATTTATATATTAAAATAAATATATTTTATTATCATTTAGTTATTATTGGAATTTATCATTTAACAGTACAATTTTTATACACTTTGATATTTAAAAAGTATTTAGAATTTTTATAAGAAAATCCAACTTTATATCCCTATTTGGTAGAAAATACCTTTTCATCAAAATACATGTTTTCTAAAAATGTGTTCAAAAATGTGTTAAACCAATTAAAAATGAACTATAAAATATATTTTTTCCCATTTTTACTTTTTAATTTTATTAAAATAATTTTCATGTCCTTTTCCAAATAAGGCTCATTTGGCTTTTAACGAAAATGTGAAAGGAATATTTGTTTTAACATGTAAGACATGATCATAATTTCAATCCATCTTGTTAAATAACTATTTTATTGATATTTTTTAATTTTTTGAAGGTTATTTTAAAATAATAATATTTTCAAAATATTTTGTAAACTTTTTATTTTAAAGATATTTTCAAAGTGGGAATTTATTTTCCTAGAAAATATTTTTAATGAAAATTTTATTATATTTATATTAATAAATGACATAAACCATTTATTGTACTTATAATACACTAGGTATGTGTTGTATTGATATCATCCTTATTTTTTTAATGGTTTATTATTTGTTTGATTGAGGATGTGCAATTTTATTAACATATACCATATTACTCATGATGGTTTATGACTATGTTTATTTGATTGGGTTAAGTATTATCATTTCATATGTTAGTTATCCAATATGATTTAATATTTTTATAATTTTTCACCAATTTAATATGATTAATTCATTGGAATAACTATGTGATGGGTGGGGCCTAGTTATAGATAGCCCCTCGATGCATCAGCAGGTCTCACGAGTCAAATCAGTTGGAAAAATTAGATTGGGTTCTACCCATAGATTTAAAGTGTCATATGAAAAGACTTGATAGTATGTTTCAGATGTATAACATTATGAATTGAGTCATTATGAATTCAATTATTATTTTTCATGTTATTATTATATTATTTAAAATATCCATGTATAAGTTTCAATCATATGTGACTATTTATATGGATTTATTTGATCATCATTTATTTATGCTAGTTAATTTTTAGTTTATTGATTAAATGGAATGTGATTTATTTTTTTACCTTACCATATTGATTATTCTTATTAATTCAATATGTATTATACTATATTTGTAACCTTAATAAGCATCTAATCTCACCCCATTCTTATGTTTTATTATTCCCAGGATATCATGAAGTGTTTTGTGATAGATATGAAATGACATGAAATGTAGAATAATTATGTTCTCAAAGAAAAAACATTGCGTATTTTATTTTCTCAATTGTAATGTGAATTTTATGTATGTATCTAGTTTACTAATAATACTAAACTAATCATTCCTTTAGGATGCAATTGTATTTATCTTATGTTAAAGTAATAAAGTAACCTCTAGCTTTTGGATACTTGGGTCATGATCTATATAGTTAGTATTAGAGGAAGTTTAGTAGAAACATTAGTCACAAGATTTAAGAAAAAATAGATTATAAATATAAAAATATGATAAAAATTTAGTATAATTATATAAAATCATACTAATTTTTGGATAATTTTTTGGTAAGGTAGATATTATGTGGTTTTTTCATGAAATACACCTAAGGACTTGACCTTAAAAATTACATAATCTAGATATTTCAACTAGATTTTCCTCTTTTACATTCCCAAATATATTTTACATTAAGAGTTTTAGAATTTTAAAGCATAACTAATACATATCAACCCACAAGATACAAAGTGGTTACCACTAAAACATTGTCCATTTCTTCCCACACACAATTTTTCTAACACAAAACAACGACATGATTTCTTTGATAAATCTTCATGACATTTAACATGACTTCTTTCCTTCTCTTAAATATCCTTATATCCTACAATTTTTTTAGAAACATGGGACGAGAATAAAAATCTCAATAAGGGATAAAAGGAAGGAATGAAACCAATTTTCAATGAATACTTATAAAGATATGAAATCATTTTCACAAAGACATACTTCTAACCCATATATATACTTTAAAAAACATGAGATTTATATAAAAAATTAGAGAGAATATATAAAGTCATAAAGGTATCATGGGGTGTTAATTACTTAATATTTTAACTCTCACGGCTACCTTATGATTTGTAACCCTCATGACTACCAGATAAAGTAACCCTCACTACTACCTTATGATGTAACCATTACAGTTATACTTAGAGTAACCATACGTCTGACCTTAAACATACACACACATAATTAATTTGAGGGAGATATAGGTCTCACACATCATAAAAAAAAATTCTGATGATCCATAACATAATCATAAAATGTGAATAATTTCATAAAAATATTACATTATAATGTCATAAAATAAAATTTTAAAAGAGGGGTTTTAAAGGAAAGTCACTTAAAAATATCATATAATTGAATTAAGAATTAATAGAACGAAATGATTATGAGTATATACTGTAAACCATCATAATATATCATAATACAGACGAAATTAATTGTATAAATAATCTTTGTAACACATAATTAATGAAGTATAAGGTTAACCTAAAGAATTGAAATTGGGTAAATAATTACCTTACCTCAAGCTTGTCTGAACTAAAACATGTTTAAATATCCTGTATAATGGTTAAAAGTTTTTTATTAATACTTTAAATAAGAATAATAATTTTTGTAACACCTTATATGATCATTTTATGACATCCTTCCATGCATTTATTAATAGTATTTAGTTATTTATATTGTTTCTGGTGTGTTCTTTATATAGTTTCCATGGTCAGTTCACAATAGATTTTCTTATTGAATAAAAGAGAATATCCATAAGTGGAATGAGTTGTCATTAATATGCTTAATGAATATTATATTATACCACAACTAATCTTCTTATCATATATAATTATGAATCATTAGATAAAATATTAATGATGTTTAGATCATTTTGGCGGTTCTTTGATAATCACGAACTAGTTTCATCATATACCTTTAATATTATCATTATTAGTTTACTAAAAAACATAAGAGATAACATATAATAAAATTTAAAATCTATTTCCACGATTAAAATGGTTTTTCTACATGATTTTATGGAATTAAAGGAAATTGAAGGCACATCATCCACGATGTTGGTAAATCGACACATCACGAACGATATTTTTATTTTTTGAATAATAGGGAGAGGAGAAGGAGTGAGATGATGAATTTTTCTATAAACATGATAAAAATATAGTATAAATATATGATATTGGATATTTAATTCCTCTTGGGTAAGGGTAGTTTAATAGAGTATAAGAAAAGAAAAAGAATTCCAAAGAAAACACAAGAAAATGAAAGAGGATTTTTACATCTTGATCTCTTCTAATTGAGATCCTCCTTAAGGACTTTGGTATTGGACTTTTGGTGATACCATAAGGTATTAGAAATGTGGAAGAGCCATGGGAAGGGGTTTTATCAAAATTTATAAAATTATCAAATCTCGAGAGGTGTGATAGGAAGAGGGGGGTGGGGGTTGGGGGTGAGCGTAGTATTTATAGCTAAGGAGAAGAGGGGTTTTCCATTATTTTAATCATTAGTTAAATATTTTTTTCACAAGACTATGAATAGTATTGATTAATGTGTCCAAAAATATTAAATAGTGCATGTTAATTATAACCGAGGGATATTAAATTAGTTATGATTCTAGGAATAGTGTATTTAACATATAATGTCTATATACAGTAAGTTATCGTACTTCACTATTCATAAAAAAAATCAAGTATTTCATAAAAACTAGAAAAAAATAACTCTAACCATTTTTATATTCGAATAATTCAAAAATAAATTCCATTTTATCAAAATTAGTTTCTAAAAAGTGTTTAGTTAATTTTTAAATAAAAACATAATTTATTCAAAAAATTAAAATTTTAAAACTATAACTCATTTTATAACACCTTGAAAAAGTTATTAAGGTCTAATAAAAGTATATTATAACCATAAGACAATAAAATAACAATTTATGATTACATTTTATGAAAATAAATGTCCATTAAAATTATTTAATCAATTACAAAAAATGTAATTAAATATTTATGACTTAAAAAATACCAACACTTATATAATGATCTTATTGTCACTTATAAGACACCATTTTATTATAAATTAATTTGTGAGGTTACTGTTATTTTTCCATTTTAATATTCAGAAGGACCATATTAATATTAATATGGGTAACATTACTATTCATAAGGGTAGGTTACTATTCACAAAAAAAATATGTTGGTTCTATCAGACTCCAAATAACATATTGATCGCAACCATGTATATCCATAATTCTAAATTCAAAACATAGAAGTGGAAAAATTATATTTTATGGATAGATTATTACTATCTACTTAAAACAATGTGTTGTTTTATAAAGACATAATGTTTCATGGATTTTAGTAATTTTATTTGTAACACCATGTGGTGTTATATTCTTTCCATCTTCTGGAAATTGTGTCCTAAAAAATTTAATTACTTATTAAACAATTGAGGGTACCATTCTCTCATAGCATTTTTAGATTCCCATGTTTTTTCTTCAACCATGTGGTTCCTCCACAAATCCTTTACCTTGTGGATTACCTTATTCTGTAATAACTTGTCCATTCGATCAAGAATCTGAACATGTTTCTCTTCATAAGAATGGGTTTATTTCGGCTAAACAACTTCTGGGCTCAAAACAAGAGGCGAATCTGGCACATAATTTCTCATCATTGAAACATGAAAAACATTGTGTACTTATGATAAAATAAGAGGAAACGATACTCATTAAAAAATGGTCTAATATTCTCTAGGATTTTATAAGGTCCAGTGAACCAAGGAATTAGCTTTCCATTCTTACCAAAACACATAACTGTTTTCTATAGTGAGATTCAAAAAAAAACATGATCACCTACCTTGAAAGAAATGTTTGTCCTCTTGTTATGTATATTAAATTTCTACCTTCTCTGAACTTTTCTCATGTGTTGTTGGACCATATTCTCTTTCTTGGCCACTTCCTCTACTAATTATGGTCCCATAAACTTTTTTTCCTCGACTACATCCCAAAAAAACTAATGTTTGACACCACTTCCCATATAATTCTTCAAATGGTTCCATATTTATACTATAATGAAAAATATTATTTTAAAAAAACTCAAATAATGAAATATGATGATCCCAAATTCCATGATAGTTCATTGAACAAGCTCGAATCATATCCTCTAATGTAGGAACTGTTCTCTCGGTCTTCCAATAAGATTTTGGATGAAGAGTAGTGTTGAATTTTATTCTATTCCCAATGACTTATAAAGTCCTTTCCGAAAGAAAGAAATGAACATGGGATCATAGTCAGATACAATAGAGAGAGGAACTCCATGTAACCTGAAAATATCTTTCAGGTACAATAGAGAATGCTGATCCAAAGAAATAGTATCTTAAAAAGAAAGGAAATGTGCTAATTTAGTCAGTCGATCAATATTAACCCAAATCAAATTATTACCTCAAGATGTCTTTGGCAGTCCCACCCTAAAGTACATGGATATATTTTTCCACTTCCACTCTGAAAATGGAAAATATTGAATCATCCCCTTTGGTAGTTGTCCCTCTGCTTTAACCTGTTTATATGTCAAACATTTCACAGTAAAATCTGAAATATCTCTTTTTATTCCATCCTACCGGTAATATTTTTGATGGTCTCTATATATCATAGTACTGCTAGGATAAACAGAAAATGGAGAAATATGAGCTTAACAGAATAATTATTTCTTCAACAGGGAATCAAAAGGCACACATAATCTTTTTCCAAATCTCAAAAAACAATCTTTGTTAAGGTTAAATTATAGAAAATTACCCATTTTAACCAATTCTACCTTTTTCAGTAACTCCCCGTCTACCTTATGTGATTACTTAATTATATCTGAAAAATAAGACTACACTGAAACCTAAATCAGAATATAGGATGTTTCTGTACCAATAACATCCAATAGAAAATTCATTAAATCATTAATCAAGGGGTAATGTTCTAAACGTAACATTATTAATGATGCATGATGTTTTTAGCTAATGTCATCCACCACTTTATTTTAATTTATAGGATAGTAACTGATCATACTGTCATAATCCATTATCAATTTAATCCACATTCTATACTTCATGTTTAATTCATTCTATGTGAATATACAATTCAAACCTTTATGGTCAGTATATATTTCACATTTGGATCCATATAAATTATGCCTCCAAATTTTCAGAGAAAATAAAATAATGTTGATAATTCAAAATCATGAGTGGGATAATTTAACTAATGAGGTTTCAGTTTTCTTAAATAATGAGAAATTACCTGATCATTCTACCTCAGAATAAAACCATGTCCCTTAAAAGAAGAATCATTGTAGACAAAAAACTTTCCATTATTGTAAGGTAGGGACAAAACTATAGTATTCACCAATCTCTTATTCCATTCCTGAAAACAAATATCACATTATTATATCCAAATAAAATTAAACCATTTTCATGTTAACTTAGTTATCGGTCTAGATAACCATTCAATGGTTTAAAAAAACTTCTAATAACCTAATAATACAACAAAAATATGAATCTCTATAACATTTTTAGGTCTTAGCCATTCATCAACCACTTTTGTTTTGGTAGGACCAACGGTTATTCAATCTTTATCTATAGTGTGACTAAGAAAAGAAATCTATTATAACCAAAAATCACATTTTCTAAACTTTAAATATAACTTCTTTTCTTTAAGAGTTTGAAAAAGAATCCTTATTTTTTTTTATGATCCTCATAACTTTTTGAAAAGTCCAAAATATCATCAACAAAAGAAAACAAAACATATCCAAGCATTCACAAAATATTCTATTCATAATATCCATGAATACAGTATGGGAATTTATCAACCCAAAGGGAAAATAAAAAAAACTCATAATAACTATATGTCCTCATCCTTTACCTTCAGTTGATGGTATTCAGATCTTAATCCAATCTTGAAAAAATACAAAGCTCCTTGGAGCTAATAAAATAAGTCATCAAGGTAAAGGATACATATACTTAGTAGTAATATTATTCAAAGATATATAATCAATGTGAATTCTCATAGAACCATCTTTACTTTTAATGAAAAAATAGGATCACCTCATGGTGAAGTGCAGGGATGAATGAAGCCTTTATCAAGAAACTCCTACAACCAATTTTTCAATTCAAGATGTTCCATTTGAGCCATTAGATATGTGGTTGTGAAATTGGAACAACATCAGAAACCAATTAAATTGTAAATTCAACTCAACAATCATGTATAATACTCAAAAAATCATCATAAAGAGCAACAAGATATTTATTTACCACTAACACATCATTAATCTAAATAGATACCTTGTTTTCAACAATATGTGCCATATTACTTTCATCTCCATATTTTTATAGTTTCTCATCTTCCTGACATGTTATCAATTATATGGTTTAATTATTTTATAGAAATTTATACTCTTTCTAAAAAACATCATTCTATCTACAATAAATCTTAGAATGATAAATAGAAATCCAATCCATACCTAGAATTACATCAAAACCTACTAGGGGAAAAACAAAAAAGGATTACAGGTAATGTCTTTCCATAGATAACAATATGAAGAATATTAAAATTCATTTTTGATATAACATTTCCCCTTAGTGTTTTAACAATATTTTCTGGTCTCATATGATGAGGTGATATTTCAAATTTACTAGAAAATTTATCAAAAATAAAGGAATATATAGATCCCATATCGAACAGGACTTTAGAAAAATCTGAGTAAACAATCAAAGTACCTGACACCACTTCATTGGATGGACTGACATCTACTAATGTAGAAAAAAAGGATCCTAATACACCTTTATGCTTATAGTCATGATTATTTTCATCATTTAGATCTTTCTTTGGGTAGGTATTTGTATAATGACCCATCTCACCACATTTAAGAAACTTTTTAGTGTTTTATCAAGATTATTCTTAGGATAATTTTAATTAAAATATCTTTCCATATGTCCAAAAATAAAAATTCAAAAACACTTCCCAATTTTGGAAGTGCACTCCCTAGGGTGCTTTTTACCACACTTTCCACAAACTAGTAATTGAACATTCATACCATCATATTTATTTGATTGATTCTTACCCATCTCTTTCTGTATGGTCCACTTATTATGCTTGTTTTAAAAGTACACATGATCATAAAAAACTCAATTTCTACCCTCCCAACACATCAGAAAATATTTCCATAACTTTTGAACTCATTGTAAGCCAATTCCCTTCGATATTTTGTCTTCAATCCCGAGTAAAAATAGTTTATTTTTCTATCAAGATGTAGAATTAGATTTGGAGAATACGTCACCAATTGGGTGAAGTTTTCTTCATACACATCCAATTTATATTCATCCTTTTTCTTCGACTCATTTAATTTATTCTCTATTCTACGTCGAACAACCTTTGGAAAATATATTTCAAAGAAAACACTTTCAAATTCATCCAACTCTAAGGCTTCAATATACTCTCTATCCCTAATATTCTTAACCATTAACCATCACCAATACGTTTCACCTTCAAAATGATAAATGGAAATACAAACATTTTGATTATATGAACATCCCATAACATCAAATATCTTTTTAAGGTCTTTAATCCATCCTTAAGGTGCTATAAGGTTAGAAATCCATTGAAAGGAGGAGGGTGTTTCCTCATAAAATGTTCCACTATCATCATGTTCCTTTGTGGTAGCTCTGGTTATTATATTGTATAGATCCCACAACCATTTATTTCCTAGATCATCTGATCCATTATTATCACAAACTAATTGGTTCTAATTCCAACCATTCTTGATTATGGATACAGAAAGATATCAGCCTCTCAGTTCATTGTAACTTCAACTTCTCTGTTTCTTCTCCGGAAAACAATTCTGAATAGAAATATATTAGATGACTAAATATGGTAATATTTATATGATATACCATTTAAATTTAAAAATGAGGTAAAAATAATATAAGTAATTCTATTTACATGATACTAACGCCTAAATTTATATAAACTATGGATCTGATAACAACTATAAGGACCTAGTCTTAAACATTACATAATCTAGCTATTCCAACAAGATTTCACTTCTTTACATTCCCAAATATATTTTAAGTTTTGAGTTTTATAATGTTAGGACATAACACAAACATATAAAACCATAAGAATAAAATGTGTGTACCACTAAAATAGTATCCATTTCTTCTAAAACGTAATTGTTTTAACACAAAAAAACAACACAATTTCATTGAAAAATATTCATAACATTTAACTTTAATTCCTTCATTCTCTTACACATCCTTATAGCATGTGATTTTTTTAGAAACAAGGGATGATCATAAAAATATCAGTAAGGGATAAAAATAAGGATATAAACCATTATTCCATGAACTCTTATAAACATATGAAATAATTTTCACAAAGACATACTTCTCACCCATATAAATACTTAATTTGTAAAACATGTGATTTACATTAAAATTTTTAGAGAATATATGAAACCATAATGATATCATGGGGAATTAATTACTTAATATTTTAACCCTCACCTCTACCTTATAAATTTTAACCCTCATAGCTACCGTACAATATAACCCTCACTGCTACCTTATAATGTAACCATTTTAATAACACATGGAGTACCATATGGCTGAAATCCAACTTACACTTATCCAATACATTGGAGGTTGATATAGGTCCCACCATTCATCAAAAAAATTTTCCAATAACCATAAAATAATCATAAAACATGAATAATTTCATAAAATCATTTCTTTCGAATTTTTTAAAATAATATTTTAAAAGAGGATTTTTAAAGGAAGTCCATTAAAAATATTATATAATTGATGTGATAATTAATAAAATTAATGGATTATGTGTATATAATATAAATCCACATAATACATCATAATATAGAAGAAATTAATTTCAAAAATAATATTGGTAGAAAATAATAAATGAATAAGAAGGTTAACCCAAAGAATGGAAATTGGGTTATGAATTCCCTTACCTCGAGTTTATCATACCTAAAACAAGTTTAAATCTTATGTATATTGGTTAAAAGAGTGTTATTAATACATTAAATAATAATATTAATTTTTATAATACCTTACATGATCATTTTATAACAACATTCCATACATTTATTAATAATATTTTGTTATTTATATTGTTTCGGGTGCGATCTTTACATTGTTTCAAGTTCTTTATTTACATGGTTACCATGGTCTGTTCATAATGGATTTTCTTATCGAATAGAATAGAATATATAAAAGTGGAATGAGTTGTTATTAATATTTTTCCACAATATTAGCTGATACCATAAATCATTTATTATCCTTAATGATGATGAATCATTAGATAAATCAATAATGATGTTTAGATTATTTTAGAGATTCTTTGATAATCATGAAATTATTTCATCATATACCTTTAATATTATGAATATATGTTAATTTTAGAAAATAATAGAGGATATATCATACAATATAAAATATTTTTCACACATATAAATGGTTTTACAACTAGCTTTGAACAAATTAAAGGAAATTGAAGACACATCATCTCTGATGTTGGTAAATAGACATCACATACAATGTTTTTTATTTTTAAATTATGATAGAGTGGAAAATGAGTTAAATGATGAATTTTTCCATAAACATAATAAAAATATAGTATATATAAGATACTAGAGATTTCATGTATGTTGGATAAGGGTATTTGAAGAGAGTATAATAAAAGAAAGCAATTGAAAAGAAAACACAAGAAAATGAAAGAGGTTTTTAACCACTTGATCTCTCCTCCTTGAGATCCTCTGTAAGGCCTTTGGTATTGGACTTTTCAAGAGAAAAGAGGTCTTGGATGTGAGGAATATCCTTTGGAATGGGTTTTGAGTAGAATTTGGACAATTATTAAAGCTTTAGATGTCTGAGAGGAAGGGGGGGGGGGGGGGGTGAGGGTGGTATTTATAGTGGAGGAGTGGAGCGATTATCCATTATTTTAATCATCAATTTAAAACTCTTTTCTCTTAACAATGAATATTTTTGATTTATGAGACCCAA
The DNA here is from genome assembly GCA_963277665.1 of Viscum album. NCBI lineage: Eukaryota > Viridiplantae > Streptophyta > Magnoliopsida > Santalales > Viscaceae > Viscum > Viscum album. The sequence continues at coordinate 1,526,819,273 of OY728135.1, read as the reverse complement.
AGTAGTAAATAGAGAATTTGAATTCTAACCAAGGGTTCTTATTGCATCTATGATTCTATTAATAGTGTATTTAACATATAATGTATATATATGGTAAATTATCATATTTCACTATCCATCAAAAAGTGAAGTATTTCATAAAAATAAAAAAACATCACCCTAGCCATATTTAGTATGTATAATTCAAAAATGAACTCCATTTTGTGAAAATAATTTTCGATTATGGTCAATGATTAAAAAAACTAAAGATAAAAATAAATAGTAAACATGAAATAGATGGATTTTAAGGTACACTTGATGGAAAAGTATTTTCCTTACAAGAAATAAGCCAATATAGAGAGACAATTCAAGAGTCCAAAAAAATGGAAGATGAAAATGTTTCTAGGTTTGAGTAAAATATTAAAATATTAACAAGGAATGTTATGGACTATATACACAATCCAAATAGTAAGATTTACCAGTTCTTTGATTGATTAAGTCCAGTCATTCAATGGTAATTAACATCCCAAAAATCCCCATCATACAAGGACAATGTATCATGTGTTATCAAGATTGTGAAATAATTATTCATGTCTTATGGATTCAAAGTAAAGTAAGAGAATAATAGGACAACAATGAAAAATATGGATAAAGGGAAATGTGTGATAATTATAGAATAAACCACCTTGGTACTTGCTTGAAGGGAATGATAGTTCGATATGAGTGTCAAGGAAAATACCACCATACTCCTGATTTTTAGGGAAAGAATAAATATTCCAATGTTCCATGCATTAAAATTATGGATATAGGGAACTATGAAAATTAATGTCCCAAGCGTCAAGGGAATATAACCTAGGAGAATCTCGGGGATCAAGGTTAAGCTTATACTATTTATATATCCAAAGTTGAATGATTATGGTTGTTGAATTTGGATTCAAGAAATTTGTTATAGAAGTATTTTATCAAATATTATTTCATTCTATGAATCAGAAAATGTAAAATGATTTTACTGTAGTAGCTTTTATTTATTGATCCAAAATCATATGATGAATAATACTGATAAGCATGAAAAGTGATTTTGTTGTAAATTGGTCTTTTGGGAAAACACATGATTGCGGGAATATAAAACATAATATGTGGTTGATGTTGTGATAATAATGATAACGATATTTTTATGGGATAATATGCGTATCCTCGAAATTGGTTTGTGATTTATATTATCTTTATTATAGTTTATTACATGTTTCGATTTGTAGAATATGTTCAAAAAAAGAGATTTATTTTTTGTAAGAATGCATGTTTTAATTAAGATTTTATGGTGATAAAGTTATTCACATATTTGGAATGTGAGATTAAAAAAAATTTATATTGGATAAGGAATATAATTTTGATTTAGTGACCTCTCTTCAAGATTTTTAGACTTTTAATTTAGTCAGAAATATTTTGGATGAGTCTTAAGGTTAACTACTTATGGAATTTATTAAGTTAAACATTGGGTTTTATTAGATAACTTTTGTTAACCATTTTTTTCAAGGAAAATATCTAGAGACACAATGAATTACATTTCATAATTTTATTGAGATCATGGTCTATTTGATATTAATTTTAGTACTTCATGAATAAAAATTCCTATAAGAAATTAATTTTTTGGAGTAATATATTATGTAGGAATTGGTCGAATCCCAACTAAAGAATGAAATTATAAGTATATATTATGGTGTTCTCCATCATAATGGTAACAAAATCCATTAACATTAGAAAAACACATTGAAGTTTTTTTTCCTATTACATTAATTGATGTTAAATCAATGGTTTTCTAACTCATTACATATTTATGGTTTTTTTGTGGTTAACTTTATCCCGACCTTGTTCACTACCACTATATATTAATACTTGGGAATTATAATTCTCTTTAATTTCTATTTTTTCATTTCCCACCAATTTTATCCTACTTTAAATCATATTAATGTGTTATTATAGAGAACCATCATACTTCTCTTTCTCAAATATCTAGAGTAATTTTTATTAACCCCTTTTATGATGTTATTTTACAAAAAAATTATTTTCAAATGTCAAACCATTGATTACCGGAATCAATAATAAATTTTAGGGTACCATGTAGTCTTAGATGGAAAAATTGATCTATATAACCATATTTTCTTCTCCTATAGAATTAATTAGAATTATATTTTTTCTAGAAAAGGTTGTAAATGAGTGATCATGGGTTATTCTCTAAGATACATATTCTATTATTTTCAAACATGGAATTTTTATGTGAATATCTTCATTTCACTAGGCATGTAATGTTTATGAATAATTAAATATCAATTGTTTTTTTCCAATAAATCTTTTCATGCGTTCCCACATGACTCAGTATGCCTTCATTGTTTTTACTTTGTTTTTAATGGATTTTAATCGTTTTATTTGAGTAAAGCTCTATTTTCACATGTGGTAATGGTTTATTTATGGGTTGAATGATTAATTATATAAAAGGATAACATATTTATGGGTTTTCATGTTTTTAATAGACTAATGAGATTCCATCACTTTTATAACCCATACTAAAATTTGTTTCTATAATCCGAAAATTTAAAAGTTTTTCATGAAATTTAAAAACGAGTATAAATTTAACCAAAGTATTTATTTCACTATGTTGAATAACCTTAAATGAACCAAAGTATTCTATAATGAAAAAGGGATGTAAATAGAAATATTGTTTTGTGAAAATGTACACAATTTGATTGATTCTACAAAGCTATTTTGTGTTTTACCTAATTATATATAACAATAATCCGAATGGATCTTGGAAATATAAGAATGTAAAACCCAATTACAAATCATGTAATTATGCGTAGATTATGTTAAAAGGAATTACAGTTAGTATAAGAGGAAGTTTTATATATATTTAGAGGTTAAGGGAATGTTTAAATACATTTTAAAGTGTATTTTTTAAATTATCATTTCATATCTTTTGAAGATTAATATATTCCATCATCAAATACATTATCTTTTAGAAGGATTTTACATATAGGAATCATGGAATATTATGTTGGGTTTAATAATGAGGATAATATGCATCCATAAAAAAGGTAAACTTATCAAAATGTAATATCTATTGGTGTATGTTGTTAACAATGACACCATTGAAAGTTATCAATCAAATTCTCAATAGAATAACATGTATATAGTAGATAATTTAATGAAACACCATCTAACATTAAATGCTTATTTTAAACTAGTGAAATACAAACGATATATAAATAAATTATAGAAGATATTTCATGATTTGGGAAGCACATAACATAAATATTTAATTCTTTCTATTTTTTATTTTTGATGGTGAATGAAACTAATAGTGGTCATTAATTAAGAATAATAAGGAAAATGATGATATTGATGATAGATAGTGGATAATAATTAAGGATATTTATCATGGGAATTATTTTCCTAATTTTATATGACATGAATTGGAAATGTACATTCTTGGGGTTGAAGAACAATGATGAAGAATAAATGGTCATTAGTGAAGATAAGTTTACAATACTAGACAATGAGAGTAAAATTGATAGATTTTAAAAAGGTTGCAAACATCGTTTATAAGATCATTGGACACTAGTGAATTTAATTTTTTTTTTGTAGTTTATTTAGTGTTGATTATGTTAAGACAATGTTTTCGATCATTTACATACTTTATGAAAATAAGGGTGACTAGTAGTTAATGTGTCATGAAATCGAGTAGAAGTAAATAAATAAATCTAGAGGTAACCCACCTAAATACTCTAATTATGAAAATAATAATAATAATAAATGTTTTATAATCTCATAATGGTGTTACATATGTTTTAATATTATTCATTCGTCTCATTATTTCATGTAAAGGGGCTTGGTACCGAAACATTATTGGAAAAAATATATTCATCAAGTAGTAAGATGTTTTAATTAAAATGAGATGGGTCATTATGTTAATTTATGTATAAATTCTATTAAAAAAGTAGAGAACCATCATGCTTATAAATATAAAGGAGAAGTAAAGATTTTTTCTTTTCCAAAAGTATATTTGGAAACAAAAAATTAAGTGGTTATATGTAAATTATATCATTATTCATATTATTCCAATTTCATTTTTGATTTGGGACCTATGCATTCATTTATTTCTAAGAAATTAGAAAGCAAAATGGAATAACACCACAATAAAAGATGGTATAACTCTTGTGAAAAACTCATGAGAGGTAATATAAAGGCAATACAAATTTATAGAAATATTCTTGTTATTATATACGGAATGGTTTATCCAATAAACCACATTGTCTTACCCATCGTAAAGTTTTATGTTATTATAGTTATGTATTGGAATTTATATCATCATTCAAAGATATATTTTATTGCTAAAGAATATATTTTTTATAATGATTTTCATTTTTTGTATATGAATGAATTAATACATTCTATATCATATCAATATACTAAGAAACTCGTAAAAGATGGAATTGAGTTTTTTCTTGAACATATTTTTTTGAAATAAAACAATAATTTATTTTTTTTGATTTATGTAAATGTATATCTATACCTATTTCTTAATGATTTTCCTAGTGTTATTATAGATCAGGAGGTTGGATATTCTATTAATATAGTGTCTAATGCTAAATTTTTTCAAATCCACCTTATATAATAGATCTTGTAAAACATTTTAAATTGATAAACTAGTTACTAGAATTTCATGATAAAAGTTTTATAGGGAACCTAACTTTTCATACATGGATATTACATCTTTTATATGTATATTCTATATATAACACAAACACATGCTCGAGGACCATAATAATTTAGTGACTTTGGAAACATAGAACACAATCTTATAGTTTGGTAAAAGATCCTAATTTTATCCCAAAATATATTCCCCTTTGGTAATCCAACTGAGAACCGTTATTCATATCTAGGGGATAGAAAAAATAAGAAATGGGTGTGTTTATATACTTATTAAGGGTAAAAAAAGTAAATATAATGAGTATACGGCTATAAAAGCATGACCATAAATTTTGAAAATCATACAATGTATAACATATATCATAATCATAATCCATAGAATAAATCATGGATGTTCATAAAAATAAATCATAAAAGAACATGAGCCATGATTAAATAAAATTGGCATGAAACATGGATTTATGGAAATCACATTAACTTATAACTTTGTGAACATGTATATACAGAAATAGGTTAACTCGTTAAGTTAAGGACTTGAAATTATCCCGTTGAATGAAATTATAGACATGAACCTAGGAACATGCATAATATTATGGAAAAAATCTAGGCCCATTCATAAACTTATATACATGAAATCTATGTCCATGCATAAAATTTTGAACATTAAATTAAGTTCCCATACAACATATTTTCTTCATGAGTTATCCATATTCAACCAATGTGTTTGTTAGAGGTATAGGTACCAACTATAAAATAATGAAATAATACATTTGTGTTCCAAAAGATAATGAAAAATTCATCATATCATAACCCATAAAAAATATATGGGTTTCATAATTATTTTCTTATGGTATAACCCATGGAAGTGGAATGAGTTTCATAAACATCATGCCATCAAAACACAAACCATTCAATGAAATAATATGAATTGTAACCTTGGATCATATCCCATGTAAGGCATTAGTAAAACTAAAAATTTTCATCTTATATGGAAAATAATTTCTAAAATAAATATTGAAATCATTTCTTGAAGAAAATATCATTTTCTCTTTGAAAAACTGTTTTTAAACATAATACATTTTGAAAACCTTTTTATTTGAAAATAACATTGAAAACATAAGAAGGAATCTTGAATTTGTTTTTGAAATATTATTATATGAAAATATAGTTGATGAACATATGATAAGAATATTCATCAAAGTTATTGAGATACAGATCATAATTTTTCATCAATGGATGCACAATAGTAAATAATCCTGATAAATTATTAGATTATAGAAATGAAATCTTATCACTTTGGTGACTTTGAATCATAATACCCATGAGAGAATAAAAATACATGAAGTGTATAATGTCATCAAAAGAATTATAATATTTACATAACATGTCAAAAGGGTAGTATATACACCTCATAAAATAATATAGGTGCATAACATAACATGCATCTCAAATAAGGAAAATTGAGACAAAATTGCATTACTACTTTGGTATCATATTAACCATAAAACACAAGAACAATAGATACTAAAATAAATATTTAAATCGAAATAATTCTTATTATAATAATCACATAATACATCCATGGGTAGTGTACACATCATATATACGAAATAGGTGGTGAATATGGATTGTTTCTCCCGGTTAATAAAAGTGAGATAGAAATCCATTACCTTAATTCTATAATAAATTCATACACATTAAAACATCCTTTATATTAAATATAATTTTATTATGAATATTTTATATCACCATATTCGTATATATAATACTGTATATTATTTACTTTATATTACATGTTTACTAATAATTACGTTTTACTGTCATGCTTTGGGTAATAACCACATGTTTGGACTTATTAATCTTGGTCCTATTACTTAGATCACGATTTAATCTTGTAAATAATTATAAAAATGATATAAATATAATATATCTTTAGAAAATTTGTATTTATAGTGTTTAAAAAAAAATTATTTATAAAATAAAATACACTGTTCATGGAGAAGGTAGGTCGTACGTACAAATGAATATTGATCTCAATTTATTAATTGAATAAAAGAAAAAAAATTATATGATATATTATCATTAAAAAATAATTTTCATTTAAAAAATTTAACATATTTTGAATAAAACCATCTTTAATACAATCCATGTAAAGCATGATTCAATCACATCACTTGTAAGGCGGTAATCCACCAAATATATGAACCTTGTTATTATATTCTCAAAAAATGGAATTCATGATGGTATGTATGATATAACAATTAAATAATCATAATAACATCATAAAAATAAAAAATATATATAAACTGTAATTCCATCATTATTCTCAACCTTTAATGGTGATAATGGAATAAGAAACGTCATCGTTTTGTGAGGTGGTAGTCCATCACACACATGAATGATAATTGTGTATCCCATTAGATGAATGTGTGTGATGTTATAGGTCATAAAATTAACATAATAACATATTATTATATTTAGAATAATTATTTTTTTATATAAACATGATATATAATGCATTTAATGGGTTTAATGAATAAATAAAACAAAAATGTTTGTTAATGAATGTTACATCTTCTTCAAGCATCTCCTCTTGTTTTTCAAAAAACAAATACTTCCTTAGTTGGATTTTTTTGAAAGTAAGGATTATTGAATGTTTGGAGGAAATTTGGGAGGAGATTCGGACATTCTATGGCCAAACCAAATAGGATTTTATGTGTAACGAAAAGAGAAGAGTGGGCGCCCTTTAATAATTCTGGTGAGAGGATCTTTTGGAAGTTATCAAAAGACTAATTTATAATAAATTAAATCTCAATACAAATATATTTAGAAGACCACTTATTCAATGATCAGATAATATAATATTGTAATATAATCATCCAATATATTTTGAACAATTTTTTATGTTATTTTAAACCTTATCATTTTGATTAACACTTAGTTAACCTAATTAAATGTTAACTATCGTAACAAATTTTTCAGTATTAAAATGATATAATTTTTTATTATAATGTTTCAATTAGATCATAAATGGCCATTTTATGATATTAATAATAGTATCCAATACAATTTTTACTTATTTAATATATATTTTTAAATAATTTAATGAAATTTTAGTTTCATTAAATATCGTTAGTGTCAATTTCGATACTATTATTTACTTTGACATTAGAAAAATCCAGAAAATAATATATATTCAAAAAACCATTTAATAAACTCTTAATAATTCATATTAATATATAAGATTCATGTATAATCTTAATTAATATAAATTATATTTCTTTTAATATTTTTAATATCATTTACTTTATTCTTCAATTAATTGGATAATTTATACATCATCATTATGATAGCCTTGAAGGTTATTATTTTTCCCCAAAAACTAAAAATAAATTTCCATGATGCATATAAATATTTTATACTTCCAAATACTTGTTATGGTAAAATTTATATTCTATAGGACCACATATTAAAAATGTTATACTTATTAAAAACATTAGCATGACAAGTTTTACTTTTCATTAAAAAATATAATAAGTGGATTCTAGTCATCCAAGTGGATACAAGACGTCATAAATTAGACCCATGAATTATTTGGGTAAACAATTATTCATAAAATAAAATTTCAATAAGTGTTAAAGTAATTGAATAATATTTATAACATAATTTTTTTATTCTTAATTACCTGATTTACCCTTAACCATTGTAATAAAATTACTACATTTAGTATTCATATTGTCCAAAAATAAAAGAGAAATATTTAATAAATTTGGATATTTTGATTAAAAATATGGAATCCAATTTTTAAAATTCAAAAACAAAAAAGTGCATAAATTTAAATTAAAGTTAACCCCATAGGTGGGGAGAGAAGGCATCTGTTTTTAAAGTGAAAATGCTTGAAATTTTGGTATGTTTTTAAATATAAATTAAATGTAAAAAATAATTATACTAACTTAAATTGTATTAATAGATGTATAATTGAATTATTGTAACTTTAAAACAAATTTTAAATATAATTCATCATTATAAACTGATTATACGAAATCATTATTTTCAATTACAATTCAATATTTTCATTATTCATAAAAATATGACACATTTCATAAATATTTCACCCAAATCTAATTTTGACATTTTTATTTCAAAAAGAAGTTAATTTTATATAAGAAAATTTATAAAAATCTCAAAATTCAGTTTTCAAACAATCCTTCCATTAAAAGGAAACAAAATTTATTTTTATAAAAATACAACTTTTCTGGTTAAAATTGGATTTGTACTTATTTTATGCCTTTCAAAATTATTGTATTAATTTTAAAAAATTTAATATAAATTTAATTAAAGTCATTAAATAATATTTTGTAGTTAAATTTATTAATATAAAAGTCCATCATGGGAATGAAAATAGTTTTTCATAAAAAACACATCCTTTATTTTTGACTCGCTTTTATCTTCATTTCTAATTAATTAGTATCCTAAGAATTAATTTAATAATAAATTTAATCCAAATTATTAATACCATTGTAAAGGATAAGTGATAACTATTAAAATAAATAGTATATTGTTCCTCAGTAAAACTTGGTCTTGTGTGTAACATAAGCTATTGAAAGAAATCACTATTATGTATAACATGATAGAAACTTATCCTTACGTGTACCACAAGCCAAAATCTATGTTGAATATAGACAAAGATTAAAATTGTATTTTTTATATATAAAAATTTAATGATTGTAAATTTCAACATAATACATCAGTGAATGCTAATTTATTTGAAGCAAAATTATTCATAAAACTTCGGGGTGTTACATTCTACCCCTTAAAATGAATTTTTACCTTGAAGTTAATCTGGGTTATCAATGTTTTAATACAATAACATTGCATTCATAGAAACCAAAATCATAAAAATGAATAATAAAACTTAATTTTAAAAGTGAATGTCTAAAACTGAATGATTATCCAAAGTAACTCATAACTAGGTTTCCACATAGGATTAAATAAGTGGAAAGTGAAAACATGGACATAAATGAGAAAACTAGAAATCATGTTTTGAGGGAGAGTGATAGAGAACTTAGTAATTATAAATTTATTTTTTACAAAATTATAAATCTATGATAATCTAAGGGAAAATTTTATTCATCGAAAATAAAGGTACTAGGATAATTTTTTTATTTCTAGATACTTTTCCTAATGCTAATGAATTTTCACAAGAATATATGATTACTTGACTCTATTTTATAAGAACAATATCATCCATTTTTCCTTAATAATTTTTGATTTCATCTCTTAATATATGAATTGAAGGTGAATTTTTTGTTTCTGAATCACTAATGGATCATATGGTCCTTATATAGAATGACAAGTCATTACATCTATATTTAGTTATTATCATAGAAACATTTTTAGCATAGGTTATCCAATATACATAAATTAATATATTGATAAAAATTAATCCGTAAAAAAATCATTAAATTTTAAACATAAACCATTTTATAAATGGTTATCCTTTTTACACTTTTAAAATTTTATAAATAATTTCACTAAATTTCTCAAAATCAACATAAAATTAATCCACCATTTATCATAGCATACCTATTGATTATCAGAAACCAAACATGTGAATACCTTCATCACATATTCTATTGAAACATGGTAATAAACAAAATTACCATAAATCATTATCGAAAACTTGCATTATTACTCATTATTTATATACTTTATTGGATATATTTCTTAAATCCAAAAATGATGTTAACTCCATCCATGAAAGCATAAAACACATTTTTGAGATGTCATTAATATGTTATGTGGTAATCATGACTATCTAATTTACATTATCCAAATAAATCATATCTTTATCCCAACAATATTATCTCAACATTAGGGACATATTAAGGGTTATATTTCTTTTAACTATATGTTTTTCATTAAAATAATCATTTCATCAATTCACTTTTCCATTCCATCTGCATCATTCAACATATCTATTAAAATCCTTAATAAAAAAATTATACTAAAAATCACATATATATTTTCTAATTCATAGAACATAACCATTGAATTCCAATACATAAATAATTCATTCAATACACTTCCAGGTCAAATAATAAACATAAAATTTTAATCCTATTCTTTAACACTCATTCCCTTTCACATGTCATCTGTAGACTATTCATCATCAACAATATAACCATTATCTGAATCACCTTACTGATTTTCATCATGATATTTTCCTTTAGGACATAGATTTTCAAAATGCCCATACTTTCCACATTTAAAGAATTCAACAGTGGATGATATCTTTGGTCGACCAATATTCCCATATATTTCATTAACTGAACTTTTCATTTTTCCTCTGTAGTTAGTTACGTTGTGTCCTATTATCCAGAGTCAAAACATAATTTTTTTCCTCTAATACATTAACTTGGGTGTTTATTACCAAATTATCAACACCTAGGAAAATGAATATTTTTCCCCCATAGTCTCCACTACCCAAAATCTTAGGTAACTATTTCATTATATTATTTGGTGTGTCTGAGAGATGGTTATGGTATACATTTTTAATCAAGTTCCGTGAAAAATGGTTTGGCATAATTGAAATTTATTTCACTCTTGTAATCATCCCATTTGACTAATCATTAAAAAAAAATTATTTCACATTCAATTTTAACCTAGTTCCATCTAGTTCCCTCCATTGACTAAAATTGAAAATAATAGTGTGAGAAATAATTATCATAGTATAAAACCACTTAATCATGAAAAATAACCTATATTATGTATAAATCATGACACCCTATTTAATCTATGGAACCATAGGATTGTACTAGGTAATTTATAGTCACATTATATTTATGTTATTCCCAATTATTTGTAAAGAGTTTGGGAATTTATAAAGCATATCAACTAGGAGTGTCAATCTAGGTGTGCAGTAAGGCCCGTTTGCATGCATTTTTTTTTCATATCATGTCTAGATCAATAAATTGTTTTATAGGATTTTACTCCTAGGTATATGTATTCTATATTCACATATATGTGTAGTATCCAAAAATATATGTGTTTCTAGGAAAATAATTTGTCTATCCTCACCCAAATTCTTGCTAATTTTCTTATACTTTAACTCAAACTTATACTTATCATTAGAGAAATCCCGAGACATATACATAGAAATATATATAGAGATATCACTAAAGATTTCTAATCCTAGTTTCCAAAGGATGATTAAACCATTTATCTGATACCAACTATAGAGACCATGTCCATTCATATCTTGATTCTGTAACTTTAAATATTAATATTCATTACAAATCACAAAAACATTCCGAAGAACCATAATATTTTATTTCCTTGGTAATCTTGGAACACAAACTTATAGTTTGGTGAAATACATTAAATTTTTACAAAAAATATATTCACATTTATTACTTCAACTCAAAACCTTTATTCATAACATGGGGAAAGGAAACATAAGACATGTGTGAGCTTATATTCTTAGTAAGGGTAAACAAGGGATATATCAAGAGTTGAAGGATATAAAAACATGAACATAACATTTTAAAATCATATCCTTTATAACATATATCAAAATATAAAGTCATGGAATAAATCTTGGTAGTTCATAAGATATAAATAATAAAGGGAAATGAGATATGATAAAATAAAATAGACATAAAATAAGGTGTTGTGGAAAGAACATAAACATATAACTTTGTGAACATGTATAAATAGAAACAGGTTAACTCATTAAGTTAAGGACATGAAATCTGGACCTTGTATAATATTATAGACATAATAATAGGTCTATAAAAAATATCATTTACCTCAAATATAGGTATGTTCATTAACTTATGGACATGAAAACTGGGTCCTTACATAGAACTGTGAACAACTAATCATGTTCACTCATAACATATTTACCTCATGAGTTATACATCATTACCTAATGAATTGGAGGGAGATATAGGTCTCACCCATAACATAATGAAATGATATATATGTTTTCCAAGAGAAATAAAAAATTAATCATATCATAACTTATAAAAATTGATGGGTTTCATAATAATTTTTATAGTATAAACCATATAATAGAAATGGGTTTAATAAAGATCATACCATCAAAACATAATCCATTCATAGAAAAAAAATTGAATTGTAACATTAGATCATATCCCAGGTAATGAATGTGTAACCCCAGAGAATGTAATTATATATGGGAAATAATTTTTTAAAAACATTTTTAAAACATTTCTTGAGGAAAATATCCTTTCCTCTTTGAAAAAGACTTTTCAATACATAATACATTTTCAAAATTGTTTTCTTCAAAATAAATTTGAAAAAATATAAATAAATATTGAAAATATATTGAAAAGATTTTTCTATTAAAATATCATTAATAAACATGTGATGAGAAAATTCATGAGAGTTCATGATATATAGATCATAATATTTCATCAATGGAGGAATAATAGTAAATAATTCTTATAAAAGATGAAATTATAGCAATAAAATAAAACCACTTTGGTAACATTGAATCAAAATATCCATGTGCGAATAAAATTAAATGAAGCTTATAATATCATGAAAATAAGTTAATTCATGATATCACATGTCAATGTGACATTATATAAACCTCATAAAATAATATAGGTGTATAACATGTCATGTGTCTCAATGAAGTGAAATTGAGACATAATTTCCTTAATGCTTTGGTAAAATATTAACCATAAACACCATGAAAAAATAGATACTAAAATTGATATTTAAATCCAAATAATAATTATTATAATAATTATAAAATATATTCATGTGATGTATACACAATGCAAATAATAAATAGGTTGTTGACACGACTCATGTCTCATGGAAAATAAAACTGAGAAAGAAATACCTTAACTTAAATCTTGACTTCCTTCATACACGTTCATCCCTTATGTATAATAATTATAAGATAATTACATATCTATAACAGTACCATATTCATATATATAATACCATATATTACTTAGTTATGACTTTATATTACTCTTTTATTTACATTTCCATGTTAATTTTATGTTTTTGGTAATAACCGGTTAGTTTTTCATACATGTTTTGATTTATTATTCTACGTAATATTACATAGATCATGATTTTATCATCTCAAGAATGAAAAAGTGATATAAATATCACATATATTTATTATATATGTATTAATGGTTATTCAAAAAAATGTTAGATGTAGTAAATAAAATACATCGTTCATAGAGATGGTAGGCCGTACGTACGCATGAAGATTGTTTTCATTTTCTTGTTGGATTAAAAGTAATAAAAGTATATGATATATTATAATTAATATTTTTTATTTCATATATATCACATATTTTTATTAAAAACATCATTAACACATTCTATGTAAAGTTTGAACGAATCACTTCACTTCACGAGACGACAGTCTGCCATTCACACAAACAACATTATTGTATTTCCACTAAATGGAAAGGATGATGGTATGTGTGATATGAAAATTCAAGAGAAATAATAATAAAATATATATCTTATTTAAAATATAAATACATAATTATTTAAAACCCTTAAATGCGATAATGGAAGACTGAATGACATTGGTTCGTGATGGAGTAGTGTGTCGTACACATGAATGATGATTGTGTATCTGATTTGATAGAAGTTTGTAAATATGTAAGTCATTAACTTAACATAATAAAATATAATTATATTTAATATAATTATGTTATAATATAAATATGATATAAAAAATTTAATGGGTTTATGGAAGAAATAAAACAAAAAAAATTCATTGATGCATATTACCTATTCTTTTGATATCTTCTTTTGGTTTTCACCAACATAATTCCTTGGTTAGATTTATTACCAATGTAAGCATTATAGGAACAATAGAGGGAATTTGGGAGTATATTTATAGGGTTTTTCAAAACCAAATAGGTTTTTTTGTACGAATAAAATAGAATAATAGGTCTGCTTTTGTAATTGAGGCGAGGGGCACTTTTGTAATTTAATAGAATACTATTTTATGATAAATTCAATATCGATCCAAATACCTCTAAAAGGACATTTAATAAAATATAATATAGTATAAGTTTTCAATATCATAAAAAATATATTTTAGAAAATTTTTTGTGTTATTTTACACCTTAGCATTTTGATTAACCCTTAGTTAACAAATTTTAATTTTAACTGTAATAACTACTTTTTCAATATTAAAAGAAAGTAAATTTTACTTATAATGTTTCAATTAGACCATAAATTTCCAATTTATGTTATTTTAGAAAATATCTAATTCCTTTTGTCATTATTTAATATCTTCATGATTTTATAATAATTATTAATATATTATTTTCATAAAATATCATTACTGTCAATTTTGAGACTACTCTTTACTTTTACTTTATGAAAATCAGTAAAATAAGATATATTAGAAAAAAATAATTTAATACACTCATTATATGTCATAATAATATATAAAATTATCTTATATCATTAATTAATTCAATTTATATTTCTTTTAATATTTTTAATATCATTTATTTTAATTTTTCATTAATTGAATAATTACTGCATCAATATTATGAAAGCCTTAAGTTAATTATTTCTTCCTCAAAAATTAGAAATAAATTTCCATGATGAAAATAAATATTTTATATTTCTAAATAATATTTATTATCTATGATATATTCTAGATAACCACGTATTAAAAAATTTATACTTATTAAAAGAATTTATATGACAAGTTTGACTTTTCATAAAATAAAAAACTATAGCGGGCTCAAAATCATCCAAGTGGCTCCAAGAGATCATAAATTATACCATTGGATGATTTAGGTTTAATGTTATTAATAAAATAAAATTTCGGAAAGCCTTATGGTAATTGGATAATATTTATAATCTTATTTTTTAATCCTAAATTAACAAATTTACTCTTAGTCTTGGTAATAAAATTACTAAGTTTACTATTATTGTTGTCAAAAAATAAAAGGGGCATTTTTAAGAAATTAGGATCAATTGATTTAAAACATGTAACCATTTTTTCATAATTTAAGACACAGATGTGGATAAATTTAATTTAATATTAATCCCGTAGATGGGGTGAGAAGGTGGATTTTTTAAAGTGAAAATGTTTGAAAGTTTATAATGATTTTATATCAAAATTAAATATAAAAATGATCCTAATGATAAATATTGAATTAATGGATGTATAATTGAAATATATTGACTTTAAAACCAATTTAAAAAATAATTAATAATTAATAACTATTTAGATGAAATGATAATTTTCAATTAAAATTTATTATTTTAACTATTCATAGTAACATTAGACTTTTCAAAAAAATAAAAAAATCACCAAAAGATAATTTTATATTAATATTTCAAAAAACTTTTTATTACAAATATAATTTTTAATACTGTCAAAATTTAGTTTTAAAATAAGTATACCATTAAAAGGAGACATATATACCTTTTATAAAAATACAAATTTTTATGCATAAAATTATATTTGTTCATATTTTATGTATATAAAACATATTTTATTATTTTAAAAAATTCATATAAATTTTATTAATATAATTTACTAATACTGATTAATTTAATTATCTTAATAAAACTGCTTTGAGGGAATAAAAATGGTTTTTTTGTAAAAACTCATCCTTTATTTTCAATTGGTTATATCTTCATTTCTAATTAATTGGTAACCAGAGAATTCATTTGTTAATTCTGTTAAACCTTTTTATTTCTACCATTACTACATCTAGGTGATTAATATAACAATAAATGTTATATTTTTTCAGCAAAACTCCATCTTATGTGTAACAGAAGCTATTGATGGAACTCGTTGTTGCGTGTAACACAAGTGAAACATAGTCTTACATGTACCACAATCCAAAATTCATTTGGTATATATCACAAGCTTAAAATGGAATTGGGTATAAATAAATCCTATCTTTATTTATCATGAAAAACAATCCATCAAATTATTTTAATTTATTTGAAAAAAATCATTAAAACTAGGGTTGGTAAGGGTTTCACCTACCTTATAACTTCACCTTGGGGTGCTCTATTTTTTTGTTAAATATATGGATGGTTCTGTGAGATATTTAATTGATTATAGATCACTCAAAAACATCAATTTTAATAATATGTATATTTTCCCTCATATTGAGGACCTATTTTATTAGCTCTATGGAGATGAGTATATTTTGAAGATTGATCTCGGGTCTAGGTGTTATTTTCTAAATTTGAATAACAAAGGCATTTTAACATTGAAAATACATATTAGGAATAAGAATTATGAGCTCGTGGATTTGAATTTTAGGTTTAAGAATGCACCCACTATATTTATAGATCTTATGAATAGATTTCTTCATGAGTATTTGATTAAAATTTAAGTCATTATTAGTGATTATGTTTTGGATTATTCTAAAAATTACTAGGAACAATAGAAACATCTAATTACTATCTTTCATACTTTAAAAAAATAATTCATATGGAAAATTAATTAAATATATATTTTAGTTAAAACATATTTCATTCTATTAATATATTGGTTCTAAATATTAAAAAAATATTAATCCTTCTAAAACTAAAGTCATAGAAGAGTTTCCAAGACATAAAAATGTCACTTTGATTCAAATCATTCTTGGATTAGTGGGTTATTATTGATGATTTGTGGAAAAAATTAATCATTTATCTAGTATGATAACTAAATTAACTTGAAATAGAGTAAAATTTAATTGGAAAACAAAATGTGATGAATTTATTCTATAATTGAGTAGATGATGGGTTAAAGCTATTATCTTAGCCATAAGAATAAGAAATAATGAATTTTCAACATATTGGGATGCTTTTTTTAAATAAAATTGTTATATCTTGATGCAAGATGATCAGATAATTTCATACATGTCTTTTAATTAAAATTAAATGAGAATAATTACCCTACACATGATCTTAAACATAAATTGAATATTTTTATTTAATAATTAATATAATAGTTTATATTATAAAAAATATATAATATATAATGACCATAATTATTTAAAGTATATATTCACTAAAAAATAATTGAATGTGAGGTGGATATGAATCTTGGAACTGATAAATAATTATGAAGGAATGATTCACTAAAATCTCAAAATAAAATAAGGTTTTTGATTCCATGGGTCAATAAGGGAATGTATCATTAACCATGATATGTTTTAAACATGATCCTTTGGTTAATAATTTATTTGAATATTTTCATAGAAATTATGCATTTAATAACTCCTACCCTTTTGGTTCATGTGTCAGTGTAATCATATTTTTCAAAAGAAATTAAGAATAATTAAAAAGAAGATCATGATTTGTAGGAAATAGTAGAATTTGTTTAGAAGGGAATGTTCTTTAAATATGACATTGAAAAAGAAAGCGATATGAGATTCAAAAAGAGGTTGTTTATGCAAAGTGATTCAAACTTGATGATGGAATTTTTTAGTGAATTTTATTAATCTTCATTTTCCATTAATCATGGTATTATTATGATGTATATTAACTATCAAGAATATTATTTGTGTTGTTTAATGATGAAATAAATTATTGATTTAACTATGAAATGATTGACTTTTCAACTGGTAAAAGAAGAGAGAAATCTACTATAGGGGATACTATAGTATTCTCCAATTCCTTAAAAGGAATGGCATAATATTTCCATGGATTTCAAGGTAGGATTACCAAATAACTATCAAGGTAACAATGAAATTTGGGTTATTTTATATCGTTTGACTAAATATGTGCATTTTATTCTTATCCAAGATACTCAATCTTTTTATCAACTTGATAGACTTTATTTTAAACTGTTATTTATATTAGAGTTTTAAAGGGTGTTATTATGTTGTTTTTTTTGATTTATTCTTCTGAGAAGTGGGTTTCTCCACCACTTTTCATCTAGGGGTTTCTCCTCTGGAACCATCTTCTTCCCTCCTCTGGTATAGCTCATCGACTCGGTGTTCATATCTCATAGATCTTGTTATGGAGGCGATGTGGCACAAATCCCCAGCGTGCCTCGATGGCATTGATCTGGTGCGGCTTGGAAGCTTCGGCATGGATAGTTGGCCTCAGTGTGGAGGAGTGGTTTGGGATGTCTCCAGGGTACCTCAAGGTTGTGGATATAACATAGTTCAGAGGCATCAACATGGATCAATGACCTTGGCATGGTTCCGAGGTGGATTGGTCTATCTTGGGATCTCTCATCTTTCTGACAGCACAAATCTGTGACGGCTCTAGTGTGGTCTTCTGGTGTGGCTCACTATCGGCTCCTAAGTGGTCTGGAGGGGGGAGGATCTCTTTGATTTAGGTGTCTATATAGCTTCTTACAGGTTTGATGTTTGGTGGTTTCAATGGTGATGAATTTGGAATGTTTTGGGTGGGTTTCCATCGCATCGTTGGTATTTCCTTGCTGGCTGTGGGGGGTGGGGACACCGTATGGATCGTTACTATCTTCAGTGGAGTCGCTATTGCTCGTGGAGGCTTCATGGTGAATGTTTTGTAAATGTTTGATGATTGTTGTTTATGATTTAATAGAGGAAGTTTCTTGCTTAGATTGTTTGTTATCGAAGGTGGGAAGTCTGTGGAACTAAACATGAATTCATGGAACTTTCTTCAAAGGAGTATCCAGAGTTGGTGATGTATCTTTGCAATTTTTTTTTGGATTTGGTTGTTTTAGAGGGTATGGTGTCAACCATAGGATCATGCATGTGCTTTGACATATGACACAATCTTTCCAAATAACCTTGTAATGGTGGAGTCCTTCATCACTATCAAATAATGGGGAGGAGCAGTTCCATGTTGTCACATTGGTTTTACTATTTCGACCTTTTGAGTGTGATTTTCCCATGTCCATGAAGTTTTCTTGGGTTTCACCCTCTTTATCCCTTAAAATGGGGATTTATCTTATAATAAAAAAATTGAAGGCCTTCGGGTTGTTGGATCGATATTTAGATTACATGCAGTCTGTCAGAGCTAATCTATTCATCATTTTTACTTTTAATTTTAATTTTTTTAATTTTTTTTAATTTAATGGAAATTTTCATTGTTTAGGTTTTTAAAGTAAATTCATATTAATTATACAAATGGCATAATTTTAAAATTTTCAAAAGTTTAAATCAATTTCATATTTTGGCTAAAAATATATTTAAACTATTCCAAATTTGAAAAATATTTTTTTTGGGATTAAATAATTATTGGGGAACCTTTTATTAGAAAGGATTAATAGGTGATTCCAATATTTATATGCTTAAAATAATCTAATAAATCTGACCATGAAATCTAAATATAATTCTAAAATATGGACCCATATATCATAAACGGATGAATCAAATGAGATATAATTTTTTATAGATATATAAGTGGTTGATTATCTTATAATTTAACAATTTCCAAATGTAATTTTAAATCCTTCAAGGAAATTAATGAATTGAAAACCAGACATCGAGATAATGAAGGGTCTCTTGGATATAAATAATTTCATTAATAATTTGAATATATCATTCTCTACGCATTACCTAGTAAGATGATATTTCTGGGGTTTAATAGTTTAGTGACATAAAAAACAACAATTAAAAAACCAACATTTAAATTTCAACCATTTTTTATTTCTACCATGCATTATCTATGAATATAAGATTTTTAAGGGAAATATAGACACTCATTTGACTATAAAAATGTATCCCAACATTAGTTTAAAGGGTTTGAAATTATAAATAGCAACATTATTAGAAAACTATTAATCAATTTTATATTCTAATTATATTTTACATTTAAAATATATATTGTATCAGTATTTTTATTCCAATATATCTTTTGTTTCATTTTTTGTGTCTTCCTCCATGATACCTCTTAACTCCATGAAAATAGAGAATGAACTCTTACTGTTGTTCAAGTGGGGGGAGTGGTGATATTTGATTTTAATGTGATCCAATTCATTCTCATAATTTTTTATGTATTTTAGTGGTGGTTAAACAAATAAAATGTTGTATTAACCAATTTTCCTAGCCATTACCTCTTCACAATCATGTATATTCCTTTCCTTTAACATTAAAATGTAGCATCTGAATGAATATAATTGTGATGGTTATGTGTGGAGAAGTGATAACCTTACCCTAGTTTGAGGGAGTAATACCATACATGAAGAGATCAAGGTGCGGGGTAGTGACTTTATGAATGTTATAGTATAGGGTGATATATTTTTATCACTACATTGAATAAGAATATGAGAGATTTTCTAGGGAATAATGATTGATTCACTGTGAACACCTAAGATCAATAGTTTATTTAATTATTTCTTTGTGGAATGTACTCATTGTATTTTTCTTTTATATATATATATATATATATTAATATCATATTAATTATAAAAACAACTCTAATATTTTAGTATTCATCTTTAGTATTATATTAGTTTGTTTATGAATAGAGACAATAGATCATCATTTTGTATATGTACCCTCCTTTAGATTGACCATGGGATTTCACTATAATATATTCATATATAATAAAAATATTTTTTATTTGGATTAAAAAAAAACCACTCACATCAATTTGGGATAATATCTAGAGAATCTCATCACATTCTCGTACTATTATTAAAAAAAACAAAAAAAAATATAACAACTAAAAAAACATTTCAATGATATATTAAAATTAAAATAATTATGCATAGACTAGTGAATCCATGGTGTAAAAAGAATAAAAATTAAAAATTAAAAGAAAATATTTGTTTTAAAAAATTATATAAGGATTGATAAAGTTGAATATTCAAGTAGTTGAATTCACCAGGGCATCTCATGAGTAGTAACTAGAGAAACCAAAACCTGAACTAGCTATAGAAGAGATTTCACCAATTATATTTTATGTTAAGGAACATGTGGATGATGATTATGATATTTGTTTTGAATCACTAACATCATCCTGCACACAACCATGGAAGGAGGAGATCCCTGAATAACAAATGCATAATAAAGTACTTATGGGAGATCAATATTTTTTAAAAGATTCTGAGAATAACTTTATCGAAGGTAACATGAAACATGATCTTTAAAGTAACACATAAATTTCATACATAGATATAGACTCTTAATATTTCCATTACAATTACATAATAATCTACTCTTGAATCACATAAGTCTACTATATTTGAAAGCATGGATACATAAACAACTAATTCACAAGTGAACAACCTCATATCCCACTATGTTCTTTATTACTAGAAACCTTATAAGACATATCATACATAATAAAATTCTTAATAACATAGGTTAAAGAAACATAAAAAGGGTGAGATCTGATTATCATTAATTTAAGAAATGTAGATATCAATGATCACTTAATCTTCACAGGATAATAAGGGTTTAAGAAAATGATCATAACATTTGAAAACAATACCTTTTATACTATAGATCTTATTATTGAATCATGGAATAAATCTTAGTAGTTAATAAGAAATAAATCCTAAAATAATTAAAGAACATGATCCATGATAGTATAACATTAGAATAAGACAAACGTTTTTGGAATACACATAAAAATAGAAAATCATTTCATTAGTAGTCAAGGATTATATCAAAAACTATCATAGTGGATTATTTTCCCACCCCAAAACATCATAATAGTCAAAGTTCAATCCCATGACTATAATAGTGGCCAATGTTCCATACTGAACCTACTTCACTCCCAATTCTAGTCTTATTTTTCTCATGAGATATTCATAATTACCAAATTCATTGGAGGAATATATTATTCTTGGACCACCAATGAAATAATTTAAATAAAAAATTTGTCTACCAGAATATTATAAATCATTAAACAT
The DNA here is from genome assembly GCA_963277665.1 of Viscum album. Lineage (NCBI taxonomy): Eukaryota > Viridiplantae > Streptophyta > Magnoliopsida > Santalales > Viscaceae > Viscum > Viscum album. Next base: position 1,526,796,751 of record OY728135.1, on the reverse strand, counting down.
ATCATAACCTGTGAAAAGGAAATTAGTTTGATGAACATTTCATCATTTCATCATTGCATAACCCATTGAAATGAAACAAGTTTTATAAATTAATTATTATGTGGAAAAGAAATGAGTTTCAATGAATTATAATTAAATAATCCTCATTATAAATCATCCAAAAAATTAAATGGGATGGTATAATTGGATAATATCCATAACTAATCATAATTAATATCAATAGATTTTATTTTAGATTAAATATTCCTGAAAAAATATATAAAATATTTTTTTTTGTGGAAAATAAACTTTTCATTTGGAAATAACTTCTTTATAATCCAAAAAACAATATCCCTAATAATAATGAAAAAATTTTATTTGATAGGAAACTTATAAAATTTTAAAGAAAACATCATGTTTTGGAGAGATCAGAGTGGCTAAGAATTCTATCCTTTATTTATTAGCTAAAATAAAAAATTCCTTTCACACTATTGGAAATAAGTCAAAAAGTACCTTGCTCAGAAAATGAAATTAACATTCCTTTTAATATTTTTTAAAACTAAATCATAGGAAATAATGAATATAAAAAATCATAGGAAAATATTAAAAACACTCATGAAAATTATTGTAGAAAACATGGACATTGAATAAAAATGATTTCTAATCAAATAGGGAAATAAATATTGTTTTCCAAAAAGAAATTCTGTTCAAATCTTGAGTTATTAAATAGAGGAAAATGGAAGGGAAAAATGTACTCAATAGAAATAAATATAGGAGAAAAATATTCACAAGTTTCATTATATGAATAAGAATATCGTGGAGTTTTATAATTGAAATCCTAATCATAAAAATCTAAATAAACAATGAGATTGTAACATAAAATCATTTCCTCGAGCTCCACTTGCATAGAAATCACTCTAGACTCTTTTACAATAAAATTTAATTATATAAAAAATGTTATTATAATATATATTATATCATATATTATCCAATTGTAACATCTCATCACCCATTTCTAAATATTCCTTATTAAAACCTTCATTTAAAGGTGTTAAACATATTCATTTTTCATGAGAATTTCAGTTCGTAAGTTCCATTTATTATACTTTAATCATGGAAACATAATATAAATTATTTTAATAATGATATAAATATCATATTTATTCATTATACACCTATTTAGAGTCATTCAGAAAGGTTAGAGATAAAATAATTAATTACACTATTCATGGATATGGTAGGTTGTATATACGCATGAATGCTATTTTCATTTTTTGAAGGACCGAAAAAAATAAAGGTTTATAATAATTCAACTATAAATAATAATTACTATATTTTATATATAATATATTTTTAGAAAATAAATTATTATTACAATCCATGTAAAATAGAAATGAAAAATAAATTGCATTGCTTTATAGAGGAGGCAGTAAATACACACACATGAGTGACATTATCCTTTTCCAAAGGACTATAATGTAAGATGGCACGTAATATATTATCATTAAAAAATAATATTATTTTATAAATATAATATTTATCAAATTTATAACAATCATAATACCCATGAATAAAACATGGTGATGAAAAATTAATTGTTTTGCTATTGCGGATATGGTTAGTCGAACGTATGTATGAGAAAAACTTTAATTTCTCAATTTATGGGAAATAGGGTGGATAATGGTGGTTTTATTGTTCCATTAAAATTTAAGAATATATGGGATAATTTTTTTACAATTTTAATATAAACACTAAATATTTTTATCAAGTAAGATAAGACTTAAAAAAGAAAATGATATCTTAAAGAGATTAAATCTTCTTTGAAAGAAATCCTTTATATTTAATCATACAAACTATAGGGTTGGTATTTTTAGGATACAAGGACCTATAGATAATGGATAAGGATGTTTTAATGATAATTGTATAGGTTTAGGTATAGATATAATTCTCAATGTAGTGTAATGAAATGATATTATGGGTTTCCTTTGAAAAGGGAGATAGAGGACACACTTGGAATTTTATAAAAGATTAAAACATGATAAAGTCATTCTGATGGAAAATAGTTCCAAATGGAAATTTATTCAATAAAAAATAGGATATATTTGATATAACATAATCTAATGAAAATTAAATAGTTTTTTAGTCATTTTATACCTTATATTTTTGGCTAACTCACTCGTTATTAATATTTTACCTTAACCACAATAACAAATATTTCAGTCTTAGAGGGTTTTGTATATTACCATAAATGAAAAAATGAATAATAAATGGACCATGAATGATATTTTTAGAAATATTCAATTTAATTAGTAGAAGAAATATTTTTATTAATTATTAATCTTATAATAAAATATTATATATTATAAAATTTCATTAATATTAATTTTGGAGATATTCATTTAATTTTTTGAAAAGATAGTGATAAAGTCACTTTATTGAAATACAAAAAAAAAATAGAAATAAAAAAATTGGGTTAGACATGAAAATAATACCCTCATCAGTGAACAATTAAATACATAACTTTTCTTTAATCTTAATTCAAATCACTCACTCCTCATCAAACAATTCATTCAAATCAAATATTTTGCTTTTGTGCCCATGGCCTCTACCCCTAGGGTGATGGACTCTTCGCTATGTTTTCACTTGTTACAAGAGTCCATAAACATTAGTGCTCTTTGAGTCAAAATTTTCAGCCTCTTATTTATCCTCCACCCCTTTAGATGTGTCATTATTCAAAACCTCATCTGGGTATTTTTTTGTGGGTTTATTAGAATCATCCACATGAAATCCATATTCATGGCTATCATAATCTCCCTTCAAGTTCTATACGTACCTAGATTGTATTTTCTAAGAGGTTTGTTGAACCTATAAATCCTAAGAAACATTTTTCACCGTCATTAAGTTTGTAAATAACTCCAAATATATTTTAGGTTTACACCTATATATTTCTTGTACATTCCCATCACTGTGCAATTTTGGGTGTAGGAAAGATTTAAGATTAAGGCAGGATAGATGAAAAATTCCTTCCTGAACATGGTGAATGTTCTATTCGGAATGGTATCATAAAATGGACCATAGCCATGTAACCCAAGGAGACATTATGAGTATACTATCTATGATCAGAAATATTTGATCTTGATTTCCTGAATGAGACCAATTGAAATCCATCATTATCCACAAAAACCTTGGATGAAGATCCTTTTTTCTATCCTATACACTTTTACTATGAGCCTCTTCCTTTCTGTTAAGAGGCATCATTATATTTCTAAACATAAAATTCTTAGTAACCAAAACATGGTTATCAGACGGAGAACATGCCAAAGACAAGGATTATTTACCTTCAGGACCATACAAGGTTTTCCACTTAAAAACAACCCCATCCACATTTTTTATTTCCTTTTCTAGGCTTTATAATAATCATCCTGTCATATAATATCTACTGATATATAATTTCTTGGGCTAATGTTTCATTATTTGATCCCTATATCCCTTATTCCACAATGGAAACCCAATATTTTCAGTTCATTGGTCATAGTAAACAATATTCTGAACACCATTAGTAGAAAGTTGATATTGATAAGAAACATCAACATTATATAAATAAGTATTCACGATTGTCATTTTAATTTCTCTACTACAAAAAACATATAAAATATAACATTCAATGTCAATATTTCATTAATCAAAGTATCCTTCAGTAGAAGGCCTAGCTTGACCATCATTAGATCCAACATTAGCATCATTAGGACACATACATTCTTCAATAGCCCCATATCTATAATATCCACTATATTTTAATTTATCCTATTTTGGAAAATTAGAAATAACATGAGTATATTTCCATAAATTCTTAAAACATGAGTTCAAATCATTCACATGCTCAAGAAAACTACAAAACAACCTATCATCAATACTTCTAAATATCACGTTCAATAACCTTGTATTCCATAAAGAACTTCGGAAACTTCTCAAAAAAATTCTAAAATCAAAATCATCATCATATGTGGAGAGAGAAACATGATCAACTAAAGTAAAACATAAATCAAATTCAACCAAAAAACCTAAAAAATGAAAAAAAAATCTATCAACTTATACTTCTTTTTCCATTTTAACAGGGACTCTAATAGATATTTCAATATCACAAAGGATTTTTGGGAGCTAGAGAATCTAGTTAATACCATACACCTTTACCCATATGTGAGCATAATATTTTCTAACTACAAACGGGTTGAAGTTCTTGACCCATTCACATATGTGTTTGAAACCATGTTTTGTGAGATCAAACCAAATACCTAGTACAAATACTTCATATCATTAAAAGGGATTAATGGTTTGAAGAATCTATAGCCCAAAGACACACACTTCCAGCATGAAAATCCCCATATTACTAAGAGAAACCCAACCAGATCCCCAGTATTAAATATAATAGATCACCTTGGAAAAATAAGGTAAGAAATTATTGAGTTCTTACTAATTAATAAAAATTCATAGACCGAAATCATATCTTCCATAATGTGGGAAATATTTTATTTTAGGTGAATGGAACCCATGAATGAATCTTTTTAGAGAGGGAAGTATCACATGGCCACATTCTTATCCCCCGTACAATCCACTCCACTAGTGAGTTTCTGAAGCTCCAATCCAGCACCAATGGGCTTATGAGAATCAATTCTCCCTTACGAGAGGAATATAATGGCCATAGATTGAGGAGTATATGAATCCATTCGACTGAATCCCAAATCATTAATGGGAACAAGAGATATATTATATCAATACACAACCATTCTCATATATTCACCCATGATAATTCATTTAATTTGGCTTTATGGACACCAAGATAATAATGAAATTTGAATCTAAAATTTTCAGACATATCTAATATTATATATGTATATAAAATTTCATGGAACGTAATAGTTAAATTAAAATGAATAAATTTAAATGTTTTAAAATTATTTATTATATTTTTATATTAATTGAATAAATACTATGTTTGTGTTTCTTATGCGTGTAAAGAAATTATTCGATCACAAAAAATTAGAATTAAATTTCTATGATAAAAAATAATGTATATTTCAATTAAATATTTATAACGAAATTTATCCTCATTTTATCCATATATAAAAACATTATATGTATAAAATTTAAGAGAGTGTCATTTTGTATTTATTGTTTTCTTAAATTAATATAAAGGTCATTTTCAAAGAAATATAGAACTAAGTAGCCATATATTTGAGAAATGGATGAAAATATACAAACTAAAATCATAAAATAGTATAAATAAAAGTGTTATACAAATTTTTTATCCTTAATATGGCGTTTTAACACTATTTTTCCAATTTTTCCCTTGGTAAGGGGACAAATACTTGTTATGATTATTATTAATTTGAAAAAAAATGTCAAATTTTAAAACATTTACCCTTAATATTATTAATATGGAATCCATTTTTATGGATTAAATTTCTATATTTTGTAGAAATTCATTTTATAATAAGCATGAAAAACATGAGGAAAGCTGGTTTTTTAGGAAAAAACATGTTTTAGCATAATAAAGTATTTTTTTCTTATCCCATGCATCGAAAAAAAGATTAGATAAAGTTGAAACATGTTGTTTAATATATAATTTATGTAAATTTCATTAAAACCATTCAGAAATAGTGATTAATTTCAGTTATGAAGATAAAAATACATTGCACACATAAAAACACTTTTTTTAGAAACATCTCTTTTACTTTCCAATCGGTTAAACTTTATTTATAATCAATTGATATCCAATGAGTTTATTCTATACATGTGTAAACCATATATTTATCATAATTTATTTATTACTATTCATACCCACTAATTTAATAGAAAGGAGGTAATGGTATACTATATTATGGTTCATCTAGACACATGGTTGAATGCATAATAAGTTATACAAAAATAATTTATTTGAAAGGAAATACATAATTTAAGGTCGCATTGTTAAAATATTCCCATATATGAATAATACTAATAATAAACCCTATATATTACCCTGTAATTAGAATAATAAACCAATATTATTGTTAAATTTGAATAGATAGGGAAGGATCCTAACTATCTCCTTCCATTATCCCCAACACAAAATTAAATGGAAATTGAAAATGAATAAGAAAATGAATCCAAAAAAATCACGAGGTCAATAATTTCATAAAATCAATTTTGATTTATTTTTTTGAAACTATATTGATAATTAAATCACACTATATTTTTCTTCAAAATCAGGACAATCATGTTTTTTCAATGAGGAAAAATAAGGAAACAAGATTACACCTGAATAGGAACACATGGAGCTCCATAAACATGATTTAAATTTATTAGAGAATGTAGAGGAGGTGGTACATATGTATTTTCATGAATAAAATATCATATAGTAAACTTTAATTTATGGGGAAAATTTCAATGTTGATTCATTTTACATTAATTCAATTAAAAATGAAATATAGTATAACATTACCCTTCTAAAAATTATAGATTCTGAAACTACAACTAAGAAGGTCATGGATTATATGGAATATGGAACATAAGTAGGCATAGAAGAAAATGATATAGTGGATCAGGGGGTGATGAGACTACCCTATGAATAGTAAACTGATTACCACATGGAGTATGACACCATAATAGTCGACATGGAGTACATTTACCTTCTCTTCCCTGCCTCTAAACCTCAAATTTTTTATTTCTTATAACTTGTGGTTTTGGGAAATTTTATTTCCTTTGGGTTTATTACTCTTGTAATCATTTTATAGATGTTTTTTGAAAAAAACATGTGGTGGTATATAAGCAGGAAGCCCCATTCTCATTCAGATTATGGATAATCAATTGCAACTGCCTAACTTGTGGAAATACAAAACTAGAACCATCATGAGGGTATAAACTAAAAATTATCACTATTATTTCAAAATTAACTTTATTTTTATTATTTTTATTTCACTTCTCATTGTGTTGATTTATTAGTTATGAATTATCAGTTGTTAGGAGATTAAATCAAGACTTCTACCAAAGAACAAAATCAGGTTGTGTCTTTCATTATAAATGATTTTCAACCCTTATATTTTTGCTGATATTAAACGATGGGTGGTTAAATATATATGTGGTAGAGTTTCATCATTATTAGGTATTTATGCGTTTTTTAGTTTTTAGGATCATTGAGCTTCAAGGAATATTCATTATAATATTACACTCATGAAATGATTTTGAGATGATTTTTTTGAGGAAATTAAATTTAATGGATTATTAATTTGAAATCTGTTTTCCTAGAATATTATTTTCATGTATTTTTTTGAGTTTGATTTTTTTTGAAATCCATGCCCATTAAACACTAAATCAAAATTATTTTCCCCATCATGTGAGTTATTTTAAACTATTTTTTCATGCTATTATTTAGTCCCAATTTTTTTTTGGAAAACATGTATTTTTTATGGGAACTAGAACTTTTTACATTCCATTTAAAATTTTTAGGCTTCATAAAATCTTCATAAAATGATTGTGGTATTGTTTTCCCAACCATAATATAATTTGGGATCTAACTTTTCATTTAACATTTTTTATACATTATAATCCACGAGTTTTATTATAGGTTTAAACAAAATTACAGGCTAATTTTTCCTTACCTAACTTAACTTATAATATTTTTTCATGGATATTTCTTGTTTGAGGGTTGGGTGAAGGTGATTTCATGACTTTTATTTGCTCTGAACGTCTTTGTATGGTGGTGTGATATGTGTGTCAACATTTTAGGAACTTGAATGGGAATGATTCAATTACATTCACTGTTCTTCTTTTATATAATCATTTTTATCTAAAAAATGAATAAATAAGAAAGAAAGGGAGAAAAAGAAAAAACTGTAGATAATCTTTAATTTTTAATTTTTATTAAATTTGGGACTAATGTCTGTATCCAAACATCATGGAAATGAATTTTATTTTATTCATTTCATTTTATTTTTATCTCATACTCCATGAAAAAATAGAAAAAACTAAAAAAAGTAAAGAAAATAGGAATGAAAAAAATGAGAATTTGTAACTTCCTAAGATTTCATAGTACGTTATTTCTTCAAAGTAATTCAATAACCTGTACTACATGCAACACTGAGTTCAAGTGCATCACGACATACCAATCAAGCTGTTCAAAAGTGGTTATGAAAAGTATTACCTAAATTTTGAACTTTATACAATCCGTATAATTTTAGAATCTATATTATGAGTTTCTTAGACATATTGTAAGAACAAATACATTTTTCCAGATAAAAGAAGTATTTTAAAAAAATGAAATTTTACCTCCTTTTAATGGAAAACCCTCTTTAAATCTAACATTTGAAACTTTTATATATTTAATTTGACAAAATAAACTTCTTCTTTAGAATCGGGAAAAAATAATTTAGTTTCAATAAATTTTTGGTGTTTTTCTGATAACTTTTACATTCGGGTGAATAGTGAAAAATACAATATTTTAACTGAAAAAAACATTTTTAATCAAAATAATTTATAACGTAAAATTATACATTTTAATGGTTTGGAAGTATAAATAGATTATATTTTTACCGTTTAATCCAATTCTGGTCATTGGAAGTAAGTTTACATTGAAATTGGGCATAAACAATTGTCAATCTTTTGATGGTTATTATTTCTTAAAAATACGCCTTTTGGTTTTGACAATGGGAATTAATTTTAAATTAAAAAATGAAACTTCTATGTTTTGAATTTGGTACAATAGACACCATTTTTGGATTTTTAATATCAAATTTAGCCTAGGGTGTTGTTTTGGTATTTTTCTGAAAACTTTCAATTTTAGATGAATAGTGAAAAACACTGAGTTATTGTTTAAAACCGGCTTTTTATTTAAATAATTATTTATTTTATTTAAATTTAATTTTTTTTTAAAATAGATACATAATACCTATATAAATTAAATGTAATTCATTGGAGTCATTTTCTAATAATTTTAGATATATAAAAAATTTATCGAACTTTTTAGCATTTTTTATCCACCTCCTAGGAGCATTTAAAAATTTACCTAAACCATAGTTTTACCACTTATGTGAGTTGAATTTCAAAAATTCAAGAGGCACGGTTAATATTAAGGTGTAAAATTTGGTTTAATAGGATAAAAATATTTTTTGGTGAATAATAACTTTTTTACTTTTATATTTCCACGGTCAAAAGTAAATAGGGTAATTAAGGGTAAAAATGATACTATTATTACCCTAAAACATGTCCTAATTGTATTGAATAAGTTTAATTCGACCAAAAACAAACTTAGGAATAAAATACGACCCTTTAGGTCCATATGGATTAGATTAAGACATTTATGATTATTTTATTTAAAGAAGAGTTAAAAGAGTTAAAATCAATGTCTAATAACTAAACCATTTTTAGTATAGGATTATACATAAGATAAATTCGACTAAAAATATTCATTATAAATATAAAAATATTTCATTCATAATGGTATTTTATTTATAATTTTAGAGATTAAATAATTTAATTAATTAATGACACAATGATGCAGTAATTACCTTATTAATGAAAGAATCAAATAAATGGTATTATAAATATTAAAATAAATATAATTTAAAATATTTTATGACATGCACGAATTTTATAGGTAGATATGGAATTTTAGGATTGATTCAATTTATTTTTTTGATGTAATCATTTTTTTATTTTTTTAACAAAAAACAAATACCAAATAGTGTCAAAATTGACATTAAATAGTTTTTGAAAAAAATATTATATTATTAATTGATATAATGGACCCAAAAATCTAAGGTTCAGCCAGAAGAATTATATAATAATATATATGATATTAATGAACCAATTGGGGTTCTATTGGTAGTATATTGTAAGATTATTAAACATATATTGTAAGAATACAAGAAGACACGGTAAAAGTTAAACTATTTAACTAAGAGTTATATCTAAAAGATAAGGTTAAAATGGTTACCTAAAATTGTCTAAAACCATTTGGTTGAGTGGAGTTCTACCCATAACCACCTAAGGCTCGAAATAAATTCATTTTTAACCATTATAAACTGAATATGATTTATAATAAATTAATACTTTAATCTTTTCCTAAAGTGACCCTCAGCCCTCATATAATTGGGCACTTCCTCTTGTCTCAAATTCACACCTCCAAAGCCATTTTAATTGGCCAAACCTTACCAAAATATCCTTAAAACTATACCAAATTAATTTTAGAGTCCTTCCTTTGGTCAGAAAGCCAACCTATGGAGACCTTTTGATCAAATCAAAAGAAAAAACCTGAAGAAGAGGTAATGATTTCACCACCCTCTTTCAAGCTCTCTTATTCTTGCACTTACTATTTCTTTGATGTTTACATTATAAAATAATAACTCTAGTATCTTCTATATACTGTGATGTTATTATAAATATGGAACAACTTTATTCTTTATTCCATCCATCTTATGAATGATAATGTCACCATGCATGCATACGTACGGCTTACCGTCTCCATGCCGTGGTGTAATTTGTTATTCAACACTAGGTTATTTGTATGGATATAAGGATGAGTAATATGTATATAAATAATGAAAATAACATGATAATGTCTCCGTAAAATTAATATACCATCAAATTCCACACCTTTATGGAAATGATATTGTCGCTCGTGCGTACGTACGGATTACCCTCTCCATGACGCGATGAGATTCATTTCCACGTTCACCATTCATCGATGATTATAAAAATTTATATTACTAATAAGTATGTTATATATGACATAATAATGCTACTGGATATATATATATATGTGTGTGTGTGTGTGTGTGTACTTACATATATCTTATTCACTTAGTTCCATTCAATACGATTTGAAAACAGAAACATCATTTATGCATACATACATACGTACTGCAGTCTCCATAAACAATGTCTTTCATTACATATATATGTCACTTATACATATTTATATTCTAAATATATATGATATATAAATCATGTTTTATATTCTGGAATAATTTATATCTTTATCTAAGTGATAAAATCAAGTTTAATAAGTTAAAACACATATGATAAGAAAACTATTATTACCCGAAATGTTAATTTAACATGGAGATTATTATTAAATGGGTAGTATAAAGTCATAAATGAATCATGTATGATATCAAAAATATTAATATTGTTCTTCTATAATTTAATAACATACTACGATCTTCATACAGGAGGTTAAACGTACCCTTGACTAAAGGAAAGTGCAAGGTAAGGGTTAATTCCTCAATCTCATTATTATCCGAGATTATTTATGTGTAAGTATTTACTGAGAAATTTTTATCATCCATGTCAATTTTTCATAAAACTAATTTCAAAATGAATATTTTAAGGATTTGTGAAAGGTAATCTTTATCAAGATCAGAATTTTAAATGTTTTAAAGATTTATCTTTCTAAATCTTTTTAATTAATGTCCATGTTTTCAAAATGGTTTTAAGTATTTATTTATATGGACATGAATGTTTTGAAATAATAATTATTTTCAAAATTATAAAGTGTTATGTGACACTTCGATTCAAAAAAATCTCTTTTAAATTACTTTCTATATAAATATGTTACATTTAAATGATTTCATAAAAATATATATTTTTCTCAAAGGTTTTTAATTATTATTTTCAACTATGTAAAAATCCTTTTTGGATATTATTCTTGATTGAGGTTGATTTATTATAAATAAAATCTTTAATATTGTATTGAATGAGAGATGATATGTTTGACTATGAATGTGCTATTTTTATACCATTCATTGTTTATGGTTAATGTATTGACATTTTGTATGCTAGTTTTAATACGAATGTTTATGTTATGTTTCAACATTTTCATATAAGGAATGAAGTGGACTTCATAAGTGATGGGTTGAGCCCTCTATATCTCCTTGATGCATCAGTACGTCTCATGAGACAAACTAGTGTCTTGGCACAAGTCCTTGACAAAAATTTTTTTTTTAGTCTTAGAACAAGGCCTTGACTATATGGTAATGATGTCCAGCATTAGGCATTCCCTCATTATGAAATTAGTTATTACATGTGATTATTTGAATATAAGAATATCCATGTGCATGTTTATATGGTAATTTTTTATTTTTATTTTTTCATATTATGTTCAAGTTTATGTTTAAAAATGCTGTTGTTTTTATCACACATCTTTCCTTAAAAGTTTATAGCTTCTGCTAAATTATTTACCCTTACTGGGCATCTGAGCTCACCCCTTTCTTTTGTTTTATTTTCCCAGGATTCTAAGAAGTTTATTATGATTGATATTCAGGGTTAAACTAAAGGAAATAATGGAGTTATCAAAGAACTATTTTCTTTGTATTGTAGGTTAAAAAGTGTAATGTATTGTTCATGTATGTAATCTATTTTCCAAGACTGCTTAACTGATTAGTCTTTCAAGACTTGATTCCTTGTAATCATGCCAATGTATTAAAATATTGCACCGAATATAGGAATCTAGGGTCGGGGCATTACAGAATTTGGTTGAATTCCTTCTTTGTATTTATTTATTACCTCATGTCCCTTGTCAATGGGATTGTGGTGTACATTTTTAGGGGAAATTTAATAATGTTAAATATATTTTTTAATTGAATGTTTATTCTATTTTACTTTATAGTTCAAACTCCTCTTTTTTATCCTCTTAAATATTAAATTATTCACACACCAAACCATAGACACTGAAATCAACTTATAAAATCCCTAATATTTAATTTTTTTACATATTATAGTGTATATAGATGATAATTTTCACAAGATTATAATGATGCATGAAATTTCAAAGTATGATCATAACCCTAGATTTCGTTTCTCCTTCATAAATAATGGAATACAATTTCAATATACGGTATGTTGGATTGGGACATGGATATATTTTTGAGGTTGGATGAATTCAAATGTCAGAGTGGAAAATAAAAGGGGATTTCTTTTCATATATGACACATGGTGGAATTTTATTTTGAAAATATTCCTATAACGTTTCTCACTTTTTATTTCAGTTTGGATTTTTATTTGAATATTTAATAATTCCCTAGGAGTGAAATTTTTATGTGCAATGTAATTTAAAGATCCAATATTTTCAAAAAATTTACATTTAATTTATTTTTTCAAACTCATAAATTTTTATTTTATGGGGAAATAATAAATTTTATGTTTTTGGAGTAAATTGATATTAATTATGAAAATTCCACAATTCTCAAATTTTAATTGTGTTAAAATCATTTTTATATTTTGAAAATAACATTTTATATATTAATTTAAACAATGAAATTGCATTTTTATAGGATTAAATAATATATGCAATACATTTCATCCAAAATAATAAAGAGATGAATATAACACATTGAAGCATAAAAAAATCTTAAAACCAGACCTTGAAATATGTTCATAGTTCTAGAGATTTTCACAGATGGGTCCATATGATCTAAAACATTGTTGTAAATAAGCTGGAATGTTGTTTCAAGTATTATATGAGGAAGAGGATAATTTTAATCTACCATTTACATGTGTGATTAAGCATTTTATGAGGCCATTAATTCATTAGAAGTTGGATATGGGGAATATGATGAGTCTCTAGAAAAAACAATAATTTATAAATGAATTCTTCAATATGCATGTCTACATGTGAAAAAATAAACATAAACTTTATAGGTAAATAAAAGAGAGATAAATGAATATATTTTATAACTACCAAAGTTTCTAGTTTTTCTATTAAATATTCCTACCATGTGTGAACATTCATAGGATGATTTTAAAGTGAAATTGTTCTGCTATTTTACACATAAAAATTTATCATCCCTCAATGTCAAAGGGTTGGAAATTATATATTTCTAATTATATAGCCATGTAGTGTATAATTTAATTCTTTAATTATATTTTATGTTTACAATATATATTATATTATCCTTTTTCTACTTTCTATTTTTTATTTGTTTCTTTTTTTTAATTCTTCGATTATGCTTCTTCTCAACTCCATGAAAATGGAGAAATACCCACCACTATTTTTCAAGGGGGGAGAAGTGATGTTTGAGTATATTATGACCAAATATGTTTTCACCATTGTATTATAGTATTTTAGTAGTTATTATACTAATTAAGGTTTTTGATTTCCAACTTTTCCCTACCGTTGATTTCCTCTTCTTATTCATCTATATTATTCTCGTTCATCATTACAGTGTTACATATAATGGAGTAGCACTGTGATGATTATGTTTAGTAAAGTGACCCCTAGACATTATTAAATAGATTATTACCATACATAAAAATATATTGGGGTGTGGTATTAATGAAATGGTTTATTTTGATATATTTTCATCAATATATTCAATAGGATGATGAGACATTTTTAGAGAATGATGTTTTCTTCACTGTGAACCCCTAAGTGTAATTGTTTTTTCTTTAGAAATTTAATTTTGTCCTTTTTTAATTGTATTTTCAATTTATATATGTTAGTATAAAATAAATTTTAAAACCTCCACTACTATATAAGTATTTATAATCAATATTATATTAGTTAGTTTATTAATAGTGATAATAAATAACCCGTTTTTGTATAAGGCATCCTTGAGATCAACCAGGGGATTTCATTATGTTTCATTATAATGTAATAAAAATATATTGAGGTTGTATACATGAAAAATTACTATCATCAGAGTCCCCATATATATTTTATTTGACCATGATCCTAGATTTACCTCTAATATTTCAAAATGACTTATGATATCATTTGGTACTGAATTAAATTTCAGTATATCTTTTTTCCCCATTACGATGGATTTTCAAAGAAATAAATTCAGACCTTGGAAAATATGATTTAGGATTTCTCACTTTATTATAAGTGAATTTGTGATCAATATCATTCATTGTTGTAATTTTCTTATAATAATATTTTACATTTTAGTAAATAAATGGAACCTCTTGAGTCATTAAATTTAAAGTTGTGTCAAACTCCATCATGTTGCGATTAAGTTCAAGAATTGAAGTTATGTGGAATAGTGTTGCTAGATTAAATGGTTTAATAGTTAAATATGAATCAACACCATATGATGGAATCATAGAGTATGCATAGAAATTAGGCAGATATTCAAAGGAATGATCTATTTTTGAGGTAGGAGATTATGTTTTTCTTAAAGTAACTCTTTGGAAAAGGTTAATGATTTTTTTAAAATGATATTAAACCAAATAATTCATTAAACTATATGATATTTTAGAGATATTAGGGTGAATTTCATACAAAGTAGCCTTACCTCAGAGTTTTTATTAGGTACATGATGTGTTTCATGTTTCTTTTCTAAGTATGTATGTACTTGAAACATCACACTTCTTTATCATTGAAATGGAATAGTAAGAGTATAATCTCTCTTTTGAATAATAAATTTTACATATTCTAGATCACATAGAGCATGTAATAAAAAATAATGATATTTTATAGTTTATTAATTTTTAGAAGAATCACATGAAGGAAAAAGTAATATAAAAATTAGAATAATCATTATATGAAAAATAACCTCTCCAATTCCTATTATTGCATTCCAAAATATGTGGTAATGCACATAGCTTCCACATTGGAACGAATGTACTTGTAGAGACCATGCTCAAACTCATGTGCTAATAATTAATCATCCCAAATCATATCGAGGGAGTACCATGTACGTTTAGAAAACCTCGTGGCATGCTCAAAAACTATCATCTCTCAATATTTAAAATCCAAAAGATTCTAAATCAAAATGGAGTGAATTCTTGAGGGGTGGTACTTCTCATGAAATATTTACTGGAAGTCTGACCATGAATGTGTAGACACATCTTACATCTACTTGACTAGACTCCTCCAATGTCTAGCTACTCCATCGTAAAGAATGGCTTCTGGTGTAACCATATGATCAATTAGTGTCTTTAAAGCCTAAAAACACAGTTCAAAAGATCAAGACAATCCTTTACTTCCTGCGGATATGGCTCCCCATGGAACCTCAATAGCCTCTAGCACAGAAACTCATAAAGTGATCTAAGACTACGCCTATTTGCATCTTAATCCAAAGGTATAATCTGTTTCACCATAGGCATGGGAACTATTATCTTCTATCTCATAAGAATGATATTGGGAAATGACCCCTAAACTAAGACCTCATCCCTTGTCGGATCATCATTAGGATCCTTAATCGATAACCTTAATGGATTTCTTTGAGTATAAATCGTGATACTAATCAAGATATACCAAGGACATATGACCACATATATATGGAGAGATGACTCAAGAAGGGAATTAAAGGACTCAATCCTATATGATACATGTAGAAATATTCCATAAAACCAATTTCTTAGTATGTATATTTGAGAAGAAGTTTATCAGATTCCTAGAGAATGGATACATCAATTGCTACATTTACACTGGAGTCCGTGACTAGAAATATAAACTAACGATACATTGACATGGATTTCCAAAATACTGAAACAAACCTCAAATGTGGAAAAAAACTCCAAAAATCATCCTGAGGTCGAACTATCTCAGACACCACTCTATAACGACCTGAACTATTAAGGTCTACATGGATGGTTGAACACTGGGATACCAGAACTAGAAAATATACTCCATAGACTTGGGGTTGGTTAAAAGCACCGAGAATTGATAACTAAAATGTTAGGCCTTTTCCTAAATTACCTACGCATATACACCCAACCATCTTTATACATAACTACAAAGGAAGAATAAAAATACATTAACATCTATAGTGAAAACAATTCATGTAATAATATCTAGGGAATTAAAAAGAGTTCACAAGTGTAAGACAAAATGTTAATGTAAAATTGCATGACTACCCAGAAAAAATACCTTGACCTGACAACAGTTGGAATAAAAAATTGCTGAGAGAGATAGACTCCTGCTCTCCAATCCCTGACCCCCACTCATATTCTATGAATTAGTGTATACCTATTATCCTTTGAAATCACACCAATATTTCCATCATATATATATGACATGACAGATGATGGAAAATCCCTTTCTGGGGTGATTATATACATACCAATAAGATTCCCCAAAAACCGAATAGGGATAAGTGAAAGTCATGATAGACGTAGTCATCTCAGACCAAAGCAATAAGGAAAAAAACATAACAACATAGTTATATTCTCCTATCAGAAACCCATCTGAGATAGAAAGGGGATCTTCATATCATAGCCCATCCTAGGAAAATGAGATTACCAGTATCTCTAAAGTTTTATCATCGATGATCAACATCTTGTTTGTCTATCTAAATATGTCATGTGGAGGTCCCACAACTATAAACTACTCCAAATCCCAAGGGAGACAAAATTTAAAAGGTCTATAATTAACTATAAAAATCATTCACAACCAAATAGGAAACCATAGGGAGGGTCCACACCCTACCACCGTTATACACCATCGCTAAGGGAGCCATGATTATGAATCATGCATCTCACACAACCTCACCAAGAAATGAGTATAGGGGCCTTCACCCCAAAACAATTCCCTACAAAAAAGGGAGACACAGCTCCCATAGAGGAACTAAAATACATTAAAGCACAAATATAGGGGAGTGGAACTTCGTAGGATGAGAACCTGTTCCCTATAGAAGTAAGGGGAGTATAGAACCTACCTTTATAAAGAATATGGGGAACCTACACCGTGGTGGGAAAAGTGAGTATTGACCCTATGTATAGAGGACCCGGACATTGGAGTGAGAGTTGGGTACCGCCTCTCCCTATAAGAAGATTATGGAGGACCTGCACCCTAGTTTGATAGGGGAGTAATGTCTCCATGGATAGAAGAACCATTACTTGTAGTGAAATGGGAGTACTACCTCAGCATGTAAGAAGAGTTCTTAGGAACCACAAAATAGTTTGATAAGGGAGAACAATATCAATGGATAAAGCACTGAGGCCCTAACGTGAAAGAGGAGTACTATCTCTATCTAAAAAAAATTATAGAGGACCCACACCCTGGTGGGATAGGGGAGTTCGGTCTCCATATGAACTCTTTGATGATCACATCTAATTTCAACCATCCTCAAACATCTCATGAAGAAGAATCATTGAAGGAAAATCTTACATAATATCTCAAAATCCTATATAAAGGATACCATCACATTCTACATGGATGAAATATCATGATAGGATACTCATAATCCTAAATATGAGTCTAAATGAAGGATATATGGGAGAAAAAATTTGTAGAGGGAAGTGCATGGTGTGTGTGGAGGTCCACATGGTGTGTAAACCCACATCATCTTTTTGGACACGTCTCCTCTAGACACATATCAATGTCTATGTCACTATATTTGGTGTGTATATGCCGACCTAGTGTGTCTTAGACACCTGGGTTCTTATTGTATGATCCAATCTAATTATATATATTTCATGTCATGCCACGTACCTAGACGTGCGTGAGTACTGGCACATCCCATTTACTCTTAGAGTACAGGCACGCCCCCCCCCCCCGCATGAGGTCCTAGGATTGTCTAGTTGGAAGATGGACTAGTTAGCAAGGGTGGCTCACACATCGTGTGGCCTAGCTACACGACTTGTGATCATTATCAATTTCCCATAACACTGTCAACCATAGGTGGGTGACAACACAATGTCTATTTATCCAATTACACACCGTGTAGTTGTTTTAAAAAAAATGGTTCTTCGCACGAATCACATATCTACCACTTTTCAAATGATTTTCACCTATTAACCACCCAAAAATATTGGTATTATACCTATACCCATCGATTTTATCCCTCCGATGATTAGAAATCGATATATGGAGATTCTCTCAAAACCATCAATGCCACGTGTTACCCACCAGTCGCTACCAATCAATCTCATCAAATCTTCAGATCCTAGTTCCGTGGATCCTAAACTACAATCCATGACCCATCCCAATATATTCCAAAATCTCTATTAAGATCATCACATATGAATCTTCTATAAATTTGGGGGCTAGATTGCACTCGAACACACCCGACAATGTTGAACTCTGACCCCATAGGCCAACAGTAAAGAATGAAAAGAACAATGTGGGATGAAGCACATAAACAAATTGAATTAATCATAGGATAATAGTTTATTAGATAAATATTAGAAATCAAGGATTACTAGGGGTTGATAGAAAGAGAATCAAGAAATATTTATAGAATTAAAAAACAATTGGAAGTAGAGATCATGTAGAGTGCATTAAATTGATAACAAGAGATAAGCACATCAGATTTAAGATTTAACAATATATTAAAGATGTTGAAAAAAATTAAGAAGTTGTACCTTGATTGAGGATTTATCATTGGTGAATAATTCATTCACTATTTATGGGGAAGATCTTCTTCATTCACTGTCACTCGATCAACCTCAATCCAATCGTCGTTCGCCATTAAATTATGATCTAACAATGAATAATTATACCCTTATTCTGTTAGATATATAATGTTTTATATAGATAACCCTTACATAATTACAATAATAGTGTTTTTATAGAGTATTTAATTAGTTCATTTATGAAAACAAAGGAACATATAATTTATTTATTTTAATTAAATGCACCCGCTAATGGATGCATTAACCACAAGTCCCTCACTGACCAAACCTAGGTTGAACTTAATGTAATTCCCACTTTGAAAATTAAACAATGGTTATAGAATTTGGATTCAACAATTTGTTCATTAGATATCCTATTATTTATAATAATTGTTCACGCATGATATAAATCTATTTAAAAATTTTAAAATATCAATTCCTGGCTCACCAAGCCTCAGAATCTCACTACGTCTCAATACATAGTTTTGAAAATATTCCTCAACATATTTCAAAGTATTACAAGGGAAAAAGAGAGTCTCTGCATAAATATAATTTTAGGGGAGATCTGTCAGAGTTTTTCTAAATAGTAGGATTTAAAAAAGGATTTATTAATTTTTTGTACATTGTTCCTTATGAAGTGTTCTTATATAGTAACCACCATCCCTGTATAATATTTATTATGTTAGTATTTCATGACCTAAATTGGGAGATAATATGTGATATATTTCCCATTTTATGGCCTTGTGAATTTCATGTCCTTGTCCAGGAAAATTAAACATCACTATCATGGGCCTAATATTAAGATATTCTACGGGCGTCATGTTTTCAGGAAATAGCACAATGACAGTTTCTTCATCTACATTATTCATGTTAGAAAGAAAATCAATAGTTGGGGTAGAAATTCTAGGTTGAGCATGGGTTTGAAAACTAACAATCCATCATCACTCTCAATATCACTGACAGATATATAAGATAGATGTAAGAACATTCATGTGAGTGAGTTACTCTCCCTAGAATGAAAAAAGTTTGTTTAAGGTTCCATATTATTCTATTTTACTTCTTATCCTATATTGATTATTTCAATATCATATAATTATTATAATTACCCTCTATTATTTCATGGATTCAGAATTAATCTATAAGTACTTTATTAGAAAATACTTTTATCTATAAACATGAGAGGTCTATTTTGGTTGATGGAGGATTATTGTAGATATGAGATTATGATGGGGAGATATTTTTTTATGTGAGGATATTTTATTATACTAATATATTATTTAATTATAGGAATTTATTGGATATGATCTATTAAACACTACATTTATTTCTATCGACATTTGATTGCTTCGCCTTATATAGATGTTTACAACATAAAATATCATTTTGAATGATATTATTAGATAGTTCATAAATTTTTTGAGAATATCATTCCCATGTTAGCTGGATTTATATTTTTTATTTATGTATAATATTTTATATGGGTATTTAAATGTACATTTGATGATCTTTTATTATATTTTCCTAAAATAATTTATCTTCGTACCTCTATGTCATGGGAGAGATTTATTAATAGTGTATTATATGGGAGTGTCTCATATCATTATCTCACCATAAAATAAAAATACTTTAAAACATCAATAGTTTCAAATTATAATTTATTATTTGTTATATAGGTGTTTTATTCCTCCAAGTGTGTCTCCATGTTGAACTTTAGTTCTTTTTTATAATATTATTAGTTGAATAATGAATTTGTTCATTTATTATTGGAATTTAAACCGAGTTGAAGTATTGATTGATTATTTTATTATTTAAAAGGAAATAGATTATATGTTTTTTTGTGGATCTATAGTCCATCTATCATTCAATGAGTATAAAAAATAAGTAAATTCAAAATATTAAATTCTAATGTAAATATTTTCATTTTTTGATTTCAAAATTATTCACTTTGGGTTTTAAGGAGATAAATATGTTTTGGGGTTGATTTATTGGGTATCATATTCCAAAAATGATGAAATTTTAGTGATTATTTTTTAGTATATCATAATTTCTTTTAGAATTGAATATCATCCTAGAGGGAATTATTTTTTTTGGGTTTTCATTATCTATATCTATTTTATTTTATGATTTAAAAGTGTATATTTTTTATTATATGTTCAATAAATATTATATTTTTTTAAAAAATTATATCAGTGGATCAATCATAGATAATGGAAACTATTACTTTAAGAGTACTAATGAACTCATAAAATGTGGGTAATTTTCATTGAATGACATCTTATTATAGAAATATAATGTCTGATTTTTTTTAGACTTAAACCCATCTATAATCTTCAACAAATTAAGATTATGAATATGTATAAGTACAAGAATTCCAAAAATATTTTTAATAACTAAATGAGATAAAAATTACTAGCATTATTATTCAGTTTCCAAAGAAGGTAGCTACTTTATGATTATTATGTTTCTTCCAATCGTGATAAAATTTGTGCATTTATAAATTATTGGGAATCCATATCACATTAGTTAAGAATAGTATGATTTCATGAATATAACTATACTACTCATGATATTAAGGTATTATTTATTATGTTTGATTTTAAAATTTAGAGATGTTACTTGTTTAGTGAATTGTTTATTATTTTTATAGATCATAAGTGTTTTTGTAAAAAATATAACAAAGAGATATGATCTTAAATCAAATAATATGTTTTTAATTACACCATGACCCTAATTTTGATTTTTTTAAACACTATTAAGCATTAATGTGACAATAAATTCATAGATTAGAAAGACCTATAGTGATTTAACTCAAGAGGATGATGATATATGGAAGACGATGGGGAAACTCACAATATTAAATTTTTATTCATTACATGGATAATAGTGAAGGATAGTAATATAATAAAATTATTCAATGTAATTTTATTATGTTATAAAATATTCATTTGGATGACCATGAATTTGATGTATAAAGAGGTTATGTAGAAAATAGAGAAACACATTTTAAATGAAAGGATAATGAAGAACATTGATTGAAATTCCATGGAAATTAATATATTCCAAGGAACATGTGAGGGATAATTTTGAAAAATATATAAGAAACAATTTTTGTAATGTATCTAGTAGTTGGAAGGATTTAACTTTCCTTAATTAATAATTTTTGGTGTCTTGGGATAAATAAATTAGTAAATGAGTTTCAAATATTGTGTCTTGTTTGTTGGAAACTGATGGTTAAAAATCTATATTTGGTAGGTTTTTGGAAAACATTTAATATTTTTCAATGTAATTGAGAGGAATTATATACATTATTTATTTTAACCCTAATGTAATGAGAGGTAATAAATTTTTATTGATCATTGCTCATCTTTTGGGAAAGTCTACACATTTCTAATTGATTATATAATCATTCAGAGGGGGTATTTATGAAAGGATTTATATATATTATATAGTAATGATTCATTGGGTTCAATTAACCATCAATTGAGACAATAATCCAAGATTTACCTCATTAATGTACGAAGTACTACAAAATTACCTAGTCATGTATATATTCATTATTTCAAAATTTAACCCTTAGAAATACATTCTTAATGAATAAAATATTTAGACAATGAGCGATTTACATGGAACCCTCATTATATCTTTGGGAAGGAATTTAGTAGAGTATCTACCATTTTATTTATTTTAATTATAACTATAATTTTTTCTAATATATTGTTATGCTACTATTTGAATCATTGTATGAATGGCCTTTTCTATCACCTTAATATTGGAAAAATAGTTCAAGTATAGTAATTTTTGGACCATGATTGGTTAATGACATGAAGAAAATGGTGCTGATGATTTAGGATAAAATAATTTCCTAACAATATTATCCAAATTCTTATACATTGTAGAGGATTATTCCATTACGGTTTGGTTTTAGACAGAACGTGGCCTTAAATATTTCACAAACCTATTGGTGAAATATATTTACAAGTGGTATAAATGTATCTATTTTTCTGTGTATTTTGATGTTTTGGAATATATTTTTGAGTATGCATGAAATTAAATATACTATTACTGAGGCCAAGGTTGAAAACCATTATTATAGGCATCAAAACCATTACTGTATGCTATAAAATGTGTTTAGAAAATAATAAAAGTAATTTATATTGGCAGAGGATTACATTCAATGTTTAAAAGAATCACGAATATAGGAATTATAAAGTGACAGTTTAAAAATACCATAACTACATGTTTTTTAGAATTACCTATTACCTCAGAAAAAATGAACTTGAAAATATGTATGATATAGTTATGTTTTATAGTAAATAATAACTATAAAAATCCTATATTAATTATTATTTATACCATGAAAATAGTTTCTAAGTAATTTTTTTTAAAAAAATTGAGCAACCCAAACACAAAATAGGCTTAAATAACACCTACTTAGACATAAAAATGACATAAATCATCCACTAAGCCCTCAAAAAAAATAAAAATGTATATAGAATTAAATGTTTATTTCTTATTTTAATACTAATGAATAAAAAACTAAATTTCAATCACATTAACATTAAATATATACATATAATATCATTATTCTAAGATAATAGATAAATTTTTTTAGGAATACTTGATTCGTAAATATAATAATCATATATTTACTAATTTTTAGGAATAATTTCATTCTATATAATAAATACTAGTCTAATAATAAATTGAATATTCCTGTCATAACATATACATTTCACCAAATTTTAAAACAAACACCTACTATTTTAATATAACCATATTTAACATTGCAATGATATTTGTCTTTTTGGTAAATACATTTTTATAACTATAATTAGTTATGGAAATTACATGGGATGGTTACTAATTTATATAACTTCTAGATTTTCACAAGTGGATATGAAAATTTCCCATCTCAGTATTCTATCACATTATTTATGACAAAATAATATTGGAAATGAAAGTTAAATATTGTATTAATAGAATTGGACTCACAAATATTAAAATAAAGTATTTATAGAGAAACACCAATCAATATTTCGTTATCAAATATTTAAATTTAATGAGATCATGTACTGTTTTCAAAATAGTCTTATAGATTAAAATGTTAGTATATAATAAACATAGTTACTCCATGAGTAAATACAATATGATCATAAATAATAATATAAAAAATGCTTGCTTTAACATTAATTCATTTTAAAAACATTATATATATATATAATATGAATATTATAAACAATCTTTCTTTCATTAATATGATTAAAACATCAAAATTGTAACCAACCAAATTGGGTTGGCCTAACACAAAACCCAATCTAGCTTGAAAGAAGACTTGAAGTGTGTCCTTGATCACTATAGACTTGTGATAAGCTCTAGACAATCTATAAATAACCAAATAATGATTTGACCTAGAAAGATAACATAATAAGTATTATTTATACCATGAAAAAGTTAATAAATCATTACACAACATGGAAATAAAATTGAACAACCATGATAAATAAAAAAACAAGACAAAAATATCTACCTAGATGAAAAACCAACCTAGAACTAAATTGGTCTCCACGTGACCATTCGTCACTACCATCCTAGATCACTAAAAACAACACCAACTAAGATAATTCCTCAAGATACATGATTTCATTCCCATTAACGTTATCCTATAAAACCAATTTTTCATACATCCAAATGAATATATATAGTGTTAGGTAATTCCTAATCAGATACCACCATAAATCAATACAATGATTTTCACCACGAAATAGTTATTTATAGCTCTAAAAAAGAAATTTTATAATGTTATTTCATTTCAAAACAAATTACATAAAACACCCATTGGTTTCTTCATTAAAAAAATCCAAAGTCTATTGAAATATGGAAATCAATATGAGTGATGACTTATAGGTAATAATAAAAAATATTTATATCTTAACAGATAAACATAATAAAAGTATGAAACATAACCATTGTGAGTTAAAATATGCATAAAAAATGTTTTTAACTATTTTAATACACATCAAGAAAAAACATGGAATAATAACCGAGAATAACTTTAATCCTACAATACTAGTTCCTACTATAATTTTTTCATACCATAATAATAAACACTAGTGTCACCTCAGTCACTGAGGTTTTCATATGTCAATAACCAAATTAAAACAATGATAGAAAAGTGTTATGTTTTCTCAATAAATTAAGTAAACAATGATCATAATTATATTAAGCATATCCACAAGAAAATAATTTATATTAACTTTCTTGAAAACCAATTTTATACTTATAACTATCTTTGTTGAACTTCATCGAACACGTGATGTGCATAAATATTTTTTAAATAATAACAACTTCCAAACCATTTTCAAGGCCACTAAAGAATCAATTTCATAAAATAGACACAATAAATATCAAATTAACCTTTTTCATAAACCAAACCAAAGGAAAAAATAATAAAAATAAGGTCTACCATGAAAAATAACCATTATATAGAGAAACATACCTCACCAATAGAGAAAACACATTTTCCATTAAAAACAATGAATGGAAATGAGGAGATTGAGCCCTCAGAAGCATTGATCCAATGGAAAAGTCCTCAATTACACATAAAAACCTATAAACCCAACTATGTTAGCCCATTAGGGTTCCATAAAATCTAGGGGAATATAGAACAATATAGAATATAGATAAGAGAGGAGGAATCAAAAAGATATATGAACATACCTTGATGAGATCCACCATGATTGATAAATAATTTCTAAAAATCTATTTGGAGGAATTTCTATAGCATAAAAATGGTTTAGTTGATATGTTTGGAGAAATAGATGATATTATTAGTTAAAAAAAGAATTGATATTGGGTTATTTTCATAATTTCATGTAATATTTTTGGTTCAATATATAAAGACACACAGTAATAAAATAGTTTCCCAACTGTGAAACCCTTACTATTCCATGAAAATCAACTAGATAGTAACCTGGGACACACTAAATGGTTATTCAAACCATGAACAATCCATGTAACCAAATATATACCAAACCAATTCATTCATTTCGGTTACATGGACCCTCACATGGTTAGAAAATCCTTGATCAAATCATGAAAAATGGCACTGCAACCAATAGATCCATTTCACAAGGTCACTGCATAGTTACTACTAAGAATTCATAGAACATAAATCTTTCATTTTTCCCCCAAAACTACACATTCATAATGGTCGATTTACAAATTCCTTTAGAGACTAAAAAAATAAACTAACTCCAAAATAAATCAAACATCTGACCTAGAAAATGTCAAAATTCTATCAACCATGCAACTTTCTATGCCAAGAATGTAATCCAAATTATGAACCCATAAAGAGATATAGCTACTAATGCGTCATAAATGTCTTCATTACCCTTGTCTTATGGTTATCCCATATGTAATTACACTATTCACTAACCAATGTAACTATTTTATTCCATAGTATGATATTCTAGGGATCTATATTTAGTACTGTTTGCTCAATGACTAAGGTGTCTAGGTCAAGATCAACATCATATCATTCTATCACATGGGCAAGATCTGGGTGATGCCTTGTCAATTGAGAAACATTAAACACATCTTGGATCAAACTTAATAATGGTAGTAATCCCAAATTATATGACAAATATTTTTAAGGTTATAATAATAACTCATTACTAGCTTACCTAGTATTCTCAAAAAATGATGTCCAAAATGAGGAAAAAAAATGAGAAAATCCAGATCACCAACTTCAAACTCCAAAGAGTAGAGAAAATGGCCCACATTGTATTTTTAGAAACCCTGGTATATCTTTGACCTTTCTCGGATAAAAAAATCATATTTCGCATCTTTTGAATAAGTTTGGGTTCAACAAAAGACTGTTACCCCAATTATTACTAACAAAAGGGAAATCTATATGGCCACATATATAATACTTTAAAATATTCTATTCTAATCAGTGTAAAATAAATAAATTTTTAGGAAAATTAATCCATGGGAATTTTTTTTCCATGAACCAATAAAATCTTGAACATATGCCAAAATCACATCCTTGAGAATTTTAATGGATCACACAGTTTGTACATCCATTTGAGGGTGATATATTGTGCACAAATTCAAACACATATCCATTTTATATTGTAAAATATTACAAAATTGAGATTTAAATTTCAAATCACAATTTAATGTAGTTGCAAAAGGAACTATATAGTAATTTATAATCTCTTTTATATATTGGTTGTTGAGATCTTCCACCTTAGTCATGTCCTTGATTAGAAGGGAGGGAGATGATTCTTTGAGTATAAAAATTATCACCAAAATCTAGTCTACCCCACTATGAGTCCATAGTAAAATAATAAAAGATTGCATAGATATATCATCCCACTTAAACACTATTATTGGTAAAGGCTACACCAAACTGGAAGGTCTGCAGTGCTCTACCTTAATATTTCATCAATTAAGGAATCATGAATGAAAATTTGTAATCGAATGCCTCATATGTGGCCACAAATACTGATGTATCAAATCATTATACACCTTTATATTCCTAGGGTGTATCGACCAACTAGACCAATAAATTATATCCATCAAATCATTACTTAGAGATATCAGAACAACCAATCTACCTTAGAAACAGAAACCACAATCAAAATAGAGATATGAAACACCTGTGGCCTCCCAACCATTACAGAGTTTACTAATTTTTTTACAATCAATTGATGTTTCTTATAAAAACTAAATCTGGTCCTCAAATGAAAAATCATATTTAACATATTCTAAGAACACCGTTCCACTAACTTCATGCACATCTAACCACATCACAGTGAATAAAATCATAAAATATTACTTCTATACTAATTCATTCAAGTACCATGTTATTAATTTCATTATTAACACAGTAATCACCACATTTACTTTTCTAAGTGTATAAGAAATAAGAAAAATAAAAGTCAAAAGATACTCAACCCTTCTTCTATGTCATAAGTTTAAGTCTCTCTAGGAAAAAAATATACTACTAGTTATAATGATCTAAATACCCAGTAAACCATTCAGTGAATATATAGTAGATTTAAGTCATAAGATCCTAAATTACAATAGAAAAACTATGACCATTGGTAGTTTAATTATTTTCATGAGGTAATAGTTAGTGACAAAAATATTTAACCACTTTTTCCCCCTATATTAGAATATAATTCCATCACAGATTTGAGGAATAAAAAAATCATTTAAACCCAAATCTGGTTTAAGAAAAATTAAAACAAAATCAGAATTATGTCTCACCTCTATTTACTTGAATTATTTTTAAGATATATAATTCCATTAGATCTTAACACTGTTATAAGTCATCTCAATCATATGAGAATATAGATTAGATCAATCCTAAACAAAATTACTGTAATAACTATCTGAACCCAAGAAGCTCAAAATCGCATACACATTTCAGGGTTTATCCTAAAAAACATTTCTTATAACGCTTTAGGATTCACTAGTCTTCCTCTATTAGATTTAAAAATGCCTGAAAGATTCACTTCAAGGATCCAAAACAGTCATTTAGAATTATTTCCATATAAATGATGTTATTATGGATTTTTGAAAAGAATATCCATATGATCAATGTGTTCTTCCTTTGAAATAAAATAAAAAATAATTAAATCCCTACAAACACCCATAAGAGCCCAATTACTGATGAAAGATGTAATTATTCATATTGATAAAACCCACAAGATCATTAGCAAGACCCACGAAATAACCGAACACTCCTAATTAAAACACATACTCTTAAACTCTCCCAAAGTAATAATCTCATCTTAGAATCCTATCTAATAGTACCACAATTAAAGATAAATCATAGAAAACCATCAAGCTCCCCTAAGCTGATTAATTATGTCATCAACCCTAGGAAAATGATAACTGTTTATAATAGTCACATGAGTAAACTCTCAATAATAAATAAAAATATGTAGGCCACCATTTTTCTTCATTATGAGGAAAAGTGAAGCATAAGACAACTTTACATAAAAACATATCATTTTCCCTCCTAATCCTAAAGAAAAATTATAATTTTACTTATATCTACATATGTAATATTATAATATGGAAAGAGGATGTGACTTATCTCTTAGAGTTGTTCAGTTGAAAACATGGCCTTTATTTGGGGTAGTAATAAAAAGAAATCATTAGGAATTCCCTTATCGTACACATCCACTATGGTAGAAAGCATACCACATAAATTTTATTGGAAATAATTCAGAAACCACTCTAATAATTAGTATGATATCATTATATACATAGAAAAAATAGACATGGCTCCCCCAGATATTGGATCCCACTCACCCTGAAAGACATGAGCTCCATCATGGGAGATAAACTAAACCTGATGAAGATAATAATAATTTTGGGAATTAAAACTGACTATCTAATCAGTGATAATTACGAGGTCAAATATATAAATATCAAGAACTAAGAAATATCATATAATCCTATGGTCAGAGATCATAATAGGGATATTAGAACATTTAAAAACATGTTCCTTCCTTCTTCCCATGGGTGTGTGGAGATCCAAAATAAAGAGAATAATCCCTGAGTGTAATCCCAAAAATTTGATAAACTAATAAGATATTAAAGAATAAGGAATACCTTTATCAAATAATGTTAGTGCTTTATGTGATAAAAAAATATCGTACCTCTCTCAATAGCTATCCCTACTCTAGATTCCTCTTTTGCACACTCTTCTAAAAAATACATATGGCTCTGAATACTCACTGATCATTCTTTAGTGCCTAAGTATCTCCATTTTTATGAGAATAAGATCCACCACCTAATGTTTAATCATTCTGAACCGGAGTTCCTTTAGTAAGGTTTTATTTAACTTCACTTCCCTTGGATACCCTCCTACAAAAATTCTTAAGTGTATTGTATTATCCACAACAATGTATGATCCTAGGTTCTACTAGAAATTTCTTCTTACACTGCTACAGAACACACCTTTAATATCGCTAGAATCACTCTTTATTGGTGCTATAAAATCACTCACTGCCATAGCATGTTTAAAATCACTTGGATTTTATCACTGCTAAATAAGAAATGATAAAGGGTATATTTTTAAATGTAAATAAAAGAGCTGATAAGAGACACCATTTACTAGCATTTTTCTTTACATTGATAAGGGTATGATTCATCAGTTCATTTAAAAGCACTAAGAAAGATAAAATTTATCAAAACCTTTATAAGCATCAATAAAGGGTATATTTATAAAAATATTTATATGCTCTGATAAATCATACTATTTTTAGAACAATTATTAGAGATTATGAAGGTAAAAACTATAGTGTGATACTACAAGACACTACATCACCAGAAACAGGTGTAGTGTGCCGCAACAACACATTGCATCTGCAGAAACAACAAAAAATTACAAAAATAAGATAAGAGTATTGAATTTAAATGAAATAACATTTATAACTAAAATACATGAAAATGAAAACACAAATATAGATAATGTCAGATTGTTTACTAAAATTAATGTATATTTTGAATAAAAAGGTGAAATTGGAGTCATACTGGTTAAA
This sequence comes from Viscum album, assembly GCA_963277665.1. Taxonomy (NCBI): domain Eukaryota; kingdom Viridiplantae; phylum Streptophyta; class Magnoliopsida; order Santalales; family Viscaceae; genus Viscum; species Viscum album. Next base: position 1,526,765,894 of record OY728135.1, on the reverse strand, counting down.
CCATGAGTTGATTTGAGGGGATAATGATTTATACACCTCCTAAGTGACTTTCGGATGGTTTTCCTAGTGTACCAAAATAATCAGAATGTATTTACTCAGTTTTGAGTACAGTTGTTATTTTTTTGTTGTTGAAATTAATGTCATTTTTGAATAAAAAGACACACATGGATTCATATCGTTCACACCATGTTTCATATAGTCATGAATAATCCCTACGCATAAAAAGTGACATATATATCATTATATTAAATTACCGAAATAATCCAAATGAATTTTCCCATTTTCGAGTATGTCAGGTATGTTAATAAAATTAATGTCAATTTTAAATAAAAAGACATACTTGGAGTCATACTAGTCACACCATGTGTCAGATTGATAAAAAAATTAATGATTCATGTTTTAAATAACTCATGGAATTTTTTCTAATGTATAAAAACAATCGGAATTAATTTCCTTGATTTTGAGTACACCATGTGTTTTTTTAATAAAATTTCATTTTTATCAAGAAACAGACACTTTTAGCCATACTGGTGGCATCGTGTGTGGGTTTGACATGAGAATAATTCATATGCATAAAAATTTAACTATGAATCATTTTTCCAAATTTTCAATACAATCTGAGATTTTTTTATCAGTTTTCAGTGAGTGACATTTTTTTGTATTAAAATGTCAATTTTAAAATGATAATAGACACTTGGAGTCATACTTGTCAAATCATGCATTATATTGAGGTTAATATAATACCTACACGTCAAAAATGACATATGGATAGTTTTTATAAAGAACTTAAACAATACAAATTAATTTTCTTATTATTGAGTATGTCGGGTTTTTCACTAAAATTAATGTCAATATTGAATAAAAAGATGCAGTTGGATTCATACGGGTTACACTAGCTATTAGATTGATGTGAGGATGAATAATACCCATTGAAAATGACTCATGGACCATTTTACTCAATTATCAAAACAATTGGAATGTGTTTCCTTGGTTTTGAGTATACTACATGTGTTTTTTACTAAAATGTCATTTTAAATTGGAAACACGCACTTTGAGGCATACATGTGGAAATATGTGTGTGTTTGACAAGACACTGATTCATACACGTGAAAATGAATTATGAATCATTTCTAAAATTATCGTAATATTCAGAGCATGTTTTCTTGGTTTTTATTAATGACACATTTTGTATTAAAATGTCAAATTTAAACTAATAAAGGACACTTGGAGTCATACCAATCACACTATGCACCAGATTGTGGTACATATGGTCCCTACACATCAAAAATTCCATATGGATCATTTTCCTAATGTTCCAAATCTATTCCAAAGTGTTTTCTTGGTTTTCAGTATGTAAGTTGTTTTTTTGCTAAAATTAATGTCAATTTTGAATAAAAAGACACACTTGGAATCAAACCGTTCACACTGTGCATCATATTGAGATGCGACTTAATGATAAAAATTTCAAAGGAATCATGGATTTTATTCCGAATGTATCAGAACAATCAGAATGTTTTTCCTCAGTTTTGAGTAAGCCATGTGATTTTTTTATTATTAAAATGTCATTTTAAATTAAAAACACGAACTTTGAGCCATACAGAAATAATATTGAGGACCTTCAATCACCAAATAACTAATAGTAACTTAACATAGTGATAAATAATGAAAAAATAAGTAGAGTAGTTTGGATGTGGAATGAAATAAAGGGTTAATTAAAATAAGAGGATCATATCCCATTATATAGAGTTTACATTTAATAAAGAGTTCCTTGAGCATTGATTTTCATCTCATGGAAACTAAAAATTTCACCATGTTAGAGTACATTTATCTTTGAGTGTGTCAATAAATGTTTCAATCCACCTATGATGCACCTTTGGATTTATAATTGATAAGAAACCATTTGGGATAAGTATCCAAATTCATTCATACAATATCATATATTCAATGCCCCACAAAAATCTACATCGGTCATATGTATTTACCTTTGTTAAAAGTATATATATGCTTAAATTTCCATTTATGATTCAATGTTATCAAAAAATATGATATCTCGATTTTTTTCATTTTGGACATGGATAAAAAATTACAAGACTTATAGGGCATAAAGATCCAAGCCTTAGAAAGTATATTTTAATCAATTTTTTTTCTCTTGATTGTAATTCACCATGTTGGATGACTTTAAAAATTTTTAATCCAATAAATTAATTATCTCTATATTTCTACTAGTAAATCTATTAATAAATCACATCTCATTGTTTTCTTGACCGAATATCCAACCATGGATAACTCACATAATTTTGGGAAATACTCTCTTTTTATATTGTTGTGTATTTCTATGTCTATTTACCCAATGATTTCTCAACTCTATACAATCTATAGAATTTTGAAAAAAAAATTTGACAATACTTTTCCCACTAATGAAATTACCATTCACTCATTGTATCCCATGATTAAAATTTCATTTTAATATTCAATTAATTAAACAAAACTCTCATAACATGCATTACTAAAATAGTTTTTGGAACATGAATAATTAGTTCAATATTTTATTGAATTCAATAAATAATTATTCATAATAATTATAAATCTAAACAGCCCATTTCAAGGTTTAAAAATTTACATGAATAACCAAAATCTAGAAAACATGTTTTAATGTTTTTACACTTACCTTGGTCCCTATATATTAATCACCCATAAGTGAGGGCCACAACTTGGTGTAATATAATCACAAAAAGACCCCTTAGTTTAGCATTTAGAATATATAATGTAGTATTTAAGATGAATTAAATTTGAGAAACTACCTAGATTTTTGAACACAATATTATTCAAATTAACAGAAAACCAAGGGGGGATGAGAGGTATCCTTGTTAATATCTATAGGATTGTAAACCATTTATGAGTGTCTCTAGGGACACATGGGATAGACACTCAAATATATATTAAAAGAGAATAATAATAATAAATGAGGGAGGGGAGAGGTAGTGGGAGGGGAGGTCGTATAGGGAGAGTAGATCTAAAATCTATTGCATTTATCCATACAGGCCCATACACATATTTTGACTAACCTTACCATATGAAAACTCTCTTATCATTCTTTGAAACCATTTTCTATGGAGGAAAAAGATGAAATAAAACCACAATCATTTTATTTCAATGGTGATGAGAATAGATGTAGGGTTCATCATTTTTATGAACAGCTTAAAAAAACAAAACATAGAACCCAAAACATCAAAGAATTATAGTGGAAAGACTAGAAAATAACATACATTTGAGTATATCCTTAATGAATATGAGGGAACGCAGAGGAGGTTCACTGAAAGCAGGGGAGCACCGCAAGAGCTTGAGAATCTTGAGAGACTTGGTTGTGGTTAGGGTTTTTAAATAGGCTGGGGATAGTTTTAAAAGTGTTTTCAGAAAAGCATAGATAAATATTCCTTTTATCATTAATCAATTTATAACTTCTGATAAAATGAATCTTTATTAGCGCTAACGTTTTAGCATTGATAGATATATATTTTAACAATGCTTTTTAGTGATGATAAAGATTGATCTTTATCAGTGCTAAAAAAGCATTGTTAAAAGGTTTATAATTGTAATTATTTAAATAAGTTTATTATAATTTTATAATTATTTAAATAAATTTATTATAATTTTATAATTATTTAAAAATATATAATTTGCTAATTTTAATTATATAAATACTTATTTAAAAGATTAATAATTATTTGTTTATAATAATTATAAATATTGTAAATATACATTTATAGATATAAATATTTAGAAATATTTTTTTTTCAAATATATTTGTTACATTATTAATGGATATATAATCTTAAATAATTGCATTTTAAAATTGTGTGAAATTGAACTATTCAAAATGAGTACACATTAAAAATATTGAAAAAATTGATAAGTTTTATTAATTAAATATAATTTATTAAAAATATGGATATATAGAAGTGGATGAATATATATAAAATATACTAAAACATAGTAAATAAATATATATAAATAAATAATTGAAAATGATCAAATAAAAAATGAATACCCTAACTACAATATTAAAAAATTTACCGATTGAAAATACAATATATGTTAATTATATCATGTTATAATGAAATTATAAAATATAATAAAATGTGAATAAATTATCTAAATATTATGTGTATGTTTTTATATATTGTGTAAATATATTTTGTGTATCTGTTTGTGTATATAAATGAATTAACAGAAATATATATGTTTGTGTGTGTGTGTGAAATAAATGCAAAACATAATATTGTATATAGGTTAAATTGAAAAATCCAACAACATTAAAAATGAATAAGACAATAATATTTTTTTAATTAACATTGTATTTATTATACTTATTCATGTTATATATCTATATTTAATACATACTATTTAGTATTATTTATAATATATATATATATTTATTTTAAATTTATTCATTTTATCAGTAATTATTTAATTAAGAAAATGTTTCATATTTTTCTTAATTTACTCATTTTATTTTCATTTGATTAATTTTTCAATTTATTATGGACCTTTTTAGTGCTAAAAATGCACTAATAAAGGGAACCGTTTAATAGTGCAAAAAATAAATCACTGAAAACGGTTTCCTTTATCAGCACTAAATATAGTGGTGATAAATGTAAATTTTTTCAGTGCTAAAAAAAAACCGATAAAGAGTTCCATTTATCAGCGCTTATTTTACCACTGATAATGAATGGCTCAATCTCTAAATTTATTTAGCGCTGATAAATGATGTTGTTTTTAAAGGCATGTTTTGTAGAAGAGTTAGTATTCTCTGGTCTCTTACATTGGTTTAAAACCACCTGGTGCTAACCCAAATAATCCCCTAAAACTACTCCTAATGTACACTGATATCCCTTACTATGCCATCTTTTCTAGATACACTATATGCTCAAGATACCCCTATTCAACTAGAGTTCCACTAAGACCTATTTTTCCAGTTAATTATGCCTCAACCATAGGAACATAATCAACTTCCTTAAAAATGGTTTCCAGGAACATGATAATAAGATTCGATTGAATATTAATATTCAGACTCATTTCAAACCTCCTAGAATAGAGGTAGAGATTATAAATAAATTTTATAGATTTATGATCTGTCTCAAAATATTGAGTATCATACTCCACCACAAAATAGTCTCCTATATATAATGTTTGGATAGAAATGACGAATAAAGAACATTGTGAAAGTGATCCATGTGAGGTCCTCATTTAATTTATCATAAATAATGGAATCCCACTATTTCCATTTAGGTCTATCAATCATGTACATTAAAAATAACACCTTAGAGTCCTTAGAATGTTAAAAATTCTTTCTATTCTCCCAATACACTCATTGGGTTCTGGGGTTCCTTTGTCACTATAGAATAGTTTTGGATATTTTTGGTAAAGTCCAAATAATTAACCACCATACATTAGCTTCCACCACTCACTTTTCCCCTTTATTGAATAGTATAAATTTCATTTTCCACTAAATTAGGTTCAACTAGAGTGTTTTCCTATAGGAAATTTCAAATAATTACTTCCATATGATTTAAAGATATCCTTTTAGGATGAATTATCTATTAAAAAATATAACACCCAAATATAACTCTAGATAAAAACATTAAATTTAAGAATCTGTCTTAATGCCTATAATTGATAAGATTTTTAAGAGATTTTAAATTCACTAAAAGGAAGAATAAGTTATAATAAACCAAATAGAGATATGAAAAGATTCAAATAAATAGTCTAAAAACCACGTTCATCAATATAACCCCATGGTCATTATCAATCTTGAGGAAAATTCATCGATAAAAAACGGTAACTCGAGGATATATATGAAATTAAGCTAGACGGTGACACTTTTGAACATTCCTCTAGAGTTATGACAATCTAAATCAATTATACCAACCAAAACCCCCCTAAATTTGGATATATAGATTTTATTAATGAACCAACCTATGTCCACTAGACATTTCACCCAATCTAGATCATCACAATTCTTGATCTGTATTACCAATCGCTATGGTTTGGCGACAAGCACCTGGGTATCAAAAAATTGAACTATTGGAGTAGTATAGCCCAAAAAGATAACATAACTTTTATCTTACATAACATGATAATGATGAAAAATAATTTTAATCATGGATTAAAAATTATTCAACCATGAGATATATAAAACTGAGAAAACAAATTGTACCCATAAGGAAACCAAATTATGTCTAGAACCATGTTTCCATGTGACTGTCCATCACCACCATTGAAAATCAACATGAAAAAAGAACAAAATAATCATAAATATTCAAGATACATGATTCCCTTACCTTTACCTATATAATAAAAAATGAAATCTACATACACCCCAAGGAATATGAAGGGTGGGAGGAAGTCACCCAATTTTATACCACCATGAATCTGTAAAATTAATATCATCATCCAATTGTTAGTTCTATAATTAATAAAAAACACATTTAATAAATCAATTTCAATTGAAAACATTTTACCTAAAATATCCTTTCGTTTTTTTTCAAAAAATTCAAATCAAAAGTCAAACAAATATAAAAATCAACTAGAATGTTATCTTGAAGGGAAATAATCAAAAACATTTATATCCCAAAAGGTAAAAATCTGATCAGCCAAGGCTGGAATCATGTTAATTATGGGTTAAAAAAATAAAACAAAAATACTCTATACCCAATAGGAATACATTACATAAACATAAAATGAACACTAAACTACTATAATATAAATCATATGATATCAAGTCCTATAAAATTAGTTCTGTTTAAAAACCATAACCCCAAGTGGTGAAACAATCATAAATGTTTTCATATGTCCATAACCGAACACACATAAGTTCCCCAAAGGTCTATGTTTTCAAAAAAAATTTGGTAAACAATAATAACAATTTTATAAAAAATTTCCTCTATAAAAAAACTTCCACTCCCATTCTTGAAAACCACTTTTATAGTTAAAATATTCATTGTGTCATTTCAATGGAAACATGTGTGCAAAAAAAATTACTGAAAACCCTTTAAAACCATTTTACATGATACCAAATATTCAATGCCACAAAAATAAAATCATAGATATCAAGTCAAAAATTTTCGTAAGTCAAATAAAACAAAAAAACATGAACAATAGGGTGTTCCCTAGAAAAGAACCATTATATAGAGACCCATACCTCAGAAATAGAGAAAAGTATGCTGCCTTTAAAAAATTTAATTTGAAAATGAAGAGATCAGGTCCTCATAATCCTTGATCTATAAGATACATCATAAATTCCACATCAAACCCTTATTATTTATATATCACAAACCATTAATATTCCATCAAATAAAGGGGAAGATAGATCAATAGAGGATATATTGAAGGCTAGATGAATAAATAAGAGATCAACAAATACATCAAAGATACCCACGAAAATGGATGGATAATTTGTAATAGAACCAGTTTAGATATAAGGCCCCATCCATAAACATTACTTAATCTTGAGTTACTTAAAGAATACACGTTGATGATCTTTTCAGGTTTAGAGCTTTAGAGAATTAGATCATAAAACATGCATTAAATTCCACCTTTATACAAAATAGGGACATAAAATATAGTACTCATTTTTCCCATCAATGGAAACATATTTAAAATAAAACACGGATTCTTTCTTGACACTTCCTTGAAACTATCATCACATCATGTACCTTTCCCTTGACCTGTGAAAAATATTTCAAAAACATGGGATGAGCATAAAAAATCCCAGTAAGGGATATAAAATTATGGAAAGGAAACATGAGTACATGTATACATAAGAATCAATGAAATCAAACTTTACTCATAAAACATAAGCACTTTAACATACCTCATCAAATCACGTATAAAACATAGAAATCATAATACATAAAGGTAAATTGAGGCATTCATAATATTCATACGTAGGAAGTAACGCTCTTGGTTACGTTTGGAATACCCATCACAGTATATTCCCTAAATCTCTTTAGAGAAACCTTAATGTTTAACTCCTTTAGGTTACCCAATGCATTGGAGAGCTATATCGGGCTCACCCACCCTTAGTTTATCACGGAACAACCTGTCTTTATAACAACGCCCAAGAACCATAACATAATCATATCACATAAAACATGCATAAAGGAAACATAACATTTCCACTTTTCAATGACAAGATATCAATAAAACAAGATAATATAAAAACATTATGAAAACCATTTTCAATACCAAAATAAAAGAAAAGTAAAACATTGTATTTATTTTTCATTTTAAAAAAAAGTCATGGCTTGTAGAGGAAGCCAAAACTCAAATAATGGTCATGGAGGCGGAGAATTCATTATCACCACATACGTACGACAAATACATTCCCTTTTTTCCTTTAGTAAAATTCTTCGTATAAAAAATATTCCTTTTGGATAAATGTAAATGTCAAAGGGGTTTATACACTATATAAAAGAAGGTTGTGTATAAAACAAAATATGCCTCAATGATAGGAGATTGAGAGGAAGTCCCATACAAAGATCATTTTTAAATAAAATAGATCTATTATGTGTATTCACTATAAGTACACATAAATAAAGTACAAATACAATATAGGACATAATAATATCATGACATAATTTGAAAGTTGGAGATTATCCCAAAAAATGGAAATTGGGTTAAGAAGTTCCCTTACCTCGGGTCCGACTTGACTCGATCGTTCTTTAATATCCTGAATAATAAACATGAGTTAATTTATACTTACTTAAGAACCTTTTTCAAGTTCATTATTCCTTTTATATCTCTTATTACCATGTTATGAACATTATGTAGTCATTTAGGTTAACAACAGTCGTTTTGTCGATATTTGGTACTTGAGTCAAAAGTGAACTTCTTATATTTACAAGTTGTTCACGTAGTCAAATATACATTATCTCTAGAATGATATTCATGATTTAGATGCCATATATATCATATATATACATTATATACAAGCATTTATAATATTACATAATCATTTAGAGGTAAGAAATGAAATGCACCGTTCATGGAGACGATAAGTCGTACGTACGCATGAACGCTACTTTCATTTCTATCTCATAATTTAATGGAAAAAAATAATAATTATATAAAGGTATATTATAATTCCACTATAATATCATATATAATATCATTAAATCTATCCTTTATACACACCACATATGGTATTAACTAATCAAATCACTTTGAGGGGGCGGTAATCCACAATTCCTAAAATGAAGATATCGTGTTTAGCCATAATGGAAACCATAAAGTTATTCCATAAAAGAAAAATACAGAAGCTTAAGTAAAACATAAAAATATTATATATCATATATAAATATAGTGACATCTTAATAGCTACCTTTAAAGGTGTTATATGAGTGTTGAACAATCATCATTTCGTGAGGCAGAAATTCACCATCCACAGAAACAGTATGTTCTTTAAAGATTAGATATAGGTGTGTGTAACTGTAGCTAGAATACTTATTATAAAAAAAATTGTAGTATATTAATGATATTGGTGTTGTTTAAATAGAAATGTAAAATAGAGTTTAGGGGGTTGGAGAAGAAAAATTAATCAAAAGAACACAAGTAAAGACATTGCCTTAAAATCAGGTAACTTTCTTTGGTTTGAACCAAAAGGGTTTCTTGAAGAGATTCATGCCTAAGGTAAGGATTCTAGGATGAGTAGAGGGATTTTTAGAGACAAAATAATCAGGGTTTGGCCGATCCAAAGTCTTGAGAGGTGTGGGTAAGGAGGTAGAGGTGGGGGCCTTTTATAAGAGGAGAGGAGGGGCACCCTTGGAAAGGTACAAAATGTTACTTTATTTTCAAATGAGTTTCAGATTTTAAAGGTCCCAAATTGAGGTATTTCGAGGATAAGGTGATAAGGGTTCGAAAGATACTCACCCCATAGGTCTTTGACATGTGTATGTCTTTGATTTTACATTATCGTTTTATTTTATTTAAATCGTTAAATAATGAGGTAATCGCTGCATCATCATGATGTCATACATAATTTAATTTATTTATTGTCTAAAAATTATAAAACAAATAATATGATGTAGGAAATCGTTTTATCTTTCCAATGACTATTTATAGTCCAAGATATCATTTATGTAGACAAAATTAAAAATGTTTTACTCAAGTGATACATTCTTTGTTATATTTAACTTTCTTTAAAAATAAAAAGATAAAAAGTCATTATCACACAAAAGTGATTCCATGTGGTCCCCAAGTTTGGTACAAGGCATCCCATGGTCGGCCATGAAACAAAAAGTAGCATTAGGACACATGTTGTTGTCATTTGTCATTATTATGATATTATTTTATTATCCTTAACTACCAGATTAATAAATAATCAAGATAATCAAAGATAATTACCGTCGTTACTATTCATAATGTCCAAAAACAAAAGAGTCTTGATTAAAAAATTTGGACCTTCCGATTGAAAATATTTATTACATTTTACCAAATTCCAAACACAGAAATTGCAATAATTAATTTAAAAATAATTGTCGTTGTCAAAAAAATAGGGGTTTTTTTGAAACAATATCAATGAAAAGTTTTGCATTAGTTTATGCCCAATTACAAAGTGAAATTAATCATAATGACCACCATTGGATTAAATGGTAAAAATATATTCTAATTACACTTTAATACCAATTAAAAATATAATCTAACCATATAATTAAATTAGATGAAAAAGAAGTTTTGATGTAAAATGCAGTATTTTTCACTATTCATTAAAAAATGAACATTGTCAGAAAAATTCCAAAAATTTATCCAATGTAAATTTAAATGTCCCAATAATAAAGAATATGTTTATTTTGACAAATATAGCTTATAAAATTGTCAAAAGTTTTATTTAAAAATGGGTTTCCATCAAAAGGCAGTAAAACAATCTTTTACAAATATTAGTGTATTCCATGCTTAAGATTGGATTTATTCTCATTTTAAGCCTATAAAACACTATCTAATTCATAAATAGACATAGATAAAAATATCTATTATTCATTAATTACATGGTATGTTACATCCTTCCCCTCTTTAGAAAATTTCACCCCTGCAATTTATTTACTTATCGAATAAGTGGGGGTATTTATCCCTCATTGCATTTTCAGATTCCCATGTTGCCTCTTCACTCATGTTGTTCTTCCACAAAACCTTTACCTGATGAATCACCTTATTTCATAACACATGCTCCCTATGGTCAAGAATCTGGATTGGTTGTTCTTCATATGTGATATTCTTTTCCAACTGAACTACCTCTGGGCTCAAAACATGAGAAGGATCTTGCATATACATTCTCAACATCGAAATATAAAAAACATTGTGTACTTGAGATAAAATCGGAGGTAAAGCCACTCAGTAAGAAACTAATCCAACTCTCTCCAGAATTTCATATGGTCCAATGAACCTTGGACTCAGATTTCCTTTCTTACCAAATCACATCAAATTTTTTCATAGTGAATCTTTGAGAAAAACATGATCACCTACCTCGAAAGATAGATCCTTCCTCCGGTTATCCACATAACTCTTCTGCCTGCTCTGAGCTATTATCAAGTGTTTCTGAATCAACTGAACTTTTTCTGCCATCTCTTCTGCTGATTCTGGTCCCATCAGCTTCCTTTCACCCACTTCATCCCAAAAAGCTGTAGTTCGACACTGCTTCCCATATAATGACATAAACAGTGCCATCTATTTACTAGAATGAAAAATATTATTATATGAAAATTCAACCTAAGAAAGATGTTGGTCCCAACTTCCCAGATAATCCATCGAAAACGCACGTAGCATATCTTCCAAAGTCTGAATCGTTCTTTCTGACTGCCCATCTGATTGAGGATGAAATGCTGTACTAAAATTTAATTCAGTACCAAATGAATTTTGAAGGCCCTTCCAAAAGTTAGAAGTAAACCTAGGATCACGATCAGATAAAATGGATAGGGGAACTCCATGTAACCTGACTATCTCTTTAATATACAATCGAGAAAGTTGATCTAGGGAAAAAGTATCCTGTATAGCAAGGAAATGAGCAGATTTAGTCAAGCGATCAACAATAACCCATATTGCATTATTACCTCATGATGTCTTCGGTAATCCCACAACAAAGACCATGGATATATTTTCCCATTTCCACTTTGGCACTGGTAAAGGCTGAAGCATCCCTTTTGGTAACTTCCGCTCTGCTTTAACCTGCTGAAAATTCAAACACTTCACAGTAAAATCAGCAATATCTCTTTTCATTCCATCCCACCAGTAATACTCCCGAAGATCTCTATACATCTTAGTACTACCAAGATCAACTGAAAACGAGGAACTATGATCCTCAAATAACAACTCATTCTTCAACTGTGAATCACTAGGCACACATAATCTCTTCCCAAACCTCAAAACAAAATAATTTTCAATATTAAATTCAGGAAACTTACCCTTCTGATCCAGATCTACCTTTTTCTGCAACTCACTATCTTGCTTCAGTGCTTGCTTGATTCTTTCTTATAGAGAAGATTTCACTAATACATGAAACAAAATAGAAGGAAATATTGCACTAACAACTTTTATGCCAAAGTTCATCAAATACTTAACCAAAGGATCACGTTCCAAACACAACATTGTTAACGAAGCATTACTTTTTCGACTCAAAGTATCAGCCACTTTATTTTCTTTCCTCGGATGGTAATTAATTATACAATCATAATGCTTGATTAATTCCAACAACCTGCTCTGTCTCATTTTCAATTCTTTCTGAGTGAATATCTGCCTTATACTTTTTTGATCAGTATATATTTCACACTTTACTTCATACAAATGATGCCTCCAAATTTTTAATGTGAAAACAACAACAGATAATTCCAAATCATGTGTTGGGTAATTTACCTCATGAATTTTCAACTAACGTGAAGCATAGGTAATTACCTAATCATTATGCATTAGGACGCAGCCATGTCCTTTAAATGAAGCATCATTATAGATAACAAACTCACCATTCCTGGAAGGAAGTTCCAAAACAGGAGCATTCACCAATATTCTTTTCAACTCCTGAAAACAATCATCACATTCTTTTATCCCGATAAACTTAACACCCTTCTGAGTTAGCTTAGTCATTGGACTAGATAATCGTGAAAAATTTGTAACAAACCTTCTGTAATAGCCTGCCAAACCAAGGAATCTACGAATATCAGTTACATTTGTGGGTCTTGGCCATTCATCAATAACCTTTGTTTTTCCAGGATAAATAGTTATCCCGTCTTTAGAAATAATGTGACCAAGGAACGAAATTTGTTGCAACCAAAACTCACACTTTCTGAATTTCCCATACAATTTTTTTTTAAGGTTTGTAAAATAACCCTTAAATTTATTTCATGATCCTCTTTACTTTTAGAAAACACAAAAATATCATCAATAAAAACAACCAACATTTTTCACCTGAGTCAATTGAGCCATCACAGCAATAGACTATTTAGTTCTGATTCTGACCATCTCAGGATACTGATTTACAATGTCATTTCCCTCTGTATGCCTTCCCAGAAAATATGTTCTGTTTCCTCTATGAAAAACCATTCTTAACATAGAAATATATTAGGAGAAGCAACATGGTAATCTTCAAATGCTATATTATTTTCAATTTGACCATAAAAACATATTTTCGGATAATCATTTAACAGAATTATAACTCCTAATGTTATCAAAACCGACCTCTGATACCAACTATAAGGCCCCATCCTTAATCATTACTTAATCTTGAGTTACATCAAGAATACACAATGAGGATATTTCCAGGTTTAGTGTTTTAGATAATTAGATCATAAAACATGAATTACATTCTACCTTTAACAAATGTGGTTACAAAAAATATAATACTCATTTTTCCCATCAACAGAAACATATTTAAAATAAAACATAGATTCTTTCTTGATACTTCTTTGACACTATCATCACATTATGTACCTTTCCCTTGGCCTGTGAAAAACATTTAAAAAACATGGGATGAGCATAAAAAATCCCAGTAAGGGATATAAAAATTCGGAAAGGAAAAATGAGTACATGTAAACATAAGAATCAGTGAAATTATACTTTACTCATAAAACATAATCACATTAACATACCTCATAAAATCACAAATAAAACATAGAAATTATAAGACATAAAGGTAACATGAGTCATTCATAACATTCTTATGTAGGGAGTAACCCTCTTGGTTATGTTTGGAATACCCATCACAGTATATTCCCTAAATCTCTTCAGAGAAACCTTAACGTTTAACTCCTTTGAATTACCCAGTGTATTGGAGAGCTATATCGAGCTCACCTGCCCTTAGTTTATCACGGAACCACCCATCTTCATAACAATGCCCAAGAACCATAACATAATCGTATCACATAAAACATGCATAAAGGAAACATAACATTTCCACTTTTCAATCACAAGATATCAATAGAACACATTGATATAAAAATTTTATGAAAACCATTTTCAATACCAAAATAAAATAAAAGTAAAACATGTTATTTATTTTTCATTTTTTGAAAACGTTAGGGATTGTAGAGGAAGCCGAAACTCAAATAATGGTCATGGCGGCGGAGAGGTTGTTGTCGCCAAATATGTAAGACAAAGAAATTCCCTTTTTTCGTTTAGTAAAACTTTTCATATAAAAAAGATTCCTTTTGGATAATTGTAAAAGTCAAAGAGGTTTATACACCGTATAAAAGAAGGTTGTGTATAAAACAAAATATGCCTCAATGAAAGGATATTGAGACGAAGTCCCATAAAAAGATCACTTTTAAATAAAATATATCTATTATGTGTATTCACTATAATTACACATAAAGAAAGTACAAATACAAGATAGGACATAATAATATCATGACATAATTTGAATGTAGGAGATTAACCCAAAGAACATAAATTGGGTTAAAAAGTTCCCTTACCTCGGGTCCGACTTGACTCGATCGTTCTTTAATGTCCGTAATAATAAACTTAAGTTAATTTATACTTTCTTAAGAACCATTTTCAAGTTCATTATTCTTTTTATATCACTTATTACCATTTTATGAACATTATGTAGTCATTTATGTTAATAACAGTCGTTTTGTCGATATTTGGTACTTGAGTCAAAAGTGAATTTCTTATATTTACAAGTTGTTCACGTAGTCAAATATCCATTATTTAAAGAATGATATTTATTATGTAGATTCCATATATATCATATATATCCAGTATATATAGGCATTTATAATATTACATAATCATTTAGAGGTTACAAATGAAATGCACCATTCATGGAGACGGTAAGCCGTACGTACGCATGAATGCTACTTTCATTTCTATGTCATAATTTAATGGAATGAAATAATAAATATATAAAGGTATATTATAATTCCAGTATAATATCATATATAATATCATTAAATATATCCTTTATACACACCACATATGGTATTAACGAATCAAATCACTTTGAGGGGGCGGTATTCTGCACTTCCTAAAATGAAGATATCGCGTTTACCCATAATGGAAACCATAAAGGTATGACATAAATGAAGAATACAGAAGCTTAAGTAAAAAAATAAACATATTATATATCATATATAAATAGAGTGACATCGTAATGGACACCTTTTAAGGTGTTATATGAGTGTTGAACAATCATCGTTTCGTGAGGCAGAAATTGGCCATCCACAGAAACAGTATGTTCTTTAACCATTAGATGTAGGTGTGTGTAAGTGTAGCTCGAATAATTCTTATAAAAACATCCTAATATATTTATTATACTGGTGTTTTAACAAAATAAATGAAAAAAAGAGTTTAGGGGTTTGGAGAAGCAAAATAAAACAAAAGAACACAAGTGAAGACATTACCTTAAAATCAGGTAACTCCCTTTGGTTTGAACCAAAAGGGTTTCTTCAAGAGCGTCCTGCCTAAGGTAAGGCTTCTAAGATGTGGATAAGGATGTGGAGAGACAAAATAATCAGGGTTTGGCCGATCCAAAGGCTTGAGAGGTGTGGGTAAGCAGGTAGAGGTGGGGGCCTTTTATAAGAGGAGAGGAGGGGTACCCTTGGAATGGTACAAAATGTTACTTTATTTTCAAATGATTTTCAGACTTTAAAGGTCCCACATTATTGTATTTCCAGTATAAGGTGTTAAGGGTTCGAAATATACTCATCCAATAGGTCTTTGACAATTGTAGGTCTTAGATTTTACATTATATTTTAATTTTAATTAAATCATTAAATAATGAGGTAATCACTGCATCATAATGATGTCATAAATAATTTAATTTATTTATTGCCTAAAAATTATAAAAAACTACTATGATGTAGGAAAGATTTTTAGCTTTCCAATAAATATTTATAGTCCAAGAGATAATTTATGTTGACAAAATTAAAAATGTTTTACTCAAGTGATACATTCTTTGTTATATTTACCTTTCTTTAAAAATAAAAAGATAAAAAGTCATTATCACACAAAAGTGATTCCATGGGGTCCCCAAGTTTGGAAAAATTAATCCCATGGTCGGATATGAACCAACCAGTAGCATTAAGACACATTCTGTGGTCATTTGTTATTATTATGATATTATTTTATTATCCTTTACTATCCGATTACTAAATAATGAAGATAATTAAAGATAATTACTGTCGTTACTATTCATAATGTCCAAAAAACAAAAGAGTCTTGATTACATAATTTGGACCTTCCAATTCCAAATATGTAATACATTTTACCAAATTCCAAACACAGAAATTGCAATAATTAATTTAAAAGTAATTCCCGTTGTCAAAACAAATAGCGGGTTTTTTTGAAACAATGTCTACGAAAAGTTTGGCATTAGTTTGTGCCCAATTCCAAAGTCAAATTAATCCTAATGACCACCATTGTATTAAATTGTAAACATATATTCTAATTATAATTTAATACGAATTAAAAATACAATATAACCATATAATTAAATTAGATGAAAAAGCAGTTTTGGTGTAAAATGCAGTACTTTTCACTATTCATTAAAAAATGAACATTGTCAGAAAAATAGAAAAAATTTATCCAATGTAAATTACAATGTCCTAATAATAAAGAATAAGTTTATATTGACAAATATATCTTATAAAATTGTCAATAGTTTGATTTAAAAATGGTTTGCCATCAAAAGGCAGTAAAATAATCTTTTAAAAATATTAGTGTATTCCATGCTTAAGATTGGGTTTATTCTCATTTTAAGCCTCTAAAACACTATATAATTCATAAATATACATAGATAAAATATCTATTATTCATTACTTACTTGGGATGTTAAATTAGATCCTAATAGACTATTAAGGAATGGATGGGTCAATCCAATGAGATATTAGTAGGATATTAGAGGATAATGATAGTTATGGTATCAAGGTAATTTTATAATTTTATGAAACATGTACTTACTGCATTGTTAGGACCAATGGTTTGAAAAATTGAGAACCAAACAAGTGGTAGTTACTGTTCATTGAAAATGAAACTTCACAATTACCTTAGACAATATGTACGGTTAGTCAAAAAATGTGCAAGCCATGAAACCACATATGGAACCAACCCATCCATTCATGTTTTTTACATGGACCCTTAAACAGTTAGACAAACTATTCCCACTAATGAAAAACAACATCGTAACCAACCATGACATTTTAAATAATCACTGTAAGGTAACTACTCACCGTTCATAGATTGAGAACATTGCACATTACTCCCAAAAATCTAAATTATTGAATCACTCCACTTGAAATCTTTTATAACCCCAAATGAAATAAAATAATCCCAAAGTAAAGAATACTAGGGACCCGAAGGGTGTCACATAGTTTCATTGAATCAATTAAACTTAATTTAACTATATGAATAAAATAAATCAAATAATATATAAAAATATTTGTAATAAAATTATATAGGAAATAATATACAATAAATATTAATTTCCAATTACATATAAATTTCAAAACCATTCATATACACATTGATCATATATATATTATAAAAATAACATGATTGTTGACAAATAATATTCTATTACATTAATAACATGCATATTCTATAAAATATTTTATTCCACCAACACATATAATGAAAAACATATTTCTTTTTATTTAAATATAAATCAGTTGTAGTTATTAAAAACTAGAAATATTTTTGTGGCACCACTACCACAATAATGGATTCAAGCCATTTAATCTATAATAAATACAAAAATGATGAATGTATCATAAAATAACACCATATTTAAAACAAATTATATAATTTATGAGTAAAATTAAACATAAAATAAAAAAAAATTAATTACCTTTATAAAGAAGTATAAACTCAAAAATATGAAATATTAATATCACAACAACTTCCACCACCACTACCACCATCATTACCAACTCCCTAATTTTATGAAAAACCAACATAATTAACTTCAATAATTTACCACGATCAATTTCATTATTATTATAATCATGAGAAAATGTTTTAATGTGGTTATTTTAACCGTTGGGAGCAGATGATGCCTGTAAAAGGTAAATCCAAGCATCTAACTATGAAAAAACCTCACCCAAAATTTAGGAACATATAAAATGGAATTAAGTATTCATATTCTTACACATAATATCATTTATTTTTTTTCAAAACCAATCATCTTCAGTATTAGATGAAGTGGAAGGACAATTTGGTCCCTGGTAATTTTTTTTTCAAATCCAATATTGAACCATCCTAGGGTGATAATAACAAAAAATATATGATGAAAAGATCATAATAACCTAAATAGTCTTCTCCCTCTTTATAAACAAAATCCAATGAAACTAATAAAAATACATAATAATAATAATAATTTCTTGTATAAATTGTTTATTTATTTCTATTAAATATTTTAAAATCCTAATCAATGTTTATTCTATTGTTTTATTGATGGGATAATCTTCCCATTTCATACAATTGAACAAAAATAACTATAAATTAGATACCAAGACCTTGATATTATACTCTATTTTCTACAAAATAGATTTGAATAAGTAAAAAAATAGATATTAATTTTGGAAATATATATCTAGGTATCAATTTTAAAATGAATCTAAATAAATACATACTTGTCTTTTCCCACGATCCTATATATTAGTGCACTCAAGAATGTGAAAATATTTCATTTCTATGAAATTTTTATTATTCTCATGTAATGATTATTTATGGTCAATATGAATTTAATAATTTATTTGATGAAACAAAAAAAATTATTTCACATGCTAATTGGATAAAAAAATATTTCAACGCATTAAATAAAATACTTTACTAATAGAAAATGTTCAAAGAATACTGAATGATGGGATAAACATTATATTTGGGAATATGAGTGTATTTGATTTAAAATCATTCCCTCTATTAATGATTTTAATAATACTTATATGACCTCTATTGTACACTAAACTTCATAATTTGAGTCTCCATTTCATTTTCCCCACTGGGAAAATATTAACGTCATTGAATAAAAAAAATAAATGATTTTATATCAGAATTTATACAAATATCTTTGAAAATATTCTTACATATTTATATTTAAATCAATTACCATGCTCTATAATTGACTTCATAAAAAAGTTTATGTCATTAATATAACTACATATATTTAATATTGATATATATAACTACTATGACCATGAAACGTTTTTATTCATTGCCATGGTTATAAAAAACTTAATGATTTTCATTATCATCTATCACAGATTGTGACTCTCTATTCAAGATTGAACTCCTTCATATAAGACTAAAATATCTTTCACTAGTTAAACTATTATAACCATATATGAATTTTAATAATTATATAAAAATGTAATCAATGTAGATAAATTACTTTTTTTAGTAAAATAAAAAAAATACCTTATGTATGGGGTTGAGTTATCTCTATATCATTAAGATTAATATATTACCAAATAACCTACATGTGATTGGGAGATATAATAATCTTATTGATGATATGTGGATGAATCTGTATATGAGGGGTATAAGTAATAGGTATTGATGAAATAATGGCATTTCAATGTGAATATGATAATGTGGGAATAATGGGATATGGATTAAGGAGGGATAACATACGGAATGAAAAGGCATGCCTTGAAAATATAGTGGATATGGAATTAGTGTCTCCCAATATGGTGGACTGCTAAAGGGACAATATTTGGTCGACACTTGAATTTTTTTTATTTAAGAAGGATTGGTAAAGGGGGGCACTTATATTTAAGAACCCTAAAGAATGATAACCATATGATATAAAGAAATATAAAAAATACAAATAATAAGAATATTAAAAATGTAAACCCACATGGGTTATGATGAAAAATAATTCATTATCTTCAATACATTATGTGTTATGAGATATTTTCATTCATTAGTTTTTAAACATGGAGAAATCCTCTAATTATGTACCTTCACTCTACATCTAAGAGTTAATGAAGAATTATTTTATTCATAACTTACTTATTCTACATGTATCAATTATTTATGAAACATTCCTAATATAATTGTGGTAATAAATTAATATTAAATATCTTTAAAATGATTTTATATGATATATTTATCTATAAAATCATAATTAAATAGAATAGTATGGGGTTCCATCTCCCACACATCAAAAATAGAATTAAATAGCATACATGAGCTTAGAATGTCCCATGGTTGTAGATGTGATGGAAATATTGGGTCTTTTGAATTATATTTCTCTACTTAATTTCATGTTTATTTAAAAAACCATTTATCAACATTATTTACATACATTGTACAATTATCCATGAACTCTTGTGATAAATAACCTTTGAAAATGTATCTCCTGGATTTTTATTTCTTATGTAATTCTAAAATCTATATATCTGTTTTCTGTGGGATAAAACCTTAAAAAACTAATGGGGTCTCCAATATGAACATTTATGAGAATTTTCAACTTATGATGTAATATATTTGTGATGGGATATAATGAATAATTGTTTTCATTATAAAAAATAATGATCTCTGTATATTATTTCATTTTATTCAAAGTAAATTTTAGTCAATGATTTAAAAAAATACTTACATAAGTAACAAAGAAATTAATAGAATCACTTATAATTCTTTTCAATAAATGTCTTCTAATTATTAAAATCATATCATTATAGAATATTTGATTTTCCTTATATTTCAATGTTATTAACTTCACCTCTCTAATATTTAATAATTTTTAGTTGTTACTTGATTAAGTATCATGAACCTTTAAATTCATGAGAATAATGTGAAATTTTTCTCTTTATAGCTATCATTAAAGAACACACATGAAGAACTTACCAATTGTTCATGTTAATTATCTTGGGATCAAGTTGTTTCTAGATACTCTAGTAATTTATGTTTCAACATTCTATAAGGACATCCTTTGGGTTTTAAAAATTATTTTTATTTACTATAAGTAAACATTAATATAAATATTTTTATATATGGTTCACCTCTATATATTTTTCACAATATATTCGATGAAAAATATGGTTAATCAAAGAATAAACATCTTTCCTATAATTAAATTGGATATCATTATGAGTAATCAGTTTCTTCTACTTATATGGATAAACATGTATATAAGTTATATTAAGTCCCTCAATCTATTAAAATAATTAATTACCCCACTCACACAAATGTAGTACATATTTCTGAA
This sequence comes from Viscum album, assembly GCA_963277665.1. NCBI lineage: Eukaryota > Viridiplantae > Streptophyta > Magnoliopsida > Santalales > Viscaceae > Viscum > Viscum album. The sequence continues at coordinate 1,526,744,203 of OY728135.1, read as the reverse complement.
AAACATTATCAAAATATAATCTATTAGTGATATATTGATTTCACTTTGGCATGAATTTAAGATATCATATTAAAATAAAACAAATTCTATTTTTTCAATATTCTTTATCTTGTATTTTTTTTCATAAATTAAACAAGATAATTTCCACTATATATTATAACAATACATCATTACTTAATTAGGGAATTCATTTACAATTTATATAATTAAATCACACATTTTAAGTGACAATTTCATTAAAGGGACAATTGTAGGAAAACCCATAGTCAAGAAATTATATTACTCTTTTATCATTCATTAGTGATATAAATTGATATCATTACTAGGATCAATAATACAAGTAATGATTATAGTAAAAAAATAATATGTATTCTTAATGCATATACAAAATAAAAAATTATAAATATGAATTAATACATGCCATGTGTTGTAAACTATGTGAGTATTCTAAATAGATTAAAACTGTGATATGATAACCCTATTTTGATGTTTTGTATCTAAAGGGAAAAAACAGATATGATTTATCAAAATAATTCCATGTTAATCAATATTATAGATGAACCATATGCTTAAGGTTTTCATTTAGTTCTTCACACTATCTCAATAATTATACAGTTTTTCTGATATAAACATTTATTATAGTCCTAATGTAAATTAAATGCATGAAAAAATTTCTAGGAAACTCAATATAGATTTTACATATTTATTATTCATCCTTCCATATGCATCATATTTACTATATCCATTTAAAGAATTAATTATTATTCTAGTATAAAATATATTCAATAGAGAATGATTTTATAATATTATATAAATATTTAAGTTAATCAAATAATTTTGATTCCTGATAATCCTTTTTAGAGTAACTGAACCATTAAGAGAAGTTACCATTGTAGATAGTTAAGACAACTATTAGTTATTCCAAACTTGTTTTTCGCCTGATTTGTACACCTAACCAACTCTTACTTATTGATCATGAAACAACTGGGATACACCTATGTATTAATATCGTCAATCACATTCATAAATTTATCAATCTCACTTTTTTTATTAGTGAATTAGCATGATATTTATTTTAACTTCATTAAATCTGTATGTATCATTGGATTGTGGTTTTGTTTACATGAAAAGGAAACCGAACAATTATTATATCTACCAAAAGAATCCTTTCAGGTCCTTAAATATTTTATTATTATTAAGTTTTTATCAATTATGGTTCCATACAAATTTTTTTATTTGAAATCCGCCTATAGTGATACAATGTATTCTTTCGTCAAGTGTTAGCCTTGAATAACCATTGTAATTATAAAAATTGCATCGATTAAGATCCACATCTAAAGAAATATTGAAAGAGAAATCCAAAAATATTTCATTCTTACTCTGAAACTCATTTGATATCCTAAAAATTGTATACCTAGGAATTTTATCCATTATAGAATCAAAAATATTTTACTGTATAAAATATGACAAATAATATATATATATATATATAGTATTTTATACAGACAGGTAGTGAAATAGAAATAATACTTTATCTTGCTAAAATTGTGATCTATGTAATACCAATACATATTAAAAAATATTTTTTTTTCTAAAATAATATTAATAAAATATAATTCAAAAAGTGAAAAAAATTAAAATATTTATATTAAAGTATTAAAATTTTAAAGAGTTAAAATAGCAAGCTAAAATACTTTAGATTTAAACACCCATATAAATTTATATAATCATAAATAAAATAATTTTCTAATATAAATAAATAAACATAGAATAAATATAAATATAAAACACTAAATATATATATATATATATATATTATAAAATATAGAAAAAATAGTTTTCAAAAAAAAAATTACAAACAAATATAAAAATAAAAATAATATATTTTTTTGAAAATAATTTGTTATCAATTAAACCAATTATGAATAATCCTAGATATAGATGTAATATATACATATATAGATATATGAATTAAAAAAAATATTTTTTTTAGCATCAAATCATAAAATTACATCTATAATGTAACATCAAATATCATATAACAAATATAATGGATTAATTTTTTTATGTTTATAATAAAATATAAATTCACCCATTCAATAATGGGTGTCAACTATTCATATATTTTGTTCTATTATATAAACATCATAAAAATATTTATTTTCCTATGTAAAAAAATCAATGAAATAAAAATTAATGTATATATAATTTAATAAATAAAATAAACATTAAAATTAAATTTTTAGAATACTACATGAATATTAAAAAAATATAGGTAAGTATATTAAATCATAAAACATATAAAAGTATATAGTATATATGTTTTTTATTAATTTATAAATGTATAATTAGAATTCTAAAATTTTTTGAATGAAAATAATTAAAGACTAGTTAATTCCACTAGAAAAAATCCAATGTTTGAAAAAAAATTACAGTAACTATGTGTGGACGTAATATAACCAAAATTATCACCCATAAATACTACAAATCCATGTGAAACCACATAGATAATATGTAATATAATAACTATAAATGATAATTAGCATAAATAAGGTTGAAAGTGGGAGTTAATGTCATATTTTAAAATAAAAGGGTGATGAATGGATAATAAGGCAATGGCTAGAATGTATGGAAATTATGATACTATGGGGAGATAAATTGGCTGAACTGTAGAAGAAGGTCATTAATAATATCATGGAAGGTTTTAATCGGTTAGGTTGATGGGTATAATAATGACATGGGTGAATGGTATCAAGAATGATTCTTTTTAAGAAAGTCTTTAAATATATTTAAAAAATAATAGTATACTAACCAATGATAATATTTAATTAATTTTATTTGAATAGACTATCTATTATTATGAATTTATATAACCATAATAGTTGGTACTCCATTGAAACATTTTTTATAATAAGTATCTTTAGAGAGTTGTTGTTATAGTTTATAAAACAAAGACTTGAATCCATGATAACAAAAACATCCTAAAAGTGTTGTCATTTGGTGATTCCACATCATTTGTAGAAAATTAATTACTGTATCCATGTGTTACGACTTCAAATGTTCCAAAATTATGATAATAACGTGTTATACTCTGATGAGACCAATATTGTGGTGAATTTGATGTTTTTTATGATTAGTTGAATTTTATTATTATTTAAATAATGTGTTTCATGGATTGATCATCCTGATATTACACATTATATTTTAAAATAGTGTTTGGTGGAATGTTCTCGGGAATGATAATTTTAGGTGAAGGTTTTTTACACCAAAATTTTTATTTTCACCTTTTATTCAAACTCATATTTTGGATTTGGTTTTTTTCTCAAGTTCTAGGTGTTAGGAATTTAAATTTTGAGGTATTCCATTGTTTAATTTTGGTCCCATGGTCATTCATTAGTTTACTTCATAGTTTTTGTGAAAAGTATAGATTTGGGGCTTGATTATAAATGACACGCAGTTTGCGTATGGTTAGGGAGAACTATGCACCTTTGTACATGAAACCATATAGTACATTTCTTTTTTGGATAGAGGAGACAACATTAATTTCACAGTTTTTGGTAAATCATGTGGGAAAACCATGCTTGTTATTCCTCTTGGATAGTGGGGGATGCACACTTGCTTCACAATTTGGAAAATCATGAGAGAAAACTATGCGACCTCTCCATGTCATTAAAAATGTGAAATTTCTCTTCCACCCCCTTCATATTTTAACCCCGAAATGCCCATTTTTCTCTTCTCTTATTTTGTGTGACTGAAAGGGAGCTTCTTACTTTCTCTACAAGACTCCTCTTATATCCTAAGGGTTAAATCTAGTGATTTTTTGAGGTTTTGGTATAAATATTCAAGGTATTCTCCTCCTTTCTTCTTCCTCTTCCCCCTTCCCTTATTTTCCCTTGAGTTCTTCTTCTTCCTTGGTTGCTTGGATATAGGTTTCATGTTTATTTGGGTTTTAATTACGTATTTTGTGTGTTTATGGTTTCAATTATATATTCTTTCCTCTTGAAACCTTTGTAGAGTTGTTTCAGGTTGGCATTGTCGAAGCGCATGTGATTTGTGGTTGGTTTCCCATTTCACATATAGTTTAAATTTAAGATTCATTGATTTTTTTTGTGTTTTTAACATTACTTTTTTTATTAAATGGTGAAGAATGATTTTTTGAATAATTGTTATGAGAAATTAGGGGGTTTTATTAATTGGTAAAGAGTATACGACATGGTTTTATTAGGTTACACTAACCAAATTTCTGATAAAATTCATGGGCTTTGATAAGTGATTTGGGATTTTTAAAGAATGGTCTCGATTTGTAACTGTTTTGTGGAATCTAAAATGGTGTTTTTTGTTTCTAAAATTATTTTCTAATACGTTTATGGTAAAAAAAGGTTTTCCTTTGGACGATGGTGTGTGGCCAATTTTCTATCTTTTTGAAAGTGGATTTGGTGTGCAATCATATTGTGAGTGATTAAATTGAATTTTCCAAATGATTGTAAAATGTAATATTGTGTTTTTCCCTTTTTGGAAAGGGGGATTTGGTTATTTATAAATGAGTGATTTTTTGAAGGATGCTTGAGGTCTGTTTGTCACTTTTGAGAAAAATATTGTTTTGAAAACTCTCCTTATATAATCCCTTTGCATTGGTTATATTGAATATTGGGGGAGGCCCTTGATGAGAGGATCCCTTATGTTAAAATTGTTTAAAGGAACAATATTGTTCCTTTTGGTGTTTAGAGTGTGACTTGATGTGTGAGTTTCTTATGTATGATTATTGTGCAAGTCGTTGGATGCTCAATCGGCATTTGTTTATCTCACCCCATATTTAGCCTTAACAAGAGAACCTAGCATCAATAGTATATTTTTTTTGTTAATGGGTTCTGTATTTGCTTAGGATTTTTCTCTACCAAGTAGACCATATTATGAGTTTTGTGTTGTTATTTTTGATATGGGAGTGTTCACCTCGATTAGATCAGGTTGGGAGCGATCAAGGGTTTGGGTGGGAATTATTGTCATTAGGTGAGGAATACCTTAGGGATTAGTCAATATGTATAGAATAATTCATATCATTCAACCGAGCTCCTAGAATTTACCATGTTATATGGACCATAGTTTTCTAAGAAGGATGATTGAGATTCCACATTGGTATGTTACTCTTTCGTGTTACATTTCTATTTCCCTTCTAATATGATCAAATCTACTTCTTCCATGTATGCTGTGATTTTTTGTAAAGTGATGTGTTAGTTTTTAAGGATTTATGAAAAGTGATGATAAAATGTTTTATAATAATTTCATTCTTTTTAACTAAAAACATTAAACTTCTACTTAAAAAGAAATTCTAGTGTCTTCTTCTTGGAAAAGATTTCTTATTTGAATGGAAAAAGGGAAATAAGCCATATTTTTATTTTATGTGGAAAACGTTTGTGAAAAATAGCTTTTATATATTGTTTTTTAAACCTATAATTGATGTTTCTCTATTTAAATGAAATGAATTGGGAATAGAATTGTTTGGGAACACCTACTGATTTTTAATACTCAAGCCTATAGTTTTTCTTATTTTTATCTTTTCTTGTAGGTTTCATCTTGTTTTTTGATTTTTGTGGTCAATGGTAGGTTTCAGTATTTAAGAGTGACCCTCATTGTCAATTGAAGGCATTTTGGTTTTTGGGTTCAATTTGGGGTTTTTCATTCACCTTCGGTTGTAATTTTCAGTTTATGTATAATTGATGTTTAGTTTATAAATTTTTTATTTTTTTCATTTTGGTTCCTCTGTTTGTTTCCATTATTTTATTTATTTATATTGGGATATATCTTTCAAGTGGTTTCTCTTTTTATTCCCTAGAAATAGTTACCACCATGGAGGATTGATGACACATCTTGGGTATTGTCTCAGACCAACTTGGGTGATCGGTTTGGGGTCCCCCCATGTTCGTTCATGATAAAATGGTACAAAAGAAGGATGGTTCATTAATAGACATTGATTTCAGATCCCCCTTTGTTATTATGGGATGTTGAGGTAGATATAGTTGGACTGTCAAAACATGGGTTGATGGGATAAGGGAGTGTTTATCCAACACATTTGATGATTAACCCCATGTCTGCATTGGAATTCATGTTTTGATTGGTTTCTCGGGTTCTTGTTTGTTGTTTAATGTTTGGAAGAAATGATAGTTGGGATAGTGGTTTAAGTGAGATCAAAGGGCTTAGAAAACCCTATGGAGCTAGGTACATGGTCCTAATGGACACTCCATGATGACAATGTTATTGGAATATGGTCGCTAACCATATGGTCATGTCACCCATCGACACAATTCTCTCATTTTGAATTGTTTTGGGTCTTTCTTAATTTTGAATATTTTTTGAAAACCATTGTTTTGAAATTTTGAAAAACTATATCTATTGTAGAAATAATTGGGGTTTTGGAAAATGTAAAATGAATTTTGAGATTTAGTTTGAAAACTATTTCTGAAATGGATTTTTAAAAATGATTTTGGGGTAACATAGGGAGTGGTTTACTGAGATTAAATTCATATAATTAAAAAATATGGTTTATTGAAATCAGTTTTTAAGAAGTGGATGATTATTTTAAATAAAGTTTAATATTTTTTTAAATAAGAATAAATGATATTTTAATCAAATGATTTTTGATGTAATGAGATTTTTTGAGTTAGAATTTTTTTAATGGGACAAATTAGATTTTTTATGGAATCCATGGGCTTTTATTTTGAGTAGGACAAAACGGATTTGTGTGCATATTTTTAAAATTTATTTGAGCTTCGTGGGTATTGATATTTGGAAAAGTTTTATAAATTTTAATATTGGACATGGATTGAGAATATAAAAATTGGGTCGAATGTTTGTTCTAAAAATGGGAATATTTTGTTTTGACCAATGGTATTTCCATGGGTGATCACATGCATGGATATGTGTGAGAATGTTAATAGATGATGACATGGGTGGATGTGTGCCTAAATTTTCATTAGTTGATGAGTTCCCAGGGTTCCACGAGAATGTGCTTGTGTGGGGATCAATGGAATACTATTAGTGAATGTGAAACCCTCCAAGATTGTTTTATTTTAAAAGTTTTTCTTAAGAACAAAATTGTGATGGTTTAAAAAAATATGGGTTGTGTGGTGAATTATCTTGTGATTTTAAAATATAGTTTATGTGATGTTTTTAGTTTGAGAATTCTTAATAATGAGTTAGTTTTGATAGGGTTCTTAGTTTAATTTTTGGTTAGTGTTTCCCGCACAAAGGGATTGATTGATATTCTAGGTGACACTATGGGCGGTTCACCATTAGGATACCTTCTATTTGATAAACCCATAGACTTCGTTCTTATGTTTATAAAGTTTAATCCTCCACATTTTTATGGTCCATAAGATCCTATCGAAGAAGAAGAGTAGATGCAGAGAATTGAATGGATCTTCACTTTCCTTGAGTTTCTAAAGTTTTTAAAAGTGAAGTTCACTACCTTTATACATGATCGTCCGACCTAGAAGTGGTGGAGGTTGGTCTCTCAAACCAAGCCTTGGTAAGATCTTACCTGGGTGTTCTTCAAGGCTTTATTCATCCGGAAGTATTTCTATGAGGTAATGAAGGTGAAGAAGGGGAAAAAGACATGATATCCTCATCATGGTGATAAATTATTATTGGTTTTATTTTTTCATTTTTTCAATATGGTTACTAACCTTTTGGTGTGGGATTTGAATGATTTTTAAAGTCTTTTAATTTCGATAATGGGCTTCATCAAAATCTGTATTAGATGGTGTCAGAGTTTGGTCTTACCTCTTTTTCCGACATAGTGAAGAAAGCTATCCATGTTGTGGTTGTGCTAGTAAAAGTGATTAAAAAGGAAACCTTCCTATATTCTGTAGAAGTAATTAAGTGAATCTTGATAAAGAGACCATAAACTGTCATGAATTTTATTGTGATAGTATGATAATTAAAAGGACATCAGATCATTTATAATATTCCTCTACGGGAAGAATCATGGAGTGTCATCAGTGAGGAAAACCAGATCTTAAGAACCCATCGTTTCTGAGTTATTTGAAGAGTTTTTATACCTTTGGATGTCTAGGTCACTTGGAATGGTTCTATTGATGTGTTTCTAGGAAGAAACATGGATCTAGATCCACCCCTTCAAAAAACTCCCCAACTTATTTGTAGGAGTTAGGTGTTGGCTTGGGTTCAGTTTGAAGATCCTATCTATTTGAGTGTTCCTTCCATTTTAATTTTTTTTCGAGTTTTTATTTCCTTTTAACAAAAAAGAATGTTTGGTATATTTTATTAAATATTGTTCTAATGAATATTTTTCTTTTGTAAATTCTAAAATTTCTCTATCTTGATTGGAGGCGTGTTTGGTTTTTTCAGCCTCTCATTTGGTGTGAAAGAGAATGATGGTGTATCCTTTAAGTCAATATCTTATTGAAAGTTAATTATTTGGGAAATTTGAGTCTATTAGTGTGTCATGTTCCTTTAGTTATACCTAGGGTGTTGTGTGTCTTCTCGTGATACTAAGAGAAGGAGTTCTGATTTGAAATTTTCTGCCCTTGATTGTGAGGTCGTTGATGCTTCAAGACATTAGGTCTTTAGCCACATGTCCTAGAGTGATGCTTTCACATAGTGAGTAATTATAGTGGTTTTTTAGGATGATGGTTTAGATTTTTTATTCAGTATTGGGATGTGGATGGTTTAATCCTCTCTTTTGTAGATTCTTCATCTTGGAAGGTTCTATTTTGTTTTGAAAAAAAAGGCATAAAGACCTTATTTCCTCACTGTGGTCCTCATGGTTTTAAAGTAATAATTTGGTTGTAATAGGGTGTAGTTGTACCATTTTATAGGAAATATAGTAGTTTTTTCTTTTTGAATTTCAATATCTAATTGGTTTTCCTTGTGTAGTTATCCTTTATTAATTTGGTTTTGGTTTTCAATTATCACATATATTAGTGTTTCTTTTGATGGGTTCCTACAATTGTAGTGGGGGTTGATCCTGTGTATGTCGATTTCCCCAGTTTTTGTTCGGTTTTCCTAGTCCAGATTGTTAGTCTTTGGATGGTGTTTTTTTGGGCATCTAACTTAAATATTAAAATGTTGGGGAGTCCATTCTGGACTCCCCTTCTGGTAATCCAGTTTGATATCTAGTATATCATGTCAATGGGTAGTTATATGGGGTTTTGTTGGATTATAACCTCTTCATACGAGTGGATTTTGTGATTTTTGAGTACACCCAATGTTCTTGTTGGGATTAAGGTTATAGAATTTGTTGTTTGAGTTTTCAATCATTTTTTGGGAATTGTTTTTTGATTGCAGGATTATTTCGAGTAAGAACTGTAAGTTCTTTTTGGTAGAGGTTGAGTTGTTCTTTGGTTTATGGATGGATTTGTGCGAGTGTTTGAACCTTTATCTTTGACTATACAACAAGATATTTTTTGGATTTTTGAGGGAAAAAAGCATAATGGTGGAAAAGATAGTCACATCCAATTTGTTTGGTTCTTTGTTCGGGAAAATCATTTGAATATTAGTTTTCCTCTAGAGATTGTGGTGTTTTTCATTTAAAATTTTAGGTATTAATTATTTTTCTTTTTTTCACGGTGTTATTACTTAGATTCCTTATGAGTTTTTTTAGAGTTTTTATTTTGGTATTGATAGTATGAGTTTTATGGTTTGCGCATGGTTAAGGATAATCATGCACCCTTTCTCAAGAAGCCATGCGACCTATTTCATTTTTGGAAAGTGGGTACCACATAGTTTTCATATGGTTTGGTAAAATATGTGGTCTAACCATGAGACATATTCCTTTTGTATAGTGAGGAATGAATGTTTTCCACATAGTTTGGAGAAATATGTTGGAATAGCATGTGACCTGTCTTGGTTATAAAAAATGTGAATTTTCTCTTCTACCGTATTCAGATATTAAGCAAAAAAAGATCATTTTTTATATTATCATGGTTCGGGTGACCAAAGTGGAGATTCTTCCATCCTCTATAAGCTTTATATCTCTCCCAAGGGTCGGATCTAGTGATTTATTCATGGGATTGGGATAAATAATCAAGGTATTATCCTCCTTTATTCTACATCTTCCCCTTCATCTATTTTATCATGAGATATTCTCCTCCCATGGTTGTGTGGATCGAGGGTTCATGTTTATTTGGGTTTTAATTAATGGGTTTTTGTGTTTAATGTTTATCTTGGATTTTCATTAATCTTGGAACCTTAGTGGAGTTGTTTTGGGTTGGAGTTGTTGAAGCACATGTGATTTGAAGCTGGATTCCCTTTTCACTTGTCATTTAAATTTATCATTCATTGATTTCTTATGTTTTAATCCTTTCTTTTATATTAAATTTGTGAATCATGTTTTTTAGAATAATGTTTTGATGATAAATGAAGTAATTTTTTAATTAATTTGGAGTATATGGAATTGTTTTGTTATGTTATTCCCACCAAGTGTTTGATAAAATGAATGGCTAGACTTTTTAACTTATTTGTGATTTTTAATTGATGGTTTGGATTTTTAAATATTTCATAGAATTTGAAATGGTTTTTTTGGTTTCTCAAATGGGGTTTTAAGTGGTTTATGGTTTCATATTTTTTCTACATGTGATGATGGTGTGGGGACCATTTGAGATTTTTTTGAATGTGTCTTTGGTGTGATAACGTAGTGTGAGTTTATAAATGGAATTTTCTAAATGGTTGTGAAATATAAGACAGTGCGTTTTCTACTTTTGTGAATGGTGGATTTGGTTCTTTGGAAATGAGTGATTTCTTGAAGGGTTCTCAAATCCCGTTTAGAACTTTTGTAAAAAAAATATTATTTTGAAAACTCTTCTTATATAATCATATATCCTAGGTTACATTGAATATTGTGGGACGCCCATGATGAGAATCTCCCTTATGTTTGAAATGGTTGAAATGATAAATATTTTTCCTTTGGGTGGTTTGGGGGTGACTTGTTGTTTGATTTTCTTACGTATGATGTATGTGCATGTGATTGGATTCTTAGTTGGAATATTTTTTTGGATCACCCCCTCTTTAGTCTTGACATGGGAACCTGACATAACTCGAGTTTTTTTTAGTGAATCATTACTTCACTAGATTATGATTCTTCTTTGGATAGTGTCTCATTGTAGGAGTTTTATTTTTTATTTTTTTTGAGAACCCCTAGATGAGGATAGTTTGGAAAAGATCGATTGTGTGGGTGAGAATTTTTGTTCACAGGTGAGGCATGCCTTCAGGATGAGCCAAGATGTATAGTATGTTCTAGATTCTTCCACCGAGGTCCTAGGATTTCCCATATGCATTGGAACATAGTTTTCTATAGAGGATTATTGAGATGCCTTGTTGGTTGGTTACTCTTACATATTATATTTCAATTTCCTTTATTTTTAATCATAGACAGTGCTTCCTTGTATAGTGTACTTTAGTGAAAAGTGATGTGTTAGTTTTGAAAGTTTTATGAAAACTGTTGAGAAAATATTATGTAATCAATATCCCTCTTTTTAAATGAAATCATAAACTTTCTTTATAAAAATAAATTCTAGTTTCATCTTCTTGGAAAATAATCTATTTTTGAATGGAAATGGGAAATGGGCCATGTTGTTTTTCAAGTGAAAATAACATACTTTTATATATTATATTTAGACCTAAAATTGATTTTTTTTTATTTAAATGAAAACTCCTTCGGAATAGATTTGTTTCCAAATTCCAACTAAATTTTAATTATCATGCCTATAGTTCTTTCTTATTTTTATCTTTTGGTGTAAGTTTGACTTTGGTTTTGATTGTTGTGGGAGATAGTTGGTTTTGGTATCATAGAGTGACCGTCGAGGCCACATAGAGGATTTGTGTTTATCCTATTTAATTTTTGATTTTTCCTCATACTTTGGTTGTAATTTTTAGTTTATGTATAAAATTTGTTCAATGTAGAGATTTTTTATTTATTTCATTTGGGAAAATTTATTTTTTCCTCTGTTTTATTTATTTATATAAGGTGAGACCATTCCCTTGGTTTCTATGTTGATGCCCCGAAAATTTTTATCATTATAGGAGGACCGAGAATTCCTCTCTGGCCTTATCTTTGGCCAAAATGGATGACTGGTTTGAGGTTGACTCAGGTTGGATCGTGATAAGGTTCAATATCCCTAGCCATTCTGAACATTTTTTCTTAAAACATAAAGTATAAATTTAAATTGAAACTGAAATTTTGGATATTGTTTCATCATTGAAATAATGTGAGTGGAATTCCAATTGATTTTTTGGGTTTTTTTATATTAATGAATTTTCATGATATTATAGGACTTATATTTTGAGGAATAAAGTTATATGGGAGGTAACTAATGCAATGTATTATATTTTCTATATATTTTACTCTGTAAATTTTTAGAATGTTAAATAAAGGTAAATATGTTTACAATTTAGTTTTATATAGAATTTAAATATAACACAAAATACTATCAATGTTTCATAAATAAGATAATAAAGGTAGTTCTAGAATTTAATGATTATAGTAATGTGTGTATATTTAGAAGATATAAATACTAATGAAATTTTTGGATGAAAAACATAGTAAATATACCATCTGTATTAAAAATAATATTTTTTTGAATTAGAAATGTTATATTTATTAGGCCTGAATTATAGAACTATATGTTGAGGCGATATGAACTTTGGTCATGAAAAATTAAGTGAATATGATATATAACACAACATTGTTATTTTAATGAAATATTTTGGAATCAACTAGATAATAAAAGGGATGAAGCCATGACTGAAAAAATTAACTAAAAATATCATATTTATTTTAAACATGTCATGTATATATGGGAAGTATTTATAAATTGCATATATAAAGATTTCATGGATTTAATAGAGGGGTTATTAAACACCCCTTGATTTTTTATTGGATGTATATTGGTGAAATCATGTCTTGGTATTGAATAAGTGTCATAAAAATATCATTCATTGCCTAAAACCCTTTGTAGGTTCTATTAAAACTTTTATTTTTTTATGAGAATCACATTTGAGTGATGTGGGTAATATTTTTATGGATTATAAGCATACATCTATATATTTCATTGTGGGAATCATCAGATTGAAGCATAGAGAAAAAATAAGTGGAATCCAGGATCTTTTCTTATAGTGGTTTTGAAAACCCGTCTCAATTTGTTTATTTAGGATGTATAGTCAATGAATCATATGGATTTTTTTTCTTGTATAAGGAAATAAGGATTTGAGTATTACATTGATGAATGTTTATCAGACTTTTCTGACTTTGACATGGAAGGTGACTTGAAAAATCATTACATACCTATATATCCCTGAGTATTTATCAGGGTTCAGTTATCATGAGAGTATGAATTAATGAGATCATATAATTAATAATGATGAAATATGTGATTATGGTAGGGGTATTGATATTTTGTTAAATTTGTATTATCTAAATAAAAAATAGTTTAATTTTTTAATTTGTATGCATATATGGAGGTGGATGAAGGTATGTTAAGACTGAAAATTATTTTAAATATTGAATAAAACTGATGTTGTATCTCTAATGGGTATATGTATATAGTATCCACATAAATTTGTTTGTGAATGGAATTGAGACGATATTTAGGTGTTTTATTTTTAAGGATTTAATGATATGTCATATTACTTTTACTGATCAAATGCAGTATTCTAATGAGTTTTACATGAAATGAATTAAGAAGAATAATAAATAATCATATTTTAATAAACATATATGTGTGAGTCATTGTGGTAGTTATTATGTTTTTGTTGAGGAAATAATGAAATATTGAAGTGTTGGGGAGAAAATATATATATTGAATGGGTGTAGAGATATAAAATATAATGTTTCCTGATTTTAATACAATAATTGACCTAAAAACCATTATGTAATAATGGTAAATTTCATTAGAAATTTTAAAAAATATATTTTATGATGTTTATCATGAAAATAATGTATAACATGGAATGCAATGGAATGTGTAGGGATTAGAAATAACTAAATCTAAAAAAATGTATTTATTATTGTTATTATATAATAATTTTTTTGGTTAATTTAGTGTTTGTAATTGTTGTATTATCAAATAAATATGGAACCACCACTTGAGTGTGATTCTGTGGGATTATATATTTATATGGTGTTTGATTCCGTATAAGACTCTTATCCCTGATATATTAATCATAACCATCTATAAATTACCCATGATTTATTATACATGATGTTGCATTTCCTTATGGATGTTTTATTCCACTAATATACCTATATATTTGATTATTATGTTCTATTTTAAAAAATTTTATTCTATGGATAAAATTTTTATTTTTATTTTTTATTTTATAGGGACGTTATATTCCTTCTAATGTAAATTTTGTGGGAATTGTGTTTTGAGGGACCTTTGTATTGTATTATTTCAGGTTGAATTATTATTATATAATACATTTTAGTTTTTATAGATCTTGATTATGGTGCTGTCATATGTGTTGGACATAAATTTTGACAATATTTATTATAAAAAAAGTTCCATTTCATTAATTGAATCATCAATTAAAATTATCAACCATGGAATGAGGGTTTCCGAGAAGGTACCTCTATAGTAATGAATAATAATCACAATTAATTTTAAAATTTCCATATTCCAGTTATTGATTTGAAGGTTTTGTGGTCATATTATCATGGATTATGTGTTGGTAAGCTTGAGGTTGATGGTTTTTATATTTTTTTTCAAAGACATTGGGTATAATTCAATAAAATAACATAGATGTTTTACCATATATATTCTTATATTATTTTTCAATGGGATTATCATATATTATTATAACATCTAGTGTTTTTTATATTGGTTTGTTCATGTTTTTTTGTTATATAAATCTTTATATCAATAAAATATGTAATGACTTTCCAAAAGACAATTTTATACAATCATATCTTGTCATGACACCACAACCTATTAGAGGTGGCATTAAAAGATCACTCTCAATATCATTTTTGGAAAGGGATGAGTCTTTAAGGGGTTGTTTTTTAAACTATTACTCCATTATCTAATTTTTATGTTTACTTAAACGATTACGGAATCATTAAGAAAATATATTATTTATTTTCTTATCTTTTACTTACAGTTTTTAGATTATAATTCTTTTCATATATACTTTTATATTATCCACTTAAAATACATTAAATATTTCATATAAATCATTCCCATGAATATTTATATTAATATTTTTCTTATTACCAAATTTCTTTCATGGATAATTCTATAATAGCACATGTCATTATTTTGTAACTCATTAATTTTTCACAGTTTAATTAGGATATTCCTTATGATAAAAACATAAAAACTTTTATTTTTTTATTTCTCTATGAAACACAATTTTTTGGGCATATTATTAAGTAATAGGTGAACCCATAATTATATACACCACAATGTATTTGGTAATTTTTTTTTCTCATGAGATTCAATGTACAAGACATGGGATTTGAGCCTACTCCACTATGTTAGAATATTTGGTTAGAGAACCTTAAATTATGATTATAATACCCTATTATAATATATATGATACCTTTTTATTCCACATTTGATTAATATTATTCTATTCTTCATGATTTATGTTACAACATGCCTCTAAAGGAACCTTTTTTGATAGGTGGTAAAGAATATTATAACCCCAAATGCCCTAATCGAATATTTCATTCCATAGAAAGTAGCATCGAGCATATAAAAAAAATATTGGAGGAATTTCCCTTTAAACCAAAAAATGTATAAAATTCCCACCAATAAACTCCATAATCATGAAAATAAAACAATTCATAATACCAATAATATTTAAAAAGTACATAAATTAAGAAAAAGATTTCAAAAATGAAATTTCTAATATGGGAACAACTCAAAAATCTAATTTCACTCCATAAATGAGTTACTAATTTCCATATTAGCAACCAAAACTATCCAGAAACATTAAAGAATTAATATGTTAAAGATAATCGTAACAGTACATGTGTACTATATTTTTTCACATGAATCTATCATGGAAATATATAATAATCTAAATAAAGCATTTACGAAAAAATGTCTTTTATCTAATGCCTAAGCCACTACCACCCATTCATAATTAGCATCCCTCATGAAAAAAAAATAATTGTGATATAATAATCATGAAATTTTATCTTGAAAGGAAACCTATACCAACTTACCAACTGAAATGAAACCTATATAATCACAAGAAATAATCATTGGGGGGGGGGTGTTGAATAAGTAATTTTAATTATTTTTATACATCATTATTGAAAATACCATCTATAACTCTTCATGAGATTTTATATCACTACCAACGTCATACACATGAAGGGATTAAAAAAATTAGAAGAATCACATATCAAAACGAGAATTCCAATCCTTAGTATGATTTTAATTTCATTAAGACCAATTATATACTATTATAAACATTAATATTATAAGGATCAAGGAATATCCATGTACTAAGTTATAATATGAATAATAACTGTTATTAAATTCATCAACAATAATTTATAAATATAAAATTATTTGAACAAAAAAAGAATCTTAGACAAGATGGCACCACATTTACATTATTTCTGTGATGTTTTTATTTTTTATTCCTCTTACACTATAGAAAATTAATTTTTTTTATTATAAGAAACTATACACAACACTCACACAAAAAAAGTATTTCACTAATAAAAATATTCTTCTATATTTATGAACAACAAAAAATTATCCTTATTCATGTATCATTTTTTTCACTATTCCATTAAAATGATATGCAATTCACATCCCAGAAAAATATATTTTCATTTATTATAATGAATTACAACATGTGAATTTTATTTATATTTTTTAAATATAGGAAAATTACTACTTATAACTTCTTATAACTTATTCTAATTACATTTATAAATCATTGTTTTTATTTTAGAACAATTTTCCTCAACATTATTGTGTAGAAACACTTACTATAGCATGACCAAGTAGTTACACATTAACTATTCCTCTTTATATCAAAAAAAAATTTCTCCATGTTTTGTAACTTTTTATCCCTTTCGATAAATAGAAAATTTTCCTTTTATAATGTTCAATCTATGAACGCACAACAATAACATCATTTGTAGTAATATTTTCATTAGAAAATGTGATTATTTTATTTCTTTGATTTTTTTATTCCTAAATTTTCTCAAAAAAGTTTCTAAGTGTTGAATTATACATTGTTACAAAAACATATAAAGTTCATCCTTATGAATATCAACTTTTTATGCCTTTTAACCATAAAAACTTCTTATATTAACTATAAAATGTAGTGTCTTACCCTCAAAAGTTTTTCAATAAACCGTTTTATGATTCATATCAACCTTAAAAACATGTAAATATACCTTATGATCATACTATTTTCTTAATAATTATATTTACGAAGGTATATAATTATCTTTATAGTCTCTAGTAACCTTAAAAAAATTCATAAGTGATCATTATGAGATTAAGAAACCCTATAGACCCTTCCCATTTCTCAGATAATTGACTAAGTGATGAACCTTATGGAGTACCGAGGAATCCTTTCAAAATTACCATATTCAATTTTAAAATTATTTTTTAAAATATTAATTATTATATAATAAATTAAGACATATGCAGATATATTCTAACAATATATATACTCTAAAAATATTCAAACTTTGTAATAGCCTTCACCCAACAAATTATAACTTATTTTTTAATGATTCAAAAAATGATCATTATGTGTTTAATCAACCCTATAGACCATTAATATTTCTCATATATTTAAATAATGATGAACCTTACAAAGTTCCTAGAAAACCTTACGAGGTTACTTTAGGTATTTTTCAAATTAAATTTTGTACAAATGTGAAATCATTACAAAATTAATGAAGACATTCTAGGTAAATTATAACCATATTTATATTTGTTGCAATCATATTTAAACATCCGAATAGCCTTCCCAAAAAAAATTATAATTTATTTTATGTTACTTTTAATATGATTTATTCATTTAAAACAAAATTTATACATAAAAAGCATATCTACTTCCTTTTCGTTTAATTTCTATAAAGACAACAAGCTCACAATTTAATTTCAACAGTCATTCCTGATGCACAATATTCATTAAGATAGGTCATGGCATAAAAATCACCCCCTTTTTAGGTTTTCTAGAAATGAAGGAATATATGGAAATATAAAACTCAATATACTCCGAAATTGATAAACATTTGAATTTTAATAGTCTACTTGATTGAAATCACCATATGAAATAATTATATTCAATAATAATACCATGATCTCCATAAAATAGTGACAATCATTTATACCTCGACAACTATTAATCCTATGAATACCACTTTTAATAATAATAATCCTTTCTCAACACTTTGATACTAATTTTAATATCATATGAGATACCAATTAAGAAATATCACATATTCTATATCTATTTAATAGTCTTAAAACCTAGAAATAATTTATTCTTACATTTATACTCCCGAAAATAGTAATAATAGAATATGAGTCACCAAAACTATTCAAGAATCATACAAATAACATATGAAAATTATATCACTCATAATGTTCCCATTTTATAAAACTCTCTATAAATATATGATCCCATTTAATAAAATATCGTTTATTCTATTTGGTAAAACATATGTCACTAATTATTTTCTTAAAATATTTTTCTCGCCCTTTATAATAACATTAAAAAAAATCATATGATATTTATATTTTTATTTCTCTCCCCCTTTGAAAAAAATATCCAATGAACATGATGAGATAAGGATATTATTTCACAATATCATTCCCATAAGACGAATTCTGTTAAACTCTAATCAGAAACCCAAAAAATTAATGATAATATTTTGTAAATGGATCAATGGATATATCAACCAATTTATTGTTTGTTATAATGAATTCATATTCCTTTAATTTTTTTAACAATATATTCACTTAAGGGATATTTAATATCAATGTTATTTGATCTTTATTTTTAAAGAATATTTAATGATAGATTGACTAAAATTTTATTTTTATAACCAAAAAATAGTGGCAAATTTACCAAAACTTTGAGATAATCACATTTATTCTAATATAAAATTAGTTTTGTGGGGGCCTGAGTGAGATCTACAGACTCTGCTGCAATTGTGATTAATGTCATAGATCATTATTTGTTTGTGAACCTACATAAAAAACCTATCAACAAGAAAGAAACTACACTATATATAGAATTTATATAATCAACATTTCTAACCCAATATTAATATTTATATATGGCATAGTTTTCTATAATATTTTATTCATGAATTATTTGATCCTTTAATATACCTAAGAATCCACTTTACATAAAATTTAACTCTTTTTGATCACATTGATACCTGGTACAAAGTGAATCAATGTATATAATATCTAGTTATGAAGATATGAAGTATAAAATACATCTAATATGATTCTATAATTCAATTTGATCAAATTAAATTCCATCAATATTCTAAGACAATATTGTTTCCAAATAAATTTGAGTGAAAACTAGTTTTATGTCCTCTATGAAAAAACCCTATATATTCCCGATTATACTTATCATGAGAAAGAAAAATATAATCTACATATTGAGAAAATTATAATCCCAAAAAATATATATTCTAAAAAATATTAAAAATTTATAACAACATATTTATCTATGATGAAAACTCTTCACAAATCATCCCTTAATTTTTTAGAAATATAATATGAACTATATAAATTTTTTTTGAGATAACACTTTTTATTCATTTATGTGTGACTTTTTATTCACTCTTTCATAATTTTATACTTATTTGAACAGGTATATGTCTTGGAATACCAATCTTATAATGATTTTTCTAACCTGTATAAATTCTTATTTATTCAAAAAACCTAGTACTAAATTTTTCCAGGAAGAAATCCAAATAGTTTTTTAGTATAAACCTTTTCTTTCAATGCTCAATTTTTTAAGGAAGAATGGACATATATTTAGAATCTAAAATATTTATATTCTACTTCAATGTGTAAAAATATTATAATGATTCCTAGCCATCACAACAATGAAAATGTCTCAACAAATGCAGTTCTATCTATTTTTGAATACCATTTAAATATAAGTATTTCATTGATTCTTACAACTACCGCTTTTCAATCATATTTTTCTTCTTCAGAAATCTAGTTTATCTCCAACAAAATTATTGTTTTCTTGATTACCCATGATTATTTATTCTCTATATGTTATAAATATTTTTTTGAAAAATCAATATACTCTTGATTTTATAAATTTTCTCAAACATATCTAGGAATAAATTGAGAAACAATTTAGGTATATATTTATTTAATCATTGTAAGTCTTACTTAATCCAATTATCCTTAATATTCAATTATGTTTCAAACATTCACTTGATTTAATTTCATTGGATTACATGAACCAAATTGTTTTTAATAATTTTTAATGGATAAACCATTATCTTTAAAATTTAATTCTTCTGAACTAGCAATATTGTTTGAGACATCATATTACTATTTAAAAAAAATAAATTATACTCTATCAATTATTGAAATTTATTATTCATGTGTAATGTCATTAATTTAATTGTCCATAACATTCAAATTATTATAATCAATAAAAATCCTTGAATCATTTTTTAGTTGTTATATTATCATCAATTTATAGTATTACTTACAAAATACCATAAACACCTCTTTATTCCAACATATCTAGATTTTAACCTTTATCTTTGATACATTATAGGATTCCAAAAAATATCAAGTACATTAAACATTGATATTTATTTTAATATATATCATAAAGATATATATCTGAAATTTTCCATTATAAGAATTGAATTTAAAATGAACTACTTCTCCAAAGTATTGTCTTAAAAAATACAATGTCATGCCTTGCTCTAACAATATTATCTAATCTATATATATTATGATTTCGTTATTTAATTCAGTAGAATAAATTATGGTGGTGTATATAGTGCACTGAGATCAGGAAAAATACAATGATTGTCAATATGTACATTGAATCATCGCCTTTTATACTCATTACTATTATCTATTTGGGTTATTTTTCTATAAATACACCATATTCATTTTCTATGCTTCTTATAACATTCATAAATATTCATGTATCCAATTATTTATATTTAAAAGATATAAACAATTTAATTATAGTAAGTACATCAATAATAGAAATAAAATACATATCCCTATTTTATATTTACTTCCATATAGGCCCACATATAACACCTCGACATTTTAAATTATATATTGTTTTAAAACCTAATAGGTTTGATATCACCTAAGATATACAACACTTAACCAAAATTAATCATAGAATATTATATAACCTCTACAATGTATCCATTTAATTTTTTAATTTAAATAGAGTTAGCCAAATTATAAAGTATATAGTGAAAAAAAGAAAGGGAACTTTTAATACTAATTAAATTTTGAAATTTAATTAGCATAATTAAATAAATAATAATATATATTTATGCTAAAAATTTATTTTTTCATAAATGTATTTATATGCACATTATTTCACAAAAATTAATATACTAATGACTATATAAATTTTTATTTCAATAATATATTATGACCAGTTTAATTAATAACTTATAGGAAATAAAAATGAAAATAGTTAACAATTTTTAAAGACAATTTCCTTAAAATTAGTTTTTCATTTTATTTTTTGAATCTATTTAAAAATTAAATTCTAAAATTTTAAAATTTGAATTAAAAAAATTAAAATAAATTTTTGGATTTAGTGAAAAAATATTTGGTTATGATGATTTTATGGGATATTATTGAAATAACTAGATTTATGTGAATTGTAAAAAATCCATTTTTTACAAAAAAAAATTACAGTTTATAGCTATATCAAGAAGTAGGTATAACATTAAAACTTTTCAAACATTTTTCATGGAAAAAATTATTTACAAATGAAAATGATGCATTTATAATTACTATGTTTTATTTAGAAAGTATATGTTTCATATTTTGAAAACTAAGAAATATTTTTCACGTAAAATTTTATAGACATTATATTTTAATTAAGTTTCCTCCAAAAGAAATTTGGTTTTTGGTTTTTTTAATTCACATAACTCTAATGTTTTTTATAATAAATCATTTAATTTCATTAAAATAAACATCATTTATAATTCCATCCAAATCATAACATTTATTATTAAAAATACACCTTTTCTAAAAACCGATTTTTACATGTTACATGCTCTAATGTTAATATTATTTTTTATAGATAGAAATTTTATTTGATGAAATTAATTTAATATATTAATTTATTATATATAAATTTTGTAATAAGTCTCATTTTTAAGTATTAAAACAAAATCACTTAGTTGGATATTAGGTACCACTATAAATAAATGTTAAAGTAAAATATATAATATTTAATGCTAAAAAAATATGATAATTTTTTTTTTAAAAGTGTGAGGTTACATATATAGAGACTAAAATATTAAAAAATCCATTAGTGTCTATTATTGGATCCATTTAACCCTTTAAGAGTGAAACTACATTTTATATCACTATAAATATTTTACTCCATCATCTTATAAATGGAGCATAAACCACCCAACTACTCCTCACACATAAATCCATATGGTAAAAGAGAAAATATAACCAAATACAAACCAAAAATTTAAATTCACCTATATGTTTTTATTTTCATCTTAAAATACTACCCTTAAAATGATTAATCCTTTTTGTAACAGACTTTTCTAAGATGTAAGGTAAAAATTTCTAATTACCTGTTTTTTAGTTATTTAATTCTCTTTCATCTTCGACATCTATAAGATCTATTCTAACCCTTATTTTATAATTAAATAATTATAATTCATTCATTCATATTTAATTATTATTATGGAATAATCAAAAAGTAACGTATATTTTTTACCTAAAAAAACAAAAACGTCATTATGCATACATGCAACCTATCATATTTATAAAAGGTTTGCCTAATTTCCCACCACCATATTATTTAGATGATTACCAAAGTACATTTAAATTATTTATATGATATTTATAAAATTATTAATATTATGAATATATAAAAAAATCCATTTCTTTATCTCAATTTATGGAAATAAACACATCACCGGTGAGTACATGAGGACCATCAACACCACGAAATTGAAAAACATTGTTCTTTATCTGGTCTATTATTCATTATAAATATATATCAAATATGAATCATGAACTTCAAAATATCTAAATAATATCATTTGGATTCTATAATAATTGTTTTATTATAAAATAATGACTTTCTTATTCATACTCACCCATATATTATAGCATGTTCTTGTTTGGGTCAATTTTACCACCGATATGAACAATATAATAAATTTCTATTTTGGATAAATTTGGGAACTAATATTCTACTATTAATACAAAATACTGGAAGAAAATGAAATTTATGGTCCTATAAATGATAAATTAATATTTAAATTATTATTAATGTAATACGCTTTTGTTCATTAAAAATTGAAGAAATAAGATCATCACTGATTTTATCAACATGAATAATAAGTAACATATTTATTAAATGATATTTTAATATTAAAAATAATTATAAAAAATATATTTCAGTACCTATAATAATATCATAATTATGACCATTGAACTTATAAATAATATTAAACAAATTCATAATGAATCTAGTACTAAACAAAAAACTAAAAAAATCAATAATTGATGATGAAAATAAAATACAACTATCTAATATATTTGACATAAATGATTATAAACAAATATTATAAATGTTCATCGATATATAAAGTGTTCTTAAATATATTAATGATATAGTTATTTGTATTACACATGATGTTAAAGAACATTCATAGAATTCAAGAATTAAACTATGGGTTTTAGAATCTCAATTTTTATTACTTTGGATATAATGTGGATTTACCAATTATTTTCATTTTTTTGTGAATATATTATACATGGATTTATTTCGTCCTAATGTTTACAAAATATAATGGTTTTAAAATTTGATATAATTTTTAAAATTTGATGGGATTTCAATTTTAAATATAATTAAAAAGTAAGGTTTTCTTTATCTAAAATTTCAAGTGCATGACACATGTTTGATATTGTGGACCTTGTTTTAGTTTATATGGTTCAAAAACAACCAATTTGATGTGTTAAACCGTGAAATATCTTTCAGTCATGGTCTTTGAGATAAATTTCATTATCTCCCTTTAAAGGGGTTCTAATTAAAATGTTCACAAGCCGTAATGGTTTCATCACCAATATCATTTAAAAATTGATATTTTATTTGAAAGATAATATGTTAATATAATTTTTAAACCTTTCTCTATAAACCACCCATAATTTTATTCTCCAAAAATAATTATTTTTCTTTTACATGTCTTCTCAATATTTTATATTTCCCTTGTAAAATAGTGTTCTTATTGTAAGAGAAACTAATGCTACATCTTATTTTCAATTGGGTATATTTATCTCCCATGTTAATATTCATTAAATAAATTTATAAATGTCCTTATTTATGAAGTAATAATTGATTCTTAAACTTATCTAATTTTAATTAAATGGTTTAAAAAAAATATTTTACACTTTCTATATGGGTTATTTTTTAAAAATTTTGAAAGAGTCTCTATCAATTATCCCCAAGTAAACACAACCTTCTACAGTTTTTATTTTTTATGAAACATCCACTCGAATTTTTAATTATTATTTTTAAATGTAAATATTATTATATTGGATTTAATTTAATATTTATATTTTATAAAATGTTTTAATTAGATTATTGTTATTTCATATTTCAAAATAGTTTTTCATAACCCAACTAAAAATTATTTTTCATATTTATTTATATAATTTGAGACATTTTTTTCATAATAAATCATATTTTTTTAAGATAACATACTTATTTTTTCTTATTATGAAATATTAATTTTTCTTTTCTATCATAATAATATTCCATCACTACTCTTATCTTTCCTAATCATCAAACTTTTAGCAAATTATTTCCTTACAATGTATTTCCTTTGTGAATACTCTATATTACATTTCATTGTTTGATGAGAATTTATTTATATACCCATATATCTATTGATTAGGGAATTTATTAACTTAAATATATATAATTACTCTATATGGTTTTAGTTTGAGGGATTGTTAAATTTAATGGTATTTTACTTGTCAATTGGGGAAATATTTACAGCCATCATATTGTGATTTCAATACAAATATTTTTAATTTACTAAAACATGTAGGTTAAATATTGTATATTTTATTCAGTACTTCATATGATGAATATATTATATTTAATTAGTTTTGGGTGGGGCTAACAATATCCCTTCAATGTGTTGATGGATATCATGAGAATAACTAGACTAGAAATTTGGTTTATCCATGCCCATTTATTTAAATGTCGTGACAATGAAACAAATTGCAATAAGATGTCTAGGTATAACAACTTGTAAGTATTTATTTTCTGGGAACAATACATTTTCAGGTATATAATTATGAATTCTATCACCATAATTTTTTTCATGTGTTTTTTGATATTATTAACCATTAATTAGTTTACTATCTTATGATCATCAATATAGTATTATTTATTTATAATTTATTTTATGTAATGTTTTTTATTCATTCTTTATTCTATAATAGAATATTGTATATTACTTCCATTACTAATAGTTTTGTCCCACCCTTCATATGTTTCCATTCACAAATTTTATGATGAAAAGTATTACACATGATATGTCTCGAAAAATACAATGTGAGGAGAATTAATGAGAGATTTTTATAACATGTTATGGATTAATTAATTCCAATTTAGTGGAAAAAATGTAAACTCATTAGAGGGAAATATTCTATATTATTTAATTATGTGTCATAATTATCTGAAACTATAAACCAAAAATGATGTATGAATGTATGGAATGAATTATTTTTTATAAATAAAGTAATTAATCCATAGTTATATTTTAGGATATCATAATTCGTATCAGAGAAAATGTTTGGATAACACTAGAGACAAGGAGGAGTATATTATCCAGATATTGGTATGACAT
Organism: Viscum album; assembly: GCA_963277665.1. NCBI lineage: Eukaryota > Viridiplantae > Streptophyta > Magnoliopsida > Santalales > Viscaceae > Viscum > Viscum album. Next base: position 1,526,718,120 of record OY728135.1, on the reverse strand, counting down.
AGGGTTAATATGTGATACTTTTTTAAATAAATACTAGATTATTTTGGAGAATATAAATATATATTAGTGGTGCACATGATTAAGGATTATATTTAATAATATGGGATTTTATTTAGTATTGGTATAAGGGATAAGTTAAAGTCTTGGAGCTTTAGTTTACATAAAATTTGTGTTTATGAAAAAGTGATAATTATCTTGAATATGTTTTTATATTTAGACTAGATAAAATTAGTAAAACCCATAGTTATAAACTTATATATAAATACCCATCACCAAATGATGTAAAAATTGTGATTATATGGTCTCTAAGAAACTATATCCTAGTTTTGACAATAGAAAGTTGATGTGGTTATTTTTTAGAAGCACATTGGGGAAATCTCCTAGAAAAATGTTGGGTGAGTATCAAATTGATATTCACTTGATGTATGATGAGTGGGACTAATACTTCACACCTAGATAGACACTATTTAGGGATATGAATTTAAAATTCACACCTTTAAAAAATATATTATAAGTTATTAAAATATATTAATCATTGATAATATAATAGGAAAATAAAAATTGATAAAGTAGGTTAATATAATAGATTTATTATATTATAAAATTATTTCATAGTTGAACTGAAAGTTTCATAGGCTGAAATATAGGTTTTATATGTGATGACATTGTCAAATTTAGTATTTATATTCACATGATCATTTACTCTAATTTAATGGTTCATTATCATATCCAATGTAGTTTTAGTATTTTGTTATAATATATACCATAATAATAGAGCCTTTAAAGGTATTTCACTAGAAATCCCCATGTAAAACTAGCAAACTAAGGATTCATATTTGGAATAAAATGTATTGAAAATGAAATTCATGGAAATGGATTATTAAGAGATAAAAGATGTGTTTCATTGTATTACCTATTATTGTGAGGTTTATGTCTTAGTTTTAATTTTATAATGAATCATGATTATTTTTTCAATACCCTTAGATCTATTAATAGTAAATGATAAATAAAAATTGGGAGGAAAATATTTATTTTGTGGTGTGTAATATTTTGAGAAATGTCTAAATGATATAAAATCTTGATAAAACATGCGTGAAAATGTATAATAGGGTATTTCTAAACTATATCCATTCTCAATTATATTATTTTATATTATTGGATACATTTTAGCCTTGAATAGTGACTTTACCTTTTATAATATTTCAAAAAATGCCGCACTTTCAACTTATAAATGGAACCTTCAACACCCCACTTCTATTCACACCTAATTAATACTTTTTTGACTTAAAATCACCCCAAATACATACAAAAAATCTATAGACACATACAAGTGGGTTTAGAGTTCTTTTAAGTCCACCACTCAAAAGATTAAAACTACTTGAAATAGATTTTTCCAAGGAGTATGGTAAAAATTCATAATTACCCCTTTTCAATCCCAATTCATATATTTGTTATCCAACCATATTAATATTTATTATTTTAATTATAATTTAATTAAATGATTATTATTAATATTATTATTTTTTTATGATTCTAGAGTAATAATTACCTACCCTTTTCATTTTAATTAGAAAAACAGAAATGTCATCCTGTGTACGTGTGGAAAACCAAAACCATGAATGGTACACCAAACCTTTCATCAAGGATGTACAATAATAGTTATAAATTAATTTTAAAATTATTAATAATTTGTTAAGAAAATTATTATTATTCTATAATTAGAAATCATCCCCTATTTCCCCCTAATTTGTGGAAATAAACGGATCGCTAATGCATATGTGCAGACTTCTGTCACTACGATTATGATGAATTGTGTTTTTATATAGCATTTTATTATTTATCAATATATATTTAAATATGATTCATTTCCATAATGAAATCTATATAATATAATTATTCATCTTTAATAATTATATTATGCCAAATAATCAATTTTTAACCAAACTCATAGATAGATTATACCTTGTTCTTATTTCGGTTAATTTAACCACCTACATGAACAGTGTAATTAATTTATATCACAAATTACTATGAAAAAATAACTATTGGTGTTATTATAAATTAATGAGAAAATAATGTTTTTTGTGGTTATTTATGTTTTATGTTAATATTTAACTTATAATTAATTTAAAAACTTTTTGTTTGTTAATAATTATTGAAACCAGATCGTCAGAGAATTCATATTTTTTAATCATAACTAATATTCTTATAAAATTAAATTATTTCATTATAAATCATTATAAATCATCTACTATAGTTCCCATATATATCTCATAATGTTGAAAAATTATTATATAAAAAATTATTGACACCACTATATTGAAACTAGAACTAAAAAATCAATACAAACTCATCATCATTTGATAATGAAAATAAATTATAACTAACAAATATATTTGTAATAAATGAAAAGGAACAAAGATTAAATAAGTTTATAGATAATAATAAGTAACCAGAATAAATTGATAATAGATTCTTTTTTATTTATAATGTTGGTTGAATCACTTTCATGGAATTCCTTTAAATTAATTCATAATATGATTGGTCATCCCTACCCCAAAAAATAAAAATGGTGCTCTATTTTTTTCTCCCCCATTAAATTAGTCAATAAAAATTTAAATTTCATAGGGAAAAAGTTTATTCTGTGTAAATACTTGATATTTTTGTATTAATTTATCTTTAAAATAAATACAATATTTAATAGATCACTCTTCAAACAACATCAATATAAAATCTAATTTTGATACACTAAATCAAAATTATTAAATTTAAGAATAATTATATATCTACTGATGTAACATTTATAATTAATTGTATCCATATTGTAAAATATATAATTAAAGTGGAATAAATGTTCTCAGGTATTGGGAGTCTTCCTTATGAAGTAAATATGTCAAAACATAGAAAGTAAGTGGTGTCACTAAGGTTTTTCCTAGACCGGGCCCAATTTGAACTTCAAAAATTATAGAATGAAAAACATCAATTGTCATATATATTCAAGTTCATGGAAATTTCCATGAGATCCATGCTAGTAGAATCACCACCTATAACTATAACTAGATCTCATCTTATGCTTATGTATTATGCAGAGTCCTTGATGGATCATTCAAGTGGAAATTAGAATGAAATAAACATGTAATTATCAATGTAATAACTTATTTATATATCTTATTTATTTTTTACATTTTATATTTTAACACTTAAATAAAAAAATTCAAAATTTTATAATAACACATTAATAGAATTAAAATAAGTTATCTAAGTAACTAATAAATGATAAAAATGTATATTTTTATAAATAATACTTTTATTTGTTCTTTTTTAAGGAAAAATATTTTATAAATAAAATATTTTATATATATGAATTACATAATAACATCAATATAATTATCAATCGATACGAAATATGTATGAAAATAATTTATTAATTAAAAATTTATTTCCATATAAAAAAATTTCTTTATATTTTATGATTTTGTTTAAAATAAAAATTATCATATCTTTCAATTTTGATTATGTATAATGAAAATAATCTTTTATTTTAATATAAAAATATTATCTTAAGATTATTTTTTAGGATTTATTTTCAAATAACTGATTTTTAGGTTAATAGTGAAATATATAGTATTTACTAAAACTGTCCAGTTTATGTATATATCAATGAGTAAATATAACTTAAAAACATATAAAACATTTTTATTCATAAAAAAATTATTTATAAATTGGAAAATATCATTAAAAAAAATACTATTTATAATTTAGAGAACTAATTTTTAACATTTTTAAAATTAAGAAATACTTTTCAAAAAAAAGTATTTTTAGTCATTACTTTTAATTATGTCTGGACATTGTTAATTTAGGTTTTTTATTTATTTTAAAGTCATATAACAATCATTTTGTTAATAATAATACAATTAATTTCACTATAATTGATATTTTTTTTACTAAACATAACAATTATTATTGAAATATATTTTTTCTAAAAATAGTTTTTTATGTGTTATTTGTGCTTTTATTAATGTTATTTTTTTCCGATACAAAAAATAATATTATCTAATATAGATATGATACATAAAATCAACAGTTATGAATTATTTAATAAGTCCAATTTTATTTTTATTAATTAAAATTAAATTATTTAAGTAAAAATTAATTTCAAAGGTAAGAAACAAAAATCATAAAAGTTAACATTTAAAGAGTAAAATGCTTAAAAACATGATTTAAACATATGTGGAAACAAATAGTTGATTTATTATTGAACACAAAATGTTTCTCACTCTATTATTTTACATATTGGATCTAAATACCATGAAAAACATGTTCTCTATTTATATTGACAATGTAAATGTGTAATGAAATTTATTACCTTCGCCTATAAAAGGAGTTCAACTCTACCCTTTTATAAACTAATTTTAAAGAATTATATCAACCAAAAAATATCCCTATCGACTCTTAATCTCTCAAATAATGTCCTATAAAGCACATTTGCAACACACCAAATTTCAAGTACAATAACATTTCATTATCTATTTTGATGTTATATAATAAATGGGTTGAGTTTTGAGAGTTTATAGATGATTTTTGTATGTTTTTGAAAGGATTTTAATGGTAAAAAATTTGATATTAGTTAGGGGAATCCATAACACTTCTCTAGGAAACAATTTAAGCGATGTTATGAGTCACTAGGTAGGTGCAAGGTTAGTGCATGATTTTTCCAAAAGATGTTGATTCCTAGGAACATGCATGAATGTAGAGGCGGATGTGAAAAACATTATTTGTGTATGGTCTTTCAAAACAATTAAAATCTATGAGAGGGGGATTATATGAAGATAGTATCATGTGCATGGTTGGGGAAATGTTTCCCAAATCGTGAAACCAAAAAATGTGACATGCATTTTTTATAATGAAAAGTTGAGTTTAACTCGATTTTTAGCTCCAAACCCCCATTTTTATTCTCCTTTATTAGGATATAAAATTATTATTCTTCGTAATGTTTTATTAGGGGTTCCACCTGAACTGAATTCCATTTTTTATGGATCAACATCTATTATATCTCTATAATCAATGATTTTTTTTTGTTTTCTCTCTTTTTATTTAGATCTCCAATTCTTTACCCACTTAGAAGAATATATCTATTTCACCATAGATATGTCTATTATATATGGTCTGTTTTAATGAAACAATTATTGGATATATTAATGATACAAGGTTTCAAGATTTATATATTTATTCCATAGTTTTATTCACCATTTTTTCAATTTTTGAGAGATAATTGGATTCTCTATCTTATCCACATATTCTAAATAATGATAAATTAGTTTTATTTGATTTTTTTTCTTTGATATGAAAAGGAAACATTGAAATATTTAATGAAGGAATTTTTTTCCTTTTTGACTATTAAAATTTAGAATTTTAACATATTTTCAAAATCCCGTTATTTATAATTTTAAATTATTGTTTTGGTTTAACACAAATTACTTGTTTAATAAAAACATTAAAAGGGAGAATTTTTTATATGAATTGAAATATCTTGGGGGCTCGGAATACCTAGTTTGTGTGAGTTCAATTTAATTTTATGTGACCCTAAATAAGAGGATTGGTTTTAGAATTGAGTCACCCAGGTATTTTTCACCATACAATAACTTCTTGGATCAGTAAATAATCACTCATGAGTATGAGACTGTCACCTAGAATGCATTTGTATGTAATTAAAGGAAGGTATTTGGGTATTACAAATGGAATTAAATTATAAATGATGAATTAATAAGTTTTATCTTTTAATTTGAGATTTTATAAATTTAAAATGACTTGATGTTTCTCTATTTTTATTAAAAATATGTTTTTAAATTGTGAGATAACATGTCCTTGACCTTATGGAATGTGTGGGATGATTTTGGTGGACTTAATACTAGATATTGTTACTCACCCCCCACATATACACTTTAGTGTGAATTAAAATATCATTATTCATAATATATAAAAAGGAAAAGGTATCATAATTATCTAGTAGAGCAACTTGATGCAGGTTCATTGGGATGGAGTTGGAGCATTGAGTTTATTCATAGAATCATTATAGTGATGCCAGATTGGTGTTGTTTTGTCCAATCATCTGATGTTTTCTTATAAAACATTACTATAACTTATCATTGTTAATATATTATTAGTGTTTTCTGGGTTTATATTTGACTTTTATTATATTTATTCATGTATCGTATTATTTTTTGGTTGTTTATATTTTACTTTTTCAGGCTCTATTTTCTTTAGTGACAATCGCCCGCCAACATTTTAATAAGCCTTAGGATGTTATTTCCATATTTTAGTGTCTTACGGTTGTAACCTGTGGTTTTTGTCACCTCCAAGACATCTCGAGAAATATGTTGGGTGGGGATGCTACAAATGGTAGCATTATTGGTTGATCCATCATATTTGGATGGTAATAATGATATTAAAATATTAGAACATGAAATATAGTGAATAAAAAACATGTATATACTTTTTATATTGAACTTCACGCTAACAAGGTTGTATATGTATAAAAATTATTAAAAACACTTTATGTTCTTTTTTCATCTCATCATCAATGGTTTAACCAATGTGTAACTACAAAAAGATTATAAATGATATTTTCTCAAGAAAAAAATGTGTGGTATTAAATACTATATAGTATTATTCACATATATAAACTGACAAAAAAATTATTCATTGATGAATAATGTAACATTAATCTATAATGAAACAAATTAAAATTAAAAACAATAAAATGGGAAAAAATATATTAAATATTAATTCTAAAATGGGAATATAGGGATTTCCCCATTCAACTGGAATCATCTCCCCATGGGAAATACAATAGAAAGGGAAAAAAATATCAGTAAACCAATCAACTTCATGAAAACTGGAAATATAGAACCTAGAGAAAAATTTAGTTAAATATTGACTGAATTAATGAAGTGGAATTTATAGGATGTAAGGTAACTAATGGAATAATAATTTGACTATAGAAATGGTAAACTAACCATTGAGAATAGTAACCTAGTCATTGGGAATGGTAACCTAACCATTGAGAATAGTAATACAAATGTTGGAATTTTAATTTGACCTAAAAATAAAAATATATAATATAAATAATATTTAATATGATTAATATAGGTGAATATAAATATTATAATTCCACGAAATAAATAATGTGATTAAAAAACTAAAAGAAAAAAAGCACATTTTTAATATATTGGATTTTAAAGTATGACATAAAAATCATAAATTTTATGTTAAAATTTAGAATTTCTTATGTTAGAAATTTATTTGGACAAAAAGGATTTCATTTTTTAGATTATCATGTAAAAATTTTCTAGGTAAGTTTTTTTGGAAATTTTATTAAATACTTCAATTTTTGGATGAATAATAAAAATACAGTTTTTTACATAATATTTTTATCTTAAATTACGTCATTCATGGTGTAAAAAGCCACAATACATTCAAGAAATTTTGGTTTGGACATGATATATTTTATTTCATAAATTATTTCATAAAATAAAATAAACTTAATTTCCATTCCAAAAAAGTAACTGTCCAAAACCTGAAGTCAAAAGTTGTTCCACAAAATAAAAATTTCTATTTTTTTCAACTTTAAATTTTAAAAAACTTATGAATTCGAATTATTAATGGTTTTTAAAGTATTTAAAAAATATTTTATTTATTTATGATTTAAATTATAAAAAATTAACTGTTAAGTGTTTTACAATTGATAAAATGTTTTATTAAATATTTTATATTCTAAAAACACCCCTCTCCTCACGTATAAATAACCCCTCTCTCTACAATTGGAAAACCATTAATTTTGAACATAAAAATACTAAAATCTTAAAAAATCCTCCATGTAAAGACCCTTATAATACCTAGTTATGTTATATATTAAACCACCTCTAAACATAAAGGGATTTTTAGTGGCATACAAAAGATGCTACTTTGAGGATTAAGTATGTTTTGATCAATCCTTTTTCTTTTTTTATTTATTCTTCCTATTCGATTTATATTTTTCACCACCAATTTAACTAAAATACTATATAATATTAATTATGAATTAATATAATATAATACTAATGATGTTAACCTAATACAAGTTTCATAATTACTATATATATCAATTTCAAACTTCTTTTCATGTTCTCCTCACAATGTCCCATGAAAGGTCAGTTAACGACCAAGAGGTACATTTCCATGTACACACATATAACAAAAATCATGGATGGATATTATAATAATATATATATATATATATATAATATAAAATAGTAATTATATGTATTTTAGTATTATTTAATTAATTATTCTAATGTATAAAGTACATTGGATGAAGTAGTGAAATTGATGAAAAACGGGAAATTTTTCATCAGAACAAGATATCAAAATGACTACACAATAACCAAGGAAATTATGAAATATAATAAAATTAATATAATTGATAAGTACTTTTAAATATTACCATAATTCACATATTGATTAATGTTTTAATAAATCTAATTTCAAAATCCAGAAGATGAATAAGTGAAGAAATAAAGAGATAATAAAGGTAAGGGGATTATTAAACCCAACTACCTCTGATGAGGTATTTCCTATTTCACATAAATTTTAGTACGGATATTCCTTTAATGTTTCTTAAATATCAATTTATTATTATTCCATTTTATTTTAGGGATTTAAATATTTCCACTTAAAAGTTTAATCTAAATACAATGATTCTCCAAAAATGAAATTTCATTCCAATACAAATCTTTGACTCCTCATGTGTTGTTTTTTATCAAAATAAAAATTTTCTCTTATTCCATTGAATGATCTCCATTTTTCTTTTTGGAAACTAAATTTTTATTTGTGAATGTATTCTTCATGAAATCCTTCTGAAACTCATTCCTTTCAGTGGGTTATTTCATTTCTATGATTGTTATACGTTCTATATGGCATGCATGATTTTGTAAATATCATGATGTGAATGGTGGTCCTAGAATTGGATAGTTCTATAATTTATTTATTAATATGATTTATCTTTTGTGGTAATGTGTAATTTTCATGAACATGATGCTATATTTTTTCACAATAATGATGTTGTGATTATTCACATATGTTATGTGAGAATATGATGCTAGATTTGTTCATAACTAAGTGTGGTATTTGAAAACTATGAAATGATGTTTTATTTTTATGCATTTCCACATTCCTTCCTTTATCAAATATTTCCCTCATTATTTTTATGATTAACCTATTCTTATGACATGATGATGTTTATTATTTTTTAAGACCTCTTTTAATTGGGTAGAGGGAGACCCATTACATGGCCCGAAGGCCCAGAGGGAATTTAGCCCATTACATGGCCCGTAGGCCCAAATTTTTGGCCCAAGACCCATTCTGTGAATATTATTGCTACAGTACTATGATGATTATTATTATTATTCTCACCCATGTTATATTTTTTCATGGCCCTTATTCATACTCTTAAGGGGAATTTATCTCACCCATTATTTGATGTATATCCTCAAGAGATTACATTTTCTTTGTAGAACAAGATATTTTATAATTATAAATATGAATGATATAAATAAATATTTATGTTTGATTATATTCATTTTAGGTATGGTTCGAATTTTAGAAATATGCTAATCCTTTTTACCTATATTTTTTTATCTATAAGGTTGATTATCTTAAGAAAATATGTAATAGTTATGTTATAAAATATAGGGTCTCTATAGTTGGTTTCATTTCATGATTTAGTTAATTTTAGAATTAGGATTAGAAAACATAATTCAAACCCACAAGTATAAACATATGTATCGTTAAATCATACAATACGATTTTTTTAAAAAAGGGTAAAAATATAGATCCCATAAGATATTCATTGAGTGTTAAATTCATAAAAGAATAAATTATACATTATGTGTTGAGTTATGTTTTGTTCATACCTTTTCTATTTTCAAAAATGGGGGGAACTAGGAGAAACCAGACCAACAACCCATGTGTGGGACAATACATCAATTTTCCAAATGACATCCCCAATGCCACGGGAGGTGGAGTTCAACACATTATAGTGATTATTACCCAACACTATGAGGTTATGAACAATAACCCAAACCATATGCAATGTCCATACTCACCCAATAAAGTGAAATTAGACCTCAAGTCCTTTATGTCAAAACAAACACCAATGTTTAGTGGAACATATGATTCACTTATTATAGAATAGTGGGTTAACTCAAAGGAGAAAATATTTTCTGTAATCCATTATTCTAAGAAGGAGATAATGACTCTGGTTGTATATCTATTATATGGAGTGGTTAAAAAAGGTGGTTATTTATTAATAACACTAATAAGATGGATAAAATAGATTATATGGAGTGGGAAGACATAAAAAAATATTTACTACCATGTATTTCCCTCAAAATCTTTGAAAAATGATTGAGATAGAATTTATATTGTTACAGAAAAAGGAATGTGAATCTATCACGGATTATAAGGAAAAAATTAGAAGTCTCGTGAGATATGACTTATGTATTGTTATTAATAATTATTGAAAATAGATAGATTCTTTAATGGTTTAGAATCACACCTTCAAAAGTGTTTGCCTATATAAGACTTTATAATTTATTAAGAATTTCTTCGATGTAATCTCAAACTTGAGGTGGAGTTCAGATACTATTCCCATGATTATAGAGATAAGAAGATAAGAAAATAATTTCAATATGGTGGGTTAAAAGAAAATTTATGAAAGAGGATACAACTACCCACATGTCAAAAACATGGGATGAAACGTCATATAAATTGTCTAAATGGGACATGGAAACACTTAAAGTGTGGGAGGGAAGGCCACCTATATCATGAATGTTGAAGAGAAATGAAGAAGCTGGATAACATCATGGAGGAAAGGAAGGCACCTACAAATTCACCACTTATGGTTCAATGCTTCAACTAAAGGGTGATAGGTCACTATACGATCCATTTTACTAAACCATGGATCTCTCTGGGTAACCATTGTCAAAAAAAAATCAAAGAAAAAGGATCAAGGGAAATCTTATTCCATAAGTACTGCTAAAATGGACCATGAAAATGAAGGCATACATGATATACTTCTTATTTTCTCAAGAATGAAAAATGTTTTTTTAATTATGGTTTTATGCATTCCTTTATATCCTATAAGTTTTCTATTACTTATTAATAAAATCCATGAAACCTTGAATTAGAGATATCTGAAATAGAACATAGTGGTGAAATCATTTCAACATAAGTGTTGGACTCTTCCCTAATTAGCAACTATGGGAAGATTCTTCAACTGAATATCATTATCCTTCCCTTAGAGGAATTAAATGATATAATGAGCATGGATTGCATATCATTATACATATCACATATCAACTATCTATAAAAGGAAATATATTTTTATACTTTGAACCTTCCAATGCTCCTTTACAAATTCAATTAAGATCATGAATATCTATTTTAAAATCCTTCAACATTGTGGGTTTCGATACCCCATAAAGAATCATACGATTCCCAAATGGTTGAGTCAAAGGAAGGTATCAAACTGAAGGAAAATAAAACATTTAGCGAATATAGTGTTGTATATCATAAAATTTAACCAGACTCCAGCTAGAAAATGAGGTGGAGTTCTAAATTGAAATTATACTCATTTCCACTTTTATATCTAAATTCCCCTTTATGATAACCTGATTTAACTAAAGGATTTAAATAATTAGATGTAACAACAGTTGGAAAAAGGGTTCATATGACCTAGTGCATCACCTTGGGGTGCACCAATTCTCTTTGTCAAGAAGAAGGATTGATCAATATTGTTGTCTATCAACTATCATCAAATTAAAAATATCAACATAAAGAAAAAGTTTTCTCATACAAGGAATGATGAATTGTTTGGTCATATATGAGTATCTCAGTTCTTAGAAAAGGTGGATATTCATTTTGGATATTATCAACTGAAGGTGGATAAAGAATATATTTATAATACTAATTTCTGTACAATGTATAGAAACTATGAGTGCATAATGATTCCATTTATACTTATTGATTCCCATAATGTCTATATGGATTTGAGGAATATTGATGTAGAGACTACATCTATAAATTTGTGTCCGTATTTATCAATGATATTATAATTCATACAAAAGGAAATTAGGAACCTAAAGAGAACCAAAGGATTGTTCTAGTAATAATATAGAAGGAAATGATGTATGTTATGTTCAGAATGATTGAATTTTAGATGTATCAAGTCACACTCTAGGGACATGTGATCACAATTGAGGGAATTTATGTGGACCCTTCAATGAAACTTTCATATAAGGAATATCTTAAACCCACTAGTGTCATAAAAATACATAGTTTTAAATGATTAATTGGGTAGTACTGACATTTTTAAAGGAATATCTCCAGATTATATAGACTACTAAGTATGTTTACATAGAAATTGGTAAAGTATGTATAGATAGATAAATGTGAGTAATGAATTAAGGATATTAGGAAGAGGAAACTCACTACACTTGTACTCACACTACCAACAAGTGGAGGAGGCTTTATGATTTACAATAATTTTTAAATGAAAGAACTCAGAGGTGTAATCATACAAAATAATAATGGTATTTGTTATTTCTTACAATAGTTGAATATTCGTGATAAGAACTACCCAATGCATTAACTGAATTTAGTAGATATGATCTTTGGTTGTACTACCTCTATAGTGAAAAGTGTGATTTATATACTAATCACAAGAGTAAAAAGTGCATATTCACATAGAAGGAGATCAACATTTATTAAAGAATATAGTTATATATAATCAAGGACAATGATTTCTCTATTAACTACCAACTAGGAAAAGAAAAAAAGTTACCTGATTCTCTTAGTATAAAAGAACATGTTATTATATCCATTATAAAAATTTAGAAAGATCTCATTTTCATCGATAAGTAAGGATGGATATTTAAATAATAATAATAATAGAGAATACATAATACCTTTCTCATATTATTTCCCAACCATCCATACAAGAAAAAATTAAGGAGGCACAAATGGATGAAATGGATCTACAAAATTATGTAAAAGTAGTAATGTAATAGAAGGAACATGAGTTCCATATAGACGAATATGGTGTGATTCAATTAGGAATGAGGATTTTTGTGCCTTCATCACCCATGATAAATAAGATTCTATTAGATAGTGCACATAGCTCATCTATCTCCATCCATATAGGAAGAACCAATATATACCATGATATTCTAGAACAATTATGGTGGAAAAGATGAAGAATGATATTGTGATGTATATATAAAGGTGTTTGGTTTGTCAATAAGTTAAATCAGATAAACTGATGTTCAAAGGGATGATGAAACCATTTCCTATACCCATGTGGAAATGGAAGAATGTCACTATAGACTATGTTAATGTTCTCATAAAGACAACTAAAAGAAATAAGGATATATGGTTTCTGGTGGATTGAATCACCAAGATTTCACATTTCATTGATATTCAAGAAGATTTCCTTCTTGGAAAAATTTCTAATATATATGTTATTGAAGTGGTGAGGCTGCATGGGGTTCCAATTTTGATAATCTCTGATTGTGATCCATGGTTTACATCTAAATTCTAGAGAAGTATTCAATATGGTTTGAGCAATAGATATAATTGATGCAAAACATATCATCTTGAACTAATGGTCAATCTAAGAGGACTATTTGTATACTTGAGGATATGGTAAGACACTACTCAATGTAATTTATAGGTGTATGGTATTAATATATCCTTTTGGTTGAGTTCTCATATTAAAATATATTCTACTAGATTATTTAGATGGATCCATATGAATCTCTACATGGGAAGTGATGTAGAACTCCAAATTGTTTGTATGAAGATGGTGAATGAAATATACTTGAACCTCACACTGTGAAAGAGATGACATAGGAGGTTCAATCCACCCAACAACATATAAATTCTTCTCCATGTCAGTAAAAGAGCTATATGGTCAACTGATGAAGGGAATTAGAATTTGATGTTGGAGACAATGTTTTAATTTGAATATCACTATGGAAGAGAATCATTCAGTTTAGAAATAAATGGAAGCTTAGACCAAGGTAAACTGGTCCCTTTTAGATCCTATATCACACATTATTAGTGGCCTATTGAATTTCACTTCCACAAAGTATGGATCAAGTTCCTGACATGTACCACATGTCACTAATGAGTAAGTACATACCCAAACACCGACATGTACATAATCTAGTGGTGGTAAAACTAGAGAATATTCTCTCATATGAAGAGAAACCAATGAAGATCTTGTCTCATATATACAAATTCATACTCAATAAGAGAAATCACCTTGTCAAAGTATTGTGGAGAAACCATAAGAATGAAGAGGAAACTTGAGAACTAGATTAAACAATGAAATATAATTATCCTCACCTATTCACATATGATAATATGAGTTTAAATAATAAGGTTATGATTTCTAAATGGCGAAAGAATTTGACAACCCATAATTTATAAATGATATTCTTCTCTTGAAATAATCATGTGTTATAATAAACTCTATAGTATTATACACATAAATAAAATGAATTTTTTTAATTAATAAATAATGATAATGTAATCACTAACAAAACCCATTAAAATTTCAAACATTATAATTGGATAAAAAATATAAAAATTGAAAAGATAAAATGAGAAAATATCGATCAACCCAATCTACTAGAATCATTTCCCCCACTAGAAGTACTTTAGAAAAGACACAAAATATTAGTAAACCAATAAATATCGTAAAAATTGGAAATATTGATCCTTGAAAGAAATTGAGTTTTATATTTATTGAATGGATTAATTAGTATTTATAAGAGTTAAGGTGACCATTGTAATATTAACCTGACCATTACGAATAATTATATGTCCATTGGGAATATTAAACCAACTATTGGGAAAAGTAACATGGCTATCAGAACATTAATTTGACCTCAAAATATTAATATATAAAATAAATAATATTTATCATGATTAATATAAGTAAATATAAATATTATAATTCTAAAAAATAAATTCCATGATTAAAAAATCAATGAAAATATAAGCACATTTTTTAATAGACTATATTTTAAAGTATTTATTCAAAATCATAGTTTTTATATTAAAATTTTCAATTAAATGTGTTATAAATTTGTTTTGGTAAAATAAATATCATTTTTGAAATCATCAGATCAAAATTTCCGAAGGGTTATTTTTTGATAATTTTTTGAAATACTTCAATTTTCATGTAAATAGTAATAACACATTTTTTTTTTCACCTAACCAGTGTATCTTAAGTTAAATCATTCATGATTTAATAATGAAATAATAATTTCTAAAACTTTAGGTTTATATATGATATATTATATTTTAAAAACGTTTCAAAAAAATAAAATAAACATAATTTTCAAACCTACAAAATAAATTTCCAAAATATAAGGTCAAAAGTTATTCCTTCTTATAAAAATTTATCTTTCTTCCACTGTCCTTTTTTAATAAAACAATGAATCCAAATTATAAATGTTATTTAAAGTCTTAATCCCTTTATATTAAATTTATTAATGATTTTTATTTTAAAAAATTCATAATTATATGTTTTACCTTTCGTATACTCTTTTATTCTAAAGACACCCCTCTCCCAAAGTATAAATAACCACTCTCCCCATTGAAAAAATACTCATTCAAAAAATTCCAAATCCTAAACTAATCCAAAATAATCCCTATAAACCCCATTAAAATACCTAGGTACATTATAGAGTGAACTAACTCCAAACATCATGGGATTTTAAGTGTCATGTAAGAGAATTTACATCGAGAATTATGTAAGTTTTATCATCTATAATATTTTTATTTATTATTATTATTCTCTTTATTATTTTCATCTCTCCTTTCACAAACAAAACATATAAGATTAATTAGGTAGTAATTAAAATTATATTAATTATGTTAACCTACTTTACGTCCCATATTTACTGTATATATAAATTTGAAACTTCCCTTTCCCACTCTCTGGACAATGTCCCGTCAAAGTTCGATCAACACCTTTAGAGAAAATTCCATGTCAAATCATATAATAATAATCATGTATTGATATTATAATATATATTTAAAATATATAAATAGTTAATTATATGTATTATATGCTTCTGCAATTAATTATATTAACGAATAAATTACATTGATTGGAGAAGATAATTTGAGGAAAAATAGAATTGTTTTAAGTAATACATGATATAAAAATGACTACCCAATATCCATGGAAATTAAGATATGTAATTGAATATATATAATTGATAAATAGTGGAAAAAATTTCAATAATTTACTTTTAGATAAATTTTTTAGAAAATCTATTTTTTTATTCAGGAGGCACAAAAGTGATGAAATAAAGCAGGAATAAAGGTAATGGGATTCTCAAACCTAACTCCCTTTCTTTTGGTTTTTCCTCATTCACATAAATTTAGGTATGGGTATTCATTTAATGTTCCATTAATATCATTTTATTATTATTACATAGTATTTTGGATACATACTAGTTTCCACTGATAATTTTAAGACAAATAAAATTATTTTCATGAAATGAAATTTCATTCAAAAAAACATTAACTCCTCATGTGTTGTTTCTTACACATAGAAAAATGATCTTTTATTCGATTAATGTTATAAATTATTATATGGGAAACTAATTTTTTTCACGAATTTTTTCATTAGTAAATCCAAATGAAACTCATTCTTTCATGGGGTTTATTTCATGACTAATATTGTTATATGTTCTATGTGGTTAATTATTATGTAAATATTAATATGTGATAGGTGGGATCATAATTACATAACCCGCCACTGAATTGGGTAATGTGATGTATCTCATTAGATAATGTATAATATTCATAAACATTATGAAATATTTGTTCACCATGATGATATTCTTATTATTCACATATGTTTTTTGTGAATGTGAGGCTATCTTTATTCACAACAATAACTGTTATTTGACAACTATTACATGATGTTTCATTTTTATGAATTGACACATTCCATGCCTTTATCACATGTTTCCCCCATGATGTTGATTATAATCATATTCTTATGATTTCATGGTTATTATAATTCTCACCCATGTTATATTGATTCATGCCCCTTTTTCATTCCTGAATCACTATTTTATACTCTCCTTCCTTTAATCACCTTATCGAACAATGGTTTTATACCCTCTTTCCCTCATATTTTACCAGTCACTAATGTCATTGAAAGATTTGACTGATCCCTGTAATTTTTTATCTCAACATAAGAATTCACTGGTGCGTCCTCTCGACTGCATCTAACTTTTACTGCGCGCTACATGCGTCGCCAGCCATCAGAGACTACTTCGATTGTTTGATTTTAGATTCATGGGGTGTATAAAATAATGTGATGGTAGGGGTGATTTATTCCAAAAATATTATGATTTGGTTTGAATTTTAGAATTACATTATCCTTTCCTGGTCAAGCATGCCTCTAACTTTGGATGGATAAAACTTTCATCTCTTGAAGTGGTCATATGATTTTCATATGAAGCGATATTCACCAACATTGGATATCTAGATAAGATTTATAGAACTCTTAAATTAATTTTTAGAACCCTTCAGTCATCCATATTCTAAGAAATATGGTAGGGTGTTACCCCTTATTGGATAGTAGGACTATGGTAGTGTGTAATCTGATTTCACCGAGGGATTGTATTAAAATTGGATGTTTCAAATTGCCTGTTGAATCCTTTTTAATTGTTATGGGAGAGGGGTTATGTTATAATAAGTTCTTCATGTTTGAATCAGGATATGTGTTTTGTTCATCATCTATTTATTGGTTGTGGAAACTCTGGGATGTGGATTGAAAAGAGTTTATTGAGGGTTGTCAAAATCCTATTCAAATCACTGACAAAGATGCTAGTACTATGAATTTAGGTAAATCTATGATATAAAAGTAGAAATCACTATTACATTCTGATCTGAAGGCCAATGGAATTTTTAACCAGTTGAGATAGGATCGGGAAGGTCCTCCATCTGATGTCCCGGAGCTAGATTCCACTGAAAGGGTACCCGGAGCTTGGTGGTCCACATGGCCCCAAAGCACATCTTCCTGAATTCCAGAGGCTGATCACTAGAAATGATTGATGAGGGTGTTTTTCTAGGAATACTATACCCTCATGACAAAAGTTTACCACAATGGGTGACTATAAATATAGCTAAATAGTGGAATCAATATAATCAAATAGAAGGAACAACAAAAAATAGGGACAAAAGTAACAATAACTAATACAATTGGAATAACATTCATCAACATATGATGATATGTTATTTAACTATAAAATTGGAAATCATGGAATCAAGACATTTGACATAACATGTTCCACAAAGTATTAAGGACATCAAATACTATCCCAATCATCCTATGATCCAAATTAGTCTTCCGCTATCAAGATTTATACTAAACACCATGTAATTATGTGTTCTAAGTCATATGATTCCCTTTTCCAACACCTGAAACCATGTAATCTACTCTAGGTACCAAACTACACCCAGAGAGGGTGTGAGATAAATCTTAGTGGGCCACCACCAGTGGTGTCTATAATATCCAGAACAAGTAATGGAAATGAAACAGTGTGAAAGCATACATATATAAAGTAAATATGTACAGTGTAACTAAATACCCATGTACCTATTTTAAACCTTGGATGGTGATTGAACATGAAAAAATTATTATTTGATTATTACAAGTTTATAAATAAGTCCCATTTTAGCAATAGTGAAGGGTCCATGTTATGAAATGGGAACTTATAATGATATATAATAGTGAAGTCCGAAGGTAATAACCAAGGTGACATAGAACTCAAGGATCACCAAATCAGTAACAACTATATCCTGGCATATGTAAGAGTGTAATCTAAGGAGAATAGTATAAGGAATTCCATAAGGAGTAGGAAATCATGTCCACAGACTTTTTCGTAGGTAAAATAGGGCTAAGTAAAGACTAGGCCCAATAGCCTCTAACCATGGCACCTACATGTCAATGTTAGATCTAAGGATTGTATCTAAAAAATCCTATGATGATATATAAGGGATCCTAGGGTTTTATAATGGTAATCCAAAGAAAATAGAAGTATTGATATCTAGGTGGGTCTCAACCGAAGCAATTGGAATGGGGTTCCAGAGTGCTCATGGCAATCTATAATCCAAATCCAAGGTGATCTCGAGTCAATCCATTCTTATTTTATTATAAAGTCATGTAATACTTCATTTTGGTCAATCCTTTCCTTTCATTAGTGTGATAAGTTCAATTATCTAGAAAACTTTTATTACGTTCATAATTAATCTATAAGTCTATATGGTCCAATCCGTGTATTTCATTAGTGTGACATGCCCATGTACCATAAAACCTTTATTAATTCCATTTAATGCATATAAAATAAATAATTTTCATTCCACTACCTTCCATTAATGTTTTAAGGGGTGTTACAGACGTGCAACCTATTATGTACTCATGCTGTATCTGGCCAAGTCATATATTTAATATAATTTCAAATTTCCATCACATTTAATTATCAATTAAAACACATACCATAGGAAGGTCAAGTGGTGAGAATACATGATACTTTCTATTATGAAATTAATATTATAATCAATCCATTTAATATATAAATGGTTACCCATAGAAGGTTCAAGCAATGTCACACTTATCTGTGGCTCAAACATGAAAAATACTAAAAAATGAATTATGGCATAATATCCTACATGGGATGGATGTAGTTTTTTTGGTGTAACCACCAAACATTAATCAAATTAATGGAATGTGTGAATCTATACAGTTCTAATTATTTTAGTAATGGAATGTAAATTCTATAAACGTCACCTAATGAAATCGGTGGGCCCCACATGACAATTCCAAAATCATCGGACTTGAGGGATGAGTTATTGAACACCCGCCTTAGGGTTACTCTACTCTCCACCTCTTGTATCAGACCTTGATTCGGCCTAGAAAATAGTAGATCTGAGAAAAAGGAAAAAATCGTCACACCATGATAACTAGGATGATAGAAAAATAGAAGGAGAAATGATTAAACAAACTTAAGTACTTACCATTGTTCATCCAACATGATGAACGTAAGCCTGAACAGATCTTGAATGAAGGAGATCTCTTGATTCCTACCTTATGTCTTCTAGAAGATCTTACATGAGAGGAAGAAATCTCAATCATATAACAAATCATATTTGGAGGAAGAAGGAGGGTTAATAGATCATTAAGGGAGAATTTGTAAAGCTACCCATAAAATTATCATGTGCATGGATTGTCCTCAGAGTTTGATAAACTGTGCGAAAACCATGTACAATTACCTAGGATAAAGGGGAAAATGCATGGTTAGGCTACACAGCCATGCACAAACTGTGCTATATGGTTATGTCTCAAAATTTCTATCCACACGGTTAGCAAAACCATGCTCCAACCATGCGTTAACTATGCAACATGTCCTATTTCCCCAAAAGATGGGTTCTGGGCTCAAATCATTCTCCGGACACCCCTGAGATATTTTTTAAATCATTAAAAATCCATATTATGTCCAAAGTAATGAATTAATATGAATCATGAAGGATATATACCTCAGTAAAAAAATTAGGTTCATAAAGTCTTCCCCCTTAAAAGAACTCATCCTTGAGTTCACGTTCCAAGGGTAGAGAAACACTGTCTGAGAAAAAATCTAGTTATTGGGAATATAATCTGGCTTCCCTATCCTTAGTCTTGTCAAGTAATCGACTGTGCTTCAATAAAACCAATACAAGAGGGACATATCAGCCTCTGAGAGCCTTTGTGCTTTGGTCAACAATTCATACTGGATACTCCTCCAAGGTAGCAGCATCATCTAACTCAACTTCCTCGGGATCAAAGGTATGAGACATGTTAGAATGATATTGGTGAAGCTGTGAAACCTTAAATACATCATGCATGGAATGATACTTATGAGGTAATAGAAAGTGATAGGCTATCGGCCCGACTCTCTCTAGAATTTGAAAAGGTCCTATATAATGAGGCAACAACTTTACCTACTTTTGTAACTATCTATTCCTTATCATGGGAAATATCTGAAGAAAAATATGATCCACAACCTCTAACTCAAGAGTTTGTTGATGGTGATCAATATAATATTTGTGTCTAGATAGGGTATTAGTCATATTCTTTCAGATTAGCTAATCTTACTATGAATTCTCCTAAACGAGATGAGGAACTAGTTGGGCTACCTCACATGCCTCTATCCAGCACCGGTATGAACAGAATGGCCTACCATATAAGGCCTCAAAAGGGTCCATCTGAATTATTGCCTACATGATATTATTACAAGTGAAATCGATGAGAGGGATATGATTCTACCATGAACCATCAAAATCAAGGACACATGCTCAACTCATATCCTGTAAAACTTGTATTGTTTGTTCCAATTTTTTGATCAGTATAAGGGTGAAAGTATGTGCTTATAAGCACCTATGTAGGGACCCAGACACGTCCATGAATACATAGGATTCTATCTCTATCTATAGGTCAATCCAAAGGTAGGTTATTTCCTTATATAGTCTCATGGAGAACCATGCCTTCAGGACCTAAAAACAGTCTACCATTCACCTTGTAAAGTAGGTAAGAGGTAACTATCAAGTATGAGAGATAAGAATACTCAAGTCTATAATTAAACTCTAGATGTATCTCAAAAAAGAGGCACATTAACTTCCATTCATCATTGGCTTCTTATATGGATTTTTTTGAGTTTTCTGACTCAGCACATCTACAACTACATTTACCTTCCCTAGCATATAGGCAAGCTAAAAATCAAAGGATTATAGATATTTTTCCCCATATCCATTGTCTAATTTTCATGTCATGATGTGAAAATATATAATTTAGGATCTTGTGGTTTATGTACAATGCAAATCACTCACCCTAATGATAGTGTCTCCAGTAACGTAAGGCATAGACAACTACTTCATGCTCAAGGTCATTCGTTGGGTAATTCATTTAATGAGGCCTCAAATACCGAGATCTGTATGAAACGAATCAGTCCTTCGGCATAATCTATACTCCTTTTCCAATTCCTGATGCATCATAAAATATGGTATAACCTACACTTGGCTTCAGAAGAGTCAGAATAGGTCTCGATACAAGCCTCCCTTTCAGCTCTTAAAAGACTTTCTGACATGCTTCTATCCATATAAATTTGACCCCCTTCTTTATAAGACTAGTAATAGTTGAAGAAAGATGTGAGAAGTCCTGTATGAAATTATTATAATATCCATTCATCCCCAAGAATATATATATATATATCAAACAAGTTCTTGTGATGGTCAAAGGAAAATACAACACTATCATTTTCTAGGTCAAAATATACTCTTGCTTGTGATATTATATGACCTAATAAGTGAATTTTTTTGATCCAAAAGTGGATCTTAGAAAGCATGACATAAATATAATTCTCTCTTAGTGTACTCATAAAGATAAAAAGATGTTTGGTATGGTCGTTATTAGTATGAGAATACACTAAGATTTCATCCATAAAAACTGTCACAAAAGATTCTAAATAGGGGCGGAACACACTATTCATTACATCCAAGAAAATGGTAGGCACGTTTGTTAGACTAAATGGAATAATAGTATACTCATATAGACTATACCTTTTATGAAAGGCTATATAATATGTGGCCAATGAAATGACTCATACCTATTAATAAACTATTCTCAGGTCAATATTATAAAAAACATTGGCTCCTAAGAGTAGGTCAAAGAGATCATCTATTTGAGGGAGTGGATATCAGTTCTTGACCGTAAGATTGTTCAACCTTGTGTAATTCATGAATATAGATAAAGTTCCATATTAATTCTGTGAAAAAAATAATGGGCTAAACCCTAAGAGGATGTACTAGGACCTATAAACCAATTAGACTCTAAATCCTATAACTACAGCTTGAGATCCTGAAGCTATTTTGGTTCCATCCAATAAAGAGGAATAGAAACTGGTGCTAATCCTAGAGAAATATCTAATGTAAACTCTACCTCTTCTTGAGGAGGTATGCTAGAAAAAATGTAGGCAATGAAATCACTAAAACAATGCATTACTGGTGGGAAATCAACTTGTCATAAACCTCGATGCTCCATGAAGATTTTGTAAATATGTGTGGTTACTTCACCTAGACCATGATTATTTAGTATAGCTCTACAAACCTGGACATCCCACTCACCCTTGTGTAGATAACTACTACCCCTTGGTGATGTAAAAGATACTCTATGATGATATTAGTCTACCACATCATGATACTAAACCAATAAATCCATCCTAATAATGGATCAAAATCCCATCATCTTGAGAAAAAAGAGGTTTTCATAAGATAGGGTAACTTCCTACCTCATGGGGGAAGTCCTTACACTAGTGTATTCCCTCTATTTATACACAAAACAATGTATCTAGTTTCATTAAACAATAGTAATATTGTATCTCCAGTTCGATATATTCTACACTAGATACTGAGATAAAAGTGTTTAATAACCTGTATCAAATAATGCAGGTGTTGTAGCAGATGCAAGTAGAATATTACCTTGCACTATAGATGGTCTCATAGCCTGATCCTCAATTATTGGTCATAGTGCATGCAACATGCCTGATCCATGAAATTGTTCAATAGATGGACTTCCATGATCAAAAATACCTTTTTAGTGCTAATGGTGATCTGTGATCTAGATACCACAGCCATGAGATCCTCTTCATCCCGACATATCAGTGCTATTCCAACTCCCCACCTGAACCGGTGTAAAAGAACTCGCTTCTGAAGGTAGAGATGGTATGGAACATTTTTCACTTGATGCTGGTGGACCGGTCCTACATAAATGCTGAATATGCCCTCTATGACCACAATCCTGATACACTAATGGATCTCTATCACACTATGGCTTCGAATTCCCACGTCATCCACATTGATGACACACTTTAGAGCTATTGAAACATGAACTCTAGTTTTCACTTCCCTAAAGAGAAAACTTGAGGGAACATTTCCTTCCATTGTAATAACTACTAAATTTCAACGACAATGATCCTCTATACCTTTTACTATTTTCATCCCTCAGGTTTTTCTTAATGATAAGAGCCTGACTGACTATCTCAAAAAATTTATGCAGACCAATGAAATTCACCTGCATATGGATGGTATACTAGATCACATCCTCAAAGCATCTAACATGCGAAATATCCTCACCATCTACAAGTGGTGGAAAGAACAGTGCATTCTTGAATGGAACTGAATATTCCATAACTGACATAGAACCCATCTCAAGATGTATAGACTCTATAGATCTATCATCTCTCAACATCTGAGGAGAGAACCGATCAAAAATGGCTGTCTGGAAATCAATCCATAACATGCCATCATGACAACCAGCCTAGGAAGTCACATTGTTTTCAATGATTTCGTCGGGGCGCACACATCCTTCTGTCAAGGACAAGGACACGCTGTATTTTTCCCCTCATTCCTTCTTTCCAATGGTAGGCAACATCTATCTCTTATTCAAGGACGTTTTCACGTTGATTGAAACAGGATGATTGGATGTCAGTTCCTCCTTCCATGGATTCCTCCTCAGAACTCGTTACCTAGTCTGAGGCTCCCTTATATATTAATACGTTGTTTTATAAACACTTCCCAATGTCATATCATCATGGATTATGATTAATTACACATCATCTTTCGGGAAATTCTAAGGGGTCCAGTCAGGGCCACAACCATTAGTCGGGGATTAGTCATGATGGACATCACTGGAGTGTCTGCATGCTAGAACACTAGAATGTATGGATTTCTTCCCCTTATTATAGGGATTCCTGAGAGTGCGGGAGCCCGAGACATCCCTTTTAGACTGTGAGGAATTATATTCCATAGGCATGTTTTTGAGGTTTTCCTCAGCTTCCCATGTTTAACACAGGGTATACCTTGAGTTTAACATCTATTGGAGACAAATCGAACTGATCAGAACACTGACGGGAGTGGATCAGGTGGGTGCAACCCCTGGAGGAAAAACTGATGGTGGGACTAACATGTTGTTAGTTATTCGATTACTACTAATAGCATTGATGAGGTGATTTATAATGATCTCACCTGGATGTGATGACCTTGGAATGAATCGGGATGGATGATGGAGTGTTTAATGAAGTGGTTGGGAAATGATACTGAGAATTCGTGAAGGTGACGGTAAAATTGGTCCCAAGCCTCGAAGAGACTTCCTACATATCCCCATGGCATGGAATCAATATCCCCGTAGTTCAGTGAGGTGATGGGACACCTAAGGAGATGACCCATATGGATGGGACCCAGAGGAAGTGGAACCTCCATGTTGGGGCATGACAATCCGAAAACACATAGGATCAAGGGAAATAATAGGATGAGACATGGGTGATGGGCTTGAACCTCTGGGAGTTTTCCTACATACCTTTCCATAGAATGAATAAAAGAACACGTAGCTCAAAATGGGGAATAAAATCCGATGGTACGTAGAGGACATCGACATGAAGATATACTAGGGCTTACACATGGTTAGAATCCTGGATATGGTCTGATGCCACTAGGGTGGACCAGAGATGCATGTCCCAATGAAAGGGATGACATCGAATCACCGTCCATTGTAGAGTACAATGACTTACCACTATAAGGGGATTATAACGGCTTACCATTGAATAGGGGACATTTTAATATCATGTGAGACAAAGGGGTCATACAGCTTAACGTCATGCATGATGGGGGTTGATTGATGTGAATTGATCAGGACCAATGGGTGTTTGGATTGAACCTCAGGGAGGCTTCCTAAATACCATTCCTTGGAAAGTATCAAATTCCAAAATGTTCGGGTTGATGTTGGTGAACCGATGTGAAGGGGGTCATGACCAATGGTTTCTAGGCCTGAACCTCAAGGAGGCTCCTATGTACCTTGCCTTGGCAAGGATCAAAGTCAACATTGTTCAAGATGAGGTGTTTGGGGCATAAACTCTATGGCGGCCCAGAGAGTATTCTATGGTTGATGCGTACTCTAAGCTCACGTGATTCATGCTCACTTGGAGAAACAAGTGGAAACAAAGACCTGGTGATCACGTCGCGAAAGGTGTGTCTGTGGGAAGTGGAGTAGAGGTTAAACATGGTTAGCATCCCAAAAAGGATATAGGGGACTATGTGTGTTTGGAATCCTAAAGAAAAAATAAGGTTTTAAGAGTGGTTTGTTTCCCAAATTGAGAAATATTGAGACTTACTCCTAGATGGAGGCCCGAGTGGTCACAGAGCCCATTAGGAGAGGGATTTGGCACAGAAGGGAGGAGGGTTCCGGTGCCCATCCCCCCTATGGTCATTGGCCCAGAAGAAGATAGGAGGATCAGGGATAATGCCTCCCACAAGAAAGGATATGGGCTTACACCATGGTGGTTACCCTTTCCCCACAGATAGAGGTCACTCTAGCAAAAAGGATCTCA
This sequence comes from Viscum album, assembly GCA_963277665.1. NCBI lineage: Eukaryota > Viridiplantae > Streptophyta > Magnoliopsida > Santalales > Viscaceae > Viscum > Viscum album. The sequence goes on along the minus strand of OY728135.1, from coordinate 1,526,691,577 downwards.
TTCCACGTGGAGAAGATTTCACTCCCATAGAGACTAGTGGGCATAGAGAATGTTCGAGATGGGGCTCCCCGTGTATGATGCATGGGGTGGGGTCACAATTTAATGTCACGTGATAAGGATGATGATGCTTGGCAGTTTAACATCCTGCATCTCAGACGAGGGGGGTTTCACTTTGCAACCCTTGGACTTACATAACGGATACACACCAACCCTTGGGGAAGGGAAGGAATTAGAAATGCCATAGTGTTGGGGTTTCGTGGAGTGATCCAATGTGGGTCCCATGTTTTGTGTGGCTATGCGAAGAAGCAATAGCCGTTAGCCTGCCAAATAAGGGGTTATGTGTAGATTACCCCTGGAAGAATCTAGGTGCCACTAAGGAGTGGCAATGGTGGATGGGGATTATGCATGGAAGCTAGCAATAAATTCCTCATCATGTCTTACCATGAGGGCATCCCAACTAATTGGTGGGTTGATGCATATAATTGGGGCCAACACCTATACATAAGTGCACAAGCGGGATAACACCAAGGGAGTTGGAATCAATCCTAACAAAGGGAGCTGAAAAGAGTGATTCACATGCCCAACATTAAGAACATGGTGAGGGTGGAATGAGGATGGAGGATAACTGTTTACCATAATCTAAACAAAGAAGCCATGTCGTGTTAGCCTGAAATGGTGACGAACAAATGAGGTTCGACTGCTGACTATTTTTGAAACACATGACTTGACTCAAAGTGTTGTCCAATGTATTTCGAAACGTTGGACCGGAACGGTAGGTGAACCGATGCGGCATGGGACAAGGGCATTAGGGGGTCCCTTAAGACGTGAAAGAGGATGAATATCCAAATGAAGGACACACAAATCATGAGGTGGAGTTATGGAATGTTCGAAGTGATTCCAATCCTCATGAAATTGCACTACTATGATCATGGCATTATGCATATTGTGATTTTTTACATAATCTATCTATTATTTTGAACAAGAGGCATTCTATTATTGAATGATATGGCATACTACAGTTTATAGTAAACTAGTGCGGACTGTTGGAATCTTATACTTGGAACATAAGGAACATATTTTTTTGAGTAAGAGGCGTCCTATTATTGAATGATAGAGAATACTACAGTTTATAGTCATGTAGAGAGGACTATTGGCATCATATGCTTGGAGAATAAGGATTCTCTCATTTGGAGTAAGAGGAATCCTAAGTTTGTCACATATGGAGTACTATAGTTTATAGTCATGTATAGAAGACTATTGGAATCTTATGTTTGGAATAGAATACATATCCTATTCAAAAAAAGAGGCATCCTGTGTTTGTAACATAGAGTGTACTATAGCTTTAATGTCATGTAGAGAGGACCGTTTAGCCTAATACACCTAATAATGGTTGGTGTTGGGACTTATGAAATAGCAGTCCTTTCTGGTTCAACCTGAAATAGGAGCTATGTGATAGAGTTTGGAAGAGTTTCTTAAGGAATTGTTCAACTCAAATTACTCAAGGAATTGAATATGAAGATATCAACTCACGACACGTGAAAGAGACCAAGAGGAATATGTCGACTGAGGGTATTTCATTGTGTATAGAAGAGTATTTAAAATTATGGTATTCCATAGGTGGATGGTGGGTGTGCATAAGTATGCAATGAAAAAATCCTGACCACTTGGCCCGAAAAGTTCATGATGGGACTCTCCATTTTTCATGGGGGTCAGGGATAGAAGCGAAGGGACCAACCCAGAGGGATGGGACCATAGCCCGACACTAATCTCGAGTGGGGGAGTGTGGATATAGGCCCCACTATATGGACTGGTGGGTGTAGGCCTGGGCACTATTTCCCATATGATAGGCTACCCGCAAGAGGGGTTGCATGTAAGGAGGAAGGATTGCAAGCAATAGAGAAGGCCTCTGTGCAATAGGGCATAAGTGCACGTAATATAGGAAATATGTGCCCAATAGGGGGTCGTACACACAATAGGGAAGGAATTTCACTAAATAGTGGATATTGGCACACAATATGGGATATTTTCATGCAATAGGAAATGTGTGTGTGCAATTGGATAGGTGAAGCACTGGTGCATGAAAAATTGGGCACAATGGCACTGTTGCATGTAAAAATGATGATTTTCATGAAAAATTGGGCATGTTGTCCCCTTTACACAAAAAAGTTATTTTTTGCATGCAAGTTGGTGTTTTGCATGTAGGTGCGAAAAATGCGGACATACATGCATTAGAGTGGCGACCGACCTACTGGGGACCTTTGGGAAGAAGGGGTGCACTAGTATTTATCGTAGATATCTTCAATGTTGGTGGGCATAAAATTCTATTCCAATTTTCCTTACAATGCTATTTTCCATGCAAGATTCCTTTTTTACATGTACGATTCCATTTTTATGTGAAAATCCATACGCTTCCCCAAAATCATCCTTGATGGCCATTCCCAGCAATCTACCTTCAAACAACCATAACATCTGATTCGTAACTCCGTTCAGGCTCCAAGACCTATAAAATCAAAGCGTATTGAACAATATTTTCTTTGAGATAATGTGTTGCAGCATTAGGTGCGTTAAATTAACACGTCATCCAGTGCCAGCACACATCCCACCAACTCTTTTCTGATTCCTAAAGCATTTACGTATTATATTTGACACTCCATTCTATAGGTGTCTCCAGATGCTCAAATATAGACTAGGTGGCATCTAGATAAATCTTAGTAGCATGTGGACTTCCATACTCTAAGAAAGTTTGGGGATGATGATGTTGGAACTCATGAGTCATATTATCCATCATTGGTGAAAGTCATGGAGCACCATGCATGGACTACATCACACATTGAAAAATATAATGAATTTGGGCATCAATGCCCAGACTAGGTAAAATATGTGACGCCACAAGTAGAACTCTTAAAGGTAACACTAGTGGATCAAGGCCCACCATGTCTAGAGCATGGTCTTAACCACCCTCTTAGCATACAATATGAGGACGTCATCATAGCATTGGTCTACAAATACTAACTACACACCTCAGAATAAGCTTAAGTAGAAAGATAGCATCACTAGTGGGAGATGAATGTAAATAAATCACTACCTAAGGGATACTACCCCAACTACCCAATTATATGGCTATGTATTATCAAGTGATCTAGTATAAGTTTAATTTAATTTTACGTTGAATTACCAATTTCACTATTTTACCTTTCCTAAACATTAAAAGGCAGGGTAAGGTTATGAAACCAATTCATTTTTGGTGTCATGATTCATTTTATAATGGATAGTCATTTCCTGTGAACCAGCGCCCATACAACTTTTCACTAGAAAAAACACCATTTTATTTATAGCATAATGGATTGACTAAGTAAGTTACTCACCCCAACCCATGAGGGACCATGCGCCTCATGAATTGAGATAGGAAATCAATCAATCACAACCAAGAGTAATACACTAAAAATCTAACTATAACAGCATCACTCAACAATCACAGGAATATTAAGAAATGAAATGTAGTGAAATGAACCTATATAGCATGGAAATATGCATGAAATTTGAAATATAGGTTCCTATAATGATGCATGTAACAATGCTCCTTTCCCTCATATCATTGTTCTAAGGATGAAATAAAATATTCAATCAAAGTAACAATCAACAACTCCACACAACATGTACATCACCCAATAGTGAAATAATATCAGTTGTAATAGGCCAAAGAAAAATAACAAAGAAACTAGGTTTTTAACCCAAACATGGGTTTCTGACACCCAGGAACAACTTATGACCATGTCCTAATCGTTCCTAATCTCAATTCTGTTGTCTTAAAATAGTAAATAAATAATGGAAAACCCCTATTGATACAAATTTGTGACATTTCTTACCCAAATGCCAATGAATTGGTTCCTTGAGCCCAGTGGGACACATGGTTTCAAGTGTATCTCCCCGAATACCAGAGGTTTCCGACTAAAAGTGAAGGCCTAGGGTGAGTTTGTGGGGAGACTATTCCCTTATTACCAAAGTGTATCATAGTGGGTGACTATAAATATAGGTAAATAGAAGAAGAAAAATTAGAAAAAATAATGCATAGTGGAAAAATAGAGACAATAGTAACAATAAATGAAACAAATAAAATACCATTCAATAACATATAATGATATGTCATGTCACTAGAAAACTGGAAAACATGGATACAAGACAACATGCATAACATGTTCCACAATGTTTAAAGTAAATCAATGACTATCCCAAGCATTGTGAGCTACAACTCAGTCATATGCTATTAAGATCCATAATAAACAGTAAGGAATCAAGTGCTTGAAACCATATTATTCCCTTTTTCAACACTTTCAACCATGTTATCTACTCTAGGTACTAATCAGTGCTCATAAAGGGTGTGAGAAAAATCTCAGTGGGACCCACCAATGGTGTCTATAACATCCGGCCCATGTAATGTAAATATAACAATGTGAAAGCCTGAATATATAAAGTAAAGCTATGAAATGTCTCTAAATACCCAAGTGCCTATTTCAGCCCTCCATTAGTGTCTAAACATGTAATAAATTCATTATTATATTATTACCTATTTATAAATAAGTCACATATTAACAATAGTGAAGGTTCCATGTTCGGACAGGGAAACCTTTAATTATATTTAATTGTAAAGTCACAAGATAATAACCAAGGGTAGGTAGACCTCAAGGGTCACTAAATTAATAATAAATATAGCTTAGAATGGGTAAGAGTGTAATACAAGGATCATAGTCCACGACATTCCATAATGAGGGACCTACCGAGTCTAAGGAGTTTGTCCATGGGAAAATGGGGTTAATAAAAGAATGGGATTGATGGGATTTAACAATGTCACCTACTTGTAAATGATGGATCCAATGAGTGTATCCAACACATAATATGATGATATGTAAGGGATTTTATGGTTTCATACTAAGTATACAAATAATAGGCAAGGATCGAGATCTTGGTGGGTCTCAACCTAAGCAAGCTGTATCCCTAAATTAGAATGGGGTTCCTGAGTGCTCATGGAATTCTACGATCAGAATCCAAGGAAAGATTGAGTCAGTCCATTCTTATTTGATTATAAAGTGATGTAATATTTCATTTGGTTCATGCATTGCCTTTTATTAATGAGAGAAGTTCAATTATCATGAAACGTTTTCATCAAGTCATAATTAATCAAAAAGTACATTTGGTCCAAGCCTTTCCTTTCATTAGTGTGACAGACATGTAGCACGAAAAAATTATTAATTATATTTATATAATAATCAATAATAAAGGTTCATTATTATACCTTCCATTAATTTGGTAAGTGGGGCAACTACATTCAACCTATTATTCCTTCATATTTAATCAGGTCAAGTCATATACTAAATATACATTCCAATTTCCATTTTATATTTAATTATCAGTTAATGAAATTTCCTTAGGTGGGTTAAGTGGTGAGAGTGCATGGTATATTCTATTATGCAATTAATAATATAAATCAATCTATCTAATATAGAAAATATTACCCATATAAGGGTCACAGAATGTCAAAATTGAATGGTGGATCAAATAGGTTGGATACTAAAAACCAAATTATGGAATGACAACCAACATGGGATGGATGGAGTTGTGGGTATAACCACCAATAATTAGTCATATATGAGGGAATATCATATCCATACGATTATAATGATTATAATAATGGAATATAAATTCTATAAACATCACCCAATGAAATCGGTGGGCCCCACACAACAATTCCAAAATCAACGAACATGAGGGTGAGTTATAGACCACCCACCTTAGGATTGTATGACTCTCCTACTCCATAATCATCCCTTGTTTTGGCTTAGAATAGATTATATATGAGAAAAAGGGAAAAGATATCGCATTGTGATAACTACATTGATAGAAAAAGAGAAGGATAAAGGCATAAACAGACTTGATTACATTCCATTATGCATCTAACATGATGAACAGAAGCCCGAACAAATCCAAGATGAAGGATATCTCATGATTTCTACCTTACATCTTCAAAAAGATCCATTTTGAGAGAGAAATACGTTAAACCCATCTGAAATCGTATTAGGAGGAAGAATTTGGGTTAATAGATCATTAAGGGAAACTTTGTAAAATTACCCAGAAAATTAGCCTATGCACATTTTGTCCACACAGTTTAAAAAATCATGTGAAAACCATACATGTTTACCTGGTAAGAATTATAACATTCATGGTTAGGCTACATGGCCATGCACAAATACTTCTATATGATTATGTCCAAAAATTTCCATCTTCACTATTATAAAAACCATGCTCCAACCATGTACTAACCATGTGACATGTCTTGTTTCCCAAAAAAGATGGGTTCTAGTCTCCGAACATTCCCCAAAACCCCTAAAAAAGTAAATATATAGACTAAAATTTAAAAAATCCATATATGAGTGAAAAAATGTTTTCTTACACTCCAAGTGACACTGAGGTTGCAGGGGATGCACATGTTAGTGCAATGGTGGATATTAATTTGGATATACAGAATGGTGATGCTATCCAATTTGAGTTTTCTGATGTCAATAAGGAGATTAATGATGGATAATCAAGATGAAATGAATAGGTAAGGAGTTTCAGTGCTATGGAATATGTTGGTCGGGTCCAAGATAATTTTTTTATGCATGAAAAGTCGGGGGGGGGGGGGGGAGAAATTATATCTGACTAATGATTCTATGGAAAAGGAGGGAGGTTGTAATGATCAAGATACCCAGGAGAATCCATCATGCTTGGTCTTGGAGGAGAGAAATAATCAAAAAAAATTTATGGGGTGTGGATTTTTATAGTTTAGAGGTTTGGATATGCTTTTGCATGAATTAAGATACGGGGAACATGACACTGACACAAAAAATTTTAATTTCCCATAGGAAATTCAAAAACATCATAGCCCTTTGAAAATTCTAGATAGTTGGGAGAATGTTACTTATGGTGAAAATGTGAATGACATAAACATTTCCAAACCCTGAGTTATGTAATGGTTTATTTCAAAGACATCCTCACACATTTGAAGAAAAATATGGTTGACAGCGAGGGACTCATCTGTGCTCCCTCAAAGAGAATGTTGAGGAAGGAATACTCCACTTTTCTATGAAATGTGTCTTGTCCTATTCTTGGGTTTCATGAAATAATGATGCTGATATTCTTAAAATATTCCATCTTGTAACATCTCAATTTGGACAGGAAACTCCAAATGAATATGATTTTGTAAATGACTAATCTTATTATGATTTGTAATCTTGCTTCTATTGGATATTGGCATGCTGTTAACCCCAACTTATTTGTTTGTGTACCTTTTCATTCTTTTTAATAAATGGTCAGAAGCTTTTTCTTGTAACTGGACTTTCCTTGTATGTTATGTATGAGCCTAATTTTCCCAATACACTAAAATGTTTGATCTTATATTTGTATATCTATTATGTTTTTTATCTTTGAAAGGATTTAATAGTTATATAATGAAATGTAGGGTCCCTATAGTTAGTATCAAAGCATGGTTTACTTAATATTTTGAATTAGGATTGTAAAAAAAGATTGAAATTAATAAGTATAATCTTATGTATAGGTCAAAACACTTTATAATAATATTTTTATAAAATGATAAGGATATGGATCCCATAAGAGATGCCTTAAGTGGTAACTATGTAAATAAATAAATTATTCATTCTATTTTGCTTTTGTTTTGTTAAAACCTTTTTTATTTTATAAAATAGTGTGATCCATGATAAACTGAGATAACAGCCCATGTGAGGGAAAATTCAATGATTATTTGAATAACATCCCCAATTCCATGAGTGGTGGAGTTCAAAACATTAAAGAAGTTCTTACACATCTATCTCTCTATATGAATAATAACATGAACCATAGGGAACATCAATCCTCACCCAATATGTCGCAACTAATCATTGATTCCTTTATGCCAATATGACAATAGATGTTTAGTGTAACTTCTAATACACATGTCACTGAACAGTGGGTTAACTCTACAAGGAATACCTTTTTTGTGATCCATTGTTTTGAGAAGGAGAAGGTTTCTCTGGTCATCTATCATTCAGATAATGAATCTGACCAATGGTGGGAGATGATTAAGAACACCTAGCCTAAGGATGAAATATATGCGATGAATTAGGATGAATTTATAAAAAATATTTTAAATAATTATTTCCCATAAACTCTTTGAATAAGGACAGATAGGAAATTCATAGAGTTGAAGAAAAAGGAATTTGAATTTATCCTGGATTATGAGTAAAAAATCATAAAGCTTGCAAGATATGTATTTCGTTTTATTATGAAAAATGATAAAAAAATTTATAGATCCTTTATTGGTTTAAATCTAAGTGTTACAATGAATTTGTTTATCCATGAAATTGTGAGTTATGAAGAAGTGGATTGATTTTATCTCAAATTTGAGATAGATTTTATTTATTAGTCATATGGTTATGGAGATAAGAAGAAAAAAAATAAAGTTTCATGATGGTTGTTCAAATTATAGAGGATTAAATAGGATCCAACAACACACATGTCAAAAATTTGGGAAGAAACATCATGGGAATTTTGTAAAAGGAATGAGAAAATGCATTAAGTGTGGGATAAAAGGTCACCATGCCCATGAATTTTGAAGATACATAAAGAAGAAATCCAAAATTATGATGGAATAAAAGAAACCTCCTAATTAACCACCAATGGATTAATTCCTCAACTCTTATAATAATGTGCACTATACACTCTTGTTCACTAAACCAAGGGACTTTGAGGGTAATCAGTGTCAACAACCACCAAATCCAAAGGAGAAAGGGAAATATTATTCCATCATTACTTCTGAAGTGGAGTGTGAAAATTAATTCATAGAAGTTATGATTCCTATTTACTAAATAATGGATTTTTTTTTTATTTTATTATGCGTCCATGCATTCCTTTCTATTTGAAATGTTTTCTAGAGCTATTGAATCAAATCCCCAAAACCAAGAAGTTGAGATTTTTGTAGAAAAAATAGTGTTTGAATAATTTCAACTAAATTGTTGAACTCTTCTATTGTTAGTATCTATGGGAATATTCTTCCAATGAATTTCTTAATCCTTCCCTTAGTGGAACTCAATTATATGACCGAGAAGAATTGGATCAATTTATATAAATAACAGATCAAATTTCAGGAAAAGGAAAGAACTTTTCCTAATTTTAACCATCCAATGCTTCTTTAAAAATGTAATAAATATCATTAGTCTCCTTTGGAAATTCCCTAAATAATGTGGGTGTCGATACCCCATGAAGAACCATACGTTTCCCAAATGGTAAAGTCAAAGTTATTTATCAACTTGAAGGAAATTCCTATTCTTAGGGAATACAATGATGTATTTTCTAAGGAGTTTCCTGGACTCCCCCTAGATCATGAGGTATATTTATCAATATAACTTATACTCAGTTACACCCATATATCCAAATTCCCATATTTGATGGAACCAATCAAACTAGTGGAGTTAAAGAAGAAGTTGTAAAAACATTTTGACAAAGGGTTTATACACCCTAGTGCATCAACATGGGGTAGTCCACTGCTCTTTATTAAGAAGAATGATGTATCAATGCAGTTCTGTATCAATATTTAGGATCTCAACAATATCACCATAAATAAAAAGTATCCTTTTTGAAATACTGATGACTTGTTTGATCAAATATGAGGACCTCAACACTTCATAAAGAAGGATTTTCATTTTGGATATAATTAAACAAGGGTGAAGAATGAATATATTCAAGATACTGTTTCCCGTATAGGGTATGGGAAAAGTATGTTCATAGTGATTCCATTCCAACTTTCTAATTCCATTGGAATATTAAATTATTCAATGAATAAAGTATTTAAAGACTACTTAGAACTTTTTTTGGTAGTGTTTATGGATGATATTCTCATTTGCTCCAAGAGTAATTAAGAACATGAAGGGTATCTATGGATTGTTATAGTGACATAAAGGAAGGATAAAATGTATGATAAGTTTAGAAAGTGTGACTTTTTTATTCAGAAAGTCACATTCTTGGGGAATGTGATCACATGTGAGGAAACATATATAGACCCATAAAAGATCAAGGAAATTGAGGAATGGCCCAGACCCACTAGTGTCAATAAAATCCATTGTTTTTTTGATTAGTTGGGTAATAATGATATTTTATTTAGAATATATCATGATGTTAAATCCCCTTAACTATGTTAACCTGAAAAGGGGTTTAGTGTGTATGGAAAAAAAATGTCAGTAAAAATTTAAGGATATCTGGAAAAGAATAATCACTGCGCCTTTACTCACACTAATGATGTGTGGAAAAGGTTTTGTGAAATGTAGTGATGATTTAAATACATTCTTGAGATTTTTTTACTTAGTTAGAATGATAATGTGATATCATATGAATCATGATAGTTGAATATCCACGAGTAGAACTACCTAACACAGAATCTAGAGTTAGCAGCTGCAATCACTGGAGACACTACCTCTATGGAGAAAAGTTTGATATATATATATATATACTGATCACAAGAGCATAAAGTATATTTTCACATTAAAGGATCTCAACATGAATCAAAGAATATGGTTAGAGATTATCAAGAACTACTATTTCTCCATTGACTACCATACGGGAAAGGACAACAAGGTAGAAGATGATCTTAAAAGAAAAGATCATTCTACTCTATCCATGACGTGGAATGAAAAAGACCATATCATTATGGATATTCAAGGGAAATATCTTGAAATAATAATGGTAGGGAATACATCCTACCTTTCCTAAATGATTCCCAACCATTTATCCCAGAGAAGATCAACAAGGCACAAATGGATGATCTAGAGTTACAAAATATGATGACAGAATTAAAGGTAGGTAAGTTTCATGACTTTCATATTGATAAATATGGTGTGATTAAGTTTTTAATGGGGCTTATTGTACCTTAATAACTTGAGATAATGAAGTATATATTGGATAATCCTCATAGATAATTTTTCCCAATCCATCCTGGAAGTACCAAGACATATCAGGATATATGAGATCACTTATGATGGAAAAAAGAAGGTTATTGAGTATTATATCTCAAGGTGTTTTTTAGGTCATCAAGCTAAAGTAGAGTGAAAAAAGTATAAAATAATGTTGCAACCATTTCCTATAACTATGTGGATATTGAATAATGTCACAAAGAACTTTTTCACTAGTATCTTGGAGATATAAAAGGAAAATAATTATATATGGGTTGTGGTGGATCAACTCACCAAGAATGCCAATTTCATGGTTATTAGGGAAGATTTTTCACTTGAAAAAAATGCAAGATATTTTTCAAGGAAGTGCTAAGGAACAATGGGGTACCATTTTTGATCATATCTAATCACGATCCAATGTTCACATCAAAATTATGGAGAATTATTTAACATGCTTGGAATATTGAATTGAATTTCTATATGGCCAATCACCCCCAAAATGATGTCCAATTTGTATGGATTATTTATATGCTCGTGTATATTCTATTACCATACTTAATAGAATTCAATGGTGGATGAGATCAATATATCTCATTGGTTAAGTTCTCATATAACAATAGCTTATGCTCAATTATTTATGTGGATCCATATGAATCATTTTACGGGAAACATTGTAGAATAAAAACATGTTGGGATGGAGTTAGAGAATGAGTTCTAATTAGAATTGAACTTTTGTAATAGATGATATTGAAGGTTCAATATATTCAACAACATATAAAGACTACTATGTTTCAGAAAAATATCTACACTTAAAACCATCAAAGGGAAATGGATTTCAATGTTGTAGATACATTTTTCTTAAAATATCACCATGGGAGGGATTCATGTGGTTTGGAAAAAAAGAGAATATTTTCAAAAGGTACATTTAACCTTTTTAGATCTTTCATCACATAGGATCAATGGCCAATTGGCTTGCACTTCCACCAAGTATGACTGAAGTTCATGATGTATTCCACATATCACTCCTCAGAAAGTACATACATGATCCCTCACATGTACTGAATCCAAAGGTGGTATGACTAGAGAACGTCCTCTAAAATATTGAGAATCTGATGAAGATCTTGGACTATAGAGACAAATTCCTATGCAAGAATAAATCTATCCATGTCAAAGTGTTGTGGATGAACCATAAATGTGAATAGGTGATGCAGAAACCCTAGAAAATAATGAAACAGACTTACCCTCACATATTTTAAACTAAGAATATGAGTTGACATTTCAAGGATGAAATTTATAAAGTGGGGGGGGGGGGGTGGGGTGGAAGAATGAAATGACCTAGTGTTTATAAATGATATTTTTATCATGAAATAAATTTGTGTTATAATATTATATATAGTATTATATACATAAAGAATCTGAAAAATAAATTTATTTAATTATTAAATACTTCTACATTAATCATCAATGAAAACTATTAAAATTTAAAACATTATAATTTGACGAAAAATATAAACAAAAAAGATGAAATGAGAAAATATAGATCTCCCCAATATGCTAGAATCATCTCCCCCACTTCCAAAAGTGTAGAAAATAAAAATATATATTAGTAAATCCATCAAAATAATATAAAATGGAAACATTTAACTTTGGGAGGAATTGAATAGAATAATGAGTGAAAGAATTAAGTGGTATTTATTGGAGATAAGGTGATTGTTGGAATAGTAATGTTACCATTGGAATAGTAACCTGATTTTTGGGAATAATAACCAGACTGTTGAAATAGTAATTTGACCTCTAAATAATTATATAAAAAATAAATAATATTTTTCAGGATTATTATAAGTAAAAATAAATATTATAATGCTAAAAAAATATCATGATTAAAAAACTCAAATAAAATATAAGCACATTTTTAATAGGAAATATATTAAAGTATTTCATCAAAATATTAATATTTATTTGAAAAATTTAAATAAAATATTCTAGAAATTTATTTTTAGAATATTAATATAGTTTTGGAAATTAGAACATTGAAATTGTTAAAGGGTTATTTTTTGGTATTTTTATGACATTTTTCAATATTCATGTGAATAGTAATGATATAGTTTTTCACGTAAATGGTGCATCTTAAATTACTTCATTAATTATGTAATAATGAGATAATCCTTTCTAGAACATGAGTTTTAGTCATGATATATTTAATTTTAAAAAATATTCATTAAAATAAAATAAACCTAATTTCCACACCTAAAAAAGAACATTCCAAAACCTTAAATCAAAGGTGATTAATTAAAATATCAATTTCTCTTTTTTTCCACATTCCGTTTTAAAAAACTAATGAATTTGATTTATAAATGGTATTTAAATTCTTAATCACATTTTATTACATTTATTTAAGATTTATATTGTAAAAACTCACTATTACAAGCTTTACCATTAATATAAGCTTTTATTCTATATTTTATTCTTAAAATACCCCTCTCCTCAAGTATAAATAACCCCTCCCCCTCCCCTTGGAAAGTCACTCATTATGAAAATTAAAAATCAGATCCTATACTAGAATCATCCCTCTAAATCCCCTAAAAATACATTTGTATTTTATAGTGTAAACCAACTCCAAACATCAAGGGAGTTGTAGTGGGGTATATGAGAAGATACACTGAGGATTAAGTAAGTTTTGATAAACTCTTATTCTTTTTATTTATTCTTCTTATTATCTATCAATTTTTTAGAGCCAAACTCACATAAAAAAATAAAATATTTATTAGGATTTAATTTATCATTATATTAATGATTTTATGAAACAATATGTTTCATATTTACTACATATAAAAAATTTAAGCATCCCTTTCCCACTCTCTCGATAATGTCCTATCAAAGGTCAGTTAACCCCCTACAGAGACATTTCCATGTCAACACATATAAAAATAATCATGAATGGATAATATAAAATATATAAAATATATATAATAGTAATTATATTTTTTTTAATCTTTTGGAATTTGTTATACTAATGTATAAAATATATTGAACGGAGTAGCAAAATCAAGTCAAAATGGGAAATCGTTAAGTAAAACATGATATCAAAATGACTACCCTATAACCAAATAAACTAAGATATACAATAAAATGAATATAATTGATAAATGGTTGTAAAAATTAAAATCATTTAGTTATATATAACTATTTAATTAAATCTATGTTTACTATTCAAGAGGCTTAAAACTGATTAAATAAAGATTGAATAAAGGCAAAGGGATTCTAAAACCCAAATCCCTTCCTTTTGGTCTTCCATCTTTAACATTAATTAAAGTATGGGTATTTCATTAATTTTTCATAAATATCTGTTCATTATTTCCACCTTTTTATTTTAGTTATATAAAATTTCCAACATGAATTCTTTGAATAATACAATGATTTTACAAAAAAAGATATTTCAATCCATAACAAATCATTGAATACTCATGTGTTATTTCTTATCAAAAGAAAAATGATCTCTTATTAAAATTGATGATCTCTATTTTTATTTTGGGAACCCTAATCTTTTTTCATGATTATTTTATTTTTGAAATCCTTATGAAACCAATTCCATTCCACTTTTTGTTTCATGACTATGACTGTTATACGTTCTATGTGGCACACATGATCATGTAAATATTATGATGTGATGACTGGTCCCAGAATTATATAGCCTTCCAATGCATTGGTTAATGTGATTTATATCACTATATAATTTGTAATATGCATGAAAATGTTTCTATATTTATTCATAATGATGATGTTATGGTTATGCATATATGTTATGCATGAACATGATACTATCTTTCTTCACAACTATGCTCGGTATTTGAAAATATGACATGATGATTCATTTTTATGAATTTCCACATTCCATTACAATATCACATGTTTCCCTCATGATATTGATGATGTTCCCAAGATTATTATATGATGATTATTATTATTATCAACCACATTATATTAATCCATTCCCCTTATTGATTATGTTAATGGGATTATAACTCACCCATTTCATTAATGTATATCCTCAAGAGATTACATGTACCAAGAGAATGAAATATTTTAGATAGTTAAAGAAGTATCATTTAAATAAATTTGTATGTTTTATTATGTTCATATTATGTCTAAGCCTAATTTTTTAAAGATATAAATCGTCTTGATCTTATATTTGTATATTTATTATGTTCTTCAAATTAAAAATAATGTAATAGTTATGTAATGAAATGTAGGTTTTCTATACAATGAGTGTTGTATATCATGCATTAATAGTGAGTCTTTACACTAGGAATTCATTTATCATTTTATGTTTTTGGATTTTAGGAAATCATTGATAATTATTGTCACTTTTGACAATTAAGAATTTTATAAGCCTTTAGTTGCTAATGAGTGATGAATAAATGGTTATTTTATGGTAATAAACAAACGGATCATGTTAGGAAATCGATAGAATCTATAATAGATGATGTGGAATATTTGGTTGCACTTGAACCCTAGATAAACCAATATATTTAACAGATCATTGTTCAAGGTTTTTAAGTTGTGGATAATGGAAATTTAAATGAAAAACGATGAAATGTGGATCATTCTGTGTAATTTTATAAATAGAAACCACCCTTTTTTTGGGATTTAAAACCTAAAAGAGAATAATTGAGTATTAATCTAATGAATTTACAACACCCATATATTTTTAAAAATAAAACTAGTTTTGGTAGTATATACAACACAAAACAATGAGCATAAACAAACCATGTAATATTATTATTTAAATATGAATGTTATAACAAAGATGTTAAATTGATAGTTATGAATATGATTAAATGATTTATTAAATAAATATATATATATATAATGTAGTCAATATAAATGTTTTGATAAATTCATATGTAATAATAAATCAATTTTTAATGAAAATATTTTATTTTTCAGAAATATGTTTTTATAAATTTTTTTATTTCTTCTTGCGAGAAAATATTATAATTTGTTTTTGGAAATTTTATAAATTTTTTTATAAAATGAATTATATTTTTTAAATGATAAAATAAAAATTTACTTAGGCTGAAATTTTTGAATTATTTTAAAAAGATTTATTTTTCAACGAATACTGTAAATTACAATTTTTACAAATACTATAATCTCTTTTAATTAAATAAAGTAATTAAAATTATTGTTTATTTTTTTTATTTAGTATTAATGTAAAATATGAAGCATATTATTTATAATAAGTTTATTAATAACATTTAAATCATCAATTTCATGATTTTGTATATTTTTATTTATATGCATAAAAAATATTTTTCTAAAAACCATTTTTATGTGGATAAAGTTTATCCAATTTAATTAATTAAAATAAAACAAAATAATGATATATTTAAAATATATATATATATATATATATATATATATATTTATATGAATTATAATTCATATAATGATTATTTATAATCATAGAGTTAATAAAATATCATTTAATTCATAGAAGGCATTTTTCGGAAAGACCTTTTAACATTTTTACCGTTTAATTTTAAATTATATTATTCCTCTTATGTCTTTTAAAAAATGGAAAATTAATTCAATATTTTGAATCAGGATGTATAAATTTGGAAAATAGTTTCCTTTAATTCTTTGTCTTTATGAATAGTAATTGTAGTAAATATTTATTAACAATGTGAAGGTAAAATGAGTTAATTAATGGTAAAAATAATTTTATATGGAATACAAAGTAATCCTAACACTTGATTTATTTTTATTGAATGATTATATTTTATCCATAATAATCCTAAAATTTAATATATGACATTTTTTGACCTATGGCCTTGAATTTTTCATTTATATTCCTTTATTTAAATAGAATCCCAAAATATCGCTATATTGTTTTAAAAACTATAATATTTTTTGACAGGGATGAAAATAATATATTTTTTGTTATATATAGAAATTTGAAATTTAAATTATTTTTTATCGTGGAAATTTATTTCTAGTTTTTATTATTGAAATAATTATCTTAAATTCTTACGGAATAAGAGCCCCAGCCTTGGTGGTGAGGACTTCGAAAGTGCATCCAAGAGACCTGAGATCAAATCTTTGTGAAGAAATATTTTCGAGGCATTGTATCAGTATTTTATCATGCACTATAGTTGGTAATATTATTGGTACAATTTGATACTGTAGTAGCCAGAAATATTCATCCATTTGGGATTTTATGCCAGTGGTTTGGTCCTTGAGTAATTATTGTCTTTGGGGACAGTATGGCTTACAGGACACCTCAAGGCCTTCAAGACACAAGAAATGTTCCTTAAAATGGACTTTGAAGACTCTATATGGAACATGCTCTATAGGGGGATTCAGAGTAGGAGAATTCACCAAAGAATAGCTAATAGATTTGGAAGGAGAGGATATGAAAATTTCAATTAGGACTAAAATGTGCATGCATGAGAAGCCTAGCCAAACATCTATGAGAATGTGAAGAGTTTACATCCAGATGTAAATGATGGGGAGGGGCAATTTCAAGTAGTTATTGTCTGGATAAATTCATATATGACCTTCGGATAATGTATTATCACAAAGCCTATGTGCCATATTAGGGTTCCCCTTCAACCCATAATAGGGGGTTATAAAAAATGAATAAAAAGAAGGTCTTTAGTCCATTCAGGAAAATTCTTAGGCAACACCGGCATGGTAGTCATTTAATTAAAATTAGAATTAAATTATTATTTTCAAAATATAAGAAGGTATATAATTTGATTGAATTAGTGCATTATAATTTTATTTAGATAAATATACAATTTTAAAAAATTTAAAAATTTATACATTCAAATTACATATTTATGTTGATGTTTTTATGTTACATTAAAGGAACACTATCAAAATTAACAATAATGATATTTTATTTAAAAAAAAATAATTTATTAAATTATTTAAAAATTAATAAAAAATTGTTTTAATCCATGTAAAATGGGATATTATTTAAAATTTCAATCATTTTCCTTTTTGCCCATTTTTCCTTTTATAAGATCCTTCTTAACCCCTAAATAGTATTAAAAATTTATACTATGGTAATTGTAAAAAAAAATTAATAGGATCAGAACAAGAAGATAAGGGTGAAAATATTACCTTAACTTGTCCAATTTTTTTTGGTTGAGATTATTTTGACTCACTATCATATTAAATATTAATCTTATAAATTTATAACGATTTTAATATTTAATTTAATTTATATTAATTTATTAATTTAAGAAATACTTAGATTACCCATCCCCTATCTTATAAAAGCTCAACACTATCCACTATTATTCATACATTAAAACCCTTTTTGTTCATAAAATACCAAAAAAAATCCCTTACTTAATTCCCTCCCCATATCATAGAATATTGTTTTATTAATGAACACTCCAAATAAGGCTTTTTGTGCAATAATAAAGAGTTTTTTTGAAGAAGTGGTATCATTCTTAACCATGAGTTTTTATTTTATTTCATATTCCACCTTATTCAAATATTATTAAACTATAATGAAATAATAAAACCAATATATTGAATATAATTTGATGTTATTATCTTAATCCGATAGCCTATATCCATATCCCCTTCCATCAAAGGAAAAAATAAAACTATTGATCGCGCAAACAGAGAAAAAAACGCCGCACGAACTGATGTAATTCATTTTCAATATCCTTTTCTCACGAACATATAATATTATGGATTTAATATATATATATATATATATGTTGTTAATGTAATAATTATAATTTATTAATTATAATATCACACATACCTTCCAATCCTTTGAAAAATGATAATGTCTCATGCATATGGGCGGACTACCCCCTCCATAAAGTGATGTGATATGATTTTTGTTTTATTTTGAAATGGATGATAATAAGTATATATTTAATGAATATATATGATATTTATGATATATAAATTATTTTTTAATGTTAAATTATTATTTACCATTCTTTTATTCTGTCCGTCAAACAAATGGGCATAGTGTACATGCATTTGTATGACCTACCATCCCTATAAACGGTGTAATTAAGATTTCTACATCTACATATATAGATTACTCTAAATATTTATATAATTAATATGTATGATATTTTTATAATTATTAAAAAAATTATAATTTTTCCACGATCAATGTATAAGGAGAAAATCTACCTAACCAAAACATACATGAAAAATGAAGCAGTTATCACCTTGAACAATGATGTGAATAAAAAATTGTTAATCAATAGAGGATAAAAACTTATTACTAAATAATATACGGTACTATATATATGAATACTGATATATAATATTTGTATATTTATTCTGTAGGAGGCTCAAACATATAGGAAGGAAAAAAGATCCGAGGTGAGGTATTTTCCATCCCGCCTTTATTGTTTGTTAAACAAATGATATATCCGCCAATTTCATCTCTTATGTGGTGAATATATTTAACAAGAATATATTTTTTGATTATTATAAAACAATTATGATATATATATATATATATCTTTATAATGTTATTTCTTTCATTCGAAACACAATTAAAAAGTTACCAATGTGGAAAGGGTTTTATATCACAATCTCATTTTTTATCGGGATTGTTTATGATTAATGTTTTGATGATGAAATGTTATGATATAAATATCCAAAAACTCATGAATTTTATTCTTATATATTTATTTCATTAGATTACACGTTTTCATTTCATTTACATCTCCTTAATAACTATATATTATGAAATAATAATTTTATGGAAACTTATTTTATATCTCTCTTCGATCAACAAATCAATTTACATCTATATTAATGTGTTCTAAAAATGAATTCAATAATATTTTTAGTATTATACTACGATAGTTTAAATTAATTTTATCCCTTGTTTGAATTTATTTTTAAAAAAAATTAGAGGAATCTATTTTCCAATTATTGAATGAGTTGCTTTTGACATTTTCTTACAAAAGTGTGAATGAGATGCTTTATTTTAACATATTTAGCCCGAACAAAATTTCTTTTCATCATATCTAATCAATTATTTACATATTACTCTATATGTTTATAAGGTTATTTTCATGAAATTTATTTTTATATTATTTTGTGAATTTATTTTTTTGAAAAGTAATTTTCAAATTAGAGATGGTTATTTTCATAAATATTATTTTAATTTTTTTTATGGAATTTCTATTCATCAACAACCAAATCCATTTATTTTACTAGAGCTCTATTGGAATGTGATCCAAGAAAAAACAACCTTATTAATTATATATGTTATTTATTATTATTTTGATAAAGTTTTTATGAAATAAATTCTTGTCCATGGGTTATTATATGTTGAATTAATGAAATATTTATGAAAACTATTTATTTTCCATGGGTTAAGAAAAGGGGAATTTCTTATGAAACCCATATCTTTTCCATGGGATATACAATGGTGATTTTTTATGAAACATGTTTCCCTTTTATAGGGTTGTTATATACTGACTTATGATATTGTGGATCACTTATATATTTTTTTCATTATGTTATGGGTGGACACCGAATTCTATAGCTCTGTAATGCATTAGATAAAGATAGATTTCTCATGAGATAAATAAGGCATGAATTGTGAGTTATCATAGTTCAATAACAGACTCCATCCTCTATGATATTTTGGGATGTTAACCTTGAATACTATGATTTTTTGATGAGTGAACCTATTCCACTATAATAGTTTTGGAAATGTGACTTAAATACTAAGGAAATGATATTCTATGCTTTTTTGTATGGAATTATTCTATGTATTATGAAAATATTAGGATCTCATGGATTATTTTACTTTATTCCTTAATAATTCATGTCTTATGGACAACCAAGATTTATGCCATGATTCAAAATGATGATCTATGATATTAATGGTATTATTTTAAATTGTTATTATCATTTTATCAAACCATTATAGTTATGATATTTTTTGGTGATCATTGATATCTCCCATATTTACCCTTACTGAATATATGTTTTCACCATTTGTTATATTTATATTCCCAGTATTATAAAAAATAGTATTATGTATCATATGTATATTAAGGGTTCTAGTTATGAATAACTAAGGAAGGGTGACGTAGTTTACTTATGAACAAGTTATATATATATCCATAATTCCAAAGATACTATACCTATATGATTCTAGAGTGGATTGAAGTGTTTTCTATTGATCATTCATCTCAAAAGATTTGATAACTATGTATAAAATAATGGGACAAAGTAGTTTCTATCATAGAAATGTTTAGTTAACATTTGAAATCTAGGATGACAAAATTTTATTGAGGACCCTTAGGATAATCCTATGTATAGGATTCACTCTTATGATATGGTAAATAAAAGAGTGCAGTTTTCCTAGAAAAACATATATTTATAGATACTAAAAGTGGATGTTATTTTTCATATATATATATATATAGGTTTAATTACCACAAAAAAATCGTGACAAGTATATCCCATCCATCATTATGGTGAACAGTGAGTGTACCCTTAATACGCATTTGGTTTGACACTCCCAATGGATGTGCTCGAGTTAATTAAAATTTTCTATATGAACCATTATGAAGGATTCAAATAGATGATGACAATGAATGTCCTCGGTTAAACAGAAAATGTCTTAGATTTAAAATTAGGTTCCATGATTTTGACATTCTATAAATTATTTTTCATAATTTAAATTTTTTTTTTCAAACTAGTCTATTTAGTTTTAGTCAATGGATAAAACTCAAAAGAATCATGATAACATTGTATGTGATGGAAATTATGGTTATTATGTGAAACCAAACTAGATAATGGGTGGAGAGAGAAATATTTTGATTATGCCTAATAATTTATCATGATATATTATTAAAAACATTCACCTTAACCATCTCTTGGACTCACCAATGAAATAATTAGATTTTTATTAGAGATTAAAAAGTGGAAACTATAAAAGAAAAGATGACTCAATTTTCTTCATGTCCTAAATGGGGAAAGGTACAACCCAAGAAATGTCTCAAAGTAAGGAGAATGTGTTTTCAACATGTAAATAATAAACATAGATCAATGAATAGTTTAGGAGTTAATTGTCTAATGTGTGGGGAACATGGGTATTATCAAATTCAATAACCAAATCCAAGGGATAACTCCTAGAACAAGTAACGTCTTATGTTAGGAAAATTATTGATGTTTATGTATTAATGTTTTTATGACTTGGGATTCGATAAATATGATGTTTAAGTGTAACATTAATAATATTTTAGTTATATGAATCTTAAAACATCTAGGTATTTTTCCGCAATAGTTTTCCTTATGTTTTTGAAAGCATATGTTGAATGGTACTGATGAACTAAGAAATTGATATAATGTTAAAAATATATTCAATGGAAAACACATGATTTTGGGGAAAATATCACATAATATGTTCCTAAAATTTAATTAATAAATTTTATTTGGGATAAAGATATTATTGACACAGATATAGTAAATTAAATTGTATTAATGACCATGAAAATGAGTAGTGACTTGGAGAGAAGGTAATTAATGATAGAGGTTACATCATTTTCGGATTCATGGAATATATTTGATAATATTTGATATTATTTAAGGAATAATGATATATTTAATTTTGGAAGAAATAAACATTTCATTGAGTTTTTATGGTGTTAAAAGTATTAAATATTTTGTATTTGAAATTAAGCGTTATTTTAAAATGTTTGGGTGACTAACATTATGTTTTTTTTAATTTAGTGATCATCTTTCTAAACTTTTGAATTTTGAATTTGGTCAGACATACATTATAATGGTTTTAGGGATAAGTATATATTGTATAGATTATGTTAAACTTTGGGTATTATTGTTGAATCTTTGGTGATTAATTTTTTGTTTCTTCATATAATGGATTATTCCTTTTTAGAATTATCTTCGGCTAAGAATTTTGATCTTGGTTAATATATAAAGACATAAGGAAGATATTTTTATCTTTGTATGGTATATTTATTCTATTAGTTGATTAATTTAATGCTTCAGGAATAAAAAATTCAATTTTAATACACATCATTTGAAGAAAAAGAATACATTTCAATGAAAATTTATTAAAGGATGAAATTAAACTTATCAATTAAGTATATTTTATTAATTTTATTAGTAAATATGGTAAGTATTCCTATAAATTTAGTAAAATGATCTTGATTCAAATATTTCATACTATTACCTTCATTTTCTATGAATCGATGATCTTTTTTGGACATTGATGGTTTATGGTTTTGTGGTCTTTTACTTTCTCATGATTATTCACTCTCTCATGATCAGTGGTCTACGCCACTATCCTTAATTATTTTAGTATTATAATTATTTCCTTATTCTTAAATCTCAATAGTGATTTCCTATATGGAAACCTATTTATGTTTTATTCTAAATGACATATATACTTCCTACTCTTTATTATCAAGAGGACGTTTTCTTAACCCTTTTTCGATGTGTGATTTCAAAAAAGGTATTTTTATGGAAAACCATTGATTACCAAGATAATGTTAATGTTTTTATGTCACAATTTATTAAAGGGGGGATAATGTAACACGTAGATATTATAAAAAATAAAACCATGTTTGGCAGCATATATGACACACAACATCAAGTAGAAAAAACAATGAAATATTATTATTTAAATATGCATTCTGTAACCCATCCATTAAATTTTGTAGATATGAATATGATTAACAAATTTCTGAAATATATAAATATCCGACACAATATAAATTTATTGATAAATACTTATTAAATATGTATAAAATTTTAAATGAATACATTTTATTATTCAAAAATAAGTTTTCTTCAAAAACAATTTTAATGGTTTTTGGGAAAAAATATTATAATTAATTTTTAGAACATTTAGAAAACGTATTAGATAAAATTAGATTCATTTTTTAAATTGTAATATCAAAAGTAACTTAGGGTGAATTTGGCGATTTTTATGTAATGGTTAATTATTTAGTGAATAATGAAAATTATCAATTTTTCAAATACTATAATTTATTTTAAATAAAGTAGTAGATTTAAAATTCCCATTATATTTTTGGATTATTTCTTAAAGCAACATATGAACCATTTAATTTATAAAAACGAGACTAATTTCATTTTGAATTTTGAATTTTCATTATTTTGATATAAGTTTAATTTTATACTTTAAAATGAAGTTTTCTACAAAAAAATAGTGAATAAAGTATATCCATTTTAATAAATTAGAATAAACCCTAATAAGTAAATACCCAAATAATATATTTATATATATATATATTATCAATTTATATTAATTTATATTAATATAATTATTATTTATAGTTAGAGAGTTAATATAAGATCATCTATTACTTAAAAAGACATTTTTTTCATCTGAACGCACGTTTTAGTCGCATTTTTCTCATTTATTGTAAAATAAATTTATAACAATTTTTATTTTTCAATATAGGAATGTGATTATTTATTTTTAATTAAGTGTTCTAATTTTTTCAAAATTATCCCTTTTATTTTTTTCATTTTGATTTGAAAATATACAAAATATTTTTTATCACGGTGAAGATAAAATGAGTTAATTTATGGTAAATATAATTTTATAAGATATAAAAATTAATCATAAACTTGATTTATATTTATTTTATTTGTATAGTTATTTGTATTAATCTAAAATTTTAATTTATTACATGTTTCACATGTCCATAATTGTGGCCATTATAATACATTATGTAACAAAAAGAAAGGAATGTCATTATATTGATTATAATAAATAAAATATTTTTGGTACAGATAAAAATAACCTATTTTAGGATATAAATATTCATTTTAAATATTTTTTTATATCATGGTAACATATTAATAATTTTTTGTAATTTAATAATTACTTTTAAAGCTTACGCAACATCGATATAATAATTTTCTATTTAAAAGGAAAATAAAATAAATAATTTCAAAAATATTAAATGTAACCTACATTCAATAAATTATTGTGTCATAAATTTTTATAAATAAATATTACCTTTTAGGTAATATTTAAATGTATAAATTCAAATTCAATATTTTTCATGATTTTTGTGTAGTTAAATTGAATAAATAGTGTCAAAAGTATCATTAATGAAATGTTATAATAAAAAATGTTTTATTAAATGATTAAAAGTTTAAAATTGTATCCTGAAAAGTTAAATGTTATATGGTTGGCAATATCAACCATGGTAAATTAATTGGGAATTTCCCATTTATATGAACTTTCTTGTCCACTAAAGAGTTAAAAATTCATACTGTGGTAATTGTCAAAAAGGTTAACATGGTTTAAAAAACATATAAGGTTAAAAAATCAACAAAACATGTGCATTTATTTTTGGATAGTATTATTTTGAATCATAATCATTTAATATATTTATTTTAACTATTTTAACCCATTTAAATATGATAAATAATTTATATTTATTTCATACATTAAAACATTCAATGAGTGATCCTCCCATCTCATATTAATGAGAACCTCAAATCCCATTTTCTTCAAACATAAAAATAATTTCGGCTCCAAAAATAAATTGATTATTCCCTTGTTTAATTTCATTACAATTTCTTATAGGCCCTAGTTCTATTAGTAAACCATCGTAATAAATATTGTGGTTGAAACCTAATGATATTGTCCCAAGAAGATGTATCATTATTAAACGAGTGTTTTTATTTTATTTATTCTTCCACCACCATTAAATATTATTCAACTATTATTTAAATAATATCATAAGTATATTATAGATAATTAGATTTTATTTTTTAATTTCATAACCAATATCTATCATCTCTCTCATCAAATGGGTGATAAAACCATCAATCCAGTTTATGGAAGACAACCGCCTCAAAATCGATGTAATTTTTTATTCATAATCACCTTTCATGGATGGATATGATGATTGATTAAATGTATATATATTATATTTATGAGACAAATATACTTCTGGAATTATAATATCACATCTACCTTCTTACCATCCAATCCATAGATGAATGATAATGTCGCTCATGTGTACATGTGAATATATAAGAAATATATTATATGAAAATGATTTTATAAAATTGAAGTATTACTTACCTTTATTTCATTATATCCATTGAAAAAATGGAAACAATGTTCATGCATACGTATGTTCTACCATCTCCAAGAATGGAGTAATTCAATTTTATATCTATGTATTCATGGATGAAAATAAATATGTATATAATAAATATTTATGATATTTATATCATTAAAATTATATATATTATTCAACCATGATCAAATTAGAAAGAATAAAACTACCGAACCAAAGCATATAATTAAAATGAAGTAGTTATCACCAATAACAATGATTTTAATAAATAAATATTAATTCATGGATGATATATGATTTTAAGTAAATCATATATGGTATTATATATATGATTATATCTTTATAATATATGTATAATAAATCTATATTTATTATATAGGGGGATTGTGTTGGAGTTGGTGTCCTATGAAAAACTATTTACACTTTGATTACATGTATATTTGATGTGTTGAGTGTTAAATTTTTTATTACATATTATTCATTATTATGCATGACATTAATGTAATAATTTCGTCGTGTATACATCATATTGATATGGTTAGAGCAGTTCCCCTCTAGGATGAGAAACAAGATGTTCTATAATGTTATTCTTAAATATAATCATCTGGTCGGATAATATACTATTATGGGACACATAGTATACAGACTGTCATATGTGAGTACACATAACTAGATGAAAAATATTCTCATTATGTTAACACATGGTAATCTCTTAGAGGATAGATTATGAGAACATACTTGCAATTATTAATTATTTAGGTTTTGGTGTCATTATCTATTTCTATATATGAATGTGGGTAATAGTCCTTGTAATTTAATAATATTATTAATGTATATTATGACTGATGTACTTAATTTTTTTTCATGAACCATGATGATAAAAGTTGATGGGGATGTTGGATATGTTTGGTGGTTTTGAGTGACATGTTCTTAATTTATTATCCAATAAATGATTTTCCCTTCCATCTTTATGGAACATGATATCTCGACAATTTGATTAGAATAGAACCATCTCCTTAAAATACATGGTCATGGTGTAATGACTTGTTAATTTAAAATAGTCAAATAAATACGTAATTAGAATATAGTTTGGTGACATAGATATGCAGAAAACATTATTAG
The DNA here is from genome assembly GCA_963277665.1 of Viscum album. NCBI lineage: Eukaryota > Viridiplantae > Streptophyta > Magnoliopsida > Santalales > Viscaceae > Viscum > Viscum album. Next base: position 1,526,664,375 of record OY728135.1, on the reverse strand, counting down.
ATAATGTAATAAAGGGATTATATTACATAGTAAGAATTTTCATGTGGTTATCATCTTTGAGACCTTATGTTCTTTCTCTTGGGTTCCTTGACCAATTTCCAGACAGTAATCTTAGTCATTAGAGAAATATTTCTATTGTCATAAAGAAAAAATATTAGAGTGTCACACAATAACTATTTCCACTGATCTCGATTAAATATTAAATTATTTAGTATAAAGAGAATTATTATCAAATGGAGGAATACTTTTTTTATGTTTTATAAATCACAAATATTTATTGATGAATAAAATATTTATTATTTATTTGGATTTTCTATAAATGATAATAGAGATTTCACATACCTATATCATGTCTGCTAAAAAATATTAATTATCGAACATATTAAATAATTATTATTATTTTATAAGTTGGATCGTTCCAAAAAATAATAATAATAAATTTTTTTATTTTTATTATGAGAAATGGGGTTTATTAAAGGTAAAAATATTGTTTAAGGGGTGACATGCAATTAAATAATATTTTAACATAAATCCTAGATATATAATTAGACAGTTTTTCTGTTTTTAAAGGTGAGAAAATATAGAGAATGATTATGCACGATGAAATTTTCTCTCAAATAATCATTCTCTCTCCCTTTCTAGAATGAGAAAAAACTGAGAGATTCTTTCAAGAGTGAAGTATGCATGATCAACATAAACAATTTAAGATAATTGATTCACCTTACTAACCCTCAAAATTTAAATTTTATTACTCATAGATCAAAAGATAAAATTTATACCACCAATTTAGTGATTCTACCCTTGGATCATCACATCACAACAAAGGAAATCCGAAAATGGGTCTATCAAAAAATCAATGTCATCCATGAAGAAAGGATCCTAAGTAAAGTTGTTTATTTTCAGTAGATATAAATAAATTAATTATAAATTAAACATGAAAAGATAATCTATTTGGGATCAAGGAAATTTTATTTAAAAGAACATTAATATATATTGGTCACCACTGACATTTCCTTTATGCCAAAAACCTTTAATTGGTATCGAATTGATATTAAATTTTAAATTTATAATTTTTTATTTTAAAATTAGTCTATAGATAATCAATTTTTATTGTTTTAATTTCAAATTATTAATTATTTAATCCAATTGGAATTAAATATTTATTGACATATTAGTCATGTCTATTCAATGTTTCATTTTCATAACGGTCTAAGAAAAGATAAAGAATGACTATAGATTTCATCAGGATGTGCCAAATTTATTTCTAGTAAAAATGAGATACACAGAATGTAGCCATAGTATATGTCATGTACATATCTTCACAATACTTCGATATATCATGGGATACATGATATAACAAAAAGTTAATTACATGCGGTGTATTTATTACACACCCAATGTAGACTGGGATAATGTGGCCCACAGGAAGTGGGATTACACATCATGTATCTGGAATACACATGATGTAGTCTACACTCGTTAGCGGTGTAAATTACATAATCTGGGTGGTATAAATACATGGTAAAACTATTTTATAATGACATCCAGAACAATTTATGATATAAATGACCTGTATGTGGTGTTCACTCCATTTAGTCCATCATTTTTCACATCTTGAAAACATGTTATGCCATTTAGTAAGATCAACAAACAAACGACTTGAATATGGATTGTACACATTCTGTTGTCTAGTGAAGATACACACCTAAGCCCAATAGTAATCCCCGGAACATGAATAGTAGATACATAGTGTGTATATGTCTGGTAAATTCCATTTAATTTGGCCAAGTCAATACACTGAAGCCCTAGGAATCTTACCCAGATATAATAAAGTTGATATACACAACACGTTGTCGGATAATACATGCCATGTATTCTCTCAATTAATTGAACAACTAAATTACATTATATTCATAATGAAAACATTAAATCAAAATTTCATTTATTGGAACTAATTGTGTTTGATAATTTAGTAATTGTTTTAAATAATTTTAAAAACTCAATAAATTTATTATAAATTTATGTATCAATTGGTTTTATCATTCCTTCTCCCTTATTTCATTAATTATGGTTTTCTCAAATAAGATTCAGATATTCTTTAAGATGAAAGGCTATTAATTAATTAATTAATTAATTAATATGTCATCATCTTAATAATAAATAGAAAATAAGAAATTAATTTCAAATAGTTTACTTTTTCAAATGAGTTGCATGTATGACCATTCACAAGAAAGACCAAGACCAATGTTTGTGTGGGGAATAATTGAATATAATTTATTTCTTGAATTTTCAATATTATTTATTAAATTAATTTGATGTATTTTCTGTAATCTCTCCACACATAATTATGGAGGTCCTCTATATCCAAGCTTATTTATGTAATCCCCTTTAACCAATCATTTTGTGTCCCTTAGTGGTGAGTGAATTATAAATTTTTGTAATTAATTTACTTTCCCATGGAACTTAGAGATGGTTCATGATGGAACTGTAATTATTCCAATCCATGTGTTACAAAGTTGGATAACTGAAATATTATAACTCATTCCATGACTGATAATAATGGTTATTTACCTTAGTTCATAGGTTAACTTATTGTCTTGTCATTAAATCACTCTTTAGAAATTCTCTAAATGGGTAATTTAATTATTATTTTATTTCTATATATGAAATATGTAATTTATGGATGAAATATTGTGATCACATAAATAAATGAATTAACTTGAAAATGTAGAATTTAAATAAATAGATTATTCATAAATGTTTTATAAAAAATGGAAAATTAATTAAAAAAACCAACTTAATATTAACATTACATATAAAAGATAAAACAAGATAAACATAAATTAAAATCCTTCAACTTAGTATTTAGTCAAACTATGCCATCCATTAATAGATTGGGAATGGAACCATAGAACTAAGTGTTTTCATAGCCAACGTCTAGACAATTACTTTTATCAGGGAGTTATCATGAGGGTTTTGGGTTAACTTAATTGATGTTTTATTGAATATAATAACCAAAGTATGTTTTATAGAAATTTGAAGGAATTTTTAGAGTAAAACCAAGTCATGATTTTTGTATTAGGGAGTCTACTCAATGGATCAACAAGATACAAGATCATAGTATTCAAGACCACATTCCAAATAAATATTATGGTTTCCTTGGACAAAGTCTAGATTTTTAAGAATTGTAATGTAGATCCTTTCGACATGAAAATTTTGGAAACTAGATATTTTGAGCTTAAGGATGAGGTCTATGGAGACATGATAAAATAGTGGGAGATTTTAAGAATGTAAATTAATTTATTATATCTCACAATTATTATAAATAATAAATGTACTAATAATATACTATTTTAATTTAATAATAAAATGGAAATTTAGTCATCTATATTGATCTATATTAGATAACAAAAATATTCTCACCGGTAGTAACATATAAGAATTGATAATATGACTTTTGGTTTTTCTACCCCTTGAACAAAAATATTTCATGATAGAATACTCAATGCCCGATTTACTTGCCAAGGAGGAGAGTTATGAAGAATTTCTCATCTATGAAAAGAAATGAAGTGACAAGGATGATGTTAAATATTTGATTATTTCATCTATATATATTTATATATGAAATTATTAAAAAAATCAAGGACGTGTGTTGCATTCTAAAGAACCTTTGAGGGTTATAAGAGGAGTGAAATATGAAATAATATTATGGGATTCCCAAATAACTATTTTTGAGTAATCATATTGTGGGTGAAATAGCTAGTTCATATGTAGTCAATATTGTTAGATAAATGAAGTTCTTATAGGTTCTAGAGTTTAATATCCTCAAATAATTGTGAACTAATATCATTTTTGGCATAAATACCATAGATATTGTCATTTTTTTGATAATTTTAATAAGAACAACATTGAGAAGTCTCTGATATATATTCTCAATCTTAATTAACAAGTGGATAAAGAGATGAAGAGTGAAAATCCATCGGTCCTTATAGTGAAAAAAACAAAAGGGACAAAGAATATATCTAATGCAAAATATTTTTCAATCCCTTCCTTGAATGGAATATAATGTTGTCAGTCATACATATAGAAATAATGGACACTGGAATAAAAACTAAAATCATCCAAAAAAGCAAATGAAAGATTCTAGTGTGCTTTTTGTCAAATATAATTTATCTATTTTTGGAAATTGGTTATTAGATACAATTTTTTTGCCCACATATGTATTCAAATATATGTTCCCTGTATATTCAGAATGATTAACTAAGTGGATGTAGATATACAAGTAGTTATTATATTTAAACTTGTTATTGTAGTCATTGGGGACTAGCACCTCACGTTTCCAACTAGAATGATCTATGTTTTAAAGGATTGTTATTACTTTCTTTAGTTACCAAAATCATTATTTTTGTATCCATACATGATAAAAATGATTTTATTTTCAAATTTGAAAATAAATTTTGTTTATTTTATTAAGATAACATTTTTAATGTTATGGAAGATCTAAATAATTCTGATTATGTGATGAATTACATTTGTCAAGTAATGATAATTGATAACAATATTTCTTCACATGAATTATACCACACCCAATTATAGCATCCCTAACAAGTTTATGGAATAAAAAAGTGATTGAATTAATTTTAAAAAGATAGTCATTTAGATTCTTTTAAACTAAAACCAATTGGTATATGTCATACATGTTTACAAAGAAAAATAATGAAACCCCATTTAGTGGAAAAGGTGAAAGATAAAATGTGATTATTGAATTAGTTTTTACCAATGTCTGTAGACCTCAGTTGATGAAAGTAGTGGATACTCATTCTTCGTAACTTTTTTTAATGACTTTAATAGATATTGATATGTCTACTTGATGAGGTGTAATTCTTATTATTCAAAAAAATTCAAAGAATACTAGAATTAAGTGTATAACCATATTGGTTAGAATATTAAGAAGATTTTGTTAGATGATGGTGGATAATAACTTTATCAAGGCATCATTGATTACTTATAGTAGTTTGGGATTCTATCCCAACATACTCCTCCTTATATGCCTTAGTGGGGTGGTTTAAGAAAAAAAAGTAACTATACCTTTTTGTAAATTGTGAAATAAATAATGATTCATGTGACTATTACATTATCCTTTTGTGGATACACATTGAAAACAAAATTATACATACTAAACCTAGTTCCAACTAAAGTGACAGATGGTATACCATACCAATTATGGAATGGAAATAAAACCATGTTGTCTTACTTACATTTTTTTTCAGTTGTGAGGAATTTCATAAGGCCTCTTTAGGTAACAATATTTAACTATGGGAAAAAAGAGTATATTTATAGGATATCTCAACGAAACAAGTCGATAATACCTTCACATTCCTTAAGAAAAGAAGGTTGGGGTTACACTACTGGGAAACAGTGTTTTCCCAACACTTATATCCCAATGGTTTACTAAACCATTGGGAATAGCCATCTATACCAACGGTTTCTGATAACCGTTGGTATAGATGTTTTTTTGGAAGCCTTTACCAACGGTTCATCACAACCATTGGTATAGGGGTGTTTTTACCAACGGTTCAATGAGAACCGTTGGTAAAAGTGGGATTTCGGTGACATTTTACCAACGGTTCTCATTGAACCGTTGGTATACGTTTGGGATGGAGTTATATACCAACGATTTTTAAAAACCGTTGGGAAAAATTTCCCCCAAATTGGCAGTAGCCGATCCTCTCCCCCATTCGCGATCCAGATCCCTAAACGGGAGCACTTTGGCGATTTTGGAGGTGCTTCAGGTTCTCTTCCTCCATCCCATCCAAGGCTGAGGTATTTTCTTAGTTTTTAGTTTCGATTTTGATGTGGGATGAGACCAATTTCTATTCTCATATTCCAGCCAAATTTCTGTTCCAACCCAATTTATGTTTCCGTTCTTTATTTACATTCCATGCATATTCCTGCCCATATAGATTGCATTAGATAGTTGTCTAATTTTTTGATGTGCCTTTCATGTTTCATTACCAAGAAACTTTTATTATATGTTATAAAATTCAATCACATGTCTAGTTTTAACATTCATTGTTACTTTATTATATTGTTTTAATAATTTATATTAATATTCTTTTCATATATTCAATAGTTGAGTGTTTTTACTTGTGTAATAGAATTCGAACCTCATTTTACTTCATAGTGATTATTTAGATTTTAAAGTGTTTTATTTTTCATGTTAAATTTATTAAAAAGTTTTGGGGACTAATTAAAGTTATTAGATTCCAATTTCCATGCTTCTATGCTTGTTAAGAATTAAAAGAAATATGATGGTTGTAATTAAATGAAAGTCAATGTTCAATTTTTATCATGTATGGGTGATTAATAAATTGGAATGTGATGAACCATATAATTGAACCATTGTTGATGCACATTATATACCAAAAGGTTATTGAATAAATGTTATTCTTGTGAATTTCGTTACATCATAGATAAAAATGGTTGTGGTTATTTGAGAGATACCTTCGATGGTTCTTTGATCATTGTTTTATGTAGAATGAATGGTTTAGGTCCGGTAGTAAAAGTAGCTTCCTGTGAGACCATTTTATTATAAGGGGAAACAAGATTATGATCTACAAGGGGGTGATTGAGTTGGTAGAGACCAAACATTGTTTGTTCCTTGTGTTCAAGAACCATAAATAGAGTGTTACAATTAGGTGGTCATCAGTGAAGACATAAGTAAGATTTCCAAGTCCTGTTTCATGAAGTTGAATATGTGGTGCTATAGTGGTTTTGGATTGTTTGAGGTACTCTTAGTGTATTATAAACCCTCATTTGTTCCATATTCATTTAAATTGATTTAATATCATTTTTTCACACACACCATTATAACCTCTCAAACTATATATAGAGCGTATTTTCATTCGTATGGTGTTAAATATTTTTGTAAATGTCCATACTAGCTTCTTTTTTCTGTTCTAGGGGTTTAGACTAATGATAGGGCTACATGATTATTGTGGGGGTATTATTTTCATATAAATATACCAATACACCCCGACCCCCTTGGACAACCTGACCACCCCCATGGACAGCCCGCCCACCTGGACACCTCGACCCCCCATAGACAGCCCCCCACCCCCTGGACACCTCCGAACCCCGGACGGCCCCACCACCCCCTAGACACCCCGCACCCCCTGGACACGCCACACCCCCCTTGGACAGTCCCGCCACTCCCATGATCCTCATCCTACTCCTCATCCGGATCTACTTGAAGATGTTAATGTATAAAACTCTTATACTCCCAACAAGACCCTTAAAGATTATGTATTCCTTGATCCACTTCCAATATCTTACTGGTCAATCCTTGAATATAGGCATTAGAAATTTTGTATCTTATTTTCTTATATACACTGTATTTTGTTGTATTTCTTAATATGATTCTCATATAGAGTAATGTGTCAGTTATGCTTTTATATAGAGTAAACAATTATCATTTACGTATATATTTTTTTGATTAAACTTTAATATTATTGAATTGCTTTGAAATGACTTATTGCGATTTTTTTTTACAGAATGGATAGAAGTTGGATGTATGAAACTGATCGGATTTCAACCGATTTTCAAAATTATTTGAAAATATTTCTAGATTTTGCATTTTACAAGGCTTCAGATAGTGGTCGCATACACCGCCCATGTTTTAATTGTGTTGGAAGACCTTGGTTGGGCCGTGAAGCAGTTAGCTATCATATAACCAAATATGGTTTCCAAACAAACTATTATGTGTGGTATCACAATTGGGAGAAAATGGAATCTCAAAATGTTGATGATCCAAATGATAGGACTGAATTGGAGAGTTTGATATATGATCGGTTTCCATTTATTCGACAACATGAGAAGGAAAGGATGTCCAGCAAACAAGATTTCGATACAAGCACACATGATGCGTCTAATGAAAATGATGATGTTGATAGGGTGAAAAAATTTAAGGATGCTGCGACGACTCCAGTATATCAGCAATGTGATAAAATGAAAAAGTTGTAATTTTTAATCCGATTGTTTCATGGGAAAACTATGTATGGGATTTCAAATACTGCAATTGATTACATTCTTACCTTCTTGAAGGACTTACTTCCAGATGATGCAGATATTCCCTCAAACCACTATATGGAATGGATGTTGGTTGATGAACATGGATTCTAAAAAAAATTCATGCCTTCCCGAATGATTGCAGCTTATTTTGGGAGGAAACTGCTGAAAGAAATTATTGTATAAAATGTGGAACCTCCCTATGGAATCCAAAAGATGATGGAACACCATCTCGTGTGACACAAAAAGTAATTTGGCACTTTCCATTGATCCCCAGATTATAGAACCTTTTCATGTCTGAGGAAATATCCGTAAAAATGCGATGGCAAGACACCGAGAGAAAAAACAATAATGAAGAGTTGGTTCACCCTGCAGATGGATTTGCATGGAAGAGATTTGACGCTCGATATCCTGAATTTGCAGCCGACGTGCGTAATGTGAGACTAGGTATTTCATGTGACGGTTTTAATCCATTTGGGCAGATTCTTACTTCACACAGCACATGGCAGGTTTTCATACACATTTATAACCTTCCCACTTGGTTGTGTTTGAAAAAGCCTTACACTTTCTTGGGTATACTGATATCTGGCCCTTCTGATCCCGACAATGATATAGATGTAAACATGAAACCTTTAATAAAAGAGTTGAAACTTCTTTGGGATGTGGGTGTGCCCACATACAATGCATGTTCGAAAGACATATTTCAGATGTGTGCTGCACTTATGTGGACTATCAATGATTTTCCTGCTTATGCAATGATGTCTGGATGGAGCACAAAAGGAAAATTGTCATGTCCTGTTTGTATTAAGAATACTCGATCGAGAAGACTGAAATATCGTCGTAGTTTTAGTTTTATGGTACATCGACGATTCTTGCCAATGAACCATCCATATAGAAACAATCATCAAGATTTGACAATACCATGGAGAATGACGATCCACCTCAGTGTATGTCTGGAACTGATGTGCTTAATGAATTTAAAGATTTCAGTTATTCATTTGGGAAGAGTGTAATGAAATCTAGAAAGAGGAAAAATGTTTCCAATGATACCTGTTACAATTGGAAGAAGAAGAGTATATTCTTTGAGTTGTCATATTGGTCAACAAACTTGTTACGTCATTGCTTAGACATAATGCACATTGAAAAGAATATATGTGAAATGTTGCTTTCTATTTTTCTAAATGTCATGGGGAAGACAAAAGATGATTTACGATCTCGGCGCGACTTGGTAGATTGGAGGATCAGACAAGAATTGCATCCTGTCTGTATCGGTGAAAATAAATGGCAAGTTCCATGTGCTTCTTATGTGATGACTCCTGCTGAAAAAAATCAATTTCTGGAAGTGCTAGAGACTATTAATGTTCCTGATGGATATTCAAGCAATATATCAAAATGGGTTAACAAAAAAGAGTTGAAGTTGAAATCTTTTAAGACTCATGATTATCACGTCCTTTTGCATGAGTTGATTCCAATAGCAATCTGTCATCTCTTGTCCAATAATGTTAGAGTCTCAGTTATTCGGTTGTGTTATTTGTTTAGAGATCTTTTTGCTAAGAGGTTGTCGAAATCCCTCGTGCAAAAACTGTTCGCAGAGACACCATTAATTTTGTGTGAGTTAGAGAAAATATTCCCTCCATCATTTTTTACATGCATGTTGCATCTGACTGTCCATCTTCTGACCGATGTACTTCTTGGAGGACCCGTTGCTTTCCGTTGGATGTATCCAACTGAAAGAAACATGTGAACATTGAAATCATATGTTCAGAACATGAATTATCCCGAAGGTTCTATTGTGAACGGTTACTTGGCTCAAGAATTTATGGATTTCTTCTCAATGCATTTGTCTGATCATAATACGAGAATAAATAGACCAATGAGAAATGAAGAAGAACAGTATGGGAAAATTGAACCCAGTTTTCCATCACTTCCTCAGACAGGAGGAATTCAGGGATCATATACATTGACAACATTAAGCCTTGAAGAGCGAGAGATGGCACATCGCACAATGTTGTTCAATTGTGATTTGTTCGATGAGTATATCAAGTAAGTTAATTGTACATGTATCTCTTATATTATCTCTTGTAATTTTATATATTTGTTATACTATTATTATTTTTATATACAGGGAACATTAAGAATTGACATATAGAAAGAATTGTTCTTTATCTTTGAGAAAGAAGGAGACTTTGCATAGCAAAGGGTTTTCTGCTTGGTTGAAATTGAAGGTAAAAATATTTCTGTAATAACTAAATAAAAATAATATTTAATTAAGTTTAATATTTGTTTATATTTCAGGTATCGAGTTTGCCTATAGACTCTGTTTCTGAGGAAATAAGAGCTATGGCTTTTGGTCCTAATACCGTGGTTCGTGCTTGTAAATCACCTGTGATCAATGGATACAAATTTATTATCACTGAACGAGCAAGAAACATGAGTACATAGCATAATAGTGTTATGCTAACTGCCACAATAGACTGTTATGCCAGTTCATCGGACACTATACCTCGTTCTGAAAATGTTTCTTATTATGGTGTCATGGAGAAAATAATAATTTTGGATTATTACTCGCATGATCGAGTCACGATAATGAAATGTCAATGGTTTGATTAAATGACGAGGCAAGGAACCATTATTGATGATGGTGGATTTCGAGTTATTGACATGACTCGCACTCTTGCCACCGGTGAACCATATGTATTGGCATCAATGGTGAAACAAGTTTTTTATGTCAAAGATCATAGTCATCCTAAATTCGGTGTAATTATTGAAGTAAATCCCAGACATGTTTTTGATGATGGTGATGATGAAGTTGACACTATCCCTACTGCAATTAGAAGCAATCCGTTTATTACTTATGATGACCCCAACAGCTCAATTGTCAGAGTTGATTGTGAACCCGAAGTTGTCGTGGAAAATATATAGAATCATACAGTCGTGTTCTCACCTACATGCTTCACCAACATCATTCAGAGTGTGTATCCTAGTACTTACCTTCACAACACCATAAATATTCTATTTCATTATGTTCTTTTTATCATAATGGTTTTTCTATATTTTGTTTTTTGGGTTACACATTAGTTATCAATTTCTAATTACTTCCATATTTGTTTTCATTGCAAGAAATGACACCCATTGAAGAGAGGCGACGGAAAAAGATGACAAATAATAATCTTCGCATGGTACAGATGGGTATTCCTCCACTCATAGCTGTTGTGAGTATTTTATTTCAAATATAAATATTTCAATAACTTATAATATCATGTGTTTACTTTTCTGTCAAACCTTTTTTCAGGATCCACCCCCTAGATGACAGATATCTGACGAGGAGCCTGATATTGCTCCCAGTAGAGAGGTTGGTGGTAGGAGGGGGGGGGGGTGTCAGAGATGGACGATCATCTAGTGGTCCCGGTACTGAGGACGGTGGTACGAGGGCTCGTGGGGGGAGAGTTAGATGGACCACTACCACAGACGTATCTTCTACACCATATTTTGATCCTGGCGTGTCTTTAGGGACATATGAGATATTTAGACCTCCGATGTTTACACTACCAGCTGGCCAGACGTCTATGCCATCATCTTTTTCTTCTGGTTCATTATCTTCGGGCTATTATATTCCACCTTTTTCGACTCCTGCAGCAACACAGTATGTGGCTGAGGAGCATACACTGAGGGACACTCCACCTATACAGGATATTCTTTCAGCTTCTGCACCCATTGATCCGACTACCACAGGTATATTTATATAACTCTATCAAATTTTTATACCAAAATTTATTTTTATTGTAACTTGTATTGATATTATTTTTCATTAATAACAGATTCATCTACAGATAGGAGGAGGGGGAGGGGGCGTACTTTCTTTCTTGTGGTATGAAACCTCCAGACACAGTTGATGGTTGAATACAATGTTGACGTACAAATGATTGAGAAATCTGGGCAGCAATGTCGGGGTTTTTTGGCGACGCTAGCCAAATACTCTGATATCATTCCGGTCAGCCCTCTCTCTTGGAGATATCTGCCACCCGAAGTCAAGGATACTGCGTGGGAACAAATATGGGTATAATATCTATTGGATTTAATGTAGTATATTTTTGTATTTAAATGAACTAATCAATTTGGTTTTAGCTTCGGTTTAACTTCCCTGATGGTGAAGGTGCACGACCAGCGCGTTTAATAGAGCTAGGAGAGCTTTGGAGAGCTTATAAGAATGAGCTGTATATTGGCTGGTGTGATAGAGTGGGTACGTAGTTAGAGACATTACCTATCGTGGATGACTTCCTGATAGAGAAATATTTCCAAATGATTACCCATTGGGCGACTTCCAAATTTAAGGTATTAATCTCATTTGAGTTATTTAAATGAGAATTTTCATATTTTTCATTAATATAATCTTATTAATTATTGATCATTATTTATTAATCTTATGAAAAAAACAAAAAAAACATTGACTCAAAGCAATACATCCACACATTGGGGCGCACAACTATGGCAGATCATGAGAGGCAGCAGGTACGATATAGTTGTTTATAATTTTTCTTTAGGACTTTCCATTTTTAGTGGATCCTACATAAATTATGTGATTTATTGAATAATGAATATATGATTATACATTCACTTTAAATTGTTTCAATGTCATTACAGAAGCACAAAATGAATATTGAAGGACGTATCCCTCGGGAAAAATTGTTTTTCTCGAGTAGCAGAAAAATAGATGGAACTGCGGTAAATGAACCGACCCAAGAGAAGATTGTAAGTTTTAATTTGTTTATTTCAAAGTTTAATATCTAATTTGAAATTTAATAATCTATTAATATTTTTTACAGGCTACTTTATAGGATCTTTCTGCCCAGGAGCCTGACAATTTTGGGCCACATGATCATTCATATCAGGTTTTGGGAGATGAGCACTCTGGTCGAGTACGCTGCCGACCTGGTAAGAATATAGTCCCGACGAGGTATTGGTCGTCTCCAGGTATCCATTCTAGTACCACCGAGTTGGAACAGGTCAAGGATCATGCAAGAAAGTCTGATAAAAGGGTCACAAAGTTGGAAGTACAAGTTCAAACAAGAGATAGAGAATTTATGAAACTGATGAAAGCATTATCTTCATCACTTCCACCAGAGGCTAGTGTGGCTTGTCAGACATTTATGTCGTCGATGGGTGCATCATCCAATGCACCAGGTGGAAGCTCTAGTGGAGATTGAGATGATGACGATCCTGGTGATGACGAGGATGCTGAAGAGGAAGAACGCGAGGATGAGGATGTGGACGAGGGCGAGGATGGGGTCGAGGGCGAGGATGGGGTCGAGGGCGAGGATGATGCCGAGGACGAGGATGAGGCCAATTATGAGCATGGGGATGATGATGAGGACAATGATGAGGACAGAGATGGCGGTGAGGATGAGTTTGATGATGATAGTGGTGATGGTGATGGTGATCAGAGGCAAATTGATCCATTAAATTTTTGAATTCTGTATAACTCTTTATTTTTGAACATGGTTTTCCACTTTGGGGTTTCCCTCTGCTTCATAGGGACGTCGCATTCGGATTCTGTTTTTTGCAATTGATTATTATTGTATGATTAGTCTACTACCTAGACCTTTAGTATTCGTTAGTACTGTGACACTCATTTTTCTATTTTTTTACTTACAATTCTTAGTTAGCCATGTATTTCATGTTTATGCATGTGGAAAATGATATGGAAAATGTGATTTAAGTAGTGGATGACACCACTTAAAGTGTCTAACTTGTATTTGAAATTGACAGGATTTTAAGTGAAAACAACAACTAGCATATGGAAAATAGACCAAATGCATTAGGATTCTGTTTAAACTATAGGAAAACGATTCATGGGTCATATGTGATGTGTACGAGTCAACCCCACCTCAATCCGAGGGCTGGTGTGGCCAGTACCACTCAAAGTGTCTTTCTTTTGTTTAAAATGGAAGCGCTTTTAAGTAAGAAAAACCACATACGGAAATTGGAACAAACGCATTAGGATACTGTTGATACTTTAGGACATGTATCCATGGGTCATATGTGACATGTATGAGTCAACCCCGCCTCAATCTGAGGCGCAGTGTGGTCGGCACCACTCAAAGTGTCTAACTTTTATTTTAAATGGACATGATTTTAAGTGAAAACAACAACTGACATACGGAAAACAGACCAAATGCATTCGTATTATGTTTAAACTATAGGACAACAATCCATGGGTCATATGTGACGTGTACGAGTCAACCCCGCCTCAATTCTAGGGCCGGTGTGGCCGGTACCACTCAAAGTGTCTTTCTTTTGTTTAAAATGGATATGCTTTTAAGTAAAAAAACCACATACGGAAAATGGACCAAACACATTCGGATACTATTGATACTTTAGGACATGTATCCATGGGTCATATGTGATGTGTAAGAGTCAACCCCACCTCAATCCGAGGCGCGGTGTGGCCGGCACCACTCAAAGTGTCTAACTTTTATTTGAAATGGATAGGATTTTAAGTGAAAACAACAACTGGCATACGGAAAACAGACATAACGCATTCGGATTTTGTTTAAACTATAGGACAATGATCCATGGGTCATAGGTGACTTGTATGAGTCAACCCCGCCTCAATCCAAGGGCCGGTGTGGCCGGTACCACTCAAAGTGTCTTTCATTTGTTTAAAATGGATGCGCTTTTAAGTAAAAAAAACCACATACAGAAAATGGACCAAACACATTCAGATACTGTTTATACATTAGGAAATGTATCCCTGGGTGATTTTTGGCATGTAGGAGTCAACCCTACCTCAATCCAAGGCGCGGTGTGGCCGATACCACTCAAAGTGTCGAACTTTTATTTGAAATGGACAGGATTTTAAGTGAAAACAACAACTGGCATACAGAAAACCAACCAAAAGCATTCGGATACTATTGATACATTAGGAAATGTATCCATGGGTCATATGTGACGTGTACGAGTTAACCCTGACTCAATCCGAGGGATGGTGTGGCTGGGACCACTCAAAGTGTCTTTCCTTTGTTTAAAATGGATGCGCTTTTAAGTAAAAAAACCACATAGGGAAAACTTACCAAACGCACTCGGATACTATTGATACTTTAGGAAATGTATCCATGGGTCATTTTTGACGTGTACGATTCAACCCCTCCTCAATCCGAGGCACAGTGTGGCCGGCACCACTCAAAGT